>OY740803.1:23208736-23808736 GCA_963514005.1 Raja brachyura
ATCTGTTTTTTGGAGCTGTTTCTAGGCAGGCTGTTTTTCGTTCTAAATTCACTGTATTTCACTGACTTGGTGTACAGGGCTTGGGTGATCAATACGGATCGTTTTTAAGCCTTTGCATTGTCGGACCAAAGTCCTTCATATGCACCTCAGTACAGTATTTTACACTTGTAAAGTGGTCCCCTCAAGGTCAAATCTTCATCCTGTTTGCCTTCATACATCTGCATCCTGACACGCGCTTGTGATTCCCTCTCCTTTGTTCTCACAATTACACAGGGAATGTTAAAAAGGCCCGGCGGGCACTTTTACTGCTTCAAAACAATCAGGAAGCTAAATGATAATTGAGATTATTAACTGCAAATGCATTAAAAGGGAGCCAATTAATCAAAGATCTTCCTTTTTGTGTGAATTACCAGCTTTGATTTATTTTGTGGAAATTGCTCTGCCTTTACAATAATCGTGTTTGATTTGGTTATTACGAAAGGCAAAAACATGTCATCATATACAATGCAAAAAGTTTCATTTTCATGTTGAGTATAAGTTATCTTCAAAGAGTGTTCAAATACTCATCACCTGCTGATGAAGAACATTCACTGAAAACATTATCCAATAAGAACATTACATTCCATTCTATGTTCCCATATTGCATAGATCTCAGTATGTTGCCGACTGATCTACTTAACCACCAGGGAAAGTCAGGTGCATCACTCATAGATCCTCACAGTACAAGGGAGTTTAAATTTGCGATTCTGCACAGTGCAAAATCAATCTCTCAGACAACATCTCCCAGCAAACTAATGTTGGTCATCCATACTATCGCATTCCACTAGGTCAGGTCCTACAGACTGTTAGGTGACGTTTCGTGTAGAGACCCTTCTTAACAAAGAGTCTGTCTGAAGAAGGGTCTCGACCCGAAACATCGCCTATTCCTTTTCTCCAGTGATGCTGTCTGACCCGCTGAGTTACTCCAGTTTTTTGTGTCTATCTTTGGTTTAAACCAGCATGTGCAGTTCCTTCCTACACACACTACAAACTGTTAGATTGATTCATTGATTGATTGAAAGACACATCATGGAAACACACCCTTCGGCCCACCAAGTCTATAACAACCATCTGTGTATTGGCTAACAGAAATATTTGCCATGAACCATTGTACTGAGTTGGATGATCAGCCATGATCATATTGAATGGCGGTGCAGGCTCGAAGGGCCGAATGGCCTACTCCTGCACCTAATTTCTATGTTTCTATGTTTCTATGTAATCGAGCAACCTTAGCAGAATATGTTCCTTGTCATAAACATTAATCCATTGAATGATACAGCATGGAAACAGGCCCTTCAGCCCAATGGGTCCACACCGACCATTGCTCACCAGCTCACACGAGTTCTATGTTACCATACTTTGTCATCCACTCCCTACACACTGGGCACAGTTTACAGAGGACCAATTAACCTACGAACCCACACTTTGTTGGAACATGGGAGGAATCTGGAGCACCCGGTGGAAACTCACTCGTTCACTGGGAGAACATGCAAATCCACACGGACAGCACCCGAGGTCAGGATCAGATCCGTGATTAATTAGCATTCACCCTGGTTCCAGCTTTACTCATGCAGCTGCTAAGGCAGCAAATCACTCCTATACTTTGCACGTTTCCCACGAGCTGGTATTGACTCTGCTCACAACAACAGCTGCTTGAACATGGAACAGTACAGCACATGACCAGACCCTACGGCCCACAATGTCTGTGCCGGACATGTTGCCAAGATCAAATAATCTCCTCCGTGTACATGTTCCACATCCCTCCATTCTTTGCATATCCCTGTGCCTATCGAAAAGCCTCGTAAAAACCTCTATTGTATCTGCCTCCACCACCACTCCTGGCAATGCATTCCAGGCCCCCACCACTCTCTGTGTACAAATGAAATGCTCCTGCACACCTCTTTTAAACTTTGCCCCTCTGACCACAATGCTACTGTATGACATTTCCACCCTGGGGAAAAAGGTTCTGATCATCTACCCCGTCTCTGCTTCTTATAATTTTATAAACTTCGAATAGTACAAAGCAACACCAGGAGATTGGGAAATAAAGACCTCTTTCCCGTTGTCCCATTAACATCTTTCTTCAGACCACTCGCCCTTGGAGAAGGGGCTGAGACACACATAAGCGTAATAGTTTGCATAATAGTTAGAAACACATAATAGTTTCTCCTTTCTCGATCACAAGATGGTCTCGATTGCACGAAGCCGCGGAAGCCAGGCAACACTTTGCGTGCTGGTCCCAGAAGTGGGTCTCCTATCATGCTTCAAATTCCTGGGCATGCATACTCCCAATGATCTTTCCTGAACCCAGCACACTCATGCAATCATAAAGAAAGCACATCAGCACCTCTACTTCCTGAGAAGATTACGAAGATTCGGTATGTCAAAGGTGATTCTCATGAACTTCTACAGGTGCACAGTAGAGAGCACCATGGCCTGGTTCGGCAACTTGAACGTCCAGGAGTGGAGAAGACTGCAAAAAGTTGTAAACACTGCCCAGGCCATCACCGGCTCTGACCTCCCCACCATCGAAGGGATTTATCGTAGTCGCTGCCGCAAATAGACAGCCAACATCATCAAAGACCCACACCATCCTGGCCACACACTCATCTCACCACTGCCATCGGGAGGAAGGTATAGGAGTCTGAGAACTGTAACGTCCAGGTTAGGGAATAACTTCTTCCCTACAGCCATTAGGCTATTAAACACTACAACCTCATAAGCTATGAACTTCAATAGACTAATATTGTTATTATTATGCACTGTTATTTTTTGGGGGGTTTCTGAGTTTTTGCTATATTATTTATTATAATTATATATTGTGTTGTGCTGCAGCAAGTAAGAATTTCATTGTTCTATTTGGGACACATGACAATAAAACATTCTTGACTCATGCATTACAAACGCTCCACTCTTTTTAAGCTTTATTTCAGTAGCAGCATTTCTTACACATTAATTGGACCTTATTGGATTTGATCTTGCACTTTTGATGTATAGACGGGTACAAAATCATGAGAGGAATAGAACAGATAATGCACTCTTGCCTAGAGTAGAGGAACCGAGAACCGGAGGAGATAGGTTTAAGGTGAGGGGGAAAGATTTAATAGGAACCTGAAGGGTAACTTTTTTTTTACACAAATGATGGAAGGTATGCGAAACAAGCTGCCGGAGGAGGTAGTTGGTACTATCGCAACGTTTAAAAAATGTTTTTACAGTTAAATGTTTAAGATAGGTTTAGAATAATATGGGCCAAAGACAGGCAGGTGGGACTAATGTAGATTTGACATGTTTGGCAACATGGGCAATTATATCTAAAACAATAATAGTGCAAAGACAAAAACAATGCCTCCAAGTCTATGCAGTTTAGAGCTTATTTAGAGGTTGTAGTTTTATAGCTGGATGGTTATTTGAAAACTGCTACTGAACCTGGATGTTACATATCTTCCTCCTGATGATAGAAGTGAAATGAGAGGGTGGCCAGGATGGTGTGGGTCTCTTTGAGGCAGCATTTCCTGTAGATCCCGTCGATGGTGGGGAGGTCAGTACCCGTGATGGACTGGGCGGTGTTCACTGCTTTTCTAGTTTTACAGCACTCCCTCGGTTACGCAGGAAGGAACTAGATTTCTGTGCACAAATCCTCAGAGTGGGACCTGAACAGTCAACCTATTGATATAATGGGAAGTGTCCTGAGAGCCGTGGGTGCCCTTGCAACATAAAGCAAAGCTGGAAACACAGAGAAAATGCATTTAGTTGACAAATGATTGTAGTCAGTGTTCCCTTGACATGATCCACAGTCAATTAGCATAAGATCATCAACAGCTGTATTTATGGGCTACTGGAGACAGGTCACTTTAACAAACCTGTCTTTGAGTTGAGGTCACCACATTCACCATTAAGTGGGGTTGATCTATTGGGTATTCTGATTGGAAATCGGCAGACTCCCAGTTTATTTCTAATTCCATTTCTTGTAACGACCTTGTCAGAGACTTCTGGTTCAAACATTCATTTCCTTCTGGAACACGTAAGAGGCATTTCAGTACCAGTGATGCCTGCGTTTGAACCCTTCAATTGACCCAAGGTAAAGATCACTTTTTTCAATGCATAGGATGATAATTAAACAGGATTTGAAGATGTTATCTCACTGTGACATTTTATTAATTGAATTTTTCTTTCAAGGACTCCATGGTGAAAATAGTGACTTTGTTAGCAATTGTGGAAAAATAAATCACATTTATCAATATTTTTTTTAATTTTTGACTGAATCTAAACCACACTCTGATAGTTGAAATCAGACAATAATGCTTATAGGTGTGATGTTGCTTCACGTATTACAGTGCATTCAGAAAATATTGAGACTCCTTTATTTTTTCCACATGTTGTTACGTTACAGCCTTATTCTAAAATGGATTAAAATTTTTTTTTTTAAATCAATCTACACACAATACCCCATAATTAAAAAAGCAAAAACAGGTGTTTAGAAATGTTTGCAAAGTAATTAAAAAGAAATAACTGAAATATCACATTTACATAAGTATTCAAGCCCTTTGCTCGGTACTTTGTTGAGGCACATTTTGCAGCAATTGCAGCCTCAAGTCTTCTTGGGTATGATGCTGCAAGCTTGGCGCACCTGTATTTGGGTAATTTCTCCCATTCTTCTCATCAGATCCTCTCAAGCTCTGTCAGGTTGGATGGGGAGCATCGATGCACAGCTATTTTCAGGTCCCTCCAGAGATGGTTGATAGGGTTCAAGTCTGGGCTCTGGCTGGGCCACTCAAGGACATTCACAGACTTGTCATGAAGCTACACCTGCGTTGTCTTGGCTGTGTGCTTAGGGTCATTGTCCTGTTGAAAGGTGAACCTCCGCCCCAGTCGGAGGTCCAGAACGCTCTGGAGCATCAAGGATCTCTCTGTACTTTGCTCCATTCATCTTTCCCTCGATCCTGACTAATCTCCCAGTTCCTGCCACTGAAAACCATCCCCACAGCATGATGCTCCCACCCCCATGCTTCACCGTAGGTATGGTATTGGCCAGGTGATGAGCGGTGCTTGGTTTCCTCCAGACGTGACGCTTGGCATTCAGTCCAAAGAGTTCAATATTGGTTTCATCAGACCAGAGAATCTTGTTTCTCATGGTCTGAGAGTCACTTAGGTGCCTTTTGGCAAACGCCAAGCGGGCTGTCATGTGCCTTTTACTGAGGAGTAGCTTCCACCTGGCCACTCTACCATAAAGGCCTGATTGGTGGAATGCTGCAGATATAGTTGTCCTTCTAGAAGGTTCTCCCATCTCTACAGAGGAACTCTGGAGCTCTGTCAGAGTGACCATCGGGCACTTGGTCACCTCCCTGACCAACGCCCTTCTCTCCGATTGCTCAGTTTGGCCGGGTGGCCAGCTATGAAGAGTCCTGGTGATTCCAAAGTTCTTCCAATTAAGAATGACAGTGGCCACTGTGCTCTTTGGGACCTGCAATGCCGCAGAAATTGTTTTATACCCTTCCCCAGAACTGTGTCTCGACACAATCCTGTCTCAGAGGTCTTCGGACAATTCCTTCATCTTCATGGCTTAGTTTTTGCTCTGACATACACTGTCAACTGTGAGACCTTATATAGATAGATGTGTGCCTTTCCATATCATGTCTAATCAATTTCATTTACCACTGGTGGACTCCAATCAAGTTGTAGAACCATCTCATGGATAATCAATGAAGACAAGATGAACCTAAGCTCAATTTTGAGTGTCATAGCAAAGGGTCTGAATAATTATGAAGATGTGATATTTCAGTTATTTCTTTTTAATTACTTAGCAATAAATTCTAAACACCTGTTTTTGCTTCTTCATTCGGGTATTGTGTGTAGACTGATGATAAAAAAAGGAATGTAATCAATTTAAAAATAAGGCTGTAATGTTACAAAATGTGGAAAAAGTGAAGGGGTCTGAATACTTTCAGCATGCACTTTATATCTGGAGGCCTGATCCTTTTTAATTTAATGCTTTGCTGTAAGTTTTTATAATGTGATAATATTGAAGAATCACAGTGGTTTTAACGATCAATTGCTGGGTGGCAAAATCAAATTATGATTTAAGCATGAGATGGGGGAGGGGGGGGGGGCGGGGGCTAACAAGAGAATTTTGAATTAATTCTTAATTTTGCACTGGTCTGTTGTAATTTTAATTAGCTATCTCTAGTGTGCTTCTGAGAAAGTGAATATACTGTATGATTTTTATTTTTAATTATCAGTCAGATGTGAAACGTTTACCCAATTAGCATTTGCTATTTCCTTTAGAATCAGAATCTGATTTTATTCGCCGAGTATGTTTAACAACATACAAGGAATTTCACTGGCCAGGTCAGTCAAAAACTCAAAAACACATTTTAACATGAACATCCACCACAGTGACTCCTACATATTCCTCACTGTGATGGAAGGCGAAATTAAGTTCAAGTCCTTCTGTTTGTTCTTCCTCGGTCGGGGGCCTCGAGCCCTCCATTGACGGGACGGTCTTGACTCCCGTAGCCGGCGGCGTACGGGCCCTCTGCATCGAGGCATTCAGCTCTTGCATCGGGGGGATGTCAGCTCCCCCACACTGGACGATCAAACCTCTCGTTGGGACTGGCGAACCTTCTGCGACGTTGGAGCTCCCGGCTGCGAGCCCTTGAAGGTAAGTCCGCAGGCCGCGGTGGGAGCGATCCCAGGCAAGGGACCCGCTCCGATGATAAGTCCGCGCCCCGCGGTGGGGCTCACGACAATCCAAGGAGGCCTCCAGCTCCCGCGACGGTGGGCAGCAGAGCCCGGAGAATGTAATCCAAAAATTGATCACATCTCTGGGAAGGTAGGAACTTGTAAAAAAAAAGCTTCCCCCGATCGCCTCCCCCGTCCCCCCACATAAAACAAACCGAAGAACATTAAAACAAACTTTTAACAAATGCTAAAAATAACAAAAAGATGAAAAAACAAACTGACTGCTGGCAGGGCTGCCATCTCCACGGCGCCCCTAGTGGTCTAAAATCTGATTTTGATTCTGATTCTATTTCCTTTATTTAGAATCAGGCAAACTCTATAAGTTAGACCAATAGTGGGTAGAGTCTATTACCGGGGATTCAAGAACCTGAGGACATGGGTTTAAGATGAGGAGGGAAAGATTTAATAGGAACCTGAGTGGCACCTTTTTCACACAGAGGTACATGGAACATGCTGTCAGAGGAGGTATTTGAAGCGGGTCCATTAACAACATGTAAACGACACCTGGGCAAGCACATGGATAGCAAAGGTTTAGAGGGATATGGGCCAAAGACGGGCAGGTGGGACTAGTGCAGATGGGAAATTTTGGTTGACATGGAAAAGTAGGGCTGAAGGGCCTGTTTCCGTGCTGAGAGGAAAGACAAATGTGTTTAAAGCGTGATGCAGAATAACGGAAATGCTGGAAATCTGAAGTAAAAGAGAATGCTGGATGTTATTGGCAGATCAGATTGTATCTGTGGAGAGGAAAATATGAGTTGATATTACAAGTAGTTGCATGTTTTTTTGTGTTTTTCAAATATATCTGATTGAATGTCAGTCCTCATGAAACCGACCTATATTCCTTCCTCTGATTCACAATTCGCAATACTTCTACGCTTATCTATGTTTGTCTTTTCATCGCTGGCCTTTGACCACCCATCTGCCTATCAAGAATCCCCCTCACCTGCAATCACCTATCACTCACCAGGCTTTGATTCCCTCCCCCCCCACCCCCCTCCCCCCCCTCCCCCCCCCCCTTCCAGTTTTCCTTCTCCCCCCACCACAATCAGTCTGAAGAGACAAATCCATGTTCTCCAGAGAAGCTGCCTGACCCGCTGAGTTACTCCAGCACTTTCAGTCTTTTTGTTTCACTGAGAATGGGATTGGCTGTGTGCAGGCGGTCCACACGAGTCAGGAGAGGGAAAGTGAAAACCAGAAGACCTCTTAAGGGCCTGTCCCACTTAGGCGATTTTTCAACGGACTGCAACTGGAACGGCGACTGTCAGAGTGGAACACACACAAACGTATCGCTTCCTGGGACAGGGCAAGCGGGGGGAGCGCCAACTAAAAAATTCACCAGATGCAAAGCCAAGGTGATACAGACACACACCACGATGAACAGTTAGGTTGGCGCTGTAATTAAGACAGCTAAAGCACAGTGTACGGTAAGTCCTTTAATAGAGGGGGGAAGAAGGGGGGAGAAGGAGTGTAGACAACATTTAAGAAGCCAGAGATACACGGCTGTGAAGCTCGGCAGACATAACCGGTCGGTTATCCTTGGTTCTGAAAACTATCTGCTTACCTTTTTTTTCCCCAATGAGCCAATGAAATTCACCGGTCAGCACCGGCTCCAACCTATGAGACCCTCCAAGAACCTTCAACCTCCTGGAGACCCATTAGGGCCTCTTCGTGACCCATCTACAGTACGAGAATTCTCGCTACTCTCCATGGTGGCTTCATTCTAGTCGCTGCTAATTTTTCAACATGTTGAAAAATTTGAGGCAACCATAATGAGGCCGCGACTAGTTCCCAGAATGCGTGAGCTCCTCACGACCATGAAGGCGACTCCCTGGCAACTACCCACGAACATGTGGTGACCATGTGGCGACTGCATAGTCTCATTATGGCCCACAGACCCATTAGCACCTGCAAAAGACAAGGCCTGGATCGAGTAAATTTAGAGAGGAGTTTCAAGTAGTGGGAGAGTCTAGGACCAAAGAGCACATCATCAGAATAAATGAATGTACCTTTAGCATGGACATACAGGGAATTTCGGAGGGTGGCAAATCTGTGGAATTCATTGCCACTGATGACAGTAGAGGCCAAGTCATTCGGTATTCTTAAAAGCGGAAATTGATAGGCATCAAAGGTTATGGGGTGAAGGCAGGAGAATAGGGTTGAGAGGGAAAAATTGATCAGCCATGATCGAATGGCGGAGCAGACTCAATGGGCCAAATGGCCTAAATCTGCTGCTATATCTTATAATTACCCATGGAAAAAGTAGCTCCGTTTCTGATTTGATGCATCAAAATCTTTGTTAGTCAGAAGGTGGGATATGTCTTTAACATCATTTGAGAGAGTTAGTTTATGATTTGTGTATACCATGTAACTCCTGCTGCTTCACCAAAGGTGTTTGAAAGGCTCAGCAGGACACACAGCAATGGTGAAACCGAGATAATGCTTAGAGACTTTAGAGGTACAGTGCGGAAACAGGCCCTTCAGCCCACCAAGTCCGTGGTGACCAGCAATCACCTCGTACACTAACACTATCCTACACACTCGGAGCAACTTACAATTTTACTGATGTCAATCAACATACAAACCCGTACGTCTTTGGAGCGTGGGAGGAAACCTGAGCACCTGGAAAAAACTCACACGTTTCATGGGGAGAACTTACAAACTCCAAACTGACGGCACCCATAGTCAGGATTGAACCCGAGTCATTTGACGCTGTCAGGCAGCAACTCTACCACTGCACCAGTGTGCTGCCCATGGAGTTCTTGAGCTTTCATCAGAAGCTAAATGTTGTTTCTGTTCAAGGTTTCCCTGGTTGGACCTCGGAAATACCACGATGTAAGCATTGCCATTTACTGAATGATAGTGGGTGTTAATGTTAACCTAAGTAAATTAGACGTTGAGATATACTTCATGTGGGTTGAAATAACAGTGTAAGAGGAATTCTGATTTTTAATCAGTCATTCTGAAGGTGGTATTTTTTTTTTTTTAGTTTTATACTATAGCCATCAAACCTTTTCTAAAAGCATCTGAAGTGCTTTTACTTATGTGTTGTAAAATATTTACTGCACTGCTATGTTTCTGGTCCCCCTTGTAGAAGGATATTCTGCTTTGTCACTTTGCCAAGAGAATTACATTTCTTGCAAAGCAACTCAAATCTTGTTTATTATGTGCACACAGTATCACAACAATCAAAAGACTGATTAAAGTTGAAAAATAAGGCGGCGCTGTAAACCAAAGTCCCACCTTGAGGCTTTGTAATGAAGTGTGATTCAAATCCAACCATCTTCAAAATATATATTTCAAGAGAGTCAAGAGTAAAGAGTGTTTTATTGTTATGTGTCCTGAAACGAAAAATGAATTTCTTTCTTGCAGCAGCACAACTGATATATAAACATAGTTTGATGATTGATTGAAAGTTATAGCATGGAAACAGTGCCCTCGGCCCACTGAGCCCACGCTGACTATCGGTCACCCTTGTTCCATGTTATTCCACTTTCACATCCACTATCTACACAATTTTACGGGCCAATTAATATACAAACCCGTAGGTCTGCGGGATGAGGGGAGGAACCCACGCTGACGCAGGGAGAATGTGCAAACTCTACATAGACAGCACCCGAGGTCTGCATCGAACTGGTGTCTGTGGCGCCGTGAGGCAGCGGCTCTATCCGCTGTGCCATCGTGCCATCCCTTTGTACGATTGCAATCTTACAAGCCGTCAGTTGACAGGGAAAATAATAAAATGTTGGTTCCCTTTGAACGAAGAGTGCATATGACCTTTCTCGTACAAATGTGGGTGGCAAATTGCAAGTTGTTGTAAATATTTCCAGTTCTAGCGTGAAAAGAGCTAGACAGACAAATGTTTATCCTGCAGTCGCCCTGGCGACCACTAACAATGCAGCTACATTTGTGGTTGCTGCAAGTGGAGTGTTTCAGTGAGGATATCATCACAGTGGTGCAAACACCTCGCTTGGACGTCTCCTGGTCAAAGGTCAGCAAGGAGAATTGATTGCTTAATATCCTGGGAGTGCACAGTCTCCCGCAGATAACCACTTTCAACCGTGTTTCTGGCTACACCCTATTCATGCTACAAATGCATCTATAATAACCACTGGCTGGGAACTATCGTTTTGTACTGAAGCCCTGGAGACTGTAATAAGACACATCCCCATCACATAATTCCCTGCATGCCTATACAACCTATGTTCAAAAGAACCACATACTTGAAACACCGTAACTAACAGGAAGTCAAAGAGAAAAGCTTCATCTCATCCCCGAGTCCCATATTTACCATTTATTCATCCCAACATTCCCCTCCCCACCCCCGTCCACCTATATCCCTTGGTTTTAGTTTCGTTTAGTTTATTGTCAGGTTTACCAAGGTCAGTGAAAAGCATTTGGTTGCCTGCCATCTAGTCAGCGGAAAGATTATTCATGATCACAACTAAGCTGTCCACAGTGCACAGATACAGGATAAAGGTAATAATGAAAAGTGCAAGATAGCCCAGTAAAGTCCGATTAAAGATGGTCCAAGGGTCTCCAATGAGGTAGATGATAGGTCAGGACCGCTCTCTAGTTGGTGAGAGGACAGTTCAGTTGCATGATAACAGCCGATAAGAAACTGTGCCAGGATTTTGTTGGTATGTGTTTTCACCCTTCTTAACTTCCTGCCTGATGGGACAGGCGAGAAGTGGGAGTGACCGGAGTGAGACTGGTCCTTGATTATGCTGGTGGCCTTGCTGAGGCAGCGTGAAGCTAGTTCCAGATCGACATTTCACTCCTCTTCACTCATTTCCGACACCCTTTTGTCTTTTTTCATCGCTAGTCTTTGCCACTTACTCCACCCGTCTGCCAATCAATCCCTCGCCTGCATCAACCTATCCACAACTTTGTCCTACCCATAGATCATAAGTCATGTGATAGTAGGCCATTCGGCTCAAGTCTCCTCAGCCATTCAATCATGGCGGATCTATCTCTCCCTCCTAACCTCATTCTCCTGTCTTCTCCCCATAACCTCTGACATGTCAAGATTCAAGAAAGTTTATTGTCATGTGTCCCAGATAGGACAATGAAATATGTGCTTTGCTTCAGCACAACAGAATATAGTAGGCATGAATACAGAACAGATCAGTTTGTCCATATCCATATTACCAAAAGTCTGATCTTTACCATTTCCAGTTGTTCTGTATATTGATTTTAGAAATAAAGCTGCCACTTATGGCTATGATTTTTGGCCATCTTACTCGGAGTCCCCCTTCGCTGCACAGGGCAAGCGGATTTTTCCCATTGATGAAAAATATCCTACACATTTATTAGTGTTTTAAAAATGTTGAGATTCTCTCTCCTGAGGCCACGCCCCTTCTGGAGGGACTATAAAACCCGGAAGTGTTGAGTGCCTCAATCAGTCTCTGCAAGATGGGGGAGCGGGAGGGTCACGTCTCTCAGACTGTGCTGTGAATAACACTAAACACATGTCCACTAAGCTGTGAGTGGTTTTGCTGACCTGTCAGTGCCCTTAATGTGGTTTGAAAATATAGTTTGGAAATTCTAAAGCTATGTTGCCTTTGGTTTGGAAATGCTAATTCTATGTTGCCTTTGGTTTGGAAATGCTAAAGCTGTGTTGCCTTTGCTTTGGAAATGCTAAAGCTGTGTTGCCTTTGCTTTGAAAATGCTAAAGCTGTGTTGCCTTTGCTTTGGAAATGCTAAAGCTGTTGCCTTGCCTAATTAAAGTTGCCTTGCCTAATTAAAGTTGCCTTGCCTAATTAAAGTTGCCTTGCCTAATTAAAGTTGCCTTGCCTTCTATATAATTTAAAGTCTAATCTTGACCACTTCCTGTTTGCGTTTTATTTTGATTTTAGGAAAATTGCTACGACGTACGGCTGTGATATTTGGCCATCTTATTCCGAGTCCCCCTCCGCTCATCAGGTGCCGAGGATTTTTCCCATCGATGAAAAATAAAAGAGTTATTAGTGTTTTAAAAATGTTGAGATTCTCTCTCCTGTCAATCATGCCAAGAAGGCCATGCCCCTTCTGGTGGGAGGGGGGAGGGACTAGAAAACCCAGAAATGTAGGCGTGGCTCAGTCTCTGCAAGATGGAGGAGGGAGAGGTAATGACTCACTGTCTTTAGTGGCCTTGCACCCTGCTTGAAGTGGTAAGAAACTGCGCTTGAATTTGTTGGCCTTGCACCCTGCTTGAAATAGAATTTCAAGAAATAGCCGTGACTCAACTGCCAGCCCTCCAGCCGTGAGTGAGTGGGCTGCCAGCACAACAGGCTTGAGTGACTGAGCCGCCAGCCCAAGAATCCATTCGGCCCACAATGTCCATACTAGACCTCTGGCAACCAGTCCCTTCAGCCCACAACACCCATACTAGCGCTCAGAAAGCCCCCCACTGGCCACCATAATTGGAATTGGTGGGGAGGTGGAATATTGCGTTGGGGGACCAGCCCTCCTGTGTGATGCTAGGACCCAACAGGTCCCACTTAGCCTAGTACCATTATATAAATATATACACACATGACTAAATATATAGATAAAGTGTAAATAAACAGATAATGGGCTATTAATGGGCAATGGGCTATTCAGAGTATTGTTTGAGTTGAGTTTAATAGCCTGATGGCTGTGGGGAAGCAGCTATTCCTGAATCTGGACGTTGCAATCTTCAGGCTCCTGTACCTTCTATCTGAAGGTAGCAGGGAGATGAGTGTGTGGCCAGGATGGTGTGGGTCCTTGAAGATGCTGCCAGCCTTTTAGAGGCAGCGACTGCGATAGATCCCCTCAATGGTAGGGAGGTCAGAGCCAATGATTTACCTCCACTGGCAGTTCATTCTCTGAGTAAACTTAATCGTATTTTTGATTGTTATATATTTGTGCTGTTACATTGATGGGCCTGCGTAGTTGCAGCGAATAGGAATCTCGTTGTTCCGTTGCCAATGACAATAAAACACTCTTGACTATAATTATCAGCATCATTGTGTTAATACTGCCTGCATCATACTGAACACTAGCTGGTTAATCACACGGTGCCTCTTGATCATATTTTCACAGGCTACCAAATTTGGCTCATTCCATCTCTATGAAACCAAAGTAATTTAACTTTTTGAATAAAAGCTGTCTGATAAATTGATTCTGAAAGATCTATTAGGGTAGGTTGTTTACATTTATTATTGGCTGAACTGACATGGGGTCAGAATCTTTTATGTACAAATCATCGATTAAACTCACAATGTTATCTAATCTAATTCCACAATATATCCTTGCAAATGGCAAGTCAAGAATACAAAGACTTCCAATCCTTGCTAATTTGAACAAAATTAAATCAAAGACCTTTCTAGAGACCCAGGTCCAATCCTGACCACAGGTGCTGTCTGTATGGAGTTTGTACGTTTACTTTAGTTTAGTTTACAGATACAGAGCGGAAACAGGCCCTTCGGCCCACCGGGTCTGTGCCGACCAGCGATCTCCACATATTAACATTACCCTACTGCATTTGAAATTCAGTGTATACAGTGAGTCAATCTGCATAGTTCAATCATTAGTTGTGGATCTTGCTGACTTGACACGGAAGACTGTTCAGGGTATAATACTGATTTGTTTCTTTTGTCATGTGCTTTCGTAATCATTGAATATTTGTCTCTGATTCTGCTACCGTTTATTTAGCTCCCAAACCGTTCCATGACTGGAGCAAGAAAGGGGAAAAAAAAGCAATTGATTTATTAACCTGCGGAGAATTGGATAATCAGAAGCGGATCGATAAAGGTCCTTTTAAAAGTCAGGAATTAGTCAGTTCCCAGGGGTACAGCTAAAATTTCTGAGACAACATTAGAGGCAAAGAGATTTTGTGCTCTGAGCAAAGTGTGGGAAGGTTTGAACTGTCAGATGAAAGACAGTAGCTTTGATTTGATTGATCCTTCCCCCCCCCCCCTCCCCCCACTTGCAATGCTTCTTGACAGCTGATACACAACTTTTCCGTGCACTTTGTGGTCTGTGGTGGCAGGGATGTGGAAATGGAGGGCGGCTTTTGAAAGGAGTGTTCGCACAAAACCTCTGACTGAACTGTGGCAATGTATTGACTGAAATAACCTTCATTTTGAATTTTAAAGTCAGTGCAATGTGCGAATCACCAGAACTTTTACAAACCGCTGGAGGAACTCAGTGGTTCTGCAGCACCTGCGGAAGGAATGGACAGATGATGTTACAGATTGGGACCTTACTTCCATTGATTCAAGTAGCGGAGAGAAAGCTGGAAAGGAGATGTGGGGGGTGGGACAAAGCCTGGCAAGTGATAGGTGGATACAGGTGAGGGAGGAGTGATTGGCATATAGGTGACTTCTCTTCATTTGGAGATATAGCGTGGAAACAGGCCCTTCGACCAACCGAGTCCACGCTGACCACGACCATCCCGTACATTAGCACTATCCTACACACTAGGGACAATTCGCAATTTTACCGAAACCAATTAACCTGCAAACCTCTATGACTTTAGAGTGTTCCCAGGGAAAACCCACGTGGTTACAGTGAGAACATGCAAACTCTGTACAGACAGCACCCATAGCCATGATCGAACCCGGGTCTCTGTGCTGCAAGGCATTATCGCCCCAATACTGGATGGATTCTAATAAAATTTATGAACAGAATTGAGCAGCACACAACAATAACCATTATCATTGCTATATGGAGACCACAAGCAACTGCAAATGTTGGAATCTTCAGTGGAAAAACAGTGCTGGAGGTACTCGGTGGGCCGGGCAGCATCTGTGGAGGGAAATGGACAGATGATGATTCATGTCGAGACCCTTCTTCCGACTATGCCTTTAGAACATTTATTTTCCATCCTACTGATTCGGGACACGGTGAGACACTGCGCTACTGCGCCAGAGACCCGAGTTCCATCCTGACTCGCTGTCTGTGCAGAGTTTGTACATTCTCCCCGTGACATGCGTGGGTTTTCTTTGGGTGCTCCGGTTTCCACCCATACTCCAAAGACGTACAGGTTTGTAGGTTAATTGGCTTTGGTAAAATTGTAAATTGTCAAGTGATCCACCTATCACTTACCAATTGTATTAGGGCTGAAGGGCCTGTATCCGCGCTATATCTCTAAACACCTTGCCTTACTGATTTTATTTAATGCCACTGATATTTTATTGTCACTGAAATTTATTTTTGAGTTGTATTTTGTGACCTTGTTTATTGAAAGAAAAATTGTTCAATCTAACTGTCCGAGATGAGAGATTTAAAATGAGGACTCTTTGCAAAGCGGTTTCCTTTGCAAATTGTGGATTGCATACAATCGAAAAACAAAATCTTAAACGTATAAATGTCACAACTCAAGTGTGCAACAATAAAAAAAAAATCTTTGCTATTGGTGGGGAAATAGTTCTCATAATAGGTTCCCATTTACAAGCAAACACAATGCTACCCACACATGAATGTCAATTTGGCTGAGTTTTGAGTCGTCAATGAAAATGAGGAATATTTGCAAGCGAATAAGGGAGAATGGGTTCACAAACCGTGTGAACAATGCAGTTCCAGTCATTTGTGAATGTCATCTGAAGCCAAAGATTAGAAGACAACATTTAATGCGTTCCTTTGTGTCTCGACCATACATCATGACCTGCTTTCATTTAGCTTTGGAAGAAAATGGAACTACTAAAAGCTTTGCCACTGTGATTCTGCTGAAGTTGAACTGGACATGGAGTGCTGTTAGTTAGCTTAGATGGCTCTCTGCAGGACACTATAACGGTTACTGACCGAATAACTAAAAGTTATATACTCCTGTGATTCACATCCTTGCCATAATATTTCTGATTTTCCTTTTAAGGATATTGAGTTCAAACAAAAATAAAGTAGAATTTATTAAAAAAAACATTTTTTTGTTTTTGGAACTGCAACACCTCTGTGCTATGTTGTGGTCTACCCCATTGCAGACATTGGACTTTGTCTCTAGAATTGATGCATTACAATGCTGGGAACTATATTCTGCACTCTGTATCTTCGCCTTTACTCTTGGGTTGGCTTGATTGTATTTATGTATAGTATTACCTGACCATATTGGATCGCACACAAAACCAAGTTGTTCATTGGATGGCATCCAAGACATGCGACTCTCTACGTGCTGCTCCCAGAAACGGATCTGCCATCATTTATTGCAATCGCTCCACTCTTTTAAACCTCTACTCCAACAGCACTAGATATTATTCCCTTTTATCCTGCATCGGTACACTGTGGGCATCGTGGTTGCAATCACGTATAGTCTGTCCGCTGACAGCACTCAACAAAAAGGCTTTTCACTGTACCTCATTGAACATGAAAATAAACTAAACTGAATGACCTTGGTACACCAAAGCAGTTTAAAATAAATATTTAGACACTTACATGGATAGGATAGGTGTGGAGGGATATGGGCCAAATGCAGGCAGGTGGGACTATTGTAGATGGGGCATGTTGGTCAGCGTGGCCTGTTTCCATGCTGTATGACTCTACTTCTGTACACGTAACAATAACCCTAAACCAAGGGCGGCACGGTGACGCAGCGGTAGAGTGGAGAACCGGGTTCGATCCCGACTGCGGGTGCTGTCTGCACAGAGTATGTATGTTCTCCCCGTGACCATGTGTGTTTGCTCCGAGATCTTTGGTTTCCTCACACACTCCAAAGTGTACAGGTTTGCAGGTTAATTGGCTTGGTATGAATGTAAATTGTCCCTAGTGTGTGTAGGATAGTGTTAATGTGCGGGGATGGCTGGTTGGTGCAGTGGGCTGAAAAACCTATTTCTGCACTGTATCTCTAAACTAAACTCGGCGATAGGAAACATATATCAGGAAAAATGTTTTAATATGTACGGAGTGTATTTGTGCTTCCTAATAGAAATTTAATTACTTGTTTCTGGACATGTTATTTGGTTTTGCTTTGTTCATCTTTCTTTCACATTTATTTGAAGCTGGGATCTAAAGCTTAACACCAATTAACTCTGTTTGAAGTGTAGATTTCAAAAGTCCACAGTTTAGAACTATGTACTCTGATCCGCCTGCCCATTAAAATGGCCTAAAAAAGACAGCCAGTGTTGTCACTGATCCACTTTCCCCAACACCGCCATCCCCTCCCCTGGCCATGCTCTCATCTCGCTCTTACAGTCGGCAAGGAGTCTGAAAACTTGTGATCACCAGGTTTGGGAACAGATTCTTCCCAGCAATTTCCATCAGGCTCTTGAACACTACACGACACTAACCTTGGCAACTATGATTTTCTTTACTTTACTTTACGCTTCAGAGATACCGCATGAAAACAGGTCCTTCAGCCCACGGAGTCCACACTGACCAGCGATCACTGTCCAACACATTACAGACAATTTACAGAAGGCAATTAACCAACCAACCTGTGCATCTTTGGCATGTGGGGAACTGGAAAAAATCTATGGGGTCAGAGGGAGGGAGGGACGGACAAACTCTGTGCAGACAGTACCTGTAGTAAGGACCGAACCCGGATCCCTGGTGCTGTAAGGCAGCAATTCTACCGCTGTGCCACCCTAATCGTTCATGGACTGTGTCTTTGACAATAGGTGCAGGAGTAGGCCATTCGGCCCTTCAAGCCAGCATCGCCATTCAATGTGATCATGGCTGATCATCCATACCCCGTTCCTGCCTTCTCCCCATATCCCCTGACTCCGCGATTTTAAAGAGCCCTAGCTAGCTCTCTCTTGAAAGCATCCAGAGAACCCGCCTCCACCGCCCTCTGACACAGAGAATTCCACAGACTCACCACTCTCTGTGAGAAAAAGTGTTTCCTCTTCTACGTTCTAATTGGCTTAATCCTTATTCTTAAACTGTGGACCCTGGTTCTGGACTCCCCCAACATCGGGAACATGTTTCCTGCCTCTAGCATGTCCAAACCCTTAACAATCTTATATGTTTCAATGAGATATCCTCTCATCCTTCTAAACTCCAGAGTGTACAAGCCAAGCTGCTCCATTCTCTCAGCATATGACAGTCCCGCCATCCCGGGAATTAACCTTGTAAACCTACGCTGCACGCCCTCAATAGCAAGAATGTCCTTCCTCAAATTAGGGGACCAAAACTGTACACAATACTCCAGGTGTGGTCTCACTAGGGCTCTGTACAACTGCAGAAGGACCTCTTTGCTCCTACATTCGATTTCTCTTGTTATAAAGACTGTGTCTTTGGTTGCACTTCAGAAATTCTTTTGCACTTGCATCATGGTTATTAATTTATTGAATTCTTTGTTGGTTGTATTTATGTGGATATTGTGTTTACGGGCCTATTAAGCTGCTGGAAATAAGAATGTAATTATTCCATTGGCAGTATATATCACAATTAAATAATATTGACTCTCTTCACTCTGAATGCTCGTAGTGCATTCGTTAAAGTGGTACATTCATGTTTTCTTTGTGAACTCTAAGCAGCTGGTTGGTGGGGAGTGTCGCCACGTTGATTTAGAAATACGTCATAGGTCGTAGAACAGTGCAGCACATGAATGGACCCTTCAAGCTACGATGTTTGCACCAAATGCATGTTTGTAATATCAAGAGAGGGAACACAGAGGAGAAATCGAAGACTATGGAACTTTACACACCAATAAAAAGATAAAAAGTATCTCTGCAATATGGAAACTCCAGATAGGCCATCCAATACCACCACAAGTTGCAGAGTTATGGACGCAGCCCAGACCTTCATGCAAACCAACATCCCTTCTATTGACTCCATCTACACTTCACGCTGCCTCGGCAAGGCTACCAGCATAATCAAGAACCAGTCTCACCCCAGTCACTCCTTCTTCCCCCTTCTTCCATCAGACAAGAGGTACAGAAGTTTGAAAATGCATCCCTCCAGTTTCAGGGACAGTTTCCTCCCAGCTGTTATCGGGCAACTGAAGTGTCCTCTCACCAGCTAGAGTGCGGTCCTGACTTCCCATCCACCTCACTGGAGACATTCAAACTATCTTTTATCAGACTTTATCAGACTATCTTGCACTAAATGTTGTACCCTTTCTCCTTTCTCTGTGCACTGAAGGATGTCTTGATTGTAATCATGTATAGTCTTTGCTTTGACTGAATAGCACACAACAGAAGCTTTTCATTGTAACTCAGTATGGGTGACAATAGTAATAAAGTAAACTAAATGTTATATTAAAATTGATTATTTTAGTATTGTTGCAATAATCTATCTTGGGAATGTTGCCGCCTGGCCCATTCCAAACCGCAGGAGTATGTGCTGACAGATGCACTGAAGCTAATGCAGTCAACGCCAAGGCTCTGTGAGGGTAATCTCCTGAGGGCTCTGTGAGGGTAATATGCAAGACGGCGGCACGGTAGCACAGCGGTAGAGTCAGAGACCCGGGTTCGATCCTGACCACAGGTGCTGATTGTACGGAGTTTCTACATTCTTCTTGTGACCACGTGGGTTTTGCTCCAGTTTCTTCCCACATTCCAAAGAAATACAGGATTGTAGGTTAATTGGCTTTGGTAAAATTGTAAGTTGTCCCTAGTGTTTGGGATAGTGTTAGTGTATGGGGTGATCGATGTGGACTTGGTGGGTGGAAGGGCCTGTTTCTGCGCTGTAGCTCTAAAGTCTAAAATGCTCTGAAGTTAGGCATACAAATCCATGGTACATACTAATCAAGTGAAAAAGAGCAGCAAAAAACACACCTTTATTTATTTTGCTGGGCATCATGCATGTAAAGTGGCATTGATCGGCAACTCCAGACTATAGAGTGAGAATGAGTCACTGCTACAATATTTAAATTTATGGAAGCACAAGCGGACATCAAGTAAAAAGTGAGTTTAGTCGGATAAAGTGCAGCTTAGTTGATTGACACACTACCCTGGGTCACAATGAGCACGGTCCCGCGACGTCGAGCAATTTGTGCAGAATCTGTTCAACTCTTCAGTCTCAAGCACTCATTCAGGAAAGGATGGGTCGGGCTGGGCAATTAAAAAGACCATCATATGACGGGCGGTGGCTAACTTTCCAATAGGAGTAGACAAAATGCTGGCAGGAACATTTACAGTAGAATAGAAACAGTAAAGATTTTGTCAAATAAATCAAGAGGATTTAATTGTCATAATGTCGAAACACAGAATTGCCGATGATGGCTTACAAAAAAGGGCACAAATTGCTGGATCAACTCAATGATTCAGGCAGCATCTCTGGAGAGCATGGATAGGTGATGTTTCGGTTAGGACCCTTCTTCGGTGTTTCATATGTACCACAGCGGAACAATGACATTCTTATTTGTAGCAGCATTGCAGGTCTGTAAACACCGTAAATAGATAACATCATAAACAGACAACAAATCCTCAATAAATTAAAACCTAATATTAACGTAAAACAAAAGACTGATGTCGCCAGTGCACCCAAGACATTAGAAGCTTAGTTAGTGTTTTGTAGTGTCCAAGAGCCTGATGGTTGTTGGGTTGAAGCTGCTCTTCAACCTGGTCATGGTTTTCAGACTCTTGTATCTTCTTCCGATGACAGGAGTGCAATGAGAGCATGGCCAGGGGTGGTGTTGGTCCTTGATGATACCTTTTAGCAACACTTGGGGGAAATCGCATTAAGCTAAGTTGAATGATCACATAGTGCATTTGTCTCACAAATTAGGAGATAACACAAATAGGACATGTCCGAAGTTCGTCGTTGTGAAATATTCACAGCAAGTCAATGTCATTCCTGTTGGCCCCCGTGGAACGGTGACTGAGGAAGTTTGACAGAAAATAAATATAACAGAGACACGAGGAACTGCAGATGCTGGAATCTTGAGCAAAACACACAGTGCTGTAGAAACTCAGTTGGTCAGCCAGCATCTATGGAGGGAATGGACAGACCCTTCAGACTGAGGAATAGAGAGCGGAGGGGGCAGGGAGCTGGAAAAGGGAAGTGGAGGTGGGACAAAGCCTAGCAAGTGACAGGTGGATACAGATGAGGGCGTGTGATTGGCAAATGGGTGGAATAAGTGACAAAGCCTTGAGGTGAACAGGAGACAAAAAGGTGTCAGATATGGAGAAGAGGAGGGGAGTAACAAAGCTAGAGGGATCAATATGGATGGGAGGGGCAAGAAGATGAGTGGTGGGATAAATGGGAGACGCTACAATGGGAGATGAGTGTGGAAGGGGGGGGTGGAGGGTGGAAATTGTGGGAGAAATGAATGTGGTGGGGGCATTACTTGAAATTGGAGATATATAACGGTATCGCCACTAGTATTAACAATTGAGCAAATTGTAATTGAGAATTCACTCAAATTCATGTTGATGGATTCTGATTATTGATGCCCACTTGCTGTTTGTTGCAACGTCTGTGGACGATGTTTGTCCCACTGAGTAGAACATACAAATGTCATACAGACAGCATCCGTAGTCAGATTTTTACACGGGTCCCTGGCGTTATAAGGCAGCAACTATACCAGGTCGCATTAAATATCATAAATGATGTCAGGTTACGAGTGATAAGAAAAATCTATATTAATATTCAACATCTGAACTAAAAGTGGAATTTAAAACGGGCATTAGTTTTGCTCTTTCTGATATAAGTTTGTATTCAATATCATTTCCTAATTTTAAAATTCACACTAAAGTTTGGAATAGAAAAAAATCAAATACTCTCATGAAACTCTTTCTGAAAGTTGCAATCAATTATCATTATCTCAGATGGCCAATGTTTGTAGAGACAATACAAGTCAAGTGTTTTTCAATATCTGTAATATGACATAATTAAGAATAGGCGAATATTGCATTCCATATGCATTAAAATCAAAGATGGTCAAGTCAAAAATATTAACTATCATAAAACGTGAGGTTTGCCACTATTGTAGGTAGTGCTATGATTATATCCTGTTTCAAACAAGCAATCAGAATAACACACACAGTGGTGGGAATGCGGTTAATTTTAACCTCGTCCCTTGATCAGTAACTCTTGGGAAGCGTGGAGTGTCACTTCTAATCCTTGCCCAATTTCCCTTGCCTGACCTTGACGAAGAATAAGATGTTTAAACCCTGTGTTGTAACCAGTACAATCAGGTCTCCCAAGGTTGGATTAACGTACAACTATCCCTCATACACTTGGTACCAGTGATTATTTTTTTGTAGACAAAAAGATGCCAGTGTGCATATCAATTAAAAAATTAAGCTGCATTGAACAATATTTTTGTTTCCATCAATATACCCAACATTGTAGGCACTTTAACAAGTAATATAATAACTGAACTCTCAGTCTAAACAAATAAATGTTCCAATTCATTCACTTGCATTATCCATTAGCTAAGCACGATAAATAAACAAGTGTAGACAGATGTTTGTTACATTCTGAAGGGTTCCAAAGGGACCCAAAATCTCACCTATTTTTCTCCAATGATGCTGCCTGACCTGCTGAATTACTCCAGCGTTTTGTGTCTATCTTCGGTGTAAACCAGCATCTGCAGTTCCTTCCTACTCATTTTGCTGCTCCAACGCGAGGGTGGTATGATGCATCACAGCTTCAGAGACCCAAGTTAGATCCTAGCGACGGGTGCTATCTGTATGGAGCTTGTACATTCTCCCCGTGGCCTGCATGGGTTTTCTCTGGGAGCTCTGGTTTCCTCCCACACTCCAAAGACGCACAGGTTTGTAGGCTAATTGACTTGGTAAAATTGTAAATTGTCCCTAGTGGATGTAGGATAGTGTTAGTGTGCGGGGATCTCTGGTCGACATGGGCTCGGTGGGCCGAAGGGCCTGTTTCCGCGCTGTATCTCTAAACTCTAATCTAAACTAAACATAATTCAAATAAGTTCTCGTTCTTTCTCTGCTGGGTCTGAAAGGCTCTCTGGCAGTCTGAAGAAGTGCTCCAACCCAAAATGTCACCTATTCTTTTTCTCCAGATATGCTGCCTGACCCGCTGAATTACTCTAGCATTTTGCGTTTAGCTTTGCTATAAACCAGCATCTGCAGTTCTCTCCTAACATAATAAACAAGTGAGTCTTGTTACCATCACGAAAAACAAAAGCACTGCTTGGTACAGACAAACCAAATCTGTAAACTAACTAAAAACTGAAGTTCAACTTTAAATGTCTGATTTCCAAGAGTTTGGGAAAGGTGATTTATTCAGAAAATTAAGAATTAATATATTGAAGATAATAAGTCTTGACACAAAAGGATATGCCTTGCAAGCAACATGTTGTAAATTCATTATGCTGGTATGATATGACAACTTGTAATGAAAACAATACAATCTGTTCAATTGTTCTGTGATTGGTCCCGCCACCATTAGTGCTGGTGATATTTTCCCTGGGAATGAATCTTCACGACTTCAGCTAAAGGAAACTGCTGGTGTTCAACTGTTGATGAGGATGCATCTCCCAGATGTGCACAGTTGTATCCAACTTTAAGCTCGCTGGACACCACATGGAGACACCAACCTTGTGAAGTTTAGTTTAGTTTGGTTTGGAGATACAGCGTGGTGACAGGCCCTTCGGCCCACTGTGTCCATGCCAACCATGCGCTGGTTCCATCTTACTCACTTCGGGACAATGTTACAGAAGTCTACAAACCCACACGTGGGAGGAGACCGGAGCACCCAGAGAAAACCCACACAGTCACAGGGAGAATGTGCAAACTCCAGCACCAGTAGTCAGGATTGAACCTGGGTCTCAGGCATTGTAAGGCAGCAACTCTGCCTCTGCACCACTGTGCTGCCCCAGTATTAAACTGGGGTGCAGCCTTTCCCAACCTCATTTCTCAATCTCATTCATTTCACCAGGGACGTTTGATCTGTGGAAGGGAAAACTCAAGCTCTTATTCTATGGTGATTTTACTTTGGTTTTACAATAGACAATAGGTGCAGGAGTAGGCCATTCAGCCCCATCGAGCCAGCACTACCATTCACTGTGATCATGACTGACTATCCACAATCAGTACCCCGTTCCTGCCTTCTCCCCATATTCCTTGATTCCGCTATCTTTAAGAGCTCTATCTAACTCTCTTGAAAGTATCCAGATAATCGGCCTACACTGCTTTCCGAGGCAGAGAATTCCACAGATTCACAACTCTCTGGGTGAAGAAGTTTTCTTAAACTGTGGCCCCTGGTTCTGGGCTCCACCAACATCGGGAACATGTTTCCTTCCTCTAGCGTGTCCAATCCCTTAATAATCTTATATGTTTCCATAAGATCCCCTCTCATCCTTCTAAATTCCAGTATATACAAGCCCAGTCGCTTCATTCTTTCAACATATGACAGTCTCGCCATCCCTGGAATTATCTTTGTGAACCTACGCTGCACTCCCTCAATAGCAAGAATGTCCTTCCTCAAATTTGGAGACCAAAGCTGCACACAATACTCCAGGTATTGTCTCACCATGGCCCTGTACAACTGCAGAAGGACCTCTTTGCTCCTATACTCAAGTCCTCTTGTTATGAAGGCCAATATGCCATTAGCTTTCTTCACTGCCTGCGGTACCTGCATGCTTTCCTTCGCTCCTTAGATGCTGCTGCACCCGCTGAGTTTCTCCAGCTTTTTGTGTAACCCTCGATTCTCCAGCATCTGCAGTTCCTTCTTTAACAACATGCTTTCTTTCAGTGACTGATGTACAAGGACACCCAGATCATGTTGTACTTTCCTTTTTCCTAACTTGCCACCATTCAGATAGTAATATGCCTTCCTGTTCTTGCCACCAAAGTGGATAACCTCACATTTATCCACATACCATTTACTTAATAATTTGTAATGATTATGTTTCCGCTCATCTGCCAGTCCAACAGCTCCTCCCCATTCCCCTGTATTCACCTATCACTTGCCTGCCCATCTCACTTTTCCAGCTTTCTCCCCCACTCCAAGTAGTCCGAAGCTAAAACGCTGCCTGTCCATTCCCTCCACGATTTCTACCCTACATCCACCCAAATTAGTTTGTTTGGAAGAGTTGTCTGTTTCTGGTTAAAGTCGCCCTTTGCATGATATTAAGGACTTCAGAGTCTCGGGCGTGCAGACAATGTGAAGATAGTCTCATTTGGATCTTTCCTCTGGTGCTTTGTCCACATGTTTTATGTACTTGACGAGCAGATAAAAAGGAGATCAAAGGTGGTCAATTAAAAAAATCAACCCTTTATCCCAAAAGACCAGACTAGTTTGTAGATTGCTAACATGGAGCCTTCCTTTCTAACCCAGCTGTTGATTGCCGGCCATTCTGTAACACTGCTCCATTTGTTTTGTTCACACTGCCTCAATCATTCAACCTTGGTGCCCAACCCTCCCGAACCATGCCAACGTTGTGGATGTAGCCCAGTCCATCACACAGACTAGTGCCTCCTTGTCACCTCCCTCAGCTAACAATTCTACATTTCCTTTACATTATCTCCTTTGATCTGTCGTGTTCACACCTTACCCTTCCATATCTCTAGACTCCCTCTCCCCTGACTCAGTCTGTAGAAGGTCAACAGTCTTGAGCTGAAATGTCCCCATTCCTTCTCTCAGAGATGTTGCCCATCTCACTGACTTACTCCAGCATTTGGGGTCTACAGAGACCAGACTCCCCATCAATTATTCCATCTACACGTTGCCTCAGAGAAGCAGCCAACATAATCAAAGACTTGTGCCATCCAAATCATAGCGTGGGTTTTCTCCAAATGCTCCGGTTTCCTCCCACACTCCAAAGACGTCACTGTTTGTAGGTTGATTGGTTCCTGTAAATTGTAAATTGTCCCTAGTGTGTAGGATAGTGCTAGTGTATGGGTGTGATTGCTTCAGCACAGACCCCCGTGGGCCGAAGGGCCTGTTTACATGCTGTATCTTTAAAGTAATTAATTGGTACATGTGACAATAAACTGACCTTGATCTTGAAACCTTGAAACATCAGGCAGAAAATACAGTAGCTTGAAAACATGCACCACCAGACTTAGGAACAGCTTCTTCCCCTCTGTTGTCGGGCATCTGAACTGTGTTTCCACACGCTGGGGTATTATCCCATTCACCTCTACACCATTGTGAATGTTGGACTTTGCCTTTGGAACTGCTGCATCACAATGCTGAAAACTATATTCTGAACTCTGCATCTTCTCCTTCACTCTATCTATTGTACTTGAGTTTGAGTCTTGATTGCATTTATGTACAGTATTATCTGGTCTGATTGGATAGCATGTAAAACAAAGCTTTTCACTGTACCTCGGGTGCCTGTAACAATAATTAAGCTACAGTAATCCTAAAGAGAGGTCTGGGCCTCTCAGCCGGGGAGATCCACTCACCATAAGGAACTCACTGTCTCTTATCTAAGCTTCAAATGGTTCTTCAAAGCTTTGGGGGCAAATTAATGAGATGGGAAGAGGAAAGTTCTGTCTGTGGAATATCTGAGTGAAATATTAGAATCCAGTTCTGAAGCCACCTTGTGACTGCAGAATATACTAAAAATAATGCCTTTAGCAATGCATACTCAGTAAACGTAATAGGTTTTAAATCTGCAGTTGATGAAATAACTTTTAAGCCTACAATATATCTGCTGCCCGGACCATAACTGTCATATAGTGGCTTACAGCATGCAAACACTCTTGTTTAATCAATAGATTGCAGTTATGTGATTTAGTCTTGTTGCTTCCAAGCAAAAACTGCTTGGTAATCTCCCTTATTGCTGTCGTTTTATGGAAGAGACATCAACTTTGTGATAAAATACCGTAATCGTGTTTGAAGGGAGAAAAGTCATGAGTCACTTTGAAAATAATGTCATGTAATGGTGATACTGTAACAGTGATTGCCAAGATTTATATCCATCTCTTTGTTTGTTTACCAAATGGGGGAAAAAAAGGATTTGACAATCATTTATTTTTATGAAACTGGTGCTTTTGTAATGCAATAAAATGGATATCAGTCAGAACTATAAAGTAATATATTGGTTTTGGAGTTGTGGTTGTAATGATAATGAAATTGCCTGCTCTCTCCGTCATTGCAGAGTTGGTCGGCAGCGAATTCTGATGCAATGCAGTAAAATATGAAACATTCACCAGTCTAATAATTCTCTAATCATTCACTGGGTGTACAGTTAATGTATTTACACATGTAATCACCGGGGAGAAATTGGTTCATATCATGACTATCGTTGAATAACCTCTCTGGCCCTGAAAAGCCAATTCAACAAAATGTTGAGTCTCGGGACTTGTGGATGAATATTTTTAAAATTACTTTACCTTACCTTATAATATGGTTGGCTTATGATAGTTCATCACCTATCATAATCAAACATGTATTTCCTATGTTTAATAAGATGATTAAAATGTGAATTATTAAACTTGCGTATAATTTCCTGCTTTGTGACACACACAGTTTTCAATGTTATTGGCTGCTTAGCTCAGACTATGTACAGATGGGCATGTACGTTTTTCATTGAATCAGGCCCTTCACAAATTTCCAATGAGTGATTCTATTAAAAACTGATCTCGTGTTGTCCACTGTTGCTCTATTGTCTGACGTCATTGAAAGGGTTGGAGGTAACTTGCAAATCCTTTTCAAATCCTAGAATGTAGGAAGCATGTATGAACATTGGTGATGCTGAGTTTCAAGCTACTTGAGTGCATGAATTGGCTTCAAATGCTGGTTGATATCAAAGTTAAAATGAACCTTACCAAATTTCAGTAGTTTATATAAATATGTATTCAATAACTTTGGTAAACGTCATAATTAAACTTCAGTAGTTTATATAAATAAGCTTGCAGGTACTGTTACAATGTTTATGAAACATTTAGACAAGTACATGGATAAGATATAGAGGAAGGAACTGCATATGCTGGTTTCTACTGAAGATAGACACAAAGTGCTGGAGCAACTCAGCAGGTCAGGCAGCGTCTCTGGAGAAAAGGAACAGATGATCTTTCAGGACCTTTCTTCAGACTGGTGATACATTAGACAATTGGATAAAAACATTGGACCAACCATTGGATAGGATAGGTTCCGAGGGATATAGGCCAAATGCAGGCAGGTGGAACTAATGTAGATGGACATGTTGGACGGCATGGGAAAGTTGGGCTGAAGGGCCTGTTTCCACGCTGGATGACTGCGACTCTCTAGATGAATAAGGCCATAAGAAATAGGAACAGAATTAGGCCATTCGGCTCATCGAGTCTACTCCACCATTTGATCATGTCTGATCTATTTTCCCTCCCAACCCCATTCTCCTACTGATCAAAAACCTCTCAATCTCCACTTTAAAAATACCCAATAACTTGGCCTCCACAGCTGCATGAATGGATGACTTGCCTGAAATCAGCTCTGATTTGGCACTTCTTCTTTTTGCTATTCTACTTAAGTATGAAGAATGAGTGTACAGAGTCTCCAAGGAAAGTATTCATTTTGGTAAATAAACAATGGCATCTGAATTACTGAATTTCACCTTGCTGTAAAGGACACAAAGTGAAAGTCTTTGACTGGATGCAGGGAGGAATCCTCATTTTTATTACGAGCAGGTACGGCAGCAAGCTACTGTAATTTAATACTTAAACTCCTTTCTGACGCTAACCTATAAATGAAGGGCAGCCCGTGTCAACTCCACAAATCGTGCTGTGCTACATTGTCAGGTCTTCACTACATCTCGGTGATCGGTGCCTCCCAGAGAGCAGCAGTGTGGGTACACTATTCCGAGCGTTCCCTGCAGTGCAGCCTGACTCGCTCTGATTGACAGCAACTTTTAACCTCTTGCACTTTGTCATTTGTGTCTGCGGTGGAAGGCTGTTTTCACAAAGAAAATCCAATAACTAAAGTTGAATGTGGGGATGGTTGTAGAGAGATCTGGCCAATTCATTTTTTTAATATATATATATGTATATATCTAATGCAATGAATGTCGCTCACTGTACCATTTAATTTAATCTCAAATTTGATGCCAACGAGAGAGATTTTTCGGATTTCTCTTCTGATTATTGCTTGAGGTAAAAATTACATTCAAATAGAAAACTGCTGCAGTTCAGCATCTTTACCCGGGCTGTATCTAAGCTGTTATTGTCGTTACAGAATAAGCCCGATTGGTATCATAAAGTCTGCAATTTAATGTAAGTTAGGTTTAATGACGTGACTGAGAAAAAAAATTGTTTTTAAAAATGAAAGCAATTTGCGTCCATCTGCAGTGCAGAAAGATTTGCTTCAAAAGCAAGGTAAGACTTCAGACTAACCACCTCAATAAGGAGGGCAGCAAAGGATAAGGGCAATTTGTTTTCTGTAGCGAGTTGGTAATTAGATAAATGTTGACTGCATTATGAATGTGCACGCATTAACTTGATATTATCAAAAGTGCAATGAACTTCTGCAATATTAACCACTTGAAATATATTGCTGTCAGATGGATAAAAACAACTTTAAATGATAAGAGCAGAAATTGTGAGACTGCTGCTTGTGATAGAAGAGTGCGTTGGTTAGGAGATGTTTTCTTAGCGGTATCTCTATCTCCAGCCTTGAAAGCTTATGTTGTGGATCTGTTGCTGGGCAAGTAATCTTGGTCTAATTATGCTCAGAATTTATGCTCAAATCCTACTAATGCATTTTGCATGGTTTCAGCTAGGGTATTAATAGAGAGATGCAAAGGTCTGAGAAAATAATAATGCAAATATGTTGCAGCATTCGATAAGCATGCCATGATTTCACGGCACATGGTGTCAATCAAATTCAATGCCAAAGATGCACTTTTTACCAGAAAGTTCTGTACCATTTGTAGAATGTGTTGAACATGGCGTTGCAGGAGGTGTCTTGATTTTTGTTTAGAGATGCAGTATGGAAACAGGCCCTTCGGTCTACCGAGTCCGTACTGACCATCGATCACCCGTTCGATGCTAGTTCTATGTTATCTCATTTTCACATACATTCCCTGCACATGATGGACAATTAACCTGCAAATGCGCATGCTAATGCAATGTGGCAAATAACCAGAGTACCCGGAGCTCACAGGGAGAACATGAAGGGCATGTTTTTGATTAGTACGGGTGTCAGAGGTTAAGGCCTCTGACACCCATACGGGTAGAAGGCAGAAGAATGGGGTTAAGAGGGAGAGATAGATCAGCCCTGATTGAATGGCGGAGTAGACTTGATGGGCTGAATGGCCTAATTCTACTATCAATTATGATCACAGAAACATAGAAAAATAGGTACAGGAGTAGGCCTGAAGGCCCTTCATCAGCACCGTCATTCAATATGATCATAGCTGCTCATCTAAAATTTGGTACCCCGTTCTTGCTTTATCCCCATATCCGTTGATTCCTTTAGCCTTAAGACCTAAATCTAACTCTCTCTTGAAAACATCCAGTGAATTGGCCTCCACTGCCTTCTGCGGCAGAGAATTCCACAGATTCACAACTCTCTGGGTGAAGAAGTTTTTCCACATCTTAGTCCTAAATGGCCTACCTCTTATTCTTAAACTGTGACCCCTGGTTCTGGACTCCCCCAACATCGGGAACATGTTTCCCGCAACTAAGAATTTTATATGTTTCTATAAGATTCCCTCATCCTTCTAAATTCCAGTGAATACAAGCCCAGTCGACCCATTCTTTCAACATATGTCAGTCTCGCCATCCCAGGAATCAACCTGGTGAACCTACGCTGCACTCCCTGAATAGCAATAATGTCCTATCTCAAAATTAGACCAAAATTGCACACAATAGTCCAGGTGTGGTCTCACCAGGGCTCTGTACAACTGCAGTATGACCTCCTTGCTCCTAAACTCAAATCCTCCGGCAATGAAGGCCAACATGACATTGGCTTTCTTCACTGCCTGCTGTTCCTGCATGCTTCAGTGACTGATGTACAAGCACAACCAGGTCTCGTTGCACCTCCCCTTTTCCTAATCTGACACCATTCAGATAATAATCTGCCATCCTGTTCTTGCCACCGAAGTGGATAGCCTCATATTTATCCACATTATACTGCCTGCCATGCATCTGCCAACTCACCCAACCTGTCCAAGCCACCCCTGCAGCCTCATAGCTACCTCCCCACAGCTCACACTGCCACCCAGCTTTGTGTCAACTGCAAACTTGGAGATGTTACATTTAATTCCCTCATCTAAATCGTTAATATATATTGTAAATAACTGGGGTCCCAGCCTTGTGGTACTGCACTAATCACTGCCTGCCATTCTGAAAAGGATCTGTTAATTCCTACTCTTTGCACTCTGTCTGCCAACCATTTTTCTAACCATGTCAGAACCCTACCACCAATACCATGTGTTCTAATTTTGCACACTAATCTCTTGTGTGGGACCTTGTCAAAGGCTTTTTGAGTCCAGATACACCACATCCACTGGCTCTCCAGTGACCTTCTACCGCTCGTCCATTGAGAGCCTGTTGACATACTGCATTACAGCATGGGACGGCAGCTACACCATGGCAGACAGGGAGAGGCTTCAGAGGGTAGTTAGAGCAGCACAGAAGATCATCGGCTGCCCTCTCCCCTCTCTGATGGACATTTACACCTCCCGCTGCCTCAGCAGGGCGAAGAACGTCATCAAGGACAGCTCCCATCCTGCATTTGGCCTGTTCAACCTGCTACCCTCAGGGAGGCGCTATAGGTGCATCAGCACAAGGACAAATAGACTCAAGAACAGTTTCTTCTATCAAAATCCATTATCTCCCTGAACTCACACATGCACTGACTTCACAGCCTAACCCCCGGACTTCCATCTATCCACCTACTGTAATTTGTACTGTAACTGTAATTTCCAATATGTGCAATAACCCATACTGGATATAGGAATCCTATTTATTCATTCTATTTATCCATTGTCTTTTATAGATATGTATATAGCGCCGCAGAACTGTGCACCTTATCCCCCCCCCCCCCCCCCCTTTTGTTTTGCACTGAGTAGGAGCAGCTTTTAATCTCATTGTACATGTGTATAGTGACAATAAAAGGCATTCTGATTCTGATTCTCCCTTATTCATTCTACTGGTTACATCCTCAAAAACTTCCAGAAGATTAGTCAAGCATGGTTTGCCCTTTATAAATCCATGCTGACTTTGACCGATCCTGTCACTGCTTTCCGAATGCGCTGTTATTACACCTTTAATAATCGACTCAAGCATCTTCCCTACTACCGATGTACGGCCATTTCCTTGTTTCCCGTTATAAATTCACCTGTCTCTAATTGTAAGGGACCTACATTTGTTTTCACTAAACTTTTCCTTTTTGCAAATCTAAGGAAGCTTTTACAGCCATTTTTTATATTCCTCGCAAGCTTTCTGTTATGCTCTTTTCCCCCTCTCTTAATTAACTCCTTTGTCCTCCTCTGTTGAATTCTAAATTTCTCCCAGTCCACCGGTTTGCTTCTTCCCCTGGCCAATTTATATGCCTCTTCTTTGGATTTAACACTAATCTTAATTTCCCTCGGTAGCAACGGTTGAGCCGCCTTCCATGTTTTATTTTTTCGCCAGAAAGAGATGAACAATTTTTGGAGTTCATGCATGCGATCTTTAAATCTTTGCCATTGCATCTGCACCATCAACCCTTTCAGTATAATTTGCCAGTCTACCCTAGCCAATTACTGTCTCATACCTTCAAAGCCTACTTTCTTACAAAGATTCCACAAAGTACTCAAGGCCAGGATCAAACACGGGTGAGGCAGTAGCTCGACCATCTGCACTGCTGTGCCTTCCACTGCCTTCCAGGCTGATATTCCCAAAAATGGGCAAGATGCAAGCAGACAATTTAGCTCAGCTGAATGTAGACACAAGGAACTGCAGATGCTGGTTTACAAGAAAGGACACAAATTGCTGGAGTAACTCAGCAGGTCAGGCATCATCTCTGGAGAACATCTCTGGTAGTGTTTGGGTCAGGACTCATCTTTGGACTGATTGTAGTAGGGGGGAGAAAACTGGAACAGGGATGAGAGGGCAGGACAGTGCCTGGAAAGTCATAGGTGGATACAGGTGAGGGGGGGCTTTGATTGGCAGATAGGTGGCCAAAGGCTGGACATGGGAAGAAGACCAAAGGGTGTGAGATAAGGAGAGAAGAGTCTCACGTGCCTTTCCTTGATGAATCAGCATCTCCATTCCTTGTTTCTAAATCTTCTGCTGCCCTCCGTATCTTTGCTCCCTGGACTGTGCCGTTTCTTTCAGCAAGATTCTGAGTACTGTGAGCTCTTTGACAACGCCAAGGACGATGTAAGACTTCCTCGCACATTAATGGCTGGCTGCACCCACATAATTATTATATGGAAGTCTGAAGGAGGGTCTCAAACTGAAAAGTCCATGTCCTCCAGAGATGCTGCCTGACCTGCTGAGTTACTCCAGCACTTTGTGTCTTTTTGTTTTGTAAACCAGCATCTGCAGTTCCTTGTGTCTAATGCTCTTGACTGCTGGCAAGGTCCCAGTCAGGGTCTCACTACCTGCCACTCTTTAATCCTCTGTATTTTGGAGATCAATAACAGGATGGGGGTAAGCCAAGATCCATCTTGCACCATTTTGTATATATTTGGAAAGAGTTTAATTTAAAACGCTTCAAGTGTTGATTCTCTTCAGTTGACAAATGGAGGCGCAGATGAATTGAAGGTGAACGTGTGTTGATGTGCTCCGCTTTATATTTTTGCGCTGACTACTTGCTGAGTTGGCAAGGAAACCACAACTGCAACCACAGCAACAAAGCCGGAAGAACGCTTTGCATTTCCCCCCCCCCCCCCCCCCAAAAGTTCTTTATAGACATGAATAATACAACATAGACATACACAACGCTCTGATCTTTCTTGATGTCTGACAGCTCCAGTTTTGACAAATTTGAGACACTTTGACAAAACTTTAGCAAAAATAATTTGGAACATAAAACTGCTGCTCAAGAACTAGGGAGTTTAATGAATAATATGTAGCACTACCTGGTGCTGTCGTCAGTGAGTTCTAAAAAAAATTGTAACAATACACAATGTTGATTTGCACTATGTTTTGAGAATCATAGTCATACAGTACCGACACAGACCCTTCAGCCCAACTCCTCCATGGCCGACCAAGTAGCCCGGTCTAAGCTAATGCCTGTGTTTGGCCCATATGCCTCCAAGCCTTTCCTATTCATCTCCCTATCTAAACTTCTTTTAAAATGCCGTGATAATTCCTGCCTCAACTATCTCCTCTGGCAGCTCATTCCATGTATCCACCACCCTCTGAGTGAGAAACCTGCTTCTCGGGTTCCTATTAAATCTGTCCCCTCTGATCTTAAACTAGAATCCTCTAACCTGGTGAAAAGACTGTGGCTGTTCACCTTATCTAAGTCCCTCTGTGCGGTCACCCCTCAGTCTCCTATGCATCAGAGCGTACGGTTTCAGCCGACCCAGCCTCTCCTTTTAGCTCAATCCCCCCCATGCCAAGCGATATCCTTGTATATCTTTTAGTTTTGTTTACTTTAGAGATACAGAGTAGAAACAGGCCCTTCGGCCCACCGAGTCTGTGCCAACTAGCGATCACCCGTACACTAATTCTATCCTACACGCTCGGGTCTATTTATGGAAGCCAATTAGCGTACAAATATGCACGTCTTTGGAGTGTGGGAGGAAACCGGAGAAAACCCACGTGGTCCTAGGGAGAACGTACAAGCTCTGTACAGACAGCACGCGGAGACAGGATCGAACGTGGGTCTATGGTGCTGTACGGCAGCAAATGTGCCACTGCACCCAAATTATGAATATAAACTTTATTAATACAGTAGAACATTTTTAATATAATCTAACTTGGACAGAGTGTGAGTTGAGTGGGATTGGAATATGAATAATGAAGACTGCTGCATCTTTGTTTGATGGACACAAATTCTAATGCAAAACATTTGCCACAATCAACTCAGCCACATTATCGAGGAGTGAGCTTCACCTAACCTGAGCGGCTGCATATGTAGCCATTGAAAATACAGTAGAACATGCTGAAAATACTCAATGCAAGTGTGGAGACGGAAAAATAACTAATTTTCAGGTCAACGGCAGTTCACTGGACCATTTTTTGAACATATGATTTTTTTTCTATTAGCCAGTGGCTCTATTGTAAATCCTTGCGGCGAACCACACTGAATTTAACCAGCAGATGTTTGTGAAAGCAGTGATCAAAAAAGCAGTGATTGGAACAAAGTGCAGCTTAAATATTGTTTCATTATTCGCATTAGATTGTGTCTGAAACAGTCATATCTCCATTTTGCCATTTACACTAAATCTGAATCTTTGACTGTTTGAAAGATTGTTTCCTGATTGTGTTGTATAACTAAATCACACCCCATGAACAAACTGATACCTGGCAGATAAAAGCATTGAAATATAGAATCATTTGCAGATTTTTTTTGAACATGGATGAAGCGTTGGAATTAAAATGTAAACTGGATTATGACTGTATTTCTCTATTGCATTAAACCCAGCTCTACTGATCTGCACATAATATCAAGATTTCTCACATAAATCTTGGTTGCTGTATGTATAACATTCCTTTGCTGGACTATTACTATAGACAAAACAGTATACATCGTATGTTAGCCTGGCGCATGCGGTAAATAAACACATTCCTGGCGGCACAGAGCCATAGCTGGTAGTTCCGCTATGTCACAGTGCCAGATCCAAGTTCATTTCTGATCTCTGTGTGGAGTTTGCACGCTCTCCCTGTGACCATGTGGGTTTTCACCAGTTGAGTTTTCTCCCACATCTCAAAGATGTGCGGGTTTGGAGGTTAATTGGCCCTCTGTAAATTGCCCCTGGTATGTAAAGAGTGGATGAGAAAGTGGGATAACACAGAACCAGTGTGAACGGGTGATTGATGGTCAGCATGCACTTGGCGGTCTGAAGAGCCTGTTTCTATGATGCAGCTTTCAATCAAAAAAATCAATCAAGAATTTAAAATTTGTTGCATTGGATTCCATGAATGAACCTTGCCATTTTGCGTTCTGTTTGTGCATTTGCAAGCACTACACTTCTATTCTCAATCTGCACCTCTCAATGAATCAAAAAACCTTGTCATATATGTCAGTCATCTCTTCCAAAATAGCGCTATGCCAATTTAGGTTACAGCGCATGAGATGTGTTATATGATAGCAATGTCACTGTAACATTTTTGTCTATCTTGTTATGCCTCAGTAATGCTGGTGTTGTGATGTTTTGATCCAACTATGATTCCTCTGTACAACAGTCCAATAGGTTTGTATCAGTTTATCCAGTTGCTATAACCTTTGTTCACCCTGTTTCAAAGGAAGAAAAGAGTGACGTGCATTTATATAACTTCTTTAACAACCTCAGGGCATTTCATTGATTGAATTGATTGATAGAAACAGTGTGGAAACAGGTCCTTTGGCCCACCGAGTCCACTCTGACCATCGATCACCCGTTCACACCAGTTCTAAGTTATCCTACTTTCTCATCCACCTCTTGCATATTAGGGGCAATTTTAGAGTCCGATTAACCCACAAACCTGCACATCTTTGGGAGGTGGGGGGGAAACCAGAGCACCTGGAGGAAACCCATGCAGTCACAGGGAGAACATACAAACTCTGTACATAGAAACATAGAAATTAGGTGCAGGAGTAGGCCATTCGGCCCTTCGAGCCTGCACCGCCATTCAATATGATCATGGCTGATCATCCAACTCAGTATCCCGTGCCTGCCTTCTCTCCATACCCTCTGATCCCCTTAGCCACAAGGGCCACATCTAACTCCCTCTTAAATATAGCCAATGAACTGGCCTCAACTACCCTCTGTGGCAGAGAGTTCCAGAGACCCACCACTCTGTGTGTGTGAAAAAAGTCCTTCTCATCTCGGTCCTAAAGGATTTCTCCCTTATCCTTAAGCTGTGACCCCTGGACCTCCCCAACATCGGGAACAATCTTCCTGCATCTAGCCTGTCCAACTCCTTAAGAATTTTGTAAGTTTCTATAAGATCCCCTCTCAATCTCCTAAATTCTAGAGAGTATAAACCGAGTCTATCCAGTCTTTCTTCATAAGACAGTCCTGACATCCCAGTAATCAGTATGGTGAACCTTCTCTGCACTCCCACTATGGCAATAATGTCATTCCTCAGATTTGGAGACCAGAATTGTACGCAATACTCCAGGTGTGGTCTCACCAAGACCCTATACAACTGAAGTAGAACCTCCCTGATCCTATACTCAAATCCTTTTGCTATGAAAGCTAACATACCATTTGCTTTCTTCACTGCCTACAGACAGAACCCGCAGTCAAGATTGAACCCGGGTTTCTGGCGCTTTAAGGCAGCAACTTCACCACTGTGCAGTCCCCACTGATGAAGAAATATTTTTGTAGGCTGTAATATGAAGTTAGGCATGTGTTATGATGACTTCATATTGCTGCTGCTAAACTAACCACTTTATACTGTACATATCTTTTGGGATTGATAGAGTTTAAAACCCTATACATCAGTACAATTCCAGACTGATGTTTACTTGCCTCGTGATTCAAAGTGCAGTAAGACTGTTGACAATAATTCCATTTATCACTACACATTCGTATTCACTTTTTGTTGTATCAAAAATAATTTATTTAATTACAGTCACGATACAAAACCAAACCGTGGTAACATACCCGTAGTACAAAATCACCAAATTATCTCGACACTAAATTCTCAAGCAACTATGTGATAATCCTTACAAATATGCCAAATAACTACTGTACAACTATGTCCCTCTCTAACACCACCTGGGCGCAGATGTAACCCCAGATAAAGGGCAAGCATCTGGCTTGGCCAAAGCCCTCTTCCGCCTGGCGCCGTGATTCGTGGGTGGCCAGCTTGGCTAGGCCTAGGAGCAACCCAACCAGGACATCCTCGGCCCTACCCACTCCTTAGATCCCGTCACCAGTCCTCCGGTCGCTGACAGCAGAGCCACTCCTCACTAGGCGGAGTGGCGGTGCGCTTCTTTTTCACTTCAGGGGGCAGCACAGTGACGCAGCAGTGGGGTTGCTACCTTACAGCGCCAGAGACCCCTTTTCAATTCTGACTACAGGTGCTATCTGTCTGGAGTTTATACATTCTCCCTGTGAGCACGTGGGCTTTCTCTGGGTGCTCCGGTTTCATCCCACACTCGATAGACGTACAGGTTTGTAGGTTAATTGGCCTCTGTAATTGTTCCTAGTACGTAGGTTGGAACGAGTGTGCAGATGATTGGTGCGGACTCGGTGGACAGAAGGGCCTGTTTCCATGCTGTTTCCCTAAACTAAACTAAGAGTTCAGCTCTTTCAAAGTTCACTCTACCATCTTGTATGTTACGAAAATGAAAAGCAGCAATAAAAGAAATAAAACAATCTCAAGCAAAAGCTGCATTTTTAATATGTGGTGAAAGCTTCAAAGCAACGGTGTCAACTTCATCTGGCAAGTGTCCCTTGTGCTAGTGAGGCAGATAAGTATCTTTCGAGCGAGTAGTAATTTGTAATAGCAGACACCTCTACGGCATTAATTAGAGCTTTTGAGGTTTCACCACAGGTTATGGAGTTTCCATTAACCAAGTGAGGATGCCTGTGTAGTGGATGGGAAAAGGATCATCAAAGGAACTGCATATAAAAAAGGACTCGGGTAACCTCTGAGAGAAAGGTGAGCAGCATTCATATGATTCCATTTATTGATTTACAGCAGAATTTCATTATTGCAAATCTTTCATATTGGTTTTTTGATTTTGACTGATTGAATCTTCATTATAGACGATGGAGACCTGAAAGTAAAAAGAAAATCAATTGGGATGAGAATAATGAAACCTTAAAATATTAAAGTGTGGAACACATTGCAGTGATTGTGGTTTGTATGCATATCAAGGGGGTGTTTTGAACAATGCTCAATGTAACTGCTCACTATGCAACTGATCCTTATCTTCGAGGTCATCCCTTGTTTCGCCATCTGTGATTAGGTTTAGAGTTATTATTGTCATGTGTACCGAGGTGATTTGTTTTCCATACTATCCAAACATGCAGATAATATTATGCACTAATACAATCAAGACAAACTCAAGTACAATAGATAGAGTGAAGAGGAAGATACAGAGTCCACCATATAGTGCTCAGCATTGAAGTACATCAGTTTCAGAGACAAAGTCCAATGTGGGCAATGAGGTGGAGGTGAATTGGACAGTAGCCACGCTTGTGGAAGGACCATTCAGAAGATTGATAACAGAGGGGAAGAAGCTGTTCCTGATTCTAGTGGTGCACACTTTCAAACTTCTGTACCTTCTGCCCGATGAACTGGGGAGAAGGAATGACCGAGGTTTAGTCTCAATTCTTGTAACGCTCTCCTCACAGTTGGTCTGAAATGGATGAGAAATGAGGTGTGGAAATCAAAGCCAATCAGAAATTGTTTCAACACCAACCCCCACCCCCCCCCCCCCCCCCCACTTTCAGTCTGAGAAAGGGTCCCGACCCGAAGCGCCACCCATCATCTTTCTCCAGAGATGCTGCCTGATCCACTGAGTTCCTCCAGCACTTTGTGTCTATCTTCGATATAAACCAGCACCTGAAGTTTCTTGTTTCTACAAGTTGTTCAATGTGCTTATTGTTTTTTTTTTTAAGTCACCTGGAAAATGTTCACAGTGCTTGATACATCTAATGTTTGAAATATATTTTGGACGGAAGTGTGAATAATCACATTGTGAAAGTATGAGGTAATTTATGCACAGTTTTGTTTCATGGTATAACAATTTCGAGTGAAAACTTGAGGTTGATTCAAAAGCTCAGGGATAACTCTGCAGCTCTGATTGTAGTTCAAGGCCTGATTCATGCGAGACGGGTTGAGCTCAGTGTGCATCCTGGGTAAGGTTGACCCCTGGTTTGGTTGGCGAGGACTGAGGGGGTGGCCATTTGTTTAGTTGGGGAAATGGTTAGTCCTTCTACTTTCTGTGCACAATTCCCAGAGGACCTCTGTTGGCTTATTTAAAGCCCTTGCACCGCCCAAAGTGGAATTACATTCTATGCTTTCAAGTTTCACTGCATTTGGGAGAAAAATATCAGAATAATTCCCTTGAACTTTGGGAGGTCTTTCTGGAGACACGAGGAACTTCATGATGATCAGGTTCAGGCCCCTTCGTCAGACCCTCAAACATGGTAAAGCATTCCCGACCCTAATCATCGTCTGTCCATTCCCTCCACAGATGCTGCCTGACCCGGTGAGTTCCTCCAGCACTTTGTGCTTTGCCTGAGAGCCTTTCTGTCCCACCTAACTCTTTCATCACCCGAGCCTCAAATTCAGTTTTCCATGATGCCTCTTCATTGAATCATGTGGCTGTCTGGTGGAGGATATTGAGGTCACAAGACAGAGAGCAAAACATCCAGAGATATCACGCAGCAGGACAAGTGGGAAGTGTCTGCGTGAATTTACCATCAGCCCTTGGACTTGACACTACGACCTTGTTACTTCAACAATGTATGTGCATTATTGTCTATCACCTCCTTTCCAATCACATTCCCTCCCCTTTGAAGAATGTGGGCTGACCTTAATTGTAACTCATCCATCACCTCAGTAAGTACACTGCCTGCCATCCAAAGATGGTGGGTGGTGAGATCTCAGCACTGAAATGCTACCCTCAACCTGTCAGCTTTATTTTTTTGGTTTAAGCTCTTCACAAATGAATTTAAAAAAGGGGGTGGCATAGCAGTGTAGGAGTAAGGCTGCTGCCTTACAGCGTCAGAGTGTTAAATAATATCAGTAAGGTAAGGAATCAGGAGGATGGGAAAATGCTCTGGAGGCACAGTCTGAAGAAGGGTCTCAACCCAAACCATTGCCTGTCCATTCCTGCAGATGCTGCCTGACCCATCGAGTTCCACCAGCACCTCATTTTTTGCATGACATTCCAGCATCTGCAGTCTCTTGTGGTCTCAGTATAACGATGAAAATGGTTACTGGTGTGTGTCGCTCAATTCTATTTATAAATTTTGTTATATATCACCCAGAATTGGGGCAGCACAGTGGCGCAGCGGTAGAGTGCTGAGTGCGAGTGCGAGTCCGAGACCAGTGCTTGATCCTGACTATGGGAGCTGTTTGTATAGTCTCCCTGTGACCACGTGGGTTCCTCCGGGTGCTCTGGTTTCCTCCCACGTGTACAGTTACAGGTTTGTAGGATAATTGGCTTCAGTAAAATTGTAAAATATCCCTAGTGCGTAGGATAGCGCAAGATTAGGATAGGGTGATCACTGGTCGGTTTGGACCGTTTCCTCGTTGTACCTCTAATGTCTAAGTATAATGTCACAATGTTTGATCCAATGGAAAGAGATGCCTTAGTACAGTAGTAGTCATACAATATTGATACAGGCCCTTCAGCCCAATTCATCCATGCCGATTGATATGCCCTATCTTAGCTGGTCCTGTCTGTCATTGTTTTTCCCGTATCACGCTATAGCAGCATTATGGAGCACTATGCTCCCAAGAAGGACTATCTCCCTCAACAAACAATGTCCTCTATTTGAAAGTGCACAGTCTACCCTTGCGCCAACCTCTCCCATAACACACGTAGACTTCAACAACTCACATGTGCAGGAAGAAACTGCAGGTGCTTGTTTAAACTGAAGATGGACACAAAAAGCTGGAGTAACTCAGCGGGGCAGGCAACACCTCTGGAGAGAAGGAATGGGTGACGTTTAAGATCCTTCTTCAGACTGGTTAGGGATAAGGGAAACGAGAGATATATACGTTGATGTCGAGAGATAAAGAACAATGAATGAAAGATATGCAAAAAAGTAATGATGATAATGGAAACAGGCCATTGTTAACTGTTTGTTGGGTGAAAACAAGAAGCTAGTGCGACTTGATGGGGGAAGGATAAGAGAGAGAAGGAGAAGGAGAAGGAGAATTATGGAGAAGGACAGAACTGGGCCTAGGGTTGAGATTTTTGATTGGAGAAAGGCTAACTTTAACGAGATGCGAGATGATTTAAAAGGAGTGAACTAGGACATTTTGTTTTATGGGAAAGATGTAGAGGAGAAATGGAGGACATTTAAAGGGGAAATTTTAAGAGTACAAAATCGTTATGTTCCTGTTCGGTTGAAAGGAACCGGTAAAAATTGGAAAGAGCCCTGGTTTTCAAGGGAAATTGGACATCTTGTTCGGAAAAAGAGGGAGATCCACAATAATTATAAGCAGCATGAAGTAAATGAGGTGCTTGAGGAGTATAAGGAATGTAAAAAGAATCTTAAGAAAGAAATTAGAAAAGCTAAAAGAAGATATGAGGTTGCTTTGGCAAGTAAGGTGAAAGTAAATCCAAAGGGTTTCTACAGCTATATTAATAGCAAAAGGATAACAAGGGATAAAATTGGTCCATTGGAGAGACCGAGTGGACAGCTATCTGCAGAGCCAAAAGAGATGGGGGAGATATTGAACAATTTCTTTTCTTCGGTATTCACCAAGGAGAAGGATATTGAATTATGTGAGGTAAGGGAAACTAGTAGAGTAGCTATGGATACTATGAGTTTCAAAGTAAAAGAAGTACTGGCACTTTTGAAAAATATAAAAGTGGATAAGTCTCCAGGTCCTGACAGGATATTCCCTAGGACATTGAGGGAAGTTAGTGTAGAAATAGCCGGGGCTATGACAGAAATATTTCAAATGTCATTAGAAATGGGAATAGTCCCCGAGGATTGGCGTACTGCGCATGTTGTTCCATTGTTTAAAAAGGGTTCTAAAAGTAAACCTAGCAATTATAGACCGGTTAGTTTGACTTCAGTGGTGGGCAAATTAATGGAAAAGATACTTAGAGATAATATATATAAGTATCTGGATAAAGAGGGTCTAATTAGGAACAGTCAACATGGATTTATGCCTGGAAGGTCATGTTTGACTAATCTTCTTGATTTTTTTGAAGAGGTTACTAGGGAAATTGACGAGGGTAAAGCAGTGGATGTTGTCTATATGGACTTCAGTAAGGCCTTTGACAAGGTTCCTCATGGAAGGTTGGTTAAGAAGGTTCAACTGTTGGGTATAAATGCAGGAATAGCAAGATGGATTCAACAGTGGCTGAATGGGAGAAGCCAGAGAGTAATGGTGGATGGCTGTTTGTCGGGTTGGAGGCAGGTGACTAGTGGGGTGCCTCAGGGATCTGTGTTGGGTCCTTTGTTGTTTGTCATGTACATCAATGATCTGGATGAAGGGGTGGTAAATTGGATTAGTAAGTATGCAGATGATACCAAGATAGGGGGTGTTGTGGATAATGAAGAGGATTTCCAAAGTCTACAGAGTGATTTAGGCCAGTTGGAAAAATGGGCTGAAAAATGGCTGATGGAGTTTAATGCTGATAAATGTGAGGTGCTACACCTTGGCAGGACAAATCAAAATAGGACGTACATGGTAAAAGGTAGGGAATTGAAGAATACAGTTGAACAGAGGGATCTGGGAATAACCGTGCATAGTTCCTTGAAGGTGGAATCTCATATAGATAGGGTGGTAAAGAAAGCTTTTGGTATGCTAGCCTTTATAAATCAGAGCATTGAGTATAGAAGCTGGGATGTAATGTTAAAATTGTACAAGGCGTTGGTGAGACCAAATCTGGAGTATGGTGTACAATTTTGGTCGCCGAATTATAGGAAGGATGTCAACAAAATAGAGAGGGTAGAGAGGAGATTTACTAGAATGTTGCCTGGGTTTCAACAGCTAAGTTACAGAGATAGGTTAAATAAGTTAGGTCTTTATTCTCTGGAGCGCAGAAGGTTAAGGGGGGACTTGATAGAGGTCTTTAAAATGATGAGAGGGATAGACAGAGTTAATGTGGACAAGCTTTTCCCTTTGAGAATAGGGAAGATTCAAACACGAGGACATGACTTTAGAATTAAGGGACAGAGGTTTAGGGGTAACATGAGGGGGAACTTCTTTACTCAGAGAGTGGTAGTGGTGTGGAATGAGCTTCCAGTGGAAGTGGTGGCGGCAGGTTCGTTGGTATCATTTAAAAATAAATTGGATAGGCATATGGATGAGAAGGGTATGGAGGGTTATGGTATGAGTGCAGGCAGGTGGGACTAAGGGAAAAAAGTTGTTTGGCACGGACTTGAAGAGCCGAGATGGCCTGTTTCCGTGCTGTAATTGTTATATGGTTATATGTTTTGTTAGAGAGAGAGTGAAGACCGGGGTTCCTTGAAGTTAGAGAAAACAATATTCATACCACTTCTCTCCAGAGATGCTGCCTGTCTCGCTGAGTTACTCCAGCTTTTTGTGTCCATCAACAACTTGCATGCTTAGGTTGCAAGTCTGAGGGCACCCCATGCCTAAAACAATCAGCAAGAAAGAGCAATGGGGTAAGAAGGAGCAAGCGTATGCGGTGATCAGTGGGCCGAACGGCAAGTTTCCATGCAATGTCTCTAAAAATAACCACTGGGATAGCTGTCAAAGATGGCACAGAGAAGCTGATCAGTGCGTGGAATCTTCTCTAAAATCAGATGGCAGCACAGACATGATTACAATGAATACATGGACCTGAAAAGGAAAACCAAATGGTTTACTTCTGACAAATTATCAGGCCACATTGAATTTTTTAATGGATAATAAATATATCAAAAGTAATACTATATCAGTGCTGCCAACAATGGGTGAAAGATGAGAAATTGCGAGAGACCAAGCCCGAGGGAGCATGGCGATTGAGGGAGGGGAGGGGTAGTGTAGGGTTAATGCGAGGTGGGGGTGTCCCCCCCTCCCATTTGTAAGGAGCTTTTGCATTTTTCAGCTTGAAATTGTGTAATCTGGTGCATACTGTAGTGAGTCTTTTAATTTACACTTGAATGCAATATTTATGCTTTAAATTGGATTAGCTATGAATAAGGTTAGGCTAAATTATATTCCACAGTAGAGCCAAGCTCTGATGAACAGATGCAGCACATGAATGATCATAGTCTATTCATGTATGGAAATCAGATTATAATCAAGCACTTGGCCCATGTTGACGAACCTGGGTCTCACTGCATATCTGGTACTACTCCTGACCCTGACTCCAGTTGCATGCATTCTCTCATTCCTGACCCCGAGTCCAGCCATACACCTGCCCCCCTATTCTACCCTGATCATAGCTGCTTACCTGCTTAGGTTCCCAGTGCTGAACGCTCCCATTGTCCCAGCTTTGACTGCATACCTAGTACTATTCCAGACCTTGACTCTGGATGCACACTTGGCCTTGATCATAGCCCCTCTGCACTGACAATATATCTGGCATGCACAAGAAGCCCCATATCTGACCCTCTGGACTTTACCTATTATGTTCAAGTCCACAGGTGCTTATCTAATGCAGTAATCTTTTATGGGGCACTTCACGGACACCAGATTTTGCATAACAAAATTTGCTACATCCATTGGCTTCCTTGTTATCTAACATGCTAGTTACTTTGTCAAATAAGTCATCAATTTTTTGAACACAATTTCTCATCTATAAAATTATACTCACTCAGCTGTATGTATTCTGTTACAATTTCCTTCATTTTCCTAACAAACTGTCCTGAAATCATTTTCACCCTCAATATTTTCAGTAATTTACTGTCTTCCTCTCAGCTGGGACTTTTTCGATATGCAAAGTCCAAAAACTATATATTTAAGCAATAATATTTTATTTTTGGGATCTTGAGAGCAGATAATATTTTCTGTGTTATTCATAACACAGCATTGATAAAAAGATGTATGCTTTGATTGCACCTACCAACATGCATACATTATATTACAGTTAATATATACCGAGGGCAATTTTTGTTTCAATGCTCCCCATTCCCAATTACTTTTACATTGAAGTGATTGAAATTCAAGTGAAGTTTAAATGGCATCAGAAAAATAAAAACTCCGGAATGGATGATATTCATTACGTGGTTGGTTGGAGTCAGTATCAGCACAATTACTATATTAAACTTTGAATCTTCAGATATCCTGGTTCAAGCTAAAACTAAAGACAAATAATAAACTCCTTACACATTTCCCTGCAAGTATCTCTGTCACTCCTTTAAAATATGCCCCTTCTTTGAACAAGCTCTTAAACATTGCATCTGAATCAGTTTCCATCTGATTACACTCCTTGAGGATGTTCATCTATGTGTTCAATTAATAAAACAATGAGATTGGGGACTTTCTATTCAACCTGTCAAAGAAATTTTGGAGGGGGGGGGGGTTAGAAATAGTCAGTGAGGTAAACAAACATAATAGTTGAGTGGCAGATGACAATAGTGCTTCCTTCCGAATATTTAACTGAGGAAATAATGGGTTATCGGGGCTGTATGTTGTGACAGAGGACCTGACACCTTGCATGTCATTTTAATAATATACTTATTCCATCCCCCTGGATATACCAGATTAATAAATTAAGGTTTTGTCGACTAATTACAAATCAGGCAAATTACAAATCAATAACATTAGCCAACTCCGAAACACGAAGCACTGAGCATTGCGATCCAGACATCATGGAAAATTGGCCTCAGTTCCCCGCTCACATCTGGCAGTGCTCTCCATCCGAACCAGGGGCTGCAGAGCGTTTTTGTAAGTGGGGGGCTGAGCGATTACTGATCACTGGCCGTGGGGGTACCCGGTGAGGTAGAGGAGCGACCGGGTGGGGGGAGGGTGTGGGAGAGGGGTGCCCCCCCTCCCACGGTAGGAACGTTTTGAAACATGATGTATTAAAATCATGTTTTAGTGCAATGCAGAAGTATGATTTCAATGATTTTTGTTTGAAGTATTTTGGATAACTTTTTCCACACAAAGGGTGGTGGGTGTATGGAACAAGCTGCTGGAGGAGGTAGATGAGGCAGGGACTATCCCAACATTTGAGAAACAGTTAGACTGATACATGGATAGGACAGGTTTGGAGGGATATGGATCAAATGCAGGTTGTGTAGCTGGGACATGTTGGCGGGTGTGGGCAAGTTGCGCCGAAGGGCCTGTTTTCACACTGTGTCACTCTATGACCACATTATACCTCCACCATGCATGAATGCTTCAAAATCAAGTGGTCGAGTTTTATTGCCATATACTCAAGCATAGAAACATAGAAAATAGGTGCAGGACTAGGCCATCGGCCCTTCGAGCCAGCACTGCCATTCAATATGATCATGGCTGTTCATCTAAAATCAGTACCTTTCCTGTTTTTTTCCCCAAATCCCTTGATTTCGCTAGCCCAAAGAGCTAAATGTAACTCTTTTGAAAACATGCAGTGAATTGTCCTCCACTGCCTTCTGTGGCAGAGAATTCCACAGATTCACAACTTTCTAGGTGAAGAAAGTTTGTCCCCATCTCAGTCCCAAATGGCTTACCCCTTATTCTTAAACTGTGTGACACCTGGTTCTGAACTTCCCCAACATCGGGAACATTTTTCCTGCAGTTACAGTAAATGAAAATCTAGCAGGCAAGCAGGATGCTTTCTCCAACCACCCTCATTTGAAGACCACTATCTACCACCGCTTCTACCCAGTGCTTGGTACCTACTTCCAGCAGCCGCTGGTTGTCCTCCAGGATGCACCGAGCTGCAGCCTGGTCCATGCCGGTTACCTGGACGAATTCGGCACAGAGACTCTCACAGCAGTGGCGCAACGCTTCAGAGCCTCCGAATTCCCGGGACTCTTGCACTGAGGCTGCTCCATGGCCGGAGCTGCAGCGAGCGACTCGCCAGCCCGGCAAACACTCACCAACACCGGCTCCCCCTCCGCAACTGTCCTCGCCGCTCCATCCCTCCCTCCGCCCCGGCTCTCCAACACCCGCGGTCCATGTAGTTGATATTAGTTTTTAAATTCTCGTTGATCACAGAATTTCTCACGACAGAGCTTGAGAAATTTGTGATCAGCATGAGAGCGTGAGAATTTGGCAAAATGCGTGATTCTCACGCTCAATGCATGAGAGTTGGCAGCTTTGACTATATACATGTGACCGGTAATGTGCGTACAATTTAGGGCTGTGTAGCGGTAGAGCTGCTGCTCACAGCACCAGAGACCCGAGTTCGATTCTGACTGCAGATGCTGTTTATAAGGAGTTTGTACGTTTTCCCCATGACCGCGTGGGTTTTCTCTGGGTGCTCCGGTTCCATTCCCACACTGCAAAGGACATACAGGCTAAATTGGCTTGAGTAAAATTGTAAATTGTCCCTAGTGTGTCGGATAGTGCTGGTCTACAGTGCGGTCACCAGTTGGCGCGGGCTCGGTGGATCGAAGGGCCTGTTTCTGCGCTGTATCTCTAGAGTCTGATTCAATGCAGACTAATTCAGGGCCTTTGGAACCTATTCATTCATAGCCCAGAGAAATTTGACAGGACTTTCTGTGTCTCAGTTTATGAATATGAACTTGGGTCTCCTCAGATGGATGATGGGGATGAGTTGCTTGAAAATAATGTTTAATATTTTGTTCAGCTTGGTCCCTAGTCTGTAAGAATTAATAATGACAAATTCCTGAGTTTAGAGGAGATGACATTTCCATGTTAGGATAAGGATGGATTAGGGGAGCAAACAATGGGTGGGAATGATTGATATTTGTGGTAATTGCTTCAACACAACCAAGTTTAATAAGTGATTGTCACTTTAGGATTCCACTTTAAAAATGAATCCCTTCAGAATTATTCAATCCATTTTCTAGTATTCTTCAATGATGGTTGAAAAGTTAAATTGGAGAAAGGAATGCTCAGGGCAATCTTAAACTACTGCATTTAGTTTTTAGTGATACAACATGGAAACAAGCCCTTCGGCCCGTAGGGTCCACGCTGACCATCAATCACCCGTTCACACACTATTTCTATATTATTCCACTTTCCCATCCACTCTTTACAGACTAAGATCAATTGTGCATAGGCCAATTAAATTCACAAGCTTAATTCCCGGGATGGCGGGACTGTCATATGTTGATAGAATGGAGCGGCTGAGATTATTAAGGGTTTGGACATGCTAGAGGCAGGAAACATGTTCCCGATGTTGGGGGAGTCCAGAACCAGGGGCCACAGTTTAAGAATAAGGGGTTAGCCATTTAGAACGGAGATGAGGAAATACTTTTTCACACAGAGTTGTGAGTCTGTGGAATTCTCTGTCTCAAAGGGCGGTGGAGGCCGGTTCTCTGGATGCTTTCAAGAGAGAGTTAGATAGAGCTCTTAAAGATAGTGGAGTCAAGGAATATGGGGAGAAGGCAGGAGCTGCGAACTGATTGTAGATGATCGGCCATGATCGCATTGAATCAAAGGGCCGAATGGCCTACTCCTGCACCTATTGTCTATAACCTACAAAACACACACATCTTTGGGATGTGGAAGGAAACTGGAGCAGCCGGAGGAAACGTATGTGGTCACAAGGTGAATGTGCAAACTCCACACAGGCAGCACCCGAGGTCAGAATCGAACCTGGGTGTCGGGTGCTGTGAGGCAGCAACTCTACCTGCTGCCCCACTGTGCCACCTTTTTGGGGAACATTCCTAACCTGAGAGGAAGGAAATTAAAAGACCTTTGCCACTAATACCCCCTTCTCTTTTCAATGTATTCACTCATTCTAGTCAGGTCAGCATTCCTAATTGCATTTAGTTTTTTTAGTTTAGTTTAATGGTACAGCGTGGAAACAGGCCCACCGAGTCCACGCCACCCAGCGATCTCTGTACACTAGCACTGTCTACACACACCCGGGACAATTTTTACCATAGCCAATTAACCTACGAACCTGTACGTCTTTTGAGTGGGAGGAAATCAGGGTACTCGGAGAAAACACACGCGGTCATGGGGAGAACGTACAAACTCTGCACAGACAGCACCCGTAGTTAGGATCAAACCTGGGTCTCTGGTGCTGTAATGCAGCAACTCTCCCGCTGGGCCACTGTGCTGCCCTTGTGCTTGAGAAGATGGTGGTGAGATGCCTCATTTACTGATTTACTGCTGGTCTTCTGATGACTTACTGTTGGGCTGGGAGTTCCAAGATTTATACCTGGTCACTATGAAGGACCAATGATGACAGGATGCTGTGTTAAGCTTGCTGGGGAACACACGTGGCATGCTTCCTGGTGGCTGAAGCCCTTTGCCCTCCTCGGTGGTAGATGTAGTGGGTGGGAGAGGTGGTGTTAGTGTAGAATGGATGGGTGGTGGGGAAGAAAAGCTCCACGTTATGGCCGGCCCGGAAAATGGTGAGGTGGGGGGCGCAGGGGTACAAAGGTGAGACCTCTGTTGAGGACAGACCATTCTGTCCGAGAGAGGGAGGTCAACGGGATGACGAAAGCTTTACAAGGGTGTGAGTTGGGGGCAGAGGGGTGGACGGGTGTTTATGGGAGGAGTAGTGTAAGAGTGGAGGGTAGTGGGGGCGACATGGTTAAATGGGGGGAGGGCAAGATCCAGTGAAATTATTACAAAGGTTCCCTGTAGGAACGAGAGGGGAGGGGGTGGGGGGGGGGGGGGGGGGGGTGTAGCTGTAAGGCCCTAGTAGTCAGACTGCAGTACTATTTTTACCTTGTGGTGTCTAAAGCCTCAGTGGCTTAACGGGGAATGACGGTTTAGTATGGTTTTGGCAACAAGAAGGAAGATGCCGGAGTTTATTTCCACGTGCACCGAGGTACAGTGAAAAGCTTTTCTGTTGTATGGAAAAATGGAAAGACTATACATGATTACAATCAAGCCATCCACAGTGTCCAGGGTAAAGGGAATAATGTCTAGTACAAGATAATGTCCAGTAAATCTGATTAAAGATCAGGGGCTGTCCCACTGCAGCGACCTAATCTGCGAATTTAGAAGAGTTTGCCTTTGACTCAAACTCGCAACATGGTCGACACGTGGTCCTAGGAGGTCCTTTGAGGTCACTGGAACTCTCCTTCATGCTCGAGGGAAGTTCCCGCATACACGCGGCCTCGGCTAGGTCGCGGAAATTTTTTCAGCGTGTTGAAAATTTTTCCGCGAGTAAAAATTGGTCGGCATGGGTCTTTTGAACTCGTAGTGCAGTAGAGTGGGGCCGCTATGTAGTTACAGGTAGTCGAGGGCAGCCGCAGGCAATCTCGATCGCTGACCGGGCATTTTAATTGGCTCATTGGAGTTTTCAGGACCAAGGAAAACAGACAGGTAGGTTAATTGCCCGCTAAACTTTATTATACTTCTTAAAAGTGTCTCCACTCCTTCTCCCTTCACCCTTCTTCACCCTTCTTCACCCTTCTTCACCCTTCTTCACCCTTCTTCACCCTTCTTCACCCTCTCTCCCACTCTCTGCACCCCCCCCCACCGCGCTCTCTAAAGGACTTACCGTTGCTATCTTTTACATTCCTCATCATTGTGGGTGGGAATTTCAGACAGCGTTCCCCCGCTTTCCCTGGCCCCCGTCTTTGCGGTGTGTGTGCGTTCGGTCGATCCAGCTCACGGGTTTCATCGCTGACGGTATATCCAGCTTGAGGTTTTTCAGGCGAGTGCCCTCGAGCTTGAAGGTCGAAGACACTCTACTGAACTCGTGCATTAGGTCGCCGCAGTGGGACAGCCCCCATAGTCTGAGGATCTCCAATGAGGTAGATGGCAGGTCAGGACGGTTCTCTAATTGGCGATAGGATGGTTCCATTGCCTGATTACGGGCATGAGTGAGTTGGGAGTGGGCATTGAGGGTCTTGGACACGATAGCATTACTGTGACATGAAGAACCTTGTTCTCTAACCACCAGGCAGTAGACAAGGAAGGTTAATGTGGGGTAAACAGGATCTATGGAATCTGGAACCAGCGTCTCTTAATGGCTATTGTTGGGTCGCAGCGACTAAGACACACAAACAGAACACACAAAGACACACAGCATCTTCTGTGCTCTCACTGATTTGCTGCTTTGATTCTGAATCCCAGGAACGTACCCCAAAATGATTTGGTATGGGGCATTAATGAACCATGCATATGAACTGAATCTGCAGTTACCGGCAGCTGAAGGTCAGCTTAAACAAAAATAAATATATAACTTCTGGTTATCTTATTTGATCAGAAATATCAATCATTTGGCAGATACACAGAAATATAGACTGGCGAAGTGGCGACGTCTAACGGCAGCGGCTAGACTGCAGTCCGGCTGTCTTTTTTTAATTTTTGTCCCGTTAGATGTATGTTTTTGGTTCTAATTTTTAAATTATTTTTTAGCTGTGTATATGTGTGTGGGGGAGGGGGGGGAAACCGTTTAATCTCTTCCCTGTACGGGGACCCAACTTTTTCCCTGTCGGCTCTCCGGTGTCGTTGGGCCTAACATCGTGGAGTCGGCGGCAGCCTCCAACCGGAACCAACCTGAAGGCTCCAGTTGCGGAGCCTGCGGACTCGCCATTGCGGATCTGGCCGACTTTGGAGCGGGGAGAGCTGTGGTGGCGCACGGCTGCAACCCGACTTCGGAGCTTCAGAGGCTCCGGCCGCAGGCCTGGTGGACAGGAACATCGGGAGCTCGCAGGTCCCTGGTGGGAGACCGCTTTTCGGAGCTCCCGCAACGGCAACTTCTCCCGCCGGAATCGCGGGGTTTCAATGACTCGGAGCGGGGCCTAACATCACCCGGCGCGGCTTAAATGGCAGCGGGACTTACCATCCCCCGTCGGGAGCTTTAACATCTTGAGCCCCAGTCGCCTCGATGGTGCAGTTGGACTGCTGGGCCGCGGGAGAAGAACAAAGGGAAGAGATAAGACTTTGCCTTCCATCACAGTGAGGACGTGTTGGAAATTCACTGTGATGGATGTTTGTGTAAATTGTGTTAAGTGTGTGTCTTGGTTTTTTTGTAATGTCATGACTGTAGGAATGAAATTTTGTTCAAACCTTGTCTGCTTGATTGACAATAAAAGGCATTCTATTCTATTCTATGCATTCTATTCATTTGGAATAGGAAAGGTTTTGAGGGATATGGGCCAAATGTGGGTAAATGGGATTGGCTTGATGGGGTATCTTGGTCAGCATTGTCATGTCGGGCGGAAGGGCCTGTTTCTGAGTTGTATGCCTGCCTGTAATGGACCATTCCTTCCACAGATGTCGCCTGAACGGCTAAATTCTTGCTCATAATTTTAATTGTTCTCAGCGAAAGTAGTTCAATATTTCAATTTCCATTCACTTCAAAGCACTCAATAGCTGCTTCACAAAAAAAATCTTTGAATCTAACGTGTGAAAAGGAAACAGTACTTTCCAGTGGAATGCAACGCCAGGCATTGATCTGGGTTTTCATCAGAGATTGACCACATATTAAGACTTTACTGTGTAGACAAGTAACAGAGAAGGACTGGAGACTCCCGACAGTAATACAGAGGCATGTTACTCTCATGTAACTCCTGTTTAGTTGTACAAGACATAGGTGAGGCTGCACTTGGAGTTTTGTTCTTCAATTTTGGTCTCCCTGTTATAGGAAAGATGCCATTAAACTGGAAAGAGTACAGAGATGATTTACAAGGATGTTATTGATTAAGGCCTTGTCCCATTTACATGTCCTTGCCACGCAAATTACGCGACCTCATCGTTGCATTGAGGCGCACGAGCATCGTGTGGCCACGCGGGACCGGTCCCACTGAGAAGCGCGGAGGGGTATGTAGTCATGCGCAATATCGCGCGGTGCTCCGAAATTTTGTAGCAAACAAAGTCTTTGCGTGCTACCAGCCTGTCACGTAACTGACAGCCAAAGTGGGACAGGCCCAAGACCCTGGCATGATGCAACGTCTCACCTCCAACAGCAGCAGAAGCAGGCAAACAATCGTCGTACTCAGCCTGGGGCTCACGGCCTATGCGGTCCGGATCCGCCCCCACTTCTACTCCCAAGACCCTTCTTTCAGACTGAAGAAGAGCCTTGACCCGAAACATCACCCATTGCTTCTCTCCAGAAATGCCGCCGGTCCCGCTGAGTTACTCCAGCATTTTGTGTCCATCTTCAAATGACGCCACGCACTCCAGACGGCTGTGCAGACGCATGAAGTCGCACACGACCTTCGCGGGACCGGCGCCCCTCAATGTGACCACGAGTTCATGTAATTAGCGTGCCAAGGACACGTAAGTGGGACAGGGGCTTTATTCGAGGGCTTGAGCTGCAGGGAGAGGTTGGGCAGGCTAGGACTTTATTCCTTGGAGTGGAGGGGGCTGAGGGGTGATGTTGTAGAGGGATATAAAATCGTGAGGCGTCTTGAGGAATCGAGTCTTTTTCCCAGGATAAGGGGATCCAGAACTGGAAGGTATAGTCCCCTACAACTCTCACCAACTTCTACAGATGCACCGTAGAAAGCATTTTATCAGGATGCATCACAGCTTGGTTTGGGAACTGCTCCATCCAGGACCGCAAGAATTGTGGATGCAGCTCAGGCCATCACACAAACCAACCTCCCTTCTATTGACTCAATTTATACCTTGCGCTTCCTCGGCAAGGCCAGCAGCATAATCAAGGATGAGTGGAACCCTGGCCACACTCTCTTCTCCCCTCTCCCATCAAGCAAAAGGTATAGAAGTGTGAAAACGCACACCTCCAGAATCAGACGAAAATTCGTCTCATCTGTTATCAGGCAACTGAATCATCCTACCACAACCAGAGAGCAGTGCTGAATTACTATCTACCTCTTTGATTACCCTCAGACTATCCTTAATCAGACTTTGCTGGCTTTACCTTGCACTAAACGTTATTCCCTTATCATGTTTCGATACACTGAAAATGGGTCGATTATAATCATGTATTGTCTTTCTGCTGACTGGTTAGCATGCAACAAAAGCTTTTCACTGTAACTCGGTACATGTGATAATAAACAACTGAACTGTACTAGATTTAAGATGGGAGGAGAAATATTCAATAGAAATTTAAGAGGAAATCTTTTCACTCAAAGGGTGGTGGGTCTATGGAACAGATGAAGTACTTGAGCCAGGTATAATAACAATGTTTAAAAGACAGGTACATGGATTGGAATGGTTCAGAGGGATCTGGGACAAATGTGTGAAAATGGGATTAGTTTTGAAGGGGCATCTTGGTTTCAATAGGTGAGTTGGGCGAAAGACTGGGGTCTGTTTCTGTGCTGTATGACTACATAACTTGTGTCTATTGCCAAAATGCCAGTGTCACTGATCACTAATTTGATTATCTTGTTCCACTGTAACTGCTTTTCAAAAACAATTAAAATTATTGGTGTTTAAGAAGGAACTGCAGATGCTGGAAAATCCAAGGTAGACAATATATATTAGACAAAATATTTAGACAAAAATGCTGGAGAAACTCTGCAGGGGAGGCAGCATCTATGGAGCAAAGGAAATTCCTGAGTTTCTCCAGCATTTTTGTCTAAATATATTGGTGTCTATCTAAATGGTGCAGACATTGACTAAATTGCCATTATTTCTGATGTCACATATACTATACGTTCAAATGTGTCCAAAAGTAACTTTAACCATGGACTAGCTATTTGTCTTAAGTTTAGTTCATTGTCTCACGTACCGAGGTACAGTGAAAAGCTTTTGTTGCGTTCTAACCAGTCAGCGGAAAGACAATATATGATTACAATCGAGCCATCCTCAGTGTACAGATGCATGATTAAGGGAATAGCGTGAATAATGTTTATGTAACATTAATAGAAAGTAAAGAGTTTTCAAAAATTCCTTCAAAAGATGGAAAATATTGGAAAGTCCCTCCATCTATTTTAAGTCAAATTCAGGCTATAAAAAAACTTGCCTTGATTTATCATCCAGCTGGAAAAGAACTACTTTAATACCGTATCAGATGGTCCACTTTGGCCAGATACCATGTCACTGAGCAGTTTGGGATTCAAACTGATTGGATCTTGATTATTTTCCTCAAATGAAACCCAAAAGATTAGTACCAGCTGGCATTTCCATCAAACCCTGCCTGCTAGTGGGTGGGTGATTTCTGCTTGCAATATTCTGCTGTACACCATGATTTGAGATGAAATAATATATTTAGGAACCCCCCCTCCCATCAACAAATTAACAAGCTAAAAATGCTTTGGTCAAAATTAAATTGATTATTCAAATACTTTTGTTGCTTTCTGCAGTTGCCGTGTTATATAAAACATTTCTGGTTAGCTTCCAATGTATGAGCACCTGCTTTTTGCCAATTAAATTTCCCATGGGTATTTTGCAGATGTAATGAGCTCTGGATTTTTTCATTGCTTATGTGGCATCAAAAGGTGAATTGCAGTTTGGACGAGTTTCTTTTCGCATATTCCAGTTAGAACTAAAAGCACTCTGTCAATTAAAATCTGTATTTTTATTCATCAGTGGTCTGGGATGCAGAGCAGAATACAAATGCTTGGCTACATGCATGGCCTGTCCCTTTAAGACCAAGCATTCCATGCAGAAGGTAGTTTAGAATCTGAAGTCCATTGAAGGCTTATTATTGTCACCAATGCAGTGCTCCACTCCTGGAAATCTCAATAACCGTTTTAGATTTAATTTTAGATTTAGTTTTAGATTTAATTTTGGATTTAACCATTTAACCATATAACCATATAACAATTATAGCACGGAAAGAGGCCATCTCGGCCCTTCAAGTCCGTGCCGAACAACTTTTTTCCCTTAGTCCCACCTGTCTGCACTCATACCATAACCCTCCATACCCTTCTCATCCATATGCCTATCCAATTTATTTTTAAATGATACCAACGAACCTGCTGCCACCACTTCCACTGGAAGCTCATTCCACACCGCTACCACTCTCTGAGTAAAGAAGTTCCCATATTTAGTTTAGCGATACAGCACGGAAACAGGCCTTTCGGCCCACCGAGGCTGCACTAAGCATCAATCACCCTGTACACTATCACTATCTTACACACTGGGGACAATTTACAATTTTTTACCAAAGCCAATTAGTCTACAAACCTATATGGCCACACTTTGGAGTGTGGGAGGAAACTGGAGCACCCAGAGAAAACCCACATGGTTATGGGGAGAATGTACAAACTCCGTACAGTCAGCACCCACAGTCAGGATCGAACCCGGGTCTCTCATGTTCAATTTTGATTTGACCAAGAAACTTAGCAACTTGAGAATCGTTTGCCTGTTTCAGACTTCTGCCAAAGTCCATCATATTTCAAACATCCTTTTCATTGCACCAAAATTGCTATTGTTATAATATCAGACAGGCCAACCCAAGGAGAGACTCTGTAAAATTGCTCATTGCAGATTGGAAGGAAGTCTACACCGTCACCAACAATAAAATTCACACCCCACAGCTTGTCAATTCCCCATGTTTTGGGAACAGCTCCATCGAAGACCGCAATATAGTGCAGAGAATTGTGGTGCAGCAAATCAATCTCCCTTCCATTGACTCCATCTACAATTCACGCTGCCTCGGCAAGGCCACCAGCATAATCAAAGATGAGTCTCAACCTGGTCACTCCCTCTTCTCCCCTCCCCATCAGGCAAGAGGTACAGAAGTGTGAAAATGCTTTCTTCCCAGCTTTGTCATCAACTAGAGAGCAGTCCTCATTGGAAACTCTTGGACTATCTTGCACTGGACGGTTATTCCCTTTATCTTATACCTATACACTGTGGACGGCTTGATTGTAATCATGTATAATATTTTAGCTGACTGGACAGCATGCAACAAAGAAAGTTTTGAACTGTACCATGGTACACGTGACAATAATAAACTAAACCTTTTCTAAGTCCCCCCCCCAATCTTTCTCACAGTCAGTTTTTAGAAATTACCTCAATTGCTGCTGTTGTGTATTTGATTTTAATATCAGAAGATGTAAGGGTGAACATACTGTAGAACTACAGGTTTTCACGAAAGGATACAAGATGCTGGAGTAACTCAGCAGGTCAGGCAGCATCTATGGAGCAGTTTATTATTAAGTCTGAAGGAGGGTTCTGACCCGACCCATGCCTGACCTGTTGAGTTACTCCTGCAATTTGTGTCCTTTTGGGTGAACATGCTGCTCAATAATACCCCAAGTTGCTTTCATTTTTTAATAAGTCAGCTTTCAACCTGATACTTCCAGAAAGAAGTGTGCTGGGAAGTCTGAATGTTGCAGAGGGAATGTAAAACATTTTCTCGTGAAAATCGGGAGTTGTTCTGGGTCAAAAGATCACGGAACTCTGCTGAAGAACAAGATGTGAAGAGGGAGTGAAATAATTTATCTTGAAAGAGTTTATCTGTAGCTCCAATCACTCGGGCCGATGGAATGTTATAGCATAAGTAAAGCACTTGATTGGAGTTCGTTTCAAGGATTTAAAAATTAAAACTCTGGTCCATTAAACACCTTAAAAATAAAAACAAGCTCATGCTTCTATAATCACATTTATATAATCTGTGGTGTATAAAGCTAACATTATCTTATTACTGATGTGCTTGTCTTTCATCAAGCCAGATTGTGATTTGTCTATAATTCCGCTAAATCTAATTTTCAATCTGTTAGCAAAGATTGAGGCCAATATTTTCTAGTTATTATTGGATAGAGAGCCGGGTTTTCAGTTCTTCACCTTGAAGTTGTCCTTGTTTAATGATCAATGAGTTGTAGGCTTGTCTGGAGTCATAAGAGGATGTCTGAACAACAGAAGTAAAGTCGAAAAGGATTCCTAGTTCTTTTGCATCATTTCTTTGAACTTTCGACATGATTTTGCCAGTCCCAGGTGATTGTCATAGTTTACTTTTAGCAAATGTAATCATCCTTGCACATTCTTCATGACTTGATTGCTGAAGTGCTCTAATAAATTGCACGTCCTGTTATCATCTTTATAATTGAATTTACATCTTTTGTTTACCCCTTAACCTCTGCCGTGAGAGCCAATTCTCTGATTGTTGCTCCACCCAGAACCTCACTTGGGGGGATTAGTCGAGTGACTTTACATAAAAATGGTTCACGTGGCCACATTGATACCAGGATGATTAGGTTGCATTTGCAAATGATTGTCATCCTCGCAATGAAAACTAATCAACATAATAGACTTGTCCATCTTCATTCTTCAACATTGGGGAGTTACATTTAGCAGTAAATAGTTATATATATTCCGTAAGGCTGCTACCGAGCCTTATATTGAGTCTGGCTTGTTTTCAAGCAAAGCTCTTCGTGCAAGATATTTTTATTTGGAATGACGTAATGATATATTAATTTTAGTTTTGCTTTGAAGCCTATAACTGGGTAATCCTCAGCACTTATCTGTAGAGCATTGAATGTGGGAATCAATAAAGCTGGAGTTTAGTTCTTCAAGTCACTGCTGCAGACGAAGAGGGGGATATTGGCGCCAGATATCAATATCTTTATTGCATGAGAACAACCAGTTTGAGGGCCATTGTAAACTAGGCAAGTATTCGCTGAGTTGTTTTTTATAACCTAATTTCATTGTGACAATGCATATGAAGCTGGATGTTGCACAAATGTGATCATGTTTTAAAATCAATGCTTGATATTTTAGGGCAAATCAAAGGAAGAAAATGACCACAAGGTTTAACGTTTGGCAGGGAAATGTTTCTGTATTTAAATGATTTCTGCCAAATAAAGTGTCGGAGAAATAAAAAACTGCAGATGCTGGAATCCTGAGTGAAACGACTGCTGGTGGACCCCAGCAATTCAGGCAGCATCTGTGGAGGGAATAGGCATGTGGTGTGTGTTTTGGGTCGGGACCCTTCAGACTGATTGTAGTGGGGGCGAGAAGTAGCGTGCAGAAGAATACTGGAAAAGGGGAGGGGGCGAGGCAAAGCCTGGCAAGTGATCGGTGGATACAGGTATGGGTGGGGGGGGGGGGGGGGTATGATTGCCAGATGGAGGGAAGAGGAGCAAAATGTAAAGTCAGAGGGAGGGATATAGGCGGGGGAGGGGGGGGAGCATGAGGTGTGATAGTGTCATGGCTTCCACTGGTGGGGGGTGGGGTGGGGGGAAGAGTTCTATCTCAGGTGTTACCTACGATTGGAGAATTGAATGTCTGTGCTGTTGGGGTGGAGAAGTTAGGTTCTGTGAACTATGGAAAATGTAAAATATCTATTTTAAGTATGCATCGTCATATTCAAAATGGACTGTATTCATATTTAACTCCATGCTACCTCACATGACAAAAAGGTTGCTACTTTGATCATACAAACATTGTGGGTGTCATGGAGCAATGAGGAATTGATCGTTGGCTCAGATGTATTGTGATGGCTGGTTTTGTATAGCTGAGAATTCAAACAGAGAGTCACACTTGGGTAGGATCTGGCAATGGCTACAGACACCCTTGTGATCAATTTGTGGGTTCCCCTGCAAATATGGGTCGCAAATTTTTTTTTTTCTCTTATAAATAGAATTAATTCCTCCTTTTAAGAGGGTCTCAGTTACCAATAAATAATAATCAAGAGGACAAGCTGTAATACAGATGAGTTGAATAGATTTGTATATTAGTGATGTAAAATTCTCTATCCTAATAAGAATCATATGTGTGCAGGCACAAGGGAGCTAAAGCAAATCATCTCTTTAGTTCCCATTAAATCCAAAATGATTTCTGAATTATCCATTAAAAGCAATTCAGATTTAATGAATCTTTTAAAATATCTGCAGTGTGTATGTGCAACTTTGGGGGTGGGTGGGGTTTATTTAAGTAAAGTATTAGAAGAAAGGTTTAAAGATATATTTTTAAATAATGAATGGGACCAAGGTTTGAGTAAGTAGCTGGCTCAGTCACTATTTCCAGCCAGTTGAGGGAATGGTGTCCTCTGTAGATCCAGTAATTAATATAACGCAAGGAGGAAGTGTTTCAAACCGAAATGTTACCTGTTCCTTTTTTCCAGAGATGCTGCCTGACCAACTGAGTTGCCCCAGCACTTTGTGTCTAGACCCAGTAATCCGGTATAGTTTAGAGATGTTGCATGGAAATAGGTCCTTCGACCCAAGGGCTCCATGCCGACCATTGATCACACTTCATGCTAGTTCTGTGCTACCCCCACTTTCTCATCCACTCCCTACACTTCACACTGCCTCGGCAAGGCCACCAGACGAGTCTCACCCCAGACACTCCCACTTCTCCCCCCTCCCATCAGGCAAGAGGTACAGAAGTTTGAAAACGCATATCTCCATGTTCAAAGACAGCCTTTTTCCGGCTGTTATCAGGCAACAGAATCATCCTATCACCATCTAGAGAGCAGTCCTGACCTACCGTCTATCTTATTGGAGATCCTCGGACTATTTAATCGGTCTTTTCTGGACCTTATCTTACACTGAACGTTATTCCATTTATCCCGTATGTGTACACTGTGGACGGCTCATCATGTATCATCTTTCTGTTGACTTGATAGAACACAACCATAAATCATTTCACTGTACCTCAGTGATCGTGACAATAATAAGCTAAACTACACACTGGACCCAATGTACAGGGGACCAATTAATTTTCAAACCCACACATCTTTGGGATGTGGGAGGCAACCGGAGCACCCGGAGGAAACCCACGCAGTCAGAGGAAGAATGTGCAAACTCCACACAAACAGCGCCCAAGGCCAGGATTAACCCGGTTCCTTTGGCACTGTGAAGCAGCAGTTCTACCAGCTACGCCACCACTGCAAATATTACGTTGGTCTGAAATACTGGTTCCTCTTCAAACTTCAGCAGTTCAATAAAGCATGGAGTATAGTCAAGGAAAAAGAGAAGGGAAACTTGTATTTCTTTTGAAGTTCTCAATTCAGTATGATAATAACTCAGCTGGTTATGTTGAAGTTAACATTGTTACTGTATTTTCTTTTCATGTAAGTTTTAACAATGGCAAAACACAATGTGCAGGAGGAACTCAATACACCAGGCAGCATTTGTGGAGGGAATTAATAGATGATGTTACGGGTCAGGACTGTTCATCAGATTGAAATATCAGTCCTCAACAGATGCTGCCTGACCCACTGAGATCCTCCAGCACTATATGTTTTGCTGAAGATTCCAGCACCTGCAGTTTCTTGTGCCCCAACATTTATCAAGACTTCTCTTCATCCTTTTGATTTAAATGCAATTGGCACCAAGGTTTTGATGTAGTTACCTATTTACAATTATTAGATTATATTTATTAGTTATAGCTTTTGATTCTGAGATCTACTTTGGGGGCAGGTGTGAAGTTTTCAAGAGTTGAACTTGCTGCATATTGTCAAGAGTCCCCATAAGCATTATCATTATCTTATGAATAAAATATTAGAAGACAAAGAATACTGAGGTTGAAAATGTCTCTGACCACTCTGATTCTGGAGATAAGTGGATTCAATGAAATAAGGTAAACCGTACATAACCTATAGATTACTAATGGGCTAGCACAGTATATTTGATATGCAATTACAAAGATATTTATGTCTGACACTCTCTTGGGATAGACACAAAGTGTTGAAGTAACTCAGTGGGTCAGGCAACATTTCAGGGTAAAAATGATGGGTGACTTTTCACGTCAGGACCTGTTGTTCAGATAGCAGTCTCAAGAAAGGTCCAGAACCGAAATGCAGACTGAAGAAGCATCCCAACTCAAAAGGTCACCCATCCTTTCTTCCAGAGATGCTGCCTGACCCGCTGAGTTACTCCAGCACTTTGTGTCTATCTTCGGTCTATCAACCAGCATCTGCAGTTGCTTTCTACATTCTCTTCTTGGCATCTGGAAACTTTGTAAGTGTGGTAAATAGCCATTTATCTCCATGTGCATCCACAATGGGATTGTTTTTAATGAGATTTGCAGTGTCTGTAGGAGGGAGAATCGGGCAGAATATTTATTCAAAGTCAGTTCAATGCCAATTCATGGACTGAAAGCAAAAACAAGAGAAGATAACATTTGGATTAGGAGATAAAAAATAGTTTTTAAGTCGTAAAAGATCACCGACACTGATTACAATGCTTCCTCAGTTTATAAATGTTAATTGTAAAACAGATTTACACACTTGAATAGACGCAAGCTTTTGGGAGAAGTTTAGAAGTATTTATCACGTATCTGCTGGAACATTCTCCATTCACGAAAGGACTTGCCAAGGTTGCAAAGTTTCTAAATTATCAAGACAATTCAAATAGAAAATTCTGATAGTAATGTGTCTGTAATCCTGAAGGTTTTTGTCCAGTTTACATTTTATAAAACAGAATATTGATATCATTAATATAATTTGCAAAATCAGGAGGGTATGTTCTGAAGAAGGTCTCGACTCCGAAACGTCACCCATTTCTTCTCTCCAGAGATGCTGCCTGTCCCACTGAGTTACTCCAGCATTTTGTGTCTATCTTCGGTGTGTTCATAAAGTTCCATAATCAAAACTTTATCATGGCTACAAATATAATTCCCTGCTTTGCCTTTTCAAATCTAAGAAATGTCCAGCGTATTGGAGTAATCAAAGGTTACGTGCGTATAAGAGCAACATCATCACTGATTGAATATTGCAAAGGAATATTATTGATAGAGAATATTACTGATGCAGTCTCTGGAGTTACAGACTAATATTAGTAGCGATACGGCAATGTGAGTCAACACCCATGAAATCAAAATGGTTCAGACTACAAACTGTACACTTAGTAAAAATGTAAAGAATAGCAAACAAGATTATATTTATTTAATTTATGGTATCATCTGAATTCATTGAAGGAAAGAATATATGACTGGTAACTTTGAATCCATCAACTAAATCCCCAAAAAAGACGCGAAGTGCTAGAGTAACTTAGCAGGTCAGGCAGCATCCATGCAGAGCATAGATACGTGATGTTTTGGGTCAAGACCCTTCCTCAGACCATTCTCCAGAGATGCTGCCTGACGTGCTGAGTCAAGTCAAGTCAAACAAACTTTATTGTCATTTAGAAATACATCGATACATGCAGTTCCAAACGAAATTCCGTTGCATTTGGCTCCCTGTGCAACACAATAAATTAACAGAAGGATAGGCATGGATAAAATGGATAAAAAGGATAAATGGACAATGGTGGCAGCCCATTACATGGCATTCAGGAGTCTGATGGCTCGTGGGAAGAAGCTGTTGCAGAACCTTGATGTTCTGCTCCTAATGCTACGATATCTTTTGCCCGAGGGCAGCAGAGTGAACAGTCCATGATGGAGATGTGCGGGGTCTTTTATAATACTGCTGGCCTTAGACACGCAACGTTTGGTCGCAATATCCCCGATTGAGGGGAGAGAAGTCCCGATGATTTTTTCCGCTGTCCTCACCACTCTCTGCACGGACTTCCAGTCGGAGGCTTTACAGTCCCCGAACCAGACAGAGATACAGCTGGTCAAAATATTCTCTATGGTGCCCCTGTAGAAAGTGCTGAGGATGGGATGGGGGAGGTGAGCTCTTCTCATCCGGCGCAGAAAGTGCAACCGCTGCTGCGCTCTCTTAACTGTGGATGAGATGTTATTTGACCAGGTCAGACTGTTACTCCAGCACTTTGTGTCATTTTTTGTAAACCAGCATTTGCCATTCCTCGTTTCTAAACTAAATCGCAAAGCTATAGATATCATCCCTATTATCACTGCTTCCAATTTCAAAGGTAGCAACAATTTCTTGCAGGAGAATACAACTGTAATATGAAAGATTGAGAGATATTTGTGACTGAAGTTAGTCAAAAAATGTAATATTTTCAAAATAAAAATGAAAAAAACATATAAATAATGTAAAACCACTCTTCCAATGATAACATGATTATGACATAAATGATTCAACTAAATATAAATGTTCATTTCTACAGATAAATTCAAAAACAATCTATTCCACCAGCATACTAATGTTTAGTGTTTCACCAGAAATGAGCCAAAGTGAATCTCGAGTTTCATTATTTTTAGTAAATGTGCAATTTTGAGGCAAATATTCATTCACTAGCAACTCCTGACAGTTTATGTTACTGAGACGAGACCACATTCGGATCGAACAGAGGGTTATGTAGGTTGATATGTCTGACTGAGTGAGCACGGTGTCATCCATTCAGAACTCTCAGCTGGAATTCTGGAAGATGTCACAGGACGAAGGTTTGGATATTATTGTAAATTAGCGCAATGTGACATGAGGTAAGGCATTAAAGATTTGAGCTCAATTGAAAATGCATCACAGATAAGCAGTGGATTGATAATAAAAATTGGATTATGAAATTTGCATTTTGTGTACAAAGAGGTGAAAGACAAAATATATCCTTTTGAAATTGTCCATGAGTTAATTCGTATATATTTTGTTCATTGATTTTTGCTTTCAAGGAAAAAATTGACATCTAGTTGCATTTTAGTATAGAGTAGGCAGCACACTCTCGGATTCAATGCTTCTTTATTTACATGTACTAAGGTGCTGTGAAATTCTATGTTTGCATACAGATCAGTAAAATTATTGCCATGTACAAGTACAATCCCAGATTATGTACAGAATGCAAAGAAATAGCCCATTGACTGCACAGGCGAGTCGCCAAGTTTTGGCACCATATCCAAAGTCCCAGCTGCAGCTGACCATAAAGGCCTGTTGCAGCCGTTGTCTCCATCCAGATCGTCCCATGACCTGTCTGTCGTCCCTCTCCTCGCCCAGCTACCTTCAGCCTTCATGACCTTGAGGGGGCGGAAGGTAAGATCCCCCCTTCTTCACGGCCCTTTGCCCAGCGCCCACTCCCAAACTCCACATGAGGGACTCATTGTTGTAATACAATTAGTATTGGAAGGAGAATTTGTTCAAGAGAATTTGTTCAGGAGAAAGATAAACCATCAAGAAGTACGAGCAAGGTCAGCAAGTCGATAGTGCCCGTATGTCCAATGTTATATATGTGCTCTTCACAGAGCAAGGAGAGTTCAATAGATCGCTGGAGGAGCTCCTTACTGCTTATTGTCATCCAGATCTTCCTAGAAGCAGATCTTGTAGGACAAGATGTAGTAAGTATGGGTCATTAGACAGGTTGTAGAATCTCTGTCCCCTGCATCTGCAAGTGAGTTGAATGTTGCCAGCAGCCACTGAACTTTAACACACAAGTCCTTGTGATAGGAGTGGGCACAATTAAGCAATATAAACATGATAGTAGAAGGATAATTAGTGAAGATGGTAGGGGTGCAAAAGTAAGTAATGTTCAGTGAAGGTTGCAAAATAATTTGCTGATGAGAGAGAAGGGACAGGTAACCTTATTGGGTTATCTGGAGATATAAACAGTCAGATTCCAGCAACAGCAATGTTTTCCAGGGTGCAAAGTGCTGGAGTAACTCAGCAGGTCAGGCAGCATCTCTTGGAGAACATGGTTTGGGGATGTTTTAGGTTGAGACCCTTAGAAGATATCATTGTTCATGAAGGAGATACAGGGACCTCTGAAAGTAATTGGTTTTCAATGATTACAGAAATTGAACCATTAGCACAACACGACTTTATTCCTTGGGCCACAGGAGACTGATGAGTGATATGTTAGAGTTGTATAAAATCATGAGGGAATAGATGGGGTGAATGCACGGCGTCTTTGATCCAGGGTAAGAGAATCAAAAATAAAAGGACGTGTTTATAGGGACAAGATTGAGATTTATAGGGGCAGGATTGAGAGTCAACTTTTTCACTGAGGGAGTGGTTGAGGTAGTTGAGGCAGGTACTATAATAGAATTTTAAAAAACACTTGAACACCTACATAGATTTAGAGGGAAATGGGCCAAACATGGGCAAATAGGACCGACAGACATTTTAGTCATCATTGACAGGTTGGGCCGAAAGGCCTGTTTCTGTGCTGTGCGACTCCATGAATCTATTTTCATGGTCACTCAATGTTGCCTAGAATCTGTCAATGACCAAAAAGATTCTATCAGTGCTACTGGCTCAACCAGAAATGCATTTTTGTAGCAGGACAGTTCCTCAATAATAATGATGGAAATGTTTCAAGGTTTTGTCGCATCAGTGTTGAACAGGTGAATAAAATGTAACACAAAGCAACTTGGCATGCTTCCATTGTGCTCAAACTTAAGGATTTCTCCATTTGATCCCATGTGGTGGTGTGTAAGAGGGTTTTAGGTAGACGGCACAGTGGTAGAGCCGCTGCCTTACTGTGGCAGAAACCCAGTTCGATCCTGACCTCAGGTGCTGTCTGTATGGAGTTTGTACGTTCGCCCTGTGACCGCGTGGGTTTTCTCCGGGTGCTCCGATTTTCTCTCACATTCCAAAGAGGTACATGTTTCTAGGTTAATTGGCTTCTGTAAAATTGTCTCTAGTGTGCAGAACTAGTGTATGGGTGATCGATGGGCTGTGTGGACTCAGTGGGCCAAAGGGCTTGCTTCCACGCTGTATCTCTAACACCAAAACTTAAAACATAATGGTTTGCAGAGAATGGAGGCATGTGCAGGCAGATTAAATACGTTGGTCTTGGCATCACATTGTGGGCCGAACAGCCTGTTCTGGTGTCCTGTAGTGTACTTTTTTCAGGTTCTATGTGCCGATCAAGCAATAAGAGAGGCTGATCTGTTCCACTCCCCTCTCGCACCGTGTCTGCCGCAGGGTGCTTGATATGTCCAAGTGACAGAGATTGTAGTTTAGTTTAGCTTTGAGATACAGCACGGAAACAGGCCCTTTGGCCCACTGATTCCCCGCCGACCAGCGATCCCCATACACTAGCACTATTCTACACACTAGGGACAATTTACAATTTTACTAAAGCCAATTAACCTACAAACCTGTACACCTTTGGAGTGTGAGTGGAAACCGGAGCTCCTGGAGAATAAGCCACGCAGGTCACAGGGAGAACGTACAAACTATGTACAGACAGTGCCCATAGTCAGGATTGAACACATATCTGGTGCTCTATGGCAGCAACTCTACCGCTGTGCCACCCTGGACAGTGACGACTCTCTTCCTCCACTGAAAGTTCATTCTCTGTCACAGAAGGACATCAGCCAACATGGACACATTTGCTTGGGATTTACACTCTTGGTATCCTGTTATTGTTATTCATGTGCTTTTATGAAGTTTATGAAGAGAGGAATATTGACCCATAAATTATCTCATCTATGGATGAAACAGCCACTTCTGTAGCTCTATAGCTCTATTAATGCTGAGGCTCTTTCAGTGCAAACCCTGTTGGGTCTCATTGATGAGATCTACGATCACATTATAGGGCATTATGAAAAAATATATGACAAAGGCATGCTGAATGTTAATTGCACTTTAATCTTATAGACAAGTGGGTGATTTTAGATTGAATATGAATGGATTATAATTTAAAATAAATCATTCCAGTATTCCAAAATGCAAGGATAATTTGTTTTTAGTTATAGACTAGCTGTCTTCAAAGAAAGTGTTTAATTACAGTAAATTGTTTTACTTCTGTTTAATTATTGGGAGCTTGTGAGTATCTTTTACGAGCTTTAAGACGGTGATCAATAGACATCAAATTATGTCTAAAAATCAATTGAATACATGGAGAAGGAAAGATTCATCTTTATAACTTGAAAGATCCAATAAGATAGGAATGTGATCAGGATATGCAAAATACAATTTTTGTTTTCGAATGCAATCAATCAAAGAACCATTTTTTTTTTCAATTCTCTCTTTTTTACCAATTTAATTGGAGTGGCATTCCATATATTTTGAAGTTATAGGAGCAGAATTAGGCCATTCGGCCCATCAAGTCTTCTCCACCATTCAATCATGGCTGATCTATCTTTCCCCCTCAACCCCATTCTCCTGCCTTCTTTCCGTATCCCTTGGCACTTTTAAGAGCAGTTCTAACTCTTCCAGTTGTCTGTGACAATGACTGTAAAACAAAAATAGATTTGGGGAGTTTTATTGGATTATTATTGTCACTTGTACTGAGATATAGTGAATAAGGCTTTAGTTGTGTGCTATCATACAATACATGTGTGCAACCAAGCCATGCACAAGTACAGCAGGCAGTGCAAAGAGATAAATTACCAGAGTACAGCATATAGTTTTACAGCTTGGTAGCATTGCAGTTCTAGACTGGAAAAATGGGTCAGGCAGCATCTATGGAGGGAACGGTTAGATAACATTTTGGGTCGGAACCCTTCTGACTGGGAGGACTTTTCTGTAGTCTAATAACAAAATATTTACGAGGATATTGCCAGGACTTGAGGGCTTGGGCTTGCGGCAAAGGTTGAGCGAGCTGGACTTTATTCCTTGGAGCGCAAGGAGGGTGAGGGGTGATGTTGTAGAGGTGTATAAGACCATGAGAGGATTAGATAAAAACATACCCAAATTTACCCAGAGTGAGAACCAGACCATGAACCAGACGACATAGGTTTAAGGTGAGGGGGAAATATTTAATAGAATCCTGAGGGTCAAAGGGTGGCAGGTATATGGAACAGGCTCCCAGAGATGATAGTTGAGGCAGCCACTATCACAATGTTTAAAAAGCATTTGGACAGGTACATGGATAGGAAAGGTTTGGAGGAGTAAGGACCAAACACAGGCAGGTGGGGCTAGTGTAAGACATGATTTAGAGCCCATAACTGAACTCTGGAGATATTGATCAATAGCAGAAACTGCAGGGTGTGTTTAGAAAACTAGATTTTATGTTACTGTTACATAGGTTAAGGAAAAATCAATTACAAATATAGAGAAGTAGTTAGATAGTTGTTTCCACTAATTGTCCAATCCCTTGAGATTAAGTGGGTTCAAAGCATTTAATATAACGAAAAGGAGTCGGAAGAATCTATTTTTAAAAGCTACATAGCAGGGAAATCCTTTTACTAAAGTAGATAAAGACAGCAATATTAAAAAAAAAGAGAAAGGGATAGAATGATGAAAGTGGATTAATTGTAGTTAAAGATAGTTAGCCATCATAGTGCGGCACGGTGGCGCAGCGGTAGAGTTGCTGCCTTACAGTGCCAGAGACTTAGGCTTGAACCTGACTATGGGTGCTGTCTGAACAGAATTTGTACGTTCCCCTTGTGGCCATGTGGGTTTCCTTCCATACTACACTCCAAAGATGTGACGGTTTGTAAGTTAATTGGCTTTGGTTAAATTGTAAATTGTCCCTAGTGTGCAGGATAGTGCTAGTGTACGGGGTGATTGCTGGTCGACATGGACTCAGTGGGCCAAAGAGCCTGTTTCCATGCTGTATCTCTAAAGTCACTCTTCATGGCAAAATGCTGCATGGATTAGAGGGTATTAATTGTTATGAGAAATTGGACACGTTTGGATTGTGTTCCCTGGAATGCCAGAGGTTAAGGGGAGACCTGATAGAAGTATATACAATTATAAGAGGCACACACTAGACGTCAAAGCCTAGAGGACATAGCTTTAAGGTAAGTGGAGCAAATTTGCAAAGTTTAAAAGGGATGTGCAGGGCCGGATTCTTTTTACACAAAGGTGATGGGTGTCTGGAACACGCTGCCAGGGGTGGTGGTGGTGCATGTCGATAGAGTATTGGCTTTTAAGAGGCTTTGGATATGTGGAAACGCACACCTCCAGGTCAGAGACAGTTTCTTCCCACCTGTTATTGGGCAACTGAATCATCATATCAACAACTAGAGAGCAGTCCTGACCTATCATCTACCTCACTGGAGACCTTAGAAGTATCTTCAATCAGACTTTACTGGACTATCTTGCACTAAACGTTATTCCCTTTATCATGTATCTGCACACTGTGTGGATGGCACGATTATAATCGTGTCTAGTCTTTCTGCTGAATGATTACAAACAAAATCTTTACACTGTACCTCAGTACAAGTGGCAATAAACTAAACTAAAAATAACAAAAAATAACAAAAAATGTGCAGTGTATGGAGGGATATGGATCATGTACAGGCAGATTAAATTAGTTTATCTTGGTAACATGGTCAGCACAGACATCGTGGGCCGAAGGACCTGTTCCTGTGTTGTACTGTTCTATGCTGTATGTTCTGATGGGTTTCAGTTGGTTTATAAATTCTTTGAATCTAGCTTATCACTCATTTTTTTGAAGGAAATCGAGACACAGGGTTAGATTATAGCTCTGCCTGTCTGTGATAAAGGTCAGGGCAGCCAAACCTCGATGTGGAAGGAGGCTGTGTGGAATTTAAAATAAAGCAGAAAATGTAAGAAGTTTTCAGCAGGCCAGGCACCATCTGTGGTGAGATAAGCTAAATTAACATGTCAAGTCAACGGCAGTATATTGTACAGTCTGGATGAATGGAAGAGTCAAGAGTGGTTAATTGTCATGTGTGCCAACAATGGAACAATGAAATTCGTACTTGTTGCAGCATAACAAGCCTGTAAACACAATGTCTTTTAAGTGTAAAATATTATCCAAGTTAAATGGTGCTGAATCTTGTTCAGAATATTAAACATTGCGGTTGTCTTACCTCATTGTAGAATCTCAAACAATACATCAGCAGCGATATAGAATCTCAAGGAGAATTGTGCTGAAGGTTTCAAAGCTGCCTTAAATTAAATTAAATTTGTACATTGCATCTGCATACCTGTTGCAGGTTATTGAGCGTAGCTATTTAAGTTGGATGATTAATAGACTCTGCTTGATGTCACAAACAAGGTAGGAAAATATGAATGCAAGGTTAAATGGTTGTGAATAAGAGTGACATTTAATAAATAGTCGAGATATTCAATTGCTTTTGTTAGCACAAGTTGTGAATGAAAGACTGTTGGTCTGCTGCATTTATTATCAAAAAGAAGACAGTCAACATTTTTCTTTCACAATGAGCAGCCTTCTAAACAATAACATGTACAATGAAGCAATTTATCTACAGATATTTGATATATGGAGGGTATTAGACTGCATCCATTGTAAATATATTGGCTATTCAATATGCATATTTTATACGGGATTGATGCTGATATGGTGTTTGTTCCCAGACAGCCAGTTAAAAAAAAAGTACTATTTAACCTAGGACTTTTGATGTGAATGCTGTGAAAGTTATTAGAACTATTGATCACGATGCTGCCCCCAATATGATGAAGTGATGCCCAATGAAAGGCCTGGATAGAGTGAATGTGGAGAGGGTGTTTCAACTAGTGGGAGAGTCTATGACCAGAGGCCATAGCCTAAGAATAAAAGGATGAACCTTTAGAAAGGAGATGAGGAGGAATTTGTTCAGTCACAAGGGTGGTGAATCTGTCAAATTTATTGTCACGGAAGGCGCTGGAGGCCAACTCCGGATATATTTAAGGCAGAGATTGACAGATTCTTGATGAGTATAGGTGTCAAGGGTTATGCGGAGAAGGCAGGAGTATGGGGTTGAAGGAAGGATAGATCAGCCATGATTGAATGGCGGAGTAGACTCAATGGGCCGAATGGCCTAATTCTGCTCCTATTACTTATGAACATGAAAAAATCGACACATTACAAGTAAATTAAAGCATTTTTGGCAGTGATTCTTTAAAAGAAGGAGAGTAACGTGCATTTGTTGTTGTGCTGCAACTGGTTTGTAATTTCTTTGTATTTTACACAAAGATAAGTGGAAGTAGGAGATTTATTAAAAAAAATACTGAAGGTCTTCCTGATTCACATGCAGCTGCTCTAAAGTGGACAATCCACTTTAATTTGGGACTACATCGTTGTTACAAGCTCAAATACAATGTGCTGGAGTAAGTAAACGGGTCAGGCAGAATCTCCAGATGACATGGACAGATGACGTTTTGGGTTGGGACTCTTCTTTGCTACCTGACCCGCTGAGAAACCCCAGCTCTTTGTGCTCGATGCAAGATCTGCAGCTGCATCTGCAGCTCATTGTGTCCCTATTGTTTAAAGCTTGCTATATAAGCACCCCATCAGATAAAATAGCTGGGCCTGTGAGGAGCTAAACCATACCAAGCAAGTGTCCATTCCCTGGCCTTTTTAGTTTAGAGATACAGCATGGAAACAGGCCATTCGTCCAACTGAGTCCGTGCTGACCATCAATAACCCCTTCACACTAGTTTGATGTTATCTCACTGTCTCATCCTCTCCCTACACACTAACGGCAGTTTAACAGAGGGCTATATTAACCGACAAACCCGCACATCTTTGGGATGTGTGAGATAACCTGGGCACCTGGAGGAAACCCGTGTGGTCACAGGGAGAACGTATAAACGCCACACAGACAGACATCATCTGAGGTCAGGATCAAATCCAGGTGTCTGGCGCTCTGAGGCAGTGGCTCCACCACTGCACCACTGTTTACAATAGAATGATCCATAGAATATTCCCAAGTGTAGGAGAGTCTGAAAATTTGTGGCCACTTGCCCCTGATTAAGGATGTTCTGAATATAAAAATACTTATTTAAGGAGTCAGAACAATACAGCCCAGAAACATGCCCTTTGGCCCAACTCGTCCACGCAGACCAAGTTGTCTAACCCAGTTCATCCCATTTGTCTGCACCTGGCTCATATCACTCCAAGTATTTCCTCTCCCTGTACCTGTGAAAATGTATTTTAATGTTGTAATTGTACCCTGGCAGCTATTTCCACAAACCACACTCTGTTAAAAGGTTGGCCCCTCCAGTTCCATTTCCCCCGCTCACATTATACCTATGTGAGAGGCCACAGTTTTAGACTCCCGTACCTTGGCGACAATTCTCTGATGTTATGTTGTCATTATGTTATGCCTATGAAGATCTTGGCTTGTCCCGGGGCACTTTGCAGCCAATGAATTACAGTGGAAGCCAAATCCAGCCACAGCAAACTAGCGACCAGCGATCCCCGCACATTAACACTATCCTACACACACTTGGGACAATTTTTTACACATCCACCAAGCCAATTGACCGACATACCTGTACGTCTTTGGAGTGTAGGAAGAAACCGAAAACCTCGGAGAAAACCCGTGCGGTTGAGAACCAGTGCTGGACTTACCTAAAAGCTAAATAAGCTATAGCTTAGAGCCACGCACACTTGGGGGCCTCATTTTTTGAAATATATTTTTATTTTATCATTTTTTACCTGAATTTTTTTAGAGAATGTCCTCAAATTTCATACAGCTTAGGGCCTCAGCAGGTGAAAGTCCGGCCCTGTTGAGAACATACAAACTCCGTACAGACAGCACCCGTAGTCGGGATCGAACCCGGATGTCTGGCATTGCAAGCACTGTAAGGCAGCAAATGTGCTGCCATTTCAGTTTTCAAAATTAATTTACTAACTGCTTAAAATCCCAAGAATTGTCGATGTCCACAGTTTCATTCCTCTATGGTGCTTTTCAGATTTTATAATCTCTAATCCATTTGCTACATTTTTAAATGCTTCATCTATTCTGATGACAATAGCTTGTTAAATATTTCAGAATATGCTTCAGATTTTTTATGACTTTAAAATCTATTTAAGAGCAGCTCGTTCTGATGAAATTTGAACTTGCAGCATTGATTTAAGAGAACCTAGATTTGGTGTTAACAAATCTCCAGTTTCGTTTAAGTTTAGAGAGACAGCATGGTAACAGGCCTTTAAGCCCATCTAGTCCATGCCGACCATCAATCACACTAGTTGTATGTAATCCCAATTGAAAACAGGAGCTATAGGGAGGGAGGGGTCTTGGGAATGGGGGTGTTGTTCATAAGGAGTTACCACAAAAAGTTATCACCATATCCATTTAAACCTTTCCTATCAAAGTTTTCAAATGTATTTTAAATGTTGTTATTGTGCCTGCCTCAACTATCTCCACTGGCAGCTCGTTCCATATGCCCGCCACCCTCTGAGTGAAATAGTTGTCCCTCAGGTGCCTATAAAATCTTTCCCCTCTCACCTTAAACATATGTCTTCCAGTTCTTGATTCCCCTACTCTGGGTAAAAGACTGTGCATTCACCTCATAATTTTATACACCTTGATAAGATCACCTCTCATGCTCCTGCACTCCAAGGAACTCCAAGGGCGTTCAATGGCGGCACAGTGGCGCAGCAGCAGAGTTGCTGCCTTGCAGTGCCAGACACCCGGGTTTGTTCCTGACTACGGGTGCTGCCTGTACAGTACTTGCACGTTCTCCCTGTGACCGCGTGGGTTTCTCAGAGTTTCTCCGAGTGCTCCAGTTTCTGGAGCTCTCAAGACATTGAAGCTCAGAGTTCAAGGGAGGGAGGGGTCTTGGGAATAGAGGTGCTGGCGACAGAAAGATTATCATCAGGGCTGTGCTACGATACAGATCTATAACAAAAACAATGAATAGCATTAGAAGATCTTTGAACCAGATGTGGTTTAGTTCCAAATTTTCTCAAGAGATTAAGTGCTGGAAATTTTCTGTGTAAACAAAGACTTACCTTGGCGTGCAATGATTTTTTACTTCTTCAGAACAGTTTGGCTGCAGGTTTAGGTTCAGGTTAATTATTGTCACATATTTTGAGGTACAGCAAAAAGCTTTGTTTTGTATACAATCAGATCGGATAATACTATGTATAAATATAACCAAGCCATACTCAAACCTAATAGGTAGAACAAAGGGGAAGAAACAGTGAAGAATATAATTCTCAGCATTGTAGTGCACCCGTTCCAGAGAAAAATGTCCGCATTGGAGTAGAGGTGAAACGGGCACGCCCCACCTTATAGAACAAACATATCAGAAGCCTGGCGACTGAGAAAGAAGCTGTTCCTGATTCTGGTGGTGCACACTTTCATGCTTCTGCTGGATGGAAGCAGGTTGAAGAAAAATGACCAGGGGGTACCAAGTTTCGGATTATGTTGGCTGCCTTCCCAAGGCAGCGTGAAGTGCAGATGGAGTCAATGTTGGGGAGTCTGGTCTGTGTGATGGACCGCGCTACATCTCCAACTCTCTGCAATTTCTTACAGTCTTGGACAGAGCCGCTCCCAATCCAAGCTGTGACGCAACTCAACAGTATGTTACCTCTGGCTGCAGTGTCTGGGTGTGGATGGAAGTCTTCTTGTGATCATCTCCAGGTTGGAGAATGAATGAGAGCAGGCATCTCAAGTCAAGAGAGTTCATTGACATGTGTCCCAGATAGGACAATGAAATTCTTGCTTGCTGCAGCACAACAGAATATTAACATAGAAACATAGAAAATAGGTGCAGGAGGAGGCCATTCGGCCCTTCGGCCCTTCGAGCCAGCACCGCCATTCATTATGATCATGACTGATCGTCCCAAATCAATAACCCGTGCCTGCCTTCTCCCCATATCCCTTGATTCCACTAGCCCCTATCTAATTATTTCTTAAATCCATCCAGTGATTTGCCCTTCACTGCCCTCTGTGGCAGGGAATTCCACAAATTCACAACTCTCTGGGTGAAAAAGTTTTTATCACCTAAATGGCCTCCCCTTTATTCTAAGACAGTGGCCCCTGGTTCTAGACTCGCCCAACATTGGGAACATTTTTCCTGCATCTAGTTTGTCCAGTCCTTTTATCATTTTATATGTTTATATAAGATAGCCCCCTAATCGTTCTAAACTCCAGTGAATACAAGCCTAGTTTTTTCAATCTTTCCTCATATAACAGTCCCGCCATCCCAGGGATCAATCTCGTAAATACAGATCAGAGCAATGTGTCCATATACCATAGAATATATATATATATATATATATATATATATATATATATATATATACACACACATAAATAAACAGATAAAGTGCAATAGGCTGCTATAGTTCAGAGTTTGTTTGAAGTTATGTTTAATAGTCTGTTGGCTGTGGGGAAGTAGCTGTTCCTGAATCTGGATGTTACAGATTTCAGGCTACTGTACCTTCTACGTGAAGGCAGCGGAGAGATGAGTGTGTGGCCAGGATGGTGTGGGTCCTTAGTGATGCTGGCAGCCTTTTTGAGGTAGCGACTGTGATAGATCCCCTCGATGGCAGGGAGGTCAGAGCCAATGATGGACTGGGCAGTGTTTACAACTTTTTGCAGCCTTTTCCACTCCTGGATGCTCAGGTTGCCGTACCAAGCCATGATGCAACCGGTCAGCATGCTCTCTACTCTACACCTGTAGACGTTCGAGAGAGTCCTCCTTGACATACTGACTCTCCGTAATCTTCTCAGGAAGTAGAGGCGCTGATGTGCTTTCTTTATGATTGCATCAGTGTTCTGGGACCAGGAGAGATCTTTGGAAATATGCACGCCCAGGAATTTGAAGTTCTTGACCCTTTCCACCATCGACCCGTTGATATAAACGGGACTGTGGGTCCCCATCCTACCCCTTCCAAAGTCCACAATCAGTTCCTTGGTTTTGCTGGTGTTAAGAGCCAGGTTATTGTGCTGGCACCATTTGGTCAATCAGTCGATCTCACTTCTATACTCTGACTCGTCCCCATCAGTGATACGTCCCACAACAGTGGTGTCGTCGGCAAACTTGATGATGGAGTTTGCACTATTTCTGGCTACACAGTCATGAGTATAGAGTGAGTACAGCAGGGGGGCTGAGCACGCAGCTTTCAGGTGCTCCCGTGCTGATTGTTATCGAGGATTACACATTTCCACCAATACGGACAGACTGTGGTCTGTCAATGAGGAAGTCGAGGATCCAATTGCAGAGGGATGCGCAGAGACCCAGATCTGAGAGCTTGCTAAACATCTTGGAGGGGATGATGGTATTAAATGCCGAGCTGTAGTCAGTGAATAGCAGCCTGACATATGAGTTTTTGTTCTCCAAGTGGTCCAGAGAGGAGTGGAGAGCCAGTGAGATTGCATCCATCGTTGATCTGTTGTGGCGGTAAGCAAACTGCAGTGGGTCCAGGTTTATGTCAAGGTAAGAGTTGATTTGCGCCATGATCAGCCTCTCAAAGCACTTCCTCACCACAGACGTTAGTGCCACTGGTCGATAGTCATTGAGGCACGTCACCTTGCTCTTCTTGGGCACTGGTATCATTGATGCCCTTTTAAAGCAGGTGAGAACCTCAGAAGTGAGAGGCTGAAAATGTCTGTTAAAAACTCCAGCCAATTGGTCTGCACAGGTTTTTAAAACACGCCCGGTATGCCATCAGGTCCAGGTGCATCTGAGAGAGACTGAGGAGGAAGAGTAGGAAGACCATGACCACAAAGGGCAGAGATTGGTTTAACTTGGCATTATGTTTGGCATGGACATTGTGGGCTGAAGGGTCTGTTCGTGCACTGTACTGTTCTATATTTTATGACATAATTGAGCAGTCCACCAACATTAACTTGTCTGAGGGGATGTAGCTTCAACAAAGCTCTGCTTTCTGGGTGTTGTGGTCAAACTAAAGAATGCTGTGCATGATCTTCGTCTGAGAGAAATGGGGTAAATGTGCTGAATTTGGTTGGAGTTTGGGGATGGGAGCAAGAGCGTGGTGTTGTCCGTGCTTTGACTGAAATTTGATTGATTGATTGAAAGATACAGGCCCTTTGGTCCACTGAGCCCACGCTGACCATTGATCATCTGTTCACACTGGTTCTATGGTATGCACAGGGGATTGCCTGTATCCTGGATCAGGATTGCAATTTAGTAATTTGATGTTTAGTATTAAGAACACTTGGCAATTTAGTATTATGATGGTGGGTGTTTGCTTATTTTTTTTGTAAATATTATTGTAAATAATTTAATACATTTAATTTTGTTTAAAAAAAAAAAAATTCTATGTTATCCCACTTCCTCATCCACACCCTACATGCTAAAGGTAATTTACAGAGGGCAGTTAACCTACATACTCGCGGGTCTTTAGGTGATGTGAGAGGAAACCGGAGCACCCCGGAGTAAAACACACACAGATGCCGAGAGGACATTGCAAACTCCACACATACAACACCCGTGGTCAGGATCGAACCCGGGTCTCTGTCGCTGTGATGCAGCAGTTCCACTAGCTGCACCACTTGAAATTCCTACGTCCATCTGCGGAATTTTTTTTTCCTCTGGACCTCTGCTGAAATTGTTAGCAAATGAGCTGAACTTGATTAGTTTCCATTGTGCTTTATTCAAAAACTATAAAAAGCAGTCAGGAGAAACAAAAACTTGTTAATTTGATAATGCCACACACTATGTTGTTATGTAACATTTATTTGACTTGTACATTCAGCTTCAAATAAATTTGATTAGTTGTTCACCTTGTAATAATTTTAATATTTGATTGACTTAAGACTTGGTGGGAATCCTGCGTAATTTTCAATTTATTATAATCAGGGTAAATTATTAAATCTAGACTAATTTATCTCTGTTAGACTCATCATTCAGGTTGTATGGCATATGGTTTGATTATAGGATCTTGGAGTTGTCGTACTCAGACAGCCTTTTACCTTTGAGGTGCCTGAACAAGAAAATATAGTTTTAGCTTTGAATCCAAATTATGTTACACCAGTGATTGGTAAATTAATTGCTCTCATGTTTTATTTAGTTTAGTTTAGAAATACAGCGCGGAAACAGGCCCTCTGATCAGGGCCGTATGTAGATGAAAATAGGCCCTAAGCTATTTCACTTGTGAGGCGCCCCCCCCCCCCCAATCCCCCACCCCCACGACTAGCGGACCATGACTACCCAACAGTGACAGTGTGACACTTTTAGATCCAACTGTATGTTGTCATTGGTTTTAATATACATATTGGATTCACCGCGGAGCAGGCGATACCTTACCTGGATCGCCGTTTGAAGCTCTGGAGTGTTGGGCCTGCTGCTTCAACATCGCGGAGCCCTGGGATCCCTTTGCCGAGGGCCGCCGGCGTGAATCTCCTCCCAACTCAGACTGTGGACTTCGGGAGCCGCGGTCTCCGGTAGGCAGTGGCCGATTCAGAAGTCCAAGCCGCTGAGAATGTTCTCCCGTTCCGACGTCGGATGGTGACCCCCAAATTTAATTGTACCGATGGCCATGATGGGGGGGTCCAAGAGGAGGGGTTCCATTTGAGACGGGAAAAGGGATCATCAATGGGGGCCAGGCTGCAGGTAAGGCGATGGCTGCGGTCTGCTGGAGGGCGGTGGAGTGTCCAAGGTCAGCGGGCAAAGAGTAGGAGGTCCCGGTGGGTGGATGGGCGGTGGAGCGGCGAGGTTCGACGGGTGCGGTGAGGCAGCGAGGTGAGTAGGCCCCCCTAGATCTCAAGGCCCTAAGCTTAAGCTTGTCTACTTTATACATAAATCTGGCCCTGCCTCTGATCTACCAAATCCACGCTGACCAGCAATCCCCACACACTAGCACTCTCCAACACACACTAGAGACAATTTACAATTTTGCAGAAGCCAATTAGCCTACAAACCTGCACGCCTTTAGAGTGTGGGCGGAAACCGGAGCACCCGGGGAAAACCCACGCAGATCACGGAAGGAACGTACAAACTTTGTACAGACAAACACCCGTAGTCGGGATCTGGTGGTTTCTCCAATAAGGAAGGAATACAGTATAACTGCTTTCTGAGATCTTACTTTCTTAAATGATATCAGAGGCCATTTCCATAGTTTATAAAGGAAACTGAAGCTTCTGGGAACGCAATTAATTTGAGAATGTGCCAACAGGTGGAAATTAAGAATAATATTGGAAAAATGGTGTTTCTTTTCTGTACAGAGCAGAGTTGTTTCAGTCACTTAATATTTTATGATTTGCTCCATGCATGCTCCATCATAGATGTCAGAGAGAGTACTAGGTAGCAAAAGCATTATTCATTCAGACCCCGGCAGTTCACAATTGATTTGCCTCGACTTTGTGCGATTTCTTCATTTTTGGAACAAATTTGCTGCATTCATTGCAAATAATGGAGGTCGACTTGAGAGGTTTAAGAAAATTCTTGTTGATCCCAGTACATTAACTGCAAAGATAACGGCTCGTGGTAAAGTTTGAAATGGCCTAAATTGCATTGATTTGGAGTTATTGGGAGGAATCGGTTTAACTCTTTCATTACCGGTGGGGAAAAAAGTCAAATGTTGTGCATTGGAAGAGAAATGAGGCTGAAATGTAGAGTACTGTGTTGACTTATCTGTTGTGCTGCTGCAATTCAAAATTTCATTGTTTTGTTTTGGGGCACTTGACAATAAAATACTCTTGTCTCTTTTGATATGACTGTTTAGTTTAGAAAGACAAAGTTTGCTTCACAGTACCAAGGACCTGAGTTCGATGCTGTCGATGGTTGCTGTCCGTACAGAGTTTGTACGTTCTTCCTGTAACTGCATGGGTCTTCTCTGGGTGCTGCGGTTTTCTCCAACACTCCAAACCTGTATATCTTTGTAGGTTAATTGGCTTTGGTAAAAATTGTAAATTGTGCCTGGTGTGTAGGATAGCGCTAGTGTACGGCAATCACGGGTCAGCGTGGACTTGGTGTCTGTGTGGACTGTTTCCGCGCTCTATCTCTAAACAGAACTAAACTAAATTCTGCGTGGATTCAGGTCCTTGGGCCCATTGTCGAATATGATTCCAACTTAAACTAATCTCCACTGCCAGCATGTGATCATATACCTTAATTCCCTGAATGTCCAAGTGCCTATCCAAATGCCTTTTTGTAAGTAAGTAAGCAAGTAGGTTTATTGGCCAAGTATTCACATACAAGGAATTTGCCTTGATGCTCCACCCACAAGTAACAAACATGACATACAGTGACAGTTACGAATGACTCCAAAAACACTAAACATTAATAATAATAAAACATTAATGGTAAAACACTATTGATCAAGCACGTGAACCAACAAAATACCAGATCAAAGGGAGGCTACAGATTTTTGGCTATTGAGTAACTACTCGTGGATAAAAACTGTTTTTATGTCTGGTTGTGGCAGCTTTAACAGTCCAGAGTCGTCTTCCAGATGAAGTGATTCAAAGAGTTTGTGGCCAGGGTGAGAGGGGTCAGAGATGATCTTGCCCGCTCGCTTTCTGGCACTTGCAATGTACAGTTCATCAATGGAGGGAAGGTTGCAGCCAATAACCTTCTCAGCTGATCGGACGATTCCCTGCAGCCTCCAGGTGTCGTGCTTGGTCGCTGAGCCAAACCAGACCATGATGGAGAAGGTGAGGATAGATTATCCGATGGCCGTGTAGAATTGGACCATCATTGCCTGTGGCAGATTGTGCTTCCTCAGCTGCCGTAGGAAGTACATCCTCTGTTGTGCCTTTTTAACTGTGGAGTCGATGGTGGCCCCCCAATTAAGGTCCTTGGAGATGATGGTTCCCAGGAACTTAAAAGACTCCACAGATGTGACTGTGGTGTTGTTGATGGTGAGTGGGTGAGGAGAGGGGGAGCTCTCCTAAAGTCTACAATCAATTCCACTGTCTTAAGAGCATTGAGCTCTAGGTTGTTGCGATGGCACCAGGATGCCAGCTGTGACACTTCCTGTCTGTAGGCAGATACCTCCCCATCCTGGATAAGTCCAATCAGGGTTGTGTCGTCCGCAAACTTGAGAAGAGGTGTCTGTGGAGGTGCAGTCATTGGTGTAGACGAGAGGAGAGAGTACACAGCCTTGCGGTGCTCCTATGCTGAGTGTTTGCGGGTCTGAGATGTGCTTTCCCGGCCTCACATGCTGCTTCCTGTCTGTCAGGAAGCTGGTGATCCACCAAAATAGTGGTTCAGGCACAGTCAACTCGGAAAGTTTGGAGTGTAGTAGCTCCGGCACAATGGTGTTGAATGCAGAGCTAAAATCAACAAACAGGATCCTCGCATAAGCCCGCTGTCGGTCTAGGTGCTGTAGGATGAAGTGCAGACCCAGGTTGACTGCATCATCTACGGATCTATTGGCCCGATAAATTTTAAATGCTACTATTATATCTGCCTCCACCACCACTCCTGGCTGTGAGTTCCAGGCACACAACACTTGCCCTGCACATCTGGGGTTCCAACCTGAAACTTTGCCTAATTATTCGCCCCACAGGTACTGCCTTACCCATAGAACATAGAACAGTACAGATCAACACAGGCCCTTCTGCCCACAATCTCGGTGTTGAACATGATGTCAAAACCATCACTTATCTGCCTGCACATATGCACATAATCCATATCCCTCTTTCCCTGCATTTCCATATGCCTATCCAAAAGCCGTTTATATGTCACTAACATATCTGTTTCAACCACAATCCTTGGCAGCGCATTCCAGGCACATACCACCCTCTTAGTGAAAACAATTTGCTCTGCATATCTCCTTTAAATTTGCTCCCTTCTGCTTAAAGCTCCTCTCTCTCGTCATTCACATTTCCACCCAGGGTAAAAGGATCCTATTGTCTACCATATCAATGCCTCGCATTTTAGATACCTACTTCTACCAGGTCTCCCTCCAACCTCTGGAGAAAACATCCATGTTTGATAAAAGCCTGCTAAAGAATTGATTTGTTTAACTTGTTTCCGAAGTGCTTTTTGTACAAGTAGTCTCTGACGTAGCACGTGGGATGATAGTTATAAGGAATTAAACAACATTTGGAAAGATGACCTAAGAGATTATTAAAATGAAAGCAAATGGACAATAATTTGTTTTGTGAAATGATGCCCATTAGAATGGGCATTAACAACGAATATTAGCAAGAAAAAAATTGAGCACTATAAAGGGCCTGGCCCACTGACATGACTTTTCAGCGACTGTCTTCGACCTTCAAGCTCGGGGGCACTCGCCTGAAAAACCTCGAGCTGGAACCACCATCAGCGATGAAACCGTGAGTTGGATCGACCATCTGCACACACACACAAATACATCGCAAAGGCGGGGGCCAGGGAAAGCGGGAGAGTGCTGTCTGAAATTCACACCTGCGATGAACAAGAATATAAAAGATGGCTGGCACAGTTCCGGTAAGTCCTTTAGAAAGCGCGGAGGGGAGAGAGGGGGACAGAAGGGGGGGAGAAGGAGTGGAGACACTTTTAAGAAGCCAGACAACATTTAATAAAGTTTAGCGGGCATTTAATATTACCGGTCGGTTTACTTACCTTTTATTTCTCAACAAGCTTTCCCTTCGATTACATTTGATTTCCTTTGACTACCTACGATAGCATTATGACCTACCTCAACAAAACCTACAAGTAAAAAAATATCGATTTTTTTCCATGGCAACCTTTTTTTACTAGCGGGCATTTTTCAGCATGTTGAAAAAAACCGCCGCAACCTAACTGAGGCCTCGAGTACGCGGGGACTACTCTTGAGCATGAAGGAGAGTTACAAAGACCTCCTAGGACCTCGTCTCGACCATGCTACGCATATGAGTCGAGGGCAAACTCTTCTAAACTCACGAATTAGGACAAACACTTTATTGATCATTCACAAAGTACGACCAGTCAGTGTTAAGCTACAAATATTGGCATGGTCAATCAGATTGGTGCATAGCCACACAAGGAACTGCAGGTGTTGGTTTATTTTTTTTTTAAAAGACACACAAGGCTGGAGTAATGCAAAAGTTACCTCCACCTTCCATGTCACAAAATACCGAGTGATCAAGCGTAGCCTGCAGCAGCTGGTGGTGGAAGGAGCCGACGGAATCGCGCTGGGTCAGGCGGACACCTACATCATGATCCAGTGCCCCCAGGACACCGGGCCTTAGAGGAAGAAAATAACAAATTACACATCTCCTTGGACCAGGATCGGACTATTCAGAAACTTGGAAGTTGCAAGATGGCGCCGACAGAAAGGGATCTGTTGTTCTCATGTATGGTATGATTTGACTGAATGGCATTCAGAACATGTCTTTCACTGTATCTCTGTACATGAGACAATAATAATACATTTTACACTGGGTAAAGTTACACAGAAATAGGTCCTTCAGCACACGAGTCCGCACTGACCAACACTACACTATCCTACACACTATGGACAATTTATAGAAACCTAGAAATATGCACGTCTTTGGAGTGTGGATGGAAACTGGAGCACCTGGAGAAAGCCCACTCATGCCACAGGGAGAACATGGAAACTCCATATAGTCAGCACCTGAGAATCGAACCGTGGTCTCTGGCGCTGTAAGGCAGCAACTCTACCACTGAAGGTCTTGAGGGAACTTACTGGCCCTTCTGTCTCTCGACTGTCCAGGCTTCTTGGTTAGTTTATTGAACAGCTTTGGATTAATTAGTGATAGGTAAACGTGGTGAAAGCAGTTGATTTCATTGGGCAGTTTAATAGCATTGCTGTGCACCATGTGTTGAAACCTGTTTACTTTTAATTCCATATGATTTATTTTTAAATGAATTAAATGCCCAATGCATAAAAAATTCAGTGGTCTGAAATCAATGATTTGAAATAAAAAAGAAACAGCTGACGAGGTCAAGAGTGTTTAATTGTCACATGTACAGAAAATGGAGTAATGAAATTCTTACTTGCAGCAGCATAACAAGTATCTTCTTATCGAGTCCACACACAAGATTAGAAGTTGTTCAGCCAGAGCTGAACACACTTTTCAGCATCAGCATACAATGGTGTCTGTCTTTTAACTTCTTGTGCGTGGTGGTGGAAAGATTGGTGGAAACAGGGCCTCGACGTGAACGCGCTTTCCTTGACCCCATAACAAGTATTTTCTTTACACAGAGAGTGGTGAGTCTCTGGAATTCTCTGCCACAGAAGGTAGTTGAGGCCAGTTCATTGGCTATATTTAAGAGGGCGTTAGATGTGGCACTTGTGGCTAAAGGGATCAGGGGGTATGGAGAGAAGGCAGGTACGGGATACTGAGTTGGATGATCAGCCATGATCACATTGAATGGCGGTGCAGGCTCGAAGGGCCGAATGGCCTACTCCTGCACCTATTTTCTATGTTTCTATGTTTCTATGTATGTAAACACAGTACTCGCTGTCATCATAGAGTACTCATATCGTATGGAAACAGGCCCTTTGGCCCAACTTGCCCACACCGACCAACATGCCCCATCTACACTAGTCCCACCTGACTGCATTTGGTGAAATGGGACAGGAGGAGGAAGTTGGGGGATAGAAGGGAAATGAGTGACTCGGGAAGAAGAGATGAGCATACAGAGGAGGGAAAAGGAGCAGGGTGACCGGATATAATATTCGTCCAAGGAAAGGGGAAAGGAGAAATGCATTTCAGTTTTAATTACGGACTTTGTCTATATTAGTGCAAAATAGCCCCCTTTCTGAGTAGCGATGTGTACATTTGTGTGTCCAGGACATAGTGGAAAACAAGAGACTGTGGATGCTGGAACCCTGAGTAAAACACAAATTGCTGGAAGAACTCAACCGGTCCGGCCGCATCTGTGGAGGAAATGAACAGATGATTTTTCGGTCGGTACCCTTTTTCAGACTGAAGAAGGGTCCTGACCTAAAGCGTCATCTGTCCACTCCCTGCACAGATGCTACCTGCCCCGTTGAGTTCTTCCAGCACTTGGTGTTTACGCAACATTAACATCCTGAGACAGTTTGTCAGTTTTGTACCAGCCATGGTATACAACTGAGGAAGGGAGAAATTATCCATCATCTGTCTAAATGTTGTTCATCATGTTAAAAAAAAAAGCAAGCCAGGAGGGTGTTTGCGCTTTTAGGATCCCGTTGAAAGAATGACAACGGCGTTGCTATGGTAACGTTTGTGTTATATTTCATCACTGGCTCAACTCCTAATGGTCCCAATCGTTGCAGATTTGTCGAGACGGACTCTCTAGTGTTTTTTTTTCAGACGTGCTGCTTCAATAAGTGGCAATGGAGTGGGTCTAATGCAGAAAAGTGGGGGAGCTGGCAGTATTAATGTCCCATTTCTGGTGGTTCTGACAGAGGGGCACTTCTAAGCCAGCAGATGAGCCATTACTATAAGTGGCTTTATTCTGGTATTTTAGTGATTAAATGGTAAAGGAGTTGACTCTTGATTTCTTTTTGTGTAACAAGGGAATTCCAAAACAATGGGAAAAATTGCTATTTACTGTTGCCCATTCTTTTTTTAAGAGAATTGTTGAGGTTTTTTAAAAGCAGATCAAATCATTATCTCCAAGCAAAGTTTCCACATTAGAATTAATTTGAAAATCAAAGTCCGTAGTTAAAACTGAAATGCATTTCTCCTTTCCCCTTTACTTGAACGAATATTATATCCGGTCACCCTGCTCCTTTTCCCTCCTCTGTATGCTCATCTCTTCTTCCCGAGTCACTCATTTCCCTTCTGTCCCCCAATTTCCCCCTCCTGTCCCATTTCACCAATATCTCTCCCACTAGCTTTACATTTCACTCCTCCTCTTCTCTCCTTATCTGACACCTTTTTGTCTCCTTTTCACCTCCAGCCTTTGTCACCCATCTACAAATCAAACCTCCATCCATCACTTGCCAGTCTTTGTCCTGCTGCCCCCACCTCTCTCCTTCCAGCTTTCTCCCCCCCCCTACTCCAATCTGTGGAATAGATCCCGCCACCAATCGTTGCCTGTCCATTCCCACCACAGATGCCGTCTGACTGGCTGAATTCTTCCACCATTTTGCTCTCTGCCTTTTGGACAAAAGACTTAAGATCACTATTTTTGAGCTCTAAAAACTAAATTCACAAAGAAAAGGAATGGTAACATCAAAATGTTAACAATTTGAAACAAAAGAAAATGCCTGCGAAGGCAAATCAAATTGATTCCAATAATATTCTTGATTGCAATAACAAAAATAACTTTGATGACCAAGATACACATTTGCATTTCACTAGATTAACCAAAACAGGATATCGTAGGGAGTTGCAAATAATGTGATGCCTGCTGGACTGATATCACAGGTAAATAAGATATTTAAACAAACAATGAAAAATATTCTTCATAATCTTTTGATCCTTTTCTTTGACTTTTCATTCAGAAGGTGGTGGGTATATGGAGCGAGGTACCAGAGGAGGTAGACACAAAAAGCTCAAGTAACTCAGCAGGTCAGGCAGCATCTCTGGAGAAAAGTAATAGGTGACTTTTTGGGTCGAGACCCTTCCTTTTCTCCAGAAATACTACCTGACCAGCATCTGCAGTTCCTTCCTACACATTTTACCAGAGGAAATAGTTGAGGCAGGTACTATAACAGCATTTCATTGTACAGGAACATGGATAAGAAAGGTTCAGTGAGATATTGGGTCAAACAGAAGCAAATGGGATTGGCTTAGATGGGGCATCTTGGTTGGCATGGAATAGTAGGGCCGAAGGGCCTATTTCCGTGCTGTCTGACTCTATCACTGGGAAATCATACTGTGGTCCATCACAATACCTACCACTCCCACACGTAAGGCAAAAGTGTCACCTAATTTAAGAACATTAAACGATTATCTTTTTTTATGCTTGCACAATGGGAATGGTGAAAGAAAGGTTACTTCACATTCTGAAGCTTTATTTGACTGCTTGGGGGAATTACTGGTGAAGAAATCATGGTTAATTGTAAATAACTAAATAGTTTGTGAGATGTTTGGGAGATACAATCCCTGGGGTATTCATTGGTTTACTTTGTATGAATTATGGTCTCTGATGTGTAATAAATATACAATTTGGCCTAATTAACATTTATAATAAATCTGAATTATTCATATGCTTAGCTGATTGCACAACTGTACCTCCTCTTTTACTAAACTAAAAGAATATTCAACTAATTGCTCTACGGTGCAATGCCTGCTGTTCTTCGGCACATGTTTGCTATTAATTTAATTATTGTACAATCTGATCACAAGATAGAATCGAATATCACCTCAGAAATACATTTACTAAAACTGCCAATGACAATGACAGACTACATATATTCCTCCGACTTCGATATTGGGTTCTTCACTTTTTATTCATATAAATTGGGCAGCAAATGAACATCCGGGAAAGCCCACTTCTTTGACACCAATAAAACTCTGTGTACACAACGTGTCTTTTATAGAAGCAATGATCCATTTTGCGTTAAGGATGTGGATTTTGCAAATATTGAACAATTGTAACAAGTGAAGAGGCAAATATCTATTCCAAGTTAGTAATAATGTGGTGGTCAAAGAACTATTTTGTAATGCGGTTATATTTTTCATTATCAATTTAGTTATACATTATTAGCTTTAGTTTAATTTAAAGATACAATGCGGAAACAGGGCCTACGGCCCACTGAGTCCACACCAACCAGCGATCCCCGCATATTAATACTACCCTACACACACGAGGGACATTTTTTAATTTATACCAAGCCGATTAACCTACAAACCTGTCTGTATTATGGAGACTAAATTTATTTGTGAGGTTATTGGTGAATTTAATTATATTTTAGTTTAAATGTATCATTTATTTATTGGTGATTTATGATTTATTGATAGGGGTGGTGGTGGAGGCAGATACGACAGTAGCATTTGAGAAGCTTTTGGTTAGGCTTGGAAGTGCAGGAAATACAGGATTAGGGATCATGTACAGGCAGATAAGATCTGTTTAATGAGGCACCATGTTCAGCACGGACATTGTGGGCCAATAACAGGCGAATCAATATACAACAATCAATAATCAGTAATACAAATAACCCTTGGTATAATGGACAATGATGGGGAGATGGGGTCTGTTATTGCCAATTGTCCACTATAACGGAATAAGGGAGGGCTAAATATGTCCATTATTGGAAGGACACCCAATAAACATACACTAAACAGGACATACAATAAACAGGAAAGGACACACAATACATAATACTTTAAACATTGTAAATCCATTTATGAAAGTTTACTCGACACAAACAGATGCTTTGGTTACAACAGATTTTGTCCGCTATAATCAAAATCTGTAATGACAAAGGCAGACTGTATTAGGTACCCAGACTGGAATGATGGACTGAATGCATCAGTTATATTGATGTAGCTCCAACCTGCGCAGTAAATGTACAGAGGTTGTCTGGGATGCTGAAGATTCGCAGTTTCCTGCTGCTGCTTCTTCAGATTACAAAGGCTCATGAAGCTACGGTGACGTGAGCACAGAAGTACCGGAACAGTGGTTCACTGCCAGCACGTAATTATGCACCAGTGATTATATGTGCTGATTCTAGAAGTACTGAGCTGGGAGAAGTTCTGCCACAAAGTTCACGTGGAACGTACAGTCACGTTTAGTGCAAGCTACAGACACACACGGGTCATACAGCATGGAAACTGGCCCTTTGCCCCACCTGGTCCATGCCGGCCAAGATGCCCCAAGGGCAGCACCGTGGTACAGCTGATTGAGCCGCTACCTCACAGTGCCAGAGACCAAGGTTCGATCCGGATCTCGGGTGCTGTCTGTGTGGAGTTTGCACGTTCCACCTGTGACCATGTGGGCTTTCTCCAGCTCCTCTGGTTTCCTCCCACATTCCTCAACCTCTGTAAGTTGCCCCTAGTGTGTAGGGAGTGGATGAGAAAGTGGGATAACATAGAATTGGTTGGTGTGCACTCGATGTGGCCGAAGATCCTGTTTCCTTACTCTATAATTTTAGGCAGTCACGGTGGCGCAGCAGTAGAGTTGCTTCCTTACAACGAATGCAGCGCCAAAGACCCGGGTTCGATCCCAACTACGGGTGCTGTCTGTCTGGAGTTTGTACGTTCTCCCCGTGATCTACGTGGGTTTTCTCTGAGATCTTCAGTTTCCTCCCACATTCCAACAACGCTCAGGTTTGTAGGTTAATTGGCTTGCTAAATGTAAAAATTGTCCCTGGGTACACAAAATGCTGGAGAAACTCAGCGGGTGCAGCAGCATCTATGGAACGAAGGAGATAGGCAACGTTTCGGACCAAAACACTTCTAATTGTCCCTAGTGGATGTAGGATAGTGTTAATGTGAGGGGATCGCTGGTCGGCACGGACCCAGTGGGCCGAAGGGCCTGTTTCCATGCTGTATCTCTAAACTAAACTAAACTAAACTAAATCTACTTCAGAGGTTACACAAAAAGCTGGAGAAACTCAGCGGGTGCAGCAGCATCTAAGGAGCGAAGGTGATAGGCGACGTTTCGGGTCGAGACCCTTCTTCAGACCCTACTAATCTACTTCAGTCCCATTTGCCTGTGCCTGGCCTATATTCCTCAAACGTTCCCTACCCACCAACCTCTGTGTAAAACAAGTCACCCTCTGGTTTCCATTCACTTTTTTCCCTCTCATCTAAAACCTATGCCCTCTAGATCTTAGTTTTGAGTTTAGTTTAGAGATACAGTGCAGAAACAGGCACTCTTGGCCCACCGGGTCCGCACCGACCAGCGATCCCCGCACATTAACACTATCCTATAACCACTAGGGACAATTTACATTTTATACCAAGCCAATTAACCTACATACCTGTATGTCAGGAGTGTAGGAGGAAACCAAAGATCTCGGAGAAAACCCACGCAGGTCACGGGGAAAACATACTAACTCCATCCAGACAGCACCCGTAGTCAGGATCGAACCCAGGTCTCTGGAGTTGCATTTGCTGTATGGCAGCAACTCTACCGCTGCGCCACAGTGCCGCCCGTGCACCTTGATTCCTCTACTCTGGGAAAATGACTATCTATGCCCCTCGTGATTTTATACACCAGATCACCCCTCAGCCTGCTGCATATGGGAGAACAAGGTCCTAGCCTGCTCAATCTCTCCACATCCTGGCAACATCCTGGTAAATCTTCTCTTTCCAGCTTATTGGCAATTTTCCTATAGCAGCTTTACCAAAGCTGGACACCAATAATCCAGGTGCGGCCTCACCAACACCTTGTACAACTGCAACATAATGCCCCAACTTGTACACTTTATTCACTGACTGATGGTGGTCAATGTAGCAAAAGCCTCCAATCTAGCTGCGACACGACTTTCTGGGAACAATGTGCCAGTGCTCCTGGAACCTTCTGCTCTACAACATTCCCAAAGGCCCTACAGTTCACTGTGAAAGACCTGTCCTGGTTCGTCTTTGCAAAATGCAACACCTCACACTATCTGAATTAAACTCTATTTGCCATTCCTCTACCTCATATATAGTGAGGAAAAGCTCCATCCTCGCTCACTTGTGCCAAACACACTAAACTGTATAAAACGCACTGTGAACTCGTCTGAAAATTGGTTCCATTAACTTCAGTGTGATCCATGTGGCTGTCCAATTGACTAAATGGACTCTCAACACTAATATTTCAGCACGACTGAGGTATGATTTTGATTTAAGGCCTCTCTTGAATCTATAGGAAATGTTGGATATGGGAAATATGTCACTTAACAGCGGAGCACGAGTCATATTATTGACTGAAACACCAGGAACACAGAGGCAATAACACAAACACACCTTGAAGATATGTTGTACTCTGCATGTACAGATGGCTACGGCTGTTCCACCGTAAATAAAAGGCACATATTTCTACACTAGCAGAGGAAATGGGAGAAACATCTATTCGATAGAAATAATGAACCAAAGCAGCATCGTGGTGCAGCGGTAGAGTTGCTGCCTCACAGCGCCAGAGACTCTGGATTAATCCTGACTACAGGTGCTGGCTGTAAAGAGTTTGTACGTTCTCCCTGTGACCTGCGTGGGTTTTCTCCGGGATCTCTGGTTTCCTCCCACACTCCAAAGACGCGCAGGTTTTTAACTTAAAGTTATTGCTTAAAAACCAGTTTGGCTTGAAAAACTAATTTAACACATGTAGACTGTGCAGTTCCCTCATTAATATTTAAAAAAGCAAAAGATATCAAAATTATTTAATAAGTTTCTTTCTTTAATGTAAATTATATTCTAATCTTTATTATCAGTTTAAACATTTTTTTGTCCCAGTTTATAGTCTGTGAGAATTGATTGACTGCTCAGCTGGCATGAGAGATCGCTGATTGTAAAGCAGGGATCTGTGGAACTGTTCCCAAATAACTACAAGCTGGAGAAACAAGAAACTGCGGAAGCTGGAATTTAAAGCTAAGTGCTGGAAGAACTCAGTGGGTCAGGCAGCGTCTGTGGAGGGAGATGAACTAAATAGCGTTTCTCCCTCTGCACTCTCGGTATACACATATTTCTCCTGCCTTCTCACACCTCCCTGTTTCATTCACCTCCTCCGGCACAGTGGCGCTGTGGTAGAGTTGCTGCCTAATGCCCCTGTCCCACTTAGGAAACCTGAACGGAAACCTCTGGAGACTTTGCGCCCCACCCAAGGTTTCCGTGCGGTTCCCGGAGGTTTTTGTCAGTTTCCCTAATGGTCGAAAGTGGTTTCCACTTCTTCTATGTACAGGCAATTATTTCAAAAAATTCAAAAACAATTTTTAAAACTGCAACCTATTTTTAGTCGCAGCCGGTTTTGAATTTTTTGTAATAATCGCCGGTAACCTTGGGTGGGGCGCAAAGTCACCAGAGGTTTCCATTCAGGTTTCCTAAGTGGGACAGGGGCATAGCGCCAGAGATCCGGGTTTGATCCTGCCTATGGGTGCTGGTGTACAGAGTCTGTACGTTCTCCCCCTGACCGCGTGGATTTCCTCCGGTTGCTCAGGATTCCTCCCATATTCCAAAGATGCGCAGGTTTGCAGGTTAACTGGCTTCCGTAATTTGTCCATACTGTCTTGGATAGAACTTAGTGTATGGGGATCGCTGATCAGCAGGGACTTGGTGGGCTGCAGGGCATGTTTCCACACTGTATCTCTCTTATTTAATCCCTCTAAACTTTTCCATTACCTCCTCCCACCTCTCTTTCCCAGCTCTCATCCCCCGACTCCATCAGTCTGAAGAAGGGTCTGGACCTGAAACGTTATCTGTCCGTTCCCTCCATAGATGCTGCCTGACCCACTGAGACCCTCCAGCAGATAGGCTCAAAATGCTGAAGTAACTCATCGGATCAGACAGCTTCTTTGGAGAAAAGGAATAGGGTTGGAACCCTACTTCAGACTGAAGGATGGAGGTGGTGGGGGACTGGAGGCAAGAAAAGGCCAGAACAAATCAGGACCAGGGATCTGAAGAAATGTCACATATTCATTTTCTCTAGAGATGCTGCCTGACCTGCTGAGTTATACCAGGATTTTGTGTCTGTCTTCAGTGTAAACCAGCATCTACAGTTCCTTCCTACACCAGCAATAGATGGCCTCAGGAGGCCTGGAGTACATGATGACTCATAGTTGGACTCAGCATTTTGGTTGTTCGCTACATTCTGGGCCATTGCCTCTTGCTATTGTCACCATGTCTATCTGCCGGTCCATTATGTTTGCCATGAATCTCTCTTCAGGCAAGTGAAGGAATTGACATGGTCTTCATCCATTGTGATATCAGACAACAAAAGTTAACAATCTTTCCCAGATATCCAGCCTTCTTTTTTTCTTAAGAAAATATTTGACACTTTGAATCTAGATCTGTGTGGTGTTGCTAGTCAGATGATGCCCATTGATTGTAGCCTTCACAATCAAGCTGATTTTGATCAAATGTTGGTCTTTTATCTGCAAAGAAGCACACTTCGCATCACTTCTTTTCCATCTGACTATCTGTAAGCTGGAAAGAGTGCAGAGAAGATTTACGAGGATGTTGCCAGGACTCGAGGGACTGAGATACAGGGAATGATTGGGCAGGCGAGGAGTTTCTTCCTTGGAGCACGGGGGGCAGAGGGTGATCTTATAGAGGTGTATTAAATCATAAGGGGGAATCTATAGTGGGAATGCACAGTCTTTTACCCAGAGTGGGGTGGGGTGGGGTCAAAATCTAAAGGACATAGGTAAGAAGGTAAGAAGGGAAAAAAATAATAGGAACCTTAGGGGCATATTTTCCACTCAGAGAGTGGTGGATATATGGAACAAGCTGCTAGAGGAGGTTGCTATTATTAGGTATGTTACAAAACTTACCTTGAGCAGCGCTGCAGTTCTGCCGCTCCCCGTGTGCGTGACTTTGGCGCCTTTCAGAGGGGGGCGGGCTTAAAGTGCCGTTTTTCTACAGACAGGGCAAATCGATCCATGTCGGGCGATTTCGTTGCGGAAGAAAAATCGCTCCGACATTTCATTCATGAAGGTATTTTTAAATTACGCTAGATTATTTATTAACTAGAGTAATTTAAAAATCACCTTCAAAAGCCGTGAGCGCCGACAACGGGAAGGATTTTGCGTAGGGGAGAAAAAAAGGTACACAGTTTATTTTTATATTAAAAGTTGGTTTTTATGGAGGCTTTAATCATATTTTCATGTTGCGAAAAGGGGTCCAAAAAAATGTATGAACCAACAGTATTTTTCCTCTCGACTTCACCGCAAACCGCAACGTTCCAATTCACCGCATTCCACTAAAACCCACTCGCTAGTTGATTTAAATGGCCATTAATTTACAGGCATTAAACACTAAATTCCTTCCATTTGGCCCAGAAATTCATGAAAATTAGATTTAAAAATTATGTTTTATTATGGATTATTGTGTGAATGTTATTTGGACACTTAGGCAATTTTAAAAAAGTATATCTTTTCTTAAGAAATGGATAGATGTTTAGATCTACTCATTGAATTTTGTAATTAGCTACAATTTGATAACTAACTAATTATATGCTTTAATTTCAGGGCATCCAAGTAAGATTGTTTCATATTTGTTTCAGAATGCTTCAATCTATAATAACTGAACATTTCAGTGAGTTCTCTTAATTCTTAAGAAAGATATGGGCTTTTAACTCTAGATCACAGCTTTTCAGTTAATTCAATTGAAAGGCAATGGAAAACAAGATGCTAATTTCTGAGTATGAAAATGGTCATAACTTTCTTAATACTGAAGATATGAAAGTGAATTAGGTGTCAAATTAAACTTCTTTTTATGCTTTATCTGATGGGATAAATTGCAGACTTGATTTTTAAAATCTCAAAATTTTGTAACATTGCTACTATTATAACATTTAAAATATATTTGGACATGTAGATGGATAGGAAAGGTTCAGAGGGATGTGGGCAGAAGGTGGGCAGGTGCGACTAGTGGAGATGGGGCATCTTGGTTGGCATGGGCACTTCGGGCCAAAAGGTCTGTTTTTGTGCTGCATGACTCTATGACCTTTTCTAACACAGCATTTTTTGTGACCTAACATACAAAGTGATGGTATTGTTAAATAATATGAGGGGAAGGCAGGAGAATGGGGTTGAGAGGGAAAGATAGATCAGCCATGATTGAATGGCGGAGTAGACTTGATGGGTCAAATTCTGCTCCGAAACCATATGAACGTGAACTTAACAATGGGTGCTTCTGAATTTGCAGTGTTACTGTCGATACGAGGGATTGAAGCTTTGAGTTGGTGAACGACAATGCTAAAGTGTGTAACAGCTGCGAGATTATATCCCTCTTGCTACCACGTGCGAAGTTGCAGTGGTTTAACCAGCCATTTCTTCACACTGGATAATTAAGTGATCTTAAAGGTTGTCTTTAGCAGGAGAATGTTGAAAAATGAATGTTTCAGACCGCGGCGAGGAATGTGCTGCATGTTGTGGACGGGTGATTAATTGAGCTGGAAGCAGATGTGTGGCAGGGATGTGGAGCGACAGCAGCTGTGACTGATGGTTGCAGAATATCCTCTGTCTAACAGCTTTAAATTAATCAACACGATCAGCGGTGACTCCGCGGTGTTTAAAATACTGGCACAGTCGTTAGGTGAAGAGAACTCCGAAGTCAATCTGTTCCCATCTGAGTCATAATATCCCTGTATGGTTAATCACTTAGACTAATTCAATTCTCCCCTTTTCATTTGGAATACACTTAATGGCAGGAGAGCACAGTTTGTAATGTGGTTTCTTCCAAACAGCCCACCTGCCTACTTTCATTTAAAAGAGATGCTCTGTTCAAACGGAATTATTATTTGCAAACACCGACTGCAGCCAAAATTAACACAAAAACACCACACTTAAACGTTCTCCCCGTGACCGTGTGGGTTTTCTCCAGGTGCTCCAGTTCCCTCTCACATCCCAAAGACATGCACGTTTGGCGGTTGATCGGCTTCGGTAAAAATTGTAAATGGGCTCCAGTATGTAGGATGGCGCTAGTGTACGGGGTGATCGCTGATCGGCGCGGACTGGTCGGGCCGAAGGGCCTTTTTTCCGCACTGTATCTCTAAACTAAACTATTCACATAAACATAGGTTTAAGGTGAAGGGGGAAAGATTTACTAGGAATCTGAGGGGTAACTTTTTCACACAAAGGGTGGTGGATATATGGAATGAGCTGCTAGAGGAGGTAGTTGAAGCTGGGACTATTGCAATGTTTAAGAAACAATTAGACAGGTACATGGATAGGACAGGTTTGGAGTGATATGGGACATATGCAGGTAGGTGGGACTAGTGTAGATGGGATATGTTAGTCGGTGTGGGCAATTTGAGCCAATGGGCCTGTTTTTGATGATGTATGACTCCATGATTCTATCTGTGACTCTAGTAGTGCAAGCCAAAGATTCTTCTTTGGTACTGCTAAATTTAGGAATCTGCGTCCCCAATATTGCTGCCACTTGTGTTGCATTGTTGTTGCACTGGCAGATTGTCTTTGCAACGTGGTTCAGGTAGCTCGAAACCTGCAGCCGCTTACACACCTACACATTTCAATCCCACAAGGCTGTGATTCTGAATTGCAAGTCAATGTTTATTCCAGAACAGCTCATAATGTGCCAAAAGGAAATTCAAGGCATGCCAACTTTTTAACTTTGACTGATATCTAATTACTAGTAGGAGCACTCCTGACAGGCTATTGGCAGGGAAATGAGATCAGCTTGGCTGTGTGCAGACTGATGCTGCTATCAATTCAATCGCAACTCACTGCAATGTGAGAAAGAAACAAAGCAGTGCTTAGAATTATCAAAGCATTTGCGGAAATTAAGATAATGCAAATACCAGGGTGAATGCCACTTATCTGTGACCAGAACAAGCATGAAAGGTTGGAGGATTGAGCATATCGATTCACCCTATTGGCATTTGGTGCTCCTCTTGAATGGTGGTAGCCTGCTTCACCTAACTTCAGCCACAGTGCAAGGCAGCTTCCAACCCAGCAGTATGAATATTGATTTCGCTAACTTCAAGTATCCCTTGCATTCCCTCTCCATCTATTCCTCCCCCACCCTTGTTGTTGTACTAGTTTCACTGTCGTCCTGTTAAGTTTCACTGTCAATATAACTCGTTAACACCTAGTCCGCAGCCAACACTGGACCATTGTGGGATCCACCTTTCCATGATCATTGTTACTCTTTGCATATCTTTCATTAATTTGTCTGTTCTATATCTCTCAATATCACCGTCCAAATCTCCCGTTTCCGTTTCCCCAGACTCTCAGTCTGAAGAAGGGCCTTGACCCGAAATGTCACCTGTTCCCTTTTCTCCAGAGATGCTGCCTGACCCGCTGAGTTACTCTTGCTTTTTGTGTGTCTTTCGTCGGTTTAAGCCGGCATCTGCAGTTCCTTCCTACACCGTGTATTTTCCACCAACTGGTAATTACAATGTGTGAGTGACCATCTGGCTTTGTACAAATCCTCATTAGTGTACAAACGTGCTCACCGATAATAGAAAAGAAAGGTGCAAGATTTACTCCTGCGGTAAATGTAAGGCTGCAATCAGCTGCTCCATCATTCAACTAACAAAATATTGAACGTACAATAACTCTTTCCAGTTGGATTTGAAATGTCATTAGTTGATACACTTTTATATGCTGATAATGGGTAAAACACACTTTTAAAAAGGCATAAAATTGTCAATGTTTGAATAGTTGGTTGCGATGAAATTGGCTCCATCACTTCTGATCAGCTTCCAAAATCTTGCTACATTGTGAATCTTAAATTCAGTATCTTAGCAACTCAACCCAATTGATAATCGCCCTCCATGAAAATATATATATTTTTAAATGTACCCTCTAAATTGTCTGTAATAATCCTGAAGCCCAGCCACCTTCTTGTTTCTGGTTGCATATGGGGATAAAAAGAACTGATTTTTTTTTTTTTTAATTGTTTGACTTTACAATGCCATCCTTGAAATCTCCTTTTGAAGTATTTATCATTATATTATTCCTTACTTGTATGGTCAAAACTCGATGATATTCTGTTAATGAAAAGAATTAGAATTCAACATATCAGGAACTATGGTCCAAACTTTTCACAATGTCTGCCTCAGGAAACAATGAAGCCGCAAACAAACTGAAACTTGTTCTTAAAGTTTCCTTTGGCCAAGTTTACTCATTTTGCAGTGCATGTTATGCACTCATTATGATTAATCTTATCTGTCTACTATTTCATTTTCATTTGATCAGATGCAAATTAAAATATAACTCTTGACTAACAGTATTCATTTATATAACATAGACCAGTAAAGTGCAGGAACAGGTCCGTTGGCACAAAATGTCCGTGCCAAGCACAATACCAAGATAAATTAATCTCCTCTGCCTATCCCTCCATTTCCAGCATATTCATGTGCCTATCTGAAAGCGTCAAAACATCACCATCATATTTACCTACACCACCACCCCCAGCAGCACGTTCCAGGCACCCGCCATTTCTGTGTCTCCTTTAAATGTCGTACCTCTAACCTAAACGTTATGCCCTCTTTGCTATGACATTTCCACCGGGGGGGGAAGGGGTTCTGACTGTCTAGCCTATCTATGCCTCATCATTTTAGATACTTCGATCATATCTCTCCTCAACCTCTGGCATTCTGGAGAAAAAAATCCAAGTTTGTCCAACATCTCCATGTAGCTAACACCCTCCAAACCAGGAAGCAAAGCTTCCTTGGATTACTCTGATAAGTATATTTGGATGCAGCGACACCTTCTCACCTGTCACCCTGATGTCTTACCTTCATATAAATATCACCAGCTTTTTGGAATATTACTTCTTATGAATCGATGGGCAGCTGGAAGACAGTTTTAAGACTTCCTTAGTCTTACCTATTGAATTACATGTATCAGTTGAATTATATTGAGTTCCATAGATCCACCATTTACATCGGAGTATAAACATGCCACAATATAGTGCAACCACACTGGAACTGAAATGAGACACAAACATTTGTTCTCTCCACTGCCGAAGGTGTCAAATACTTTCATGGTAATCTTTCAAATGTGACTTATTGATCAGAATTAATCTTATAACGCTTTCACACTTCTGTCAGTTTGAAGAGATTTGAATCTCTTGACAGATGAGAAGGAAGATAACATTTTATGTGAGGGAATGATACTTTCTGTATTCTGATCTATTTTAATGAATGGTATTTTTGATGAAAAAACAACAAGCAAAAACCACTTAGGATGTAATTTCCAGAATCATTTAGAAAATTTTAGAACGTGATTATTTTTATTATTAAATACTTCATCCAATATAATTAGAAGGAACATTTTACAAAGGCATTGAATATTTTACCTTTCATTCAATTAGCTTTAATTATGCAAATATCTTGTGTCCAAATCTAAAGCGCTAAAAATATTTGTATTGTTTAATGCCGCGCTTCAGGCTAAAATAAACAAGATGAGCAGATTGTTGGGTTGCTTTGAATCTATGGTGGGCAGATTTAACCTGTTGTGATCTGCAAATGGATGACGTACTTATCAAGACAGCATAGAGCAGTAGAGCTACTGCCTTACAGCACCAGAGACCCAGCTTTGATCCTGACTATAGATGCTGTCTGTATGGAGTTTGTACGTTATCCCTATGACGGCGTGGGATTTCTCTGGACGCTTTGGTTTCCTTTCAAATTCCTAAGATGTATGGGTTTGTAGCTGAATTGGCTTTTGCAAATTGCCTCTAGCATGTAGGATAGAATTAGTGCACAGGTGATCGTTGGTCAATGTGGACTCGGTGGGCCAAAGGGCCAGCTTCCATGCTGTTTCTCTAAAACTAGAACTAAAATTAAAACTAAAGCTTGTAGACCTCTCATCGATGCATGCGATAGAGCTTCCATTTATCCCATCTTTTAATTCATAGGTTCCCTGATGCAGATTTAACCTATTGTAATGGGATTGTCCAAAATAGGCAGTCAACAAATTAAAAGAACCCCTTACATTTAAGTTTTTTTCTCACCAGATATATCTCTACATTATCGGGTAATCCTTGCTCCATAGTCATAGAAACACACAGTGTGGAAACTGACCCTTCGGCCTGACTTGTCCATGTCGACCAACATGCCCCATCTACACTAGTCCCACCTGCCTGCATTTGGCCCATACCCCTCTAAACCTACCCTATCCATGTACCTGTCTAAATGTCTATTAAATGTTTGGAGTGTAGTCCAGATGGAATTGATGAACACAGCACCATTATATCAGTCTTGGGAACTTGTTCCAGTGAGGATTACAACGTCATTCATGGGTTAGTTGGAATACTGATCTCCGCAGCGCTAATGGGAACCAGATGAATATTTCTCAGGTCTAGCTTGTTGTTTGTGGGATCAACAGGAAGACAAGGATTGGTCTTCTGGATCGCACTTGGAAGATCCCAATCCCCTTTGATTTACACATCAGTAGATGCCTGCAATCTGCAATCCATCCCTCCTCTTCCCCACAGCCACTATCTCCTAGACAACCTTCTTGAAAAACAGTCTGGGTGAGAAGTTGATTTTTAAAGGAGCCTCTGGATTTGACTGGGCCTTATATTTAAGGCAATGGGGGAATTTTGTCCTGTTTGCATTCGGGCCATCCATCAGACTCCCATTATGGTCCTATTGCAAATCCACGGCAGAAAATTGAAACAAATGGAACAAGAGAGGTTATAAAGTAATATTAATGGTGTTGATGGTGGCTCATTACTCCACATATGGGCACACATTGGTTGACGGAACATCTGGGTCCAAAACTAATTACTCTTCTATTGGTCATCTATCAAGAACATGCAGTAAAGGTTGAAAGTTGCAATGGTATGTTAACGAGCTTTCTACACTGGTAACTTTCTTTCAAAAGCAGTTGCCTCACAACTTTTAACATTGTAATAAAAGCCAAAAGCAGTTCAAGCAGGGTGGGGCAGTGGCGTGGTGGTGATGTTGCTGTCTTACAGTGCCAGATGCCTGGGTTCGATTCTGACTATGGGTGCTGTCCATACGGAGTTTGTACGTTCTCCCTGTGACCACTTGTTTTTTTTTGTGTGCTCCAGTTTCCTTTCACAGTTTCCAAAGACATGCTGGTTAGAGGTTATTTGGCTGCTATAAAAATTTATCCCGAATGTGGAGGATAGAACTCGTGTATATGGGGATCGCTGGTTGGTGTGGACCCGGTGGACCGAAGGACCTGTTTCCACGCTGCATCTCTAAAGTCTAAATGTTGAAATTCTCAGCCTTGGGGATGGGTGGGCAAGGAGTGGGGATTGGTGTAGGTAAATGTCTGCTCAAGCAGATCCTTGAAAGTCTATCTGGTTCTGCTGGATCAAACCAAGATCTCTATCGCACCCACCAACCTCTGTGTGTAAACAAACTTGCACTGCACATCTGGTGTCTCAATCTAAAACGGTGTCTATCCATTCCCTCCATGGATGCAGCCTGACCCATACAACACAGAACAGCACAGAAACAGGCTTTTAAGCGCGCAATGATGCCAACACCAATTCATATCTACCCACACATTATCCATATCCCTGCATTCCTTGTGCCTATCTAAAAACCTCTTCAATGCCACTATCGCACTTGTCACAACCACCACCCACGGCAGTGCATTCCAGGCACTCATCATCATGTGGGTATATAAAAATGTTGCACTCATTATGATGTATCAATTTGATGCCCTTTGATTCACTTTTTTTGGTCTTTAGACTGTTTCGTAAGTTTTTATATTTACTGTGGTTGTACCTCATTTAATATACAGTCCTCATTCTGTCTGAAGAAGGGTCCCGACCCAAAGCGTCATCTGTCCATTCCCTCCCCGGATGCTGCACGACCTGCTGAGTTCCTTCAGCATTTGGTATTTTGCTTAAGAATCCATCATCTGCAGTTTTGTGTATCTTTTTTGTGGTAGCTTGTCAAACACCTTTATAACAAATCTACATATAATACCTTCACTTGTTCCTCTTCATTCCCCTTGCATGTTACACCATGCAGAGATGTTATCAGATTTGCCAAGCATAATTCTCCCTTCAGCAAACCAAGTTGCTGTACCTAATCCCATTATGACATTCTGACTGACCTTTCTCATGTCTTTACTGATATTTCATCCTTAAAGGTGGATTCTAGCCTTTTGCTGATCACAGATTATGCAGTCGATAGTATTTCTTTCCATCTTCTCTCGTGAACAGTGACATTGCTTCCTTGGAACAGTGGGATTTATGGAGGTTTATCACTGTCCGTGCTTCCACTATCTGTGTCGCCATCTCGTTGGAAACTTCGAACACAGCTTCTGTTTATCCAGGTTCCTACATTTCTCTGTTTTGCTTTTTAACCGTAGTAATGGCATGAGTCATTTAGTCAATAGTGTTTAATTATCATCAACGGAACAATGACATTCTTATTTGCTGCACCTTAACGAGCATGTAAACACAGATAAATATATAATGAACAAAAATATAACACGCCACAAACAGTAATACTATGTAGCTAGTCATGACAATTTTATTATCATTAAATCCTCTTGATTGATTGAAAGATACAGTTTGGAAACAGGCTCTTCGGCCCATTGAGTTCACGCAGACCATTAATCCACCGTTCACACTAGCTCTATGCTATTATACTTTCACATCTACTCTCCACACAGTAAGGACATTGTACACAGGCCAATACACCAATTACCTGCCCAAATGGTAAAAGTTTGCAAAAACTACTTGTTCATCTCACCTATACATTGCTGATTAACTGGAATAGCAATTGATTTTCACAAAGACTGGAATATGCAGATTATTTGCATCTGACTACAACTTTCATAAACTATAGACTCTATTTATCTCATCTGCATCAGTGATAATGTACGACCAACGTGGGCAGGTCAGACTAATGTAGATGGGGCATTTTTGGTTGGCATGTTGGGCTGAAGGGCCTGTTTCCGTGCTGTATGACTGACTCTAATCCACTTCCACTGTACAATACTGTTGACACCCACATGTGTTTTCTTATCTAAAACAAATTATAAAGATCCATATATACCACTGGCAAAAGGAAGAGGAATATGTTGGTGTGTAGATTACTAAAGAACACAATACTTTGGAATTTTCCACCTTTACAATGAAGACATTTGTAAGTTTGTAATATAGATGTACCATACCATAGAAGTGCTCTTTATGGTCACCCATTGTGAACTTATCTCCCTTTTAAACAGTGGTGCTTTAAAAGGTTGAATCATGACATCCTTTCAAATTCTTGCGTCATCCAGCATCTGTCATAGAGCATTGAACAATGAACATAGAACATAGAACAGTAACAGCACAGGAACTGGCCATTCAGCCCACAATGTTTGTAATGAACATGATACCGAGCTGAACTGATCTCATCTACCTGCACTTGATCCATATCCCTCTATTCCCTGCACTTCCATGTGCCTATCCAAAAGCCTCTTAAATGCCACTATGATATCTGCGTCTGCCACCACTCCTGGCAACGTGTTACAGGCCCCCACCACCCTCTGTGTAAAAAAACTTGTTCCTGCACATCTCCATTAAACTTTCCACCTCTCCCCTTATAGGTATACCTCTAGTGTTGAATATTTCCACCCTGGGAGAACGGTTCTGCCGACCCAACCTATGAATCTGATAATTTTGTATCCCTCTATCAAGTCCCCCCTCAATCTCCGACGTTCCAGAGAAACCAATCAAAGTCTATTCAACATTGGGTAAACCTCCTCTGCCCCCTCTTCAAAGTTTCTACATTTTTCTGTAAATGGTCTCCAATTCCTATGAAACTGTTGGTTGTGACTGCTAAATAGTTCAGCTGAGTCTTCATATTTATTTATCTATTACAAAGCACATTCTTGTACATCCAGTGGTGCTGGCTCAAAGGGCCGAATGGCCTACTCCTGCACCTATTGTCTATTATATCCACACTTATAGACTTTACTTTAGAATTCAGAGGTACAGCGAGGAAACAGGCCCTTCAGCCAACCTAGTCCAAACCCACACACAAACACTATCCTACACACTAGGTACAATTTACAATTTTTACTAAAGCCAATTAACCTACAAACCTGCACGTCCGTGAAGTGTGGAGGAAACCGGAGCACCGAGAGAAAACCCAGGAAGAATGTACAAACTCCGTACGGACAGCACCCGAGTCGGGATCAAACCTGGTTCTCTGGCGCAGTGGGGCAGCAACTCTACCGCTGAGTCACTGTGCCGTCCTGTTTCTGTTGGCAAGATATTGAGTCAGAAAATGTAAGTAAGCAAGAGTTTTATCAGTGAAAGCTCTTGGGAGCCTTTGTTCTAATTTGATAGTTATTTCTGATTTGTACACACAAGGATAAACTACCTGGCACAGCAAACTATAGGGCAAAGTTCCAATATCTGAGTTACAAAATTAGGGCTCAGAAAACAGATGCTGCAGCTGAACAAATATCTCCACCCACAATACAGATGTGCTCCAGTTATGTCACCACCAAAAAACAAGGTAAGAGACAGCACATTATGTTCTACTTCCAACAACAAAGTTTCATGTCACTTAATTATATAGGACAATATGCACTGGCGTAGGTACATATTTCTTTATTATGTCAAACTCTCTTAATTGGTAACAATTGGCAGGCTTAATGTGAGATTCACTTTATAATGAAGAACATTATACATGCTTTCTTCCAGGAGCAGTTCAAAGGGTTGTGCGGAATCAAAGATCTACATGTAATGTAGAGAGAAAGGGAAGGAATAGTCCAGCAATGTATAGGCGTATTTTCTGCTTTGAAGATTGACACGATGTGCTCTGCCACAATGTGAATGTCTATCTCCATTGCCAACACATTCAATTAGATATTTAGCTTAGTTTAGTGATACAGCGTGGAAACAGGCCCTCCGCACCGTCCAGCGAACCAGCGTACACTAGCACTACCCCACACCCAATGAACGATTTACTATTTTTACCAAAGCCAATTAACCTACAAACCTGCACGACTTTGAAGTGTGGGAGGAAACTTGTGCACCCAGAGAATACGCAAGAAGTCATAGGGGGAACATACAAACTCTGTATAGACAGCACCCGTAGTCAGGATCGAACCCGGGTCTCTGGCGCTGTAAGGCAGTAACTCTACTGCTGCTCCACTGTGCCGTTTGAATATTACTTGGGGTTTACAAGTAAAGCTCACAGAACAGGTTAAAGATTCAACGGTCCTAACCATGTGTAGAGTTTAATCTACAAGGATTGACATTTACATTCTAATTTTGAGAGGCGTTTTTGTTAAAATATGTGTATGATTCTACAGTTAAAGTTTTATGAGAAAAATACACAAAGTGCTGTTGTTGCTCAGCGGGTCAGGCAGGATCTCTGGGGAACATGGGTAGGTGGGTGATGTTTTGGTTAGGGTCCTTCTTTTAGTCTTCCCTGTGCTTCACATGGACTTGCTCCTATTTTTCGACCTGCACCTACGTCTACCCTCCCCCTCCCCTTCCAGCTACATTCCCTCCTCTAGCTTCACAATTCAGAACTCTTTAATCTAGAGAAGTAATGGAGACTATGAGTTTGCACCAAAGATGTTAGGACTTTAATTCATAAATTTTATTTTATTCATGACTCTTGCTTGGCAGTTGGTTATTGACTCAGAAACAGTAGATCGGAGACAACTGTTTCAGAAGGTAGTTGGCTTTTGAGTGATCATTTTACTCCACTGCCCCTTTGAATAGTGAGTCAGTGTAAAATCTACCATTAAGCTAGGGTTAATATGAGATGATGACATTACCAAAATAAACTGAGAGAAATCTGCTACATGTGGGCGGTCTGGTATATCGAGATGCAACACTTTGCGTCAGCCATATCTGGGACCCCTGCTGCGTCTAAAGGTTTTAGAATGGAAGAGGAAAGCATTCATTAGAAGCGTTTGTGGGAATCTGGCCCACAGACAATGGGCTAAACTGATTGCCCGTCAAAGTCAGTGGGCAGATGCTGGAAAATGCCCCGTATTGTAAAGCTACGCTTCCACCATCTGTGAAGCTTTAACGTGCCAAGTCAAGGTAACAGCAATGTCATTAAGGCACCTATTCCATTCCCAATGCCGTGTGCAACTAATTAAAAGCAAAACCAACTCTTGAGGTGTCTACACGCTATGTTTTTGACAAGCGACAAGCAAACCTCCAGCAGCTTGCTAGCTGGTGACTGCTCTGAATGCTAAGCGGGATTGTATGCATTTTGCACATTCCATTGTTGATTGATCAGAATTGTATAATGCAGTTTTCATTAAATGCAATTTTTCTGCTCGTTCAGAACATAAAATGCAATAATTGATTGTTTGCGCATTTTGGGAAGGTATAAACCAAATAATCTCGCAAACTAAGCTTGAAAATCATCTTGTAAATTATATACCATTCGGATAAAACAAACATATATAGACATACCCGCTCTTGCTGTTCCAGTTTATTTAATGACTGTCACATTACTGACAGTCTATTTTCATTTTGCATCCCTTCCAGCAACTCAAAAGTTTTCAGTGTGCATTCCTCTGAATCTAATTAAACGTATCTGATCCAGGCTAGATGGTATTATCTATGGTTGAAGTACTATAAGACATTTCGAACTCAGTGAACCTTAGAGCAGAACCAGGAAGCTCTTGCTTCTGGGCATCTTTAACAGCTTAGTTTCATTGAGCCTTGCTGTAACTGAAGCCCCGAATGACCCAAAATAGCTTTCTTTTATATGAAATATTTTTTACATCCTCTCAATCCATCCACCCACAAATTGCCCGACAGAAACTAATTTGTTTCTAATTCCGACATTGCTTTTCTTGAGAAAAGACCTCCGTGTTCCACAATTTTCACGTAAATGAATTGGTGAACTGTGGTTCTATAAATAGATTTTGAGCTTGAGGGTATTATTGTGTTTGACACATGCACACTTGAGTTTGGCCCTCTAGGCAAAGACGGGAATGAATTTGCAAAACCATAAAAGGCAAGTAAGCTGTTTACTGCAGGACATCCTGAATCCGAAATGGCTGGGAAATAGAGGGAATATACTATAATCTATTGCACTTATTATAAATTTGTTTAAAAGTTTATCCAGTGATCATAATTGTGAAATCAAAGTAATATTTATTTAAGATAACGAGGACAACTGTCTTTAGACATTTAGACTTAAGAGATACAGCACGGAAACAGGCCTTTCGGTTCACCAAGTCCACGCCGACCAACGATCACTTCATCCATTAGCGCTATCCTACACGCTCGGTGCAATTTACAATTTACAGAAGCCAATTAACCTACAGACTTACATGTCTTTGGGGTGTGGGAGTAAATCGGAGCACCCCAAAGACATGTAAACACATGAGGTACAAACTCCGTACTGACAGCACCTGTAGTCAGGATTGAACCCGGGTCTCTGGCGATGTAAGTCAGCAATTCTACCACTGCACCACCATGCCGCCCAACTATTTGGCATTATCCAAACTATTCCATTTGTGCAACCTCAATTCTTCTCGGGGGGGTGGAGAGGGGGAAGTAAGAAGGCTTGTTTTTAAAGATAAGACACAAAGTGCTGGACTAACTCAGCGAAACAGGCAGCATCTCTGGAGAACATGGATAGGTAATCTTTCGGATTGGGACCCGTCTTCAGACTGATTATAGTAGGAGGGGAAGGCTGGAAGAAAGGTGGGGATGTGACTGAGTCTGGCAAGCGATGGGGGGTGGGGGGGGGGGGGGGGAATACAGGTGAGAGGGCCTTGAATGAAGATGGGTGGACTAAGACTGGAAGTGATAAGACTAAAGGTTATGAGTGAAGGAAATAAGATTTCTTCAAGGCACTTGGAAGTAGGCAGAAGGAACTGTAAATGCTTATTTACTAAAAAAAAGTACTGGAGTAACTCAGTGAGTCAGGCAGCATCTGTGGAGAACATGATAGCCTGAAGAAGGGCCCCCCTGAAACAATGCCTATTCATGGTCTCCTAAAAAGGGTCCCGACCCGAAGCGTGACCCATTGAGTTACTCCAGCATTTTGTGTCGTTCTTTCTTCTTCAAGACAATTTATCTATTGATAAAAGTCATCAACCAGACGAGAATCTCATGACTCAAATCATACCCCTGTGATCAATTAATCGTGGGAGCGGGATATTGCCTTTATTGACTTGGAATTAGGCAGCTTGTTGAAAGGACGGCCTGTTGGGGAAGACAGCTCATTGAAGATAACAGGAGGAGGTTCCAGAGGGCATGCATTCTCCTAGATTGATTTGGCTGTAAGGCTTTGTGGCAATAAAGCCAAGAAACATACCTCATGGGCCTTTACACTGGAGCAGAAATCTTTACACATATTTTACTCTTCCTGGCTGCTTGAAAGAACCATCAATTTCACATCACAGTCTTGTGCTTTTAACAAATCTTATTTTCTTCTTCTAAAATTAAACAGATTCCTTTTAAAAGAAGAACCTTATCATTATTGTTCTTAGTGTACTGGTCACCATTCACAAAATCTTCGGCATAACTTTTTAAAAGAGTCATTTGTTTCTTCGTTCTTATTATATTCCACCCATTCTCGAATAAATAACATTGCTTATTTTTTCACCATGGAAATCGGGAAGAAACAAAATAGTCACCATTGCACTTTAAAATGAGGGCATGAACAAGTTCACCATAAAGTTGCTTTGTAAGTGTTGCAGTTTGAAGAAGGGCCTCAACCCAAATCATCGACTGTCCATTTCCTCCACAGGATCTGCTTGACCTGCTGAGTTGCTTTGTGTTTAATTTTGCAACACACTCTTGTGATTCAATTAACTCATTGCCTCCATTGTTTTGGGACAGAAATGGAACAGTCCCACAATCATGTCCTTAAATCCATCAGTTCATAAGTGATAGGAGCAGAATTAGACCATTCAGCCCATCAAGCCTAGTCCACCATTCAATTATGGCTGATCTATCTCTCCCTGCAAACCCCATATACCTGCCTTCTCCCCATAACGCCTGACACCCATACTAATCAATTTTCTTCTTTTGTGTGGCGTGCACAGCCTAAAGTTGTAGGACAACGTGTTCTATTTGATCTTCTGTTTGTGCACGTCGAGTTGATTGCATTGGTCGAAACAGGGCGGACCATGTGAAGGTTGCAATCTTCCACCCCAGTTGCAATCTTCCACCCCAATATTAATCAATAATCTACAGTATATCTGCCTTAAAAAATAACCGTTGACTTGGCTTCCACAGCCCACTGTGGCAATGAATTCCACAGATTCACCATCCTCTGACTGAAGATATTCCTCCTCATCTCCTTCCTAAAGGAACGCCCTTTAATTCTGAGGTGAGGGCAATTGGTCTTAGACTCTCCCATGAGTGGAAACATCCTCTCCTCTATCCAGGCGTGTCATGTGGAGAGTCATTTTGATACTTGCAGTCAACCAACAGCTCCAGCCTTCTATACCATGTACCAAAGGAAATAGCTTTGACCTATGCCAAAGCTTTCAATTACTAGCAAACTCCTTGGGGAAGATTGTCCGCAGCATTTTCACTGTGACCTCATGGGTTTTCTCCGGGTTCTTGAGTTTCCTCGCATATTCCAAAGATGTACAGGTTTGTAGGTTAATTGGCTTTGGTAAATTGTAACATTTTTCCTACTTAGTAGGATACTGTTAGTGTACAAGGTGATCACTGGTTGGCGCAGACTCGGTGGGCCGAAAGGGCCTGTTTCTATATCTCTAAAGTAAAGTAGTAAGGCACAGAAGTGGCTATCAGAATCATGTCCAACATGATGCCAGGTTAAAACTAATCTCTTCTGGCTGCTGGTGATCCACATCCCTCCATTCCCTGCATATCTAGGTGCCTATCCAAAAGCCTCTTAAACGCCATTATCGTATTTTTGACTCCACCACCATCCCCGACAACAGATTGAAGGCACCAACTACGCTCTGTGTAAAAAAAAAAAAATGCCCTGAACATTTTATGTTCATGTTTAGGTTTATTATTGTCTACCACAACAAACTTTAATTAAGACGAATAGCTCGGAATTCAGTCGCTCCTGAAACATGCAGTAAAATATTATTTGGGGACGGGCAATTTCAGGAGATCTGCACCACCAAATCAAATGATTATATGCTGCAATTAAATTTGGAAGCCTGGTCATAAACATGTGCTGACTAAATTAATTTATAGACTAGAAAATTTAAATTGGCGGCATCATCTGTTTGGCATTCTGAAAAAAAACCGCTAGAACTTAGTAATGAACAATAGGTTGGAACCAAATCAAATGTTAAAGGGGAAAATAAAAGCACATATAAAAAATGTCACAGCTGTGGACTATCCTAAAATATTTGACTACCAATGACTTAGAACGTATAAGACTTGGATAATATAGAACATATAACATGTGGAACATATCACGTACAGAACATATAGAACATCACAGAACAGGCGCATCGGCCCACAATGTCTTTTCAGAACATATCTTCCAACACATGATCCATATTCCTTCATTCCCAGCATACCTATGTGCTTAGCCAAAAGCTTTTTGAATGCCACTATTGTATCTCCCTCCATCACCACCCCTGGCAGTGTTCCAGGCACCCTGCTCCCTCAAAGTTTCAATGGTTCTTTATTATCGCATATTATTGCACTGTGAAATTGTTTTCGCATATCTCACACGTGAACGAGTCGTTATATTTTGGCGCTATTTACAAAAAGAAAAAGTTCACAGTCCGGTTCATGTGTTGAAAGAACTGTAGCGCCCCCGATCTAAGTAAGCACAGGTACCCCCCAGGCTGCTACAGGTCCTCTTCTATCACCTTCAACCAGCTTGTTTCACCAACTGAAAATCCCCTCTCCTCCCATACACTCTGTATAAAAGTACTTGCCTCGTACGTCTCCTTTAAACTGACCCTCTCACCTTAAAGCTGTGCCCTCTAGTTTTTGAAATTTCTTGGGGAAAAGGTTCTGACCGTCTGCGCTATCTATTTCTCTATGTCATATATGCAAGTGCACAGTGAAATTATTTTCTTACAGGCAGTCCAGTACAGTATTCCCATACCTACTTGATTAGCAAGTGTACAGACATAGTCTGCTGCACCCGCATGCAAGAGGCTGTATGCAGTACTCCAAATGCGACCTAACCAAACTCTTATAATGCTGCTTAGTGACTTCCTGACTCTTGCACTCACATGCGTTTAAATTGCAGTCACTTGTAATGTTGAAAATAGCAGCCAATTTGTACACACTAATCTTTCACACTCAACAAGATGATATTGACCAGATGGAATGTTTCAGTGACATTGAGGGAGGAACAAATGTTGACAGAATACTCTTTTCACAAGGTAGTGGGAATGGATCTGTGAGGTCCTGCTTTTCCCTTGTCGCTGACTTTTGATACCTGAAAATGTACAGGACTGAGGCAGGTACGTTTAATTCTCAACCTCGATATTTTTGCTTAAGTCCCAGAGCAGCAACAAGCAGCAACTTTTTCATCTCTGTGGCTACCAGTAACGCATTGCTCCATGTGGAACTTTAAACCTAAATTAACATAATAACTCATTCCAGGTCAGCCCAAATTCCAATTTCAAACTTTCATAGTTATACAAAGCAAAAGTGCTCTGAGTTTCACAATCTAGTTTAGTTTAGTTTATTGTCACGTGTACCAAGGTACAGTGAAAAGCTTTCGCTGCATGCTATCCAGTCAGTGGAAAGACTATACATGGTTACAATCAAGATAGAGAATAAATGAGGATAATGTTGTATTGTGAATTATTTCAGCAACTTTGTTTACTTCATTTGACTCAAAGAAGAGAGCCACATGCCCGCCTTGTTTGGTTTGGTTTATTATTGTCACGTTGACTGATCTAGTGTAAAGCTTTTGTTTGCATGGTATTCAAACAAATCATACTGTACACGAGGACAATCAGGCCATACCCAATTACAACAGGAAGTGCAAAGAGGTAAAATGCCAGAGTGCAGAACACAGTTATACAATATTGTTGTGTTAGAGTTACAGAGAAAAAGTCCAATATTTGCAATGGGGTAGGTTGGAAGATCAGGACTTCACTAGTTTATGGGAGGACCGTTCAACAGAGGGGAAGACGCCATTCCTGAATCTGGTAGTACGTGCTTTCAGTTGCAATCAATCATTGCATGTTTTACTGTCTAGTTATTTAGTACCAGGCTAGTTACTTCAGCAAAGATAGTCACAAAGTCCTGGAGTAAATGAACGGGTCAGACAACATCTCTGGAAAAAGTGGAGAGGTGACATTTTGGGTCGGGTTCCTTCTCCAGACATCCGTGTTACTCCAGCATTTTGTGCCTATCATTATTTTCTTTTCATTTTTGCCTTATCAAGCTTTTATGTTCATCATATCTCTTGTTACAGAAGACATCTACATGATAGGAAGCAGTATTTAATGACCGCAGCCTGCATTTATAAATTCTTGTTCCAGTATATATATTTTTGCTTTTTTTTTTCTTTCGCAGACTTAATCTTCTCATTCCTTGCTGTATTATCCCCCATTTGTGACTCTCTCCCACTGATATGCTCCTGTAGATTTCTCTGAACCTCATCTTTCTTCCATCCCATAGCCTGAAAACTTGGAGACATGTATTTGTAGTTCTGACCAGACATAATACGAAGATAAGCCATAGATTACCGCTGTCCCAGAGGCTCGCAGTGATCCAGCAGGATTATTGCTATTTGGCTAATTTAGCGTTTGATTATATCTCCCTCAGTGCCAGTAGTTTTCCCTTTTGTTAATTAATCTTATGTGACTTGCCTTATGCAGTGTCCTGTGCTATTGCTGTGTAACATGTCATTTAATACGGTTCCTCAAATAAGTATATTTGCTTTCCAGAATCTAATCTATATAGAGAAAGGTGTAAAAACAAGGAACTGCAGATGCTGTTTTGCAACAAAAAAAAAGTACAACGTGCTGGAGTAAATCAACAGGTCGGGTTTCATCTCTGGAGAACATAGACATATGATGCTGTGGGTCAGGATACTTCTTCAGACTGAGTGTGATAGGGTTGGGAGGGGGGAAAGAAAGCTGGAAGAGATGAGAGGCAGGACAAAGCCTGGCAACTTTGATACCTGGCAACAAAGCCTGGTGGTATTTAGATAGACTTTATAACACATCTGAATTTTTACATTTCCGGTCACACTTCAGTGAAATAGGGCCAGAAATTCCAAGTTCGGGAAGACTACAAAAGTTCATCTAAGTGCCAACTAGTGTGAGACCACCTGCTTTACACAGAGGGTGGTGGGGGTCTGAACCATGCTGCCAGGGGTGGTGATGGAGGCGGACACCACAGTGGCATTTAAGTGGCTTTTAGAAAGCCACATGGATATGCCACAAAGCCTTACAAGCAGGCAGATGAGATAAGTTTATATTGGAATCAAGTTTGGCACAGATATTATGGGCTGAGGGGCCTGATCATGTGCCTACTGTTCTATAAGTATGCTGTCGGGGAGGATTTAAACTAATGTGGCAGGGGGATGGGTACAAGAGCAGAGAGGCAGGTGGGTGTAAAACGAGAGTGGAAGCAATAGGGAGCAAGGTGAAAAGTAAAAGTGGCAGGCAGACAAAACCAGGGCAAAAATCAAAAAGGGCCACTTCTCAACAAAATTGTATAAGGGGTAAGAGCGTAGTAAAAACAAGCCTGAAGGCCTTGTGTCTCAATGCAAGGAGTATTCGTAATAAGGTGGATGAGTTGAACGTGCAGATAGTTATTAATGAGTATGATATAGTTGGGATCACGGAGACATGGCTCCAGGGTGACCAAGGCTGGGAGCTGAACATCCAGGGATATTCAATATTCAGGAGGGATAGAGAGAAAGGAAAAGGAGGTGGGGTAGCGTTGCTGGTTAGAGAGGAGATTAACGCAATGGAAAGTAAGGACATTAGCTTGGAGCATGTGGAATCGGTATGGGTAGAGCTGCGAAACACTAAGGGGCAGAAAACGCTAGTGGGAGTTGTGTACAGGCCACCTAACAGTAGTAGTGAAGTTGGGGATGGTATCAAACAGGAAATTAGAAATGCGTGCAACAAAGGCAAAACAGTTATAATGGGTGACTTCAATCTACATATAGATTCGGTGAATCAAATTGGCAGGGGCGCTGAGGAAGAGGATTTTTTGGAAAGTATGAGGGATAGTTACCTAAATCAACATGTAGAGGAACCAACGAGAGAGCAGGCTATTTTAGACTGGGTATTGAGTAATGAGGAAGGGTTAGTTAGCAGTCTTATTGTGCGTGCCCCCTTGGGCAAGAGTGACCATAATATGGTCGAGTTCTTCATTAGGATGGAGAGTGACATTGTTAATTCAGAAACAATGGTTCTGAACTTAAGGAAAGGTAACTTTGAGGGTATGAGACGTGAATTGGCCAAGATTGACTGGCAATCAATTCTAAAAGGGTTGACGGTGGATACGCAATGGAAGACATTTAAAGACTGCATGGATGAACTACAAAAATTGTTCATCCCAATTTGGCAAAAGAATAGATCAGGGAAGGTAGTGCATCCGTGGATAACAAGGGAAATCAGGGATAGTATCAAAGCAAAGGATGATGCGTACAAAGTAGCCAGAAAAAGCCGCATACCAGAGGACTGGGAGAAATTCAGAGACCAGCAGAGAAGGACAAAGGGCTTGATTAGGAAAGGAAAAATAGATTATGAAAGAAAACTGGCAGGGAACATAAAAACTGACTGCAAAAGTTTTTATAGATATGTGAAGAGAAAGAGATTAGTTAAAACAAATGTAGGTCCTTTGCAGTCAGAAACAGGTGAGTTGATCATGGGGAACAAGGATATGGCGGACCAATTGAATAACTACTTTGGTTCCGTCTTCACTAAGGAAGACATAAATAATCTGCCGGAAATAGCAGGGGACCGAAGGTCAAAGGAGTACTTGAGTGAAATCCAGGTTAGTCGGGAAGTGGTGTTGGGTAAATTAAATGGATTAAAGGCCGATAAATCCCCAGGGCCAGATAGGCTGCATCCCAGAGTACTTAAGGAAGTAGCTCCGGAAATAGTGGATGCATTAGTGATAATCTTTCAAAACTCTTTAGATTCTGGAGTAGTTCCTGAGGATTGGCGGGTAGCAAACGTAACCCCTCTTTTTAAGAAGGGGGGGAGAGAGAAAACGGGGAATTACAGACCAGTTAGTCTAACATCGGTAGTGGGGAAACTGCTAGAGTCAGTTATTAAAGATGGGATAGCAGCACATTTGGAAAGTGGTGAAATCATTGGACAAAGTCAGCATGGATTTACGAAAGGTAAATCATGTCTGACGAATCTTGTGGAATTTTTCGAGGATGTAACTAGTAGCGTGGATGGGGGAGAACCAGTGGATGTGCTGTATCTGGACTTCCAGAAGGCTTTCGACAAGGTCCCACATAAGCGATTAGTATATAAACTTAAAGCATATGGCATTGGGGGTTCAGTATTGATGTGGATAGAGAACTGGCTGGCAAACAGGAAGCAAAGAGTAGGAGTTAACGGGTCGTTTTCACAATGGCAGGTAGTGACTAGTGGGGTACCGCAAGGCTCAGTGCTGGGACCCCAGCTATTTACAATATACATAAATGATCTGGATGAGGGAATTTAAGGCAATATCTCCAAGTTTGCGGATGACACTAAGCTGGGGGGCAGTGTTAGCTGTGAGGAGGATGCTAGGAGAATGCAATGTGACTTGGATAGGCTGGGTGAGTGGGCAAATGTTTGGCAGATGCAGTATAATGTGGATAAATGTGAGGTTATCCACTTTGGTGGCAAAAATAGGAAAACCGACTACTATCTAAATGGTGGCCGATTAGGAAAAGGGGAGATGCAGCGCGACCTGGGTGTCATGGTACACCAGTCATTGAAAGTAGGCATGCAGGTACAGCAGGCAGTGAAGAAAGCCAATGGTATGTTAGCTTTCATAGCAAAAGGATTTGAGTATAGGAGCAGGGAGGTTCTACTTCAGTTGTATAGGGTCTTGGTGAGGCCACACCTGGAGTATTGCGTACAGTTCTGGTCTCCAAATCTGAGGAAGGACATTATTGCCATAGAGGGAGTGCAGCGAAGGTTCACCAGACTGATTCCTGGGATGTCAGGACTGTCTTATGAACAAAGACTGCATAGACTCGGTTTATACTCTCTAGAATTTAGGAGATTGAGAGGGGATCTTATAGAAACTTACAAGATTCTTAAGGGGTTGGACAGGCTAGATGCAGGAAGATTGTTCCCGATGTTGGGGAGGTCCAGGACAAGGGGTCACAGCTTAAGGATAAGGGGGAAATCCTTTAGGACCGAGATGAGAAGGAATTTTTTCACACAGAGAGTGGTGTGTCTCTGGAACTCTCTGCCACAGAGGGTAGTTGAGGCCAGTTCATTGGCTATATTTAAGAGGGAGTTAGATGTGGCCCTTGTGGCTAAGGGGATCAGAGGGTATGGAGAGAAGGCAGGTACGGGATACTGAGTTGGATGATCAGCCATGATCATATTGAATGGCGGTGCAGGCTCGAAGGGCCGAATGGCCTACTCCTGCACCTAATTTCTATGTTTCTATGTTCTATAAATAAACCAACAAAATGCTGGAGTGGCTCAGCGGGTCAGGCAGCATCTGTGGAGACATGGATAGGTGATGTTTCAGGTGACCCTTCTGATGATGCTGCCTGATCCGCTGAGTTACTCCAGCAATTTATGTTTTTTTTAATTTTGTAAACTACCATCTGCAGTTTCTTGTGTCTCCACTGCACTGTTCTATCATTCTATGTTGCCTCAGACGCCCTATTCCAAGGTGCAGATGTAGAAGTCTGAGACCCACTCAACGACAGTTGGCTGATAGTTTATTCTGGATATCCTGATCTCACCGTGACCATCTTTGGCATCAAACTTCTCCTCCAGGCTAACATTTGGGCATAGACATGAAGTGCTGGAGTAACTCTGCAGGTCATGCAGCATCTCTGGAGAAAAGGAATAGGTGATATTTCGGGTCAGAATCTTTCTTCATTCCACTCCAACGTTTTTTGTCTATCTTCGGTATAAACCAGCATCTGCAGTTCCTTTCGACACTCCTGAACATCTGGGTATTCTATTTTCAATTCACTGCATTGCATATTGACCTCAACATAATGAAAACTGCTTAGTCGCAATCACTGGCATTTCAGAAAGTAATCAACTGAGTGAAAACACAAAAGGTTAGAACAATGTTGTGGCGGCATGGTGGCGCAGCGGTAGAGTTGCTGCCCTACAGTGCCACACACCCGGGTACGATCCTGACTACAGGTGCTGTCTGTACGGAGTTTGCATGTTTTCCCTGTGACCTGTGTGCGTTTCCTCCCACACTCAAGTCGTGCAGGTTTATAGGTTAATTGGCTTCAATTGTTATTAAATTGTAAATAGAACCTAGTATGTAGGATGATGCTAGTGTATGGGGTGATTGCTGGTCGGCGAGGACTCAGCGGGCCAAAGTGTCTGTTCCCTCACTGTATCTCTAAAGTATAAAGTCTAAACTAAATAGTTTTTTTTTTACTGGAGTGCCAACTCCAGTTCCAGAGATTCTGCAGCGGCTGGTGAAGAGTTTGTAGACAATAATAGAGAGGAGCAGATCACTGTGGATAAGGACTAATGTCCAGGACCCTGTGCACGATGTAAGTGACACTGCCCCTGTCTCTGAAAAGGAAAAAAAATTGCGAGGATGTTGCCTAGACTTAGGAGCCTGAACTGCAGGGAGAGGTTGGGCAGACTAGGACTTCATTCCTTGGGGCACAGGAGGTTGAGCGGTAATCTTATAGAGGTGTATAAAATCATGAGTGGAATAGGTAGAACATTGAACATAGTTCATGTTCAAGTGAGTTTATTGTCGTGTGTCCCTGATAGGACAATGAAATTCTTGCTTTGCATCAGCACACAGAACAGAGAAGGCATTTACTACAAAACAGATCAGTGTGTCCATATACCATATATAAATATATACACACATGAATAAATAAACTGATAAAGTGCAAATAACAGATAATGGGTTATTAGTTATCAGAGTTTTGTCCGAGCCAGGTTTAATAGCCTGATGGCTGTGGGGAAGTAGCTATTCCTGAACCTGGTCGTTGCAGTCTTCAGGCTCCTGTACCTTCTACCTGAAGGTAGCAGGGAGATGAGTGTGTGGCCAGGATGGTGTGGGTCTTTGATGATACTGCCAGCTTTATAGAGGCAGCGACTGCGGTAAATCCCCTCGATGGAAGGAAGGTCAGAGCCGATGATGGACTGGGAAGTGCTTACTACTTTTTGTAGCCTTTTCCTCCCCAGGGCGTTCAAGTTGCCGAATCAAGCCACGATGCAACCGGTCAGCATGCTCTCTACTGTGCACCTGTAGAAGTTAGAGAGAGTCCTGCTTGACAAACTGACTCTCCGTAATCTTTTCAGGAAGTAGAGGCGCTGATGAGCTTTCTTAATAATTGCATCTGTGTTCTCAGACCAGAAAAGATCTTCAGGGATGTGCATGCCCAGGAATTTGAAGCTCTTGACCCTTTCAACCATCGACCCGTTGATATAAACGGGACTGTGGGTTCCCATCCTACTCCTTCCAAAGTCCACAATCAGTTCCTTGGTTTTGCTGGTGTTGAGGGCCAGGTTATTGTGCTGGGACCATATGGACAGTTGCTCGATCTCTCTTCTGTACTCCGACTCATCCCCATCAGTGATACGTCCCACAACCGTGGTGTCGTCAACGAACTTGATGATGGAGTTCGCACTGTGACCGGCTACGCAGTCATGAGTATAGAGAGAGTACAGCAGGGGGCTGAGCACGCAGCCTTGAGGTGCTCCCGTGCTGATTGTTATCAAGTCTGACACATTTCCACCAATACGAACAGACTGTGGTCTGCGAATGAGGAAGTCGAGGATCCAATTGCAGAGGGATGCGCAGAGACCCAGTTCTGCGAGTTTGGTAACCAGCTTGGACGGGATGATAGTATTAAATGCTGAGCTGTAATCGATGAATAATCCAGAGTGGAGTGGAGAGCCAGCGAGATCACATCCACCATTGATCTGTTGTGGCGGTAAGCAAACTGCAGTGGGTCCAGGTTTTTGTTGAGGTAGGAGTTGATTTGCGCCATGATCGACCTCTCAAAGCACTTCATCACCACATGCATTAGTGCCACAGGTCGATAGTCATTAAGGCACGTCACCTTCCTCTTCTTGGGCACCGGTATAATTGATGCCCTTTTGAAGCAGGTGGGAACCTCAGACCTCAGAAGTGAGAGGTTGAAAATGTCCGTAAAAACTCCAGCCAGTTGGTCCGCACAAGTTTTTAGAACACGACCAGGTATACCATCAGGTCCAGGCGCTTTTCGAGGGTTCACCCCTCTGAAGGATTTTCTGACGTCGGCCTCTGTGACTGAGACTGAAATACCATCACAGCGAATGGGGGCTCGGGAAGGCACATTGGTGTTCTCTCTATCAAAGTGTGCATAAAATGCATTGAGCTCATCAGGGAATGATGTTTCGCCGACATTCGAGCTGCCTCCTGATTTCGCCTTGTAGCACAGGAATGGGCGCTTTGGCCCACAATGTTAGCGCCAAATATTGTTAAAACAAGAAAAACTGATCTCATCTGCCTGTACATGATCCATATTCCCTGCATATCTGTGTGCCTAACTAAAAACCTCTTTGATGCCACTATCATATCTGACACCACTACAACCCCTGGCAGTGCCCCCACCACTCTCTGTGTAAAAGAACTTGCCCCGTACATCTTCAATAGAACATTCTTCCTCTCACCCTATAGCTAAGTCCTCCAGTGTTGGACATTCCCATCCCTGGTAAAAAAGGTTCTGAAAACGGCAGAGAGGGTGAATGTGCCGTTCAGATGTAAGGTGAGAAGGGCAAGATTTAATACAAACCTGACAGGCACCGTTTTTACTCAGAGGGTGGTGGGTGTATGGAATAAGCTGCCAGAGGAGGTAGTTGAGGCAGGCACTAGAACAGCATTTCAAAGACACTTGGACAGGTTCTTGGACCAGCCAGGAAAGGTTGAGAGAGATATGGGGCAAACGCAAGCAAATGGGACCAGCTTATATGGGGCATCTTGGTCGAGATGAAAGGCCTGATTCCATGCAGTGTGACTCAATGACTCTACATCTCGTCTGTTCTTTTACATTTCTATGTCAGTGCTAGCATAAATGATACTGAAGGACTATGATATTATGGGTTAAGGAGTTACTTTGTTCACTTTTCAAGTCCCATGTGCCTGATTTTCCTCATTGAAATCTATCTGCTCATTCTTTCTAAAGTTGACATCCAAAAAGACGGTGTAGAAACAAGGAACGGCAGATGCTAGTTTGTATCAAAGACAGACACAAAGTGCTGGGATATCTCAATCGGTTAGGCAGCATCTCTGGAGATAAAGGATGGGTGACATTTTGGGTTGAAACTAGGTGGGGGTGGAGAGTGACTTACGAGATGTAAATAATGAGACTTAGAATAAGAATGAGACTTATTCTTACCGAGAACGTGTCCAAATATTGGCAGAAGGCATATGATATCCTGCTATGGCCTATTAAACACCATTACGATTCCAGGGAACTTTGGATGAGTGCAAGAGGATTGAGTCTTACCTATAAATCTTACTTATTGTTAGCATCACTACTGTGATATTTATACAATGACAATTATTTACAGCGGGAAGAACATTTTAATTTAGCAGATTCATTTTTAATCGTCATTGAATTTTAAGAACAGTCAGGCAAATCATTGCAAAATCTAATTAACAATACAATTTTGTTGAGCAGATTTAATAGCAAATTACCAGCTTGCTTTGCAAAGTCAATGAATAGGAGCAGTCTATCATGAAAAGGCAACCATTTGACTCCGCGCTGGAGTAACTCAGTGAGTCAGTCAACATCTCGGGAGGACATGGAGTGGAGACTTGATAGAGTTCATTATGAAATCTATCTTCACAAGAATTTATTTACAGATACTACAGGGCATTCATATTTTAAATGCTCAAATTGTCCAGTTCAAAATATTATTGAAAATCAGCTGCTCTGTGACAACGTATTGCGCCCAACATTCAAATTAGACGAGGAGACACAGAGGTGCAGCGGTAGAGTTTCTGCCTCATAGCGCCAGAGACCCGGGTTCGATCCTGACTACAGGTGCTGTCTGTACGGAGTTTGTATGTTCGCCCTGAGGGCACATGGGTTTTCTCCGGCTGCTCCGGTTTCCCCCCACACTCCAAAGACGTGCAAGTTTGTAGGTTAACTGACTTCGGTAAAATTGTCCCTGGGGCGTAGAATGGTGTTAGTGTGCGGGGGTCTTGGTGGGCCGAGGGGCCCGTTTCCCCCGCTGTATCTGTAAAGTAAAGTCGAAAGAGAAGCAACAAGTGTGGAAAGCAATAAATGGGAGAAGCAAAAGCAAAGGAAAATATAATATTGCCCATGAAACTCAACCAAGCCTGATGGAATATTTAAATTTAACTCAATTTGAGTACATGCAAACCTCTCTGCAGGATCCATCCATCCTAACAGGCAGGTTAGGGCATGCGTTTGCTCCTTATGATTGGTGAGAATAGTTGACAAAAGGAACTGCAAATGCTGGTTTGCAAAAAAGACACAAAGTTCTGGAGTAATGCAATGGGTCAGACAGCAAATGTGAAGGACATGGATTGGTGACGATTTGAGTTGTTACCCTTCTTCAGACCCCCGCACACTAACACCATTCTACGCCCCAGGGACAATTTTACCAATTCTACCGCTGCACCACTGTGTCTCCTCGTATAATTTGAATGTTGGGCATTTTCAATAATATTTTGAACTGGACAATTTCAGCATTTAAAATATGAATGCCCTGTAGTATCTGTAAATAAATTGCGTTGAGAGTGCTGATTTTCTCTGCCTGTCCTCATTAACAAAGACCCTGCCCAGCATTTGGATTTTCCACCTCCATGTGTTTTGACTGTACATGTCGCAAATAATTTGTGCCTATGTTGAGCTTGGCTGCCCCGGGCCCGGAGTGCTCCTGGTTTTGTATTGTCTGCAACCCACTTAACTCTGACGTTAACAGAAGGAGACTCGGAGAAAAATAGCCTTCATTAATCATCGGCCTGCGAGAAAGAACCAGAAGTAACGAGTCATCTATTTCCTGTCTACTTCCCAGCCAGAAAACGTGCGGGGACTAAATGGTACAAAGGTGTGACAGCAGAGGAATGTACAAAAGGAACAGAAATATGTCTGCTGCTGAGACATTGATCCAATGGGACTTTTTCAATTCCCCCGTCGGTGAAATATGGTTGAAGGTTCAGGAGGTCCATCTTGGTCGCGACTCTTGTGATGGTCACCTGTTCGGAAATCTCTCAATATCCAGGATGCTTCCGCGTTATTGTGAATACATTTTTTTTTATTTTAGCAAAAGTTCCATCAATGGCACTGTGTGCAACTACTTGATGCTTTCTCCAGAGGCAAATTGCATCTACACTTGAACCAGTTGGTGCTAACATGCCAATGAACAACTGCCTATGTTTGTGTAAGCATTACGCATCTTCATTTACTAAGTCGAGACAGGCAACATATTGAAGTAACCAGGAGTGAGGATCACTGTATTCTAACGTAATAAAACAGGTTCTCCCATTCCGCCTGGGTAGCTCATAATCCAGCGGTATGAACATCAAATTCTCTAAGTTTAGGTAACTTCTACAAGAACCTCCCCCCCCTCCCGCTCCACCAACGCCCCTCCCCCCCCCCCCCCGCCCTCCCCCACTAAAAGTCCATTAACCAGTTCCACAGTTCACAACAATGATTCCCTCCTGGGATTGCATGTCCCTGCCAACAATCAGCCTATCAGGGAACCTCCTTGTCCGAGGTTATCTGTTGCTGACCCTGATTTGTCCTGTTTTTCGCTTCCAGCTCTCCTCCCCCCCCCCCCCGGCCCTCCTCAGGCTCCCACACTACAATCAGTCTGAAGAAGGGTCCCGACCCGAAGCATCATCTATCCATGTTCTCCAGAGATGTTGCCTGACCCGTTGAGTTGACAGCATTTTGTGTCGATCGCTGTGTCTTGGTGTGACAGATCCCAGTGCAAACGATCTTGTATTTACACCTGCTAGTTTTTGTAATGCAGTTTCTTTTTCAGCCACTTGCCGCTGGGAGGCTTTTAAAAAATAAGGTGATGTGTCTTAGTGGATTTTAGTGTTGATTTATCCTCTTTGTAGAATTGAACTGAATAATTTCCTTTTGGAGTTTTCTGTAGCCCCTCTCTTCCATTTAACATGCTTAAGGTCCTCGACACCCTCATAAGCTAGTTTCTCCACAATCAATAAAACAGCATGTTAGAAAGCAATCCATACAGCCTAAAAACGTGTCAGAAATCCAACTCGGTGGCTAGGTAAAAGCCAGGTGACAGTGGCTTCCAAAAAAGTTAGCATCCATGAGTGTTTGAGGGTCAAAAGTTAAGAACGTTTTATCGTCATATATATCGAAACGGAACTATGAAATCCTTACTCGCAGCAACACAACTGGTTTATAAACACAATAATCAGTAGATAAGATAATAAGCAAATATATTCAAAAAGAAATTCAATATATAAGTAAAAGCCCAATTTGTGTAAAAAATAAAACAAAGTTCGAGGTTCCTAGTGCAACCAAGGCATTTTGCAGAGGAAGGGACTGCAGATGCTGGTTTACACTGAAGATGGACACAAAAAGCTGGAGTAACTCCAGGCAACTCAACCCCAGCGGGACAGGCAGCTTCTCTGGAGAGAAGGAATGGGTGACGTCTCAGGTCGAGACCCTTCTTCAGTGTGTAGGATAATGCTAGTAATGGGCGATGGCGGCTGGTCGGTGCAGACTCAGTGGGTCAAAGGACCTGTTTCGGCGCAGTAGCTCTTAAAGTCTAAAGTCTTATTGGTTTTCAGTTCTTAATTTCCTTTGCCCTGTGGGACACCAGTGACCTAAAGTAAACCGAACACCTCTATAAGATGAAGGAATCATCCTTCCAACCAGCTCCCTTCCCAAATGGTCCCCAATACAACACTTCAGGAAGCAAGGTATTTTTCTACAGCCAAGTACCGTGTTTTAGTGCAGAGGATAACTAAATCATTCCTGCCTCGTGGGGCAAGAGGACCATGCAGTTAGCAATGCAGGAGGTATAACTGGACCTGCATAAATCCAATGGAACACACACTCTGCCCTGCCAAACCTACTTGGCAGTGCAAGACAGAGTAAAAAATGTAACATCACGTATCATATACAGCCCAACACACCCATGCCGACCATCTCCGCTAGTTCCATTTGCCTGCATTTAGCTCAAATCCCTCTAAACATTTCCTATCCATGCACCTGGCCCAATGTTTTTTAAATGTTGATGAAGTACCTGCCTCAACTACCTGCTCTGGCAGCTCGTTCCATATACCCAGCACCATCTGAGTGAAAAAATGTCCCCTCAGGTTCCTTTTATATCTTTCTACTTTCATCTTAAACCTATGCCTCTTGATTCCCCATCACAAAGCACGTGCAAACTCTAAACAAACAGCACCCAAGGTCAGGATTGAATCTGGGTCTCTGGTGCACCACTGTGCCTCCACTCTAAGATCTATCCTGAGCTTCCTGCTCCCCAAGGAATAAAGTCGGGATTGAAATTGAAAGCATTTCAGCACTCACAGCAGTATGTCGCACGGCTCAATTGCTTTGACATTTATTTTTTATTTCTGTCTGCAAAATATCATGAAAGATGGATTAGCATCCTGCAACTTTATAAGTTTCACATTGCGACTTTTATGCTGTTTGCATTCTGGGTTGTGAATGTTCATTGGGAAGGAGAAGACATATTCCTTAACACGCAACAGAAGACTACCTGGACAAATTGTATCTTTACTTTGGGGGAATTAAGTTTTTATCATCTCTTCTACTGCCTGCTGGTTTTAAAATAAGAACAAAAAGGAGGAATAATGTTTCATCAAAGCTGCAGGGAGAGGCTGTATCATCCTTTCGCTGAGAAAAAAGTGTTCTGGTATTTCACCAGGAGTTGTCTGTCCAAAAGGTCACAAAGTGCTGGAGTAACTCAGCAGGTTAGGCAGCATCTCTGGAGAATATGGGTAGGTGATGTTTCTGCTCAACATCATTCTTCAGACTGATTATACGGGCAGGGTGGAGGAGGGGGAGGTGAAGAAAGCTGGGAAAGGACTTTTTCTCTTCCCCCCTCTAGTCAGTCTGGATATGACTCTCGACCCAAAATGTCACCCATTCATGGTCTCCAGAGATGCTGACTGACCCGCTGAGTTACTCCAATACTTGGAGCCCTTTTCAGTATTAACGAGCGTCTGCGGTTCTTTGTTTCTACAGTTGAGTCTGTCCACCTGCACATTGCTGGAAAATGTGGTGCTGACTGTTCAAGAGCCCAAATAACGTGTTCATAAGATATTCATGATGTCTTATTAAAAAAATGAGGGTGATTCACTTGGTGGTGAGAGTCTGCAAACCGGTAAAATGTAGAAATCCTAAAGTGACCTGTAGACAGTTCTGACAATGACTGAACACCATCCGATTTGATGCGCTTATTTATATTTCAAGAGTTGAGTGTTTAATTGTAGTGTATATCAGCAATAGAACAATGAAACTCTTGCCTACTGCAGCTTAACAGGCTCATTAATGCAATAACATAGAAATAAATCAACTTTAGACTTTAAAGATACACTGTGGAAACAGGCCCTTCAGCCCACCGAGTCCATGCTGACCAATGATCACCACGTACACTCGCACTATCCTACACACTAGAGACAATTACCATTTTTAACAAAGTCAATTAACCTACACACCTGCACATCTTTGGAGTGTGGGAGGAAACCGGAGCATCCAGAGAAAAAGTAACCCACGCGGTCACAGGGAGAGTGTACAGACTCCATACGGACAGCACACGTAGTCAGATTCGAACCCAGGTCTCTGGCGCTTTAAACAGCAACTCTACCGCTGTTGATTATGCAATAATACAATAAACTAATAACCTGGGTAGCCAGACTATAACAGTACAAACCAAAACAGGTAGAGGATGGGTGTTGCTGAGGTTAGTGTTGTGCAGTGTTCAAGAGCCAGATGGTTGTTGGGAAGAAGCTGTTTTTGAACCTGGTGGTCATAGTTTTCAGACTCCTGTACCTTCTTCCCGATGGTAGCAGTGAGATGAGAGTGTGGCCAGGGCGGTGTGGGTCTATGATGATATTAGCTGCCTTTCAGAGGAAGTATTAATTGTTATTATTTTCTTATTAGTATTATAATATTACTCTTACTAGAAAGAATAAATACTCTCAGTCTCTGACACCATCTAGGCTCTGGACCACACACGGCTCCCTGCTGCTCTTAGGACATTTTGGGTCAGGACCCTTCTTCAGACTCGGACGTCTGAGTCTTCAAGATAGCCTGAAGGGTTCCAACCTAAAATCTGACCTATCCATATTCTCCAGAAATGCTGCCTGACCCGTTGAGTTACTCCAGCAGTTGTGTCTGTCCTTGATTATGTTGGCTGCTTGAAGTGCAGAGGGAGATGGTGGTGGAGGGTCTGGTCTGTGTGATGGACTGGGCTTCATCCATGACTCTCTGCAATGCTACATTCTCTAATGATTTAAAATTGGGATGGAGCAGCGAAATTTGTTCAAATTTGAATGCTTTATTAAATTCAGTTCAGAGGTGTTTCCTCTTCAAGAATAGATCGCATTTCTAACGGGTGAAAATGTAAAGGGTTTGTGTGTAGTATGTCAGTCCCTGAAATTGCTGTGAGGCATTGCATGATGAAAAGAAAATTTAACATCTCCTCACCGATTTAACACAGGGTCTGGATTTAGCTGTCACAGCTAATGAAATCAACTTTCCCAGAATGACATGTCTTTATCTAATAGGAAATGAGATTCTATAAAATGCATGAGATTTTTTGAATTTGATGTATGTGACAGATGAGTCAAAAATGTTCATACTCTCAGAGTTCATCAGCATTCAATTCTTTAAATTTAGTTTAAATAATGCTTGACTTTCATACATCACTCAAGTATAAATAAGTAAATGTAGCAAGTGCAGAAGGACATTTGAGTAAAATTTGCTTCTCAACAAATGTATTTATCACCATTAAATTGCTCATGGTCCTTTAATGAATATAAGCTTTTTTTTTGTTTTGTGAATGTAAAACAGAATTGAGTGCGATGTCACAAACCTGCCCCATGGGGGTATTTAATGCCCAGAAGCTGAAATACATCATGACAATTAATCTGGTAAAATTGAAGAGGAAATGTTGACACGTTGTAATGCTAACATTTTGACAGAAAAGCATGACTAAATAGTCACGGGCACACGAAGTAAGGTTCCCACACGGGAAATATGTGTCTCCCGCAAGATTCTTAATGAAGGGCACAAAAAAATAAGCTCCTTCCCTTCTGTGGACACAAGGAAATACAGATGCTGATTTACAAAGAGAGGCACACAGTGCTGGTGTACCTCAGTGGGTCAGGCAGCATCTCTAGAGAATATGGATAGATGATGTTTCCAGTCCCAACCCAAATCATCGCTAATTCATATTTTTCCAGAGATGCTGCCTGACCCATTGACTTACTCCAGAACTTTGTATCCCTTCCCTTTTGTGTTTTGCAGCCTGTCCACATACTGTAGGCGGGAGGCTGAGGGATGACCTAGAGGTGTACAAAATGATGAGGGGAATTGATTGGGTGAATGCACAGACTCATTTACCCAGAGTGGGGAAGCACTAAACGTAAACCAAAGGACATAGGTTTAAGGTGAGAGGGGAAAGATTTATTCATAACCTGAGAGGCACGTTTTTCACACACAGAGTGAGAGGAGGTAGTTGAGGCAGGTATGATGACATCCATCAGGCAAGAGGTACAGGAGTGTGAAAACCCACACCTCCAGATTCAGGGACGGTATCTTCCCAGCTGTTATCAGGCAACTGAACCATCCTATCACCAACTAGAGAGTGGTCCTAAACTATTAACTACCTCATTGGAGTCCTTTGGACTATCTTGAATCAGACTTCACTGGACGATATCTTGCACTAAACGTTATTCCCTTTATCCTGTATCTGTTCACTATGGGTGGCTTGTTTGTAATCATGTATTGCCTTACTGCTGACTGGTTAGCACGCAACAAAAGCTTTTCACTGTACCCCCGGCACACGTGACAATAAACTAAACTAAACTAAAAACATTTTAAAAACTCTTCGACAGTTACGTGAATAGTAAATGTTTAGATGAATATGGGCCAAATGCGGGTAAATGGGACAATTAAGATGAGGTATCTCGGTTGGCATGGATGACTTGTGGAGGAGGACCTCTTTCAGTGCGGTATTGCTCGATTACTCTATGAAACTATGACATTGGACTAGCCTGATGACATGTTTAGCACTAACATGTCGTTGATGACAACACGATTACCAATTCAGGTGCTCTCCAAAACAAATCTGATCGCAAGCATACTCAAAAAAAATCATGAATCTCAAGCTGTCTATTCCTTAAAGGAGATCACTGTGAAATGGTGGACAAAGTGACCTGGGTTAACAATCCAAAAAGTGGCACGCAAGGAACTGTGGATGCACGCAAGGAACTTAGGACAAAACCCAAAGTGCTGGAGGAACCCAATGGGTCAGGCAGCATCTGTGGAGGAAATGGATAGGTAATGTTTCAGGTCGGGACCCAACTTCAGTCTTCGGTCCATTCCCTCCACAGATGCTGCCTAACCCACTGAAAATGTTGCCCTAAATTCTCTGAATAGTCTATACATGATTCCACAAAAGGATATTCCCATTCGATTCCACAAAAGGATATTCCAGGTCAATTCTCATCTCATATACTTTGAAGCTGTAAAACATAAGACTTTTTTTGCGTTGGGAGCCTTCTTCAAGATTTTGTGAAATAATTGCAACCCAAAATGTAGGGGTGGGCGGAGAAAACTAGAAAAGGGAGGGTCTGACAAGTGGATACAGGCAAGTCTGAGAAAGGTTCCTGAAAACATCATCGGTCCATTCCCTCCACTGATGCTACCTGACCCACTGAGTTACTCCAGCACTTTGTGTTTTACTATGAGTTAGCCTGGGATGGAGCAGCTCAGTTGTGAGAGGAGAGAGGATGGGCTGGGCTTATTTTCCTCAGAGTGGAGCAGGATGAGGGAGTACCTGAGGGACATGTACACAATTATTGTAAAGGGGAACAGGGAGGGTAAACCTTTCATCATCAGGTATAGATTTACGGTGCGGGATCAGACGTTAAGAAGGGATCAGAGGAAGAACTTTTTCACCCAGAAAACATTTTGTAATATGGAAGGCATTGCCTGAGTGCAGATGTTTTGTGTTTATTATGTGTACCGCTTTTGTTTGCATGCTATTCAATTGTATGAGATAATATTGTACATGAATATCATTAAGCCAAACTCAAGTTCAACAGGTGGATCGAAGAGCAATATACCAGAGTGCAGAATATAGTTTCACAGTATTGCCACGCTACAGTTCAAGAGAAAAAGTCCAATGTCCACTATGGGAGAGGAAAATTAGTTCTATACCCTAACATATGGAAGAACTTTTCAGAAGTCTAATAACAGAGGGGAAGAAGCTGTTCCTGAGTCTGTTCCTGTTCCTGGTGGTTCAAGCTTTTGTGTCTTTTGCCTGCAGGAAGCGGGACGAAGAAGGAATGACCAGGGTGGGACAAGTCTTCAATTATGTTGGCTGCTTTCACAAGGCAGCTTGAAGTGTAGATGCAGCCAATGGTGGTGGAGTCTGGTGTGTAGGATGGATGAGGCTACATCCCCAATTCTCTACAATTTCCTGCTGTCTTGTGCAGAGCTGATCCCAAACCAAGGTGTGACGCAAGCGGACAGTGTGCTTTCTACAGTGCATCTGTAGAAGTTGGTAAGAGTCATTGGATACATGCCAAATTTTCTGGGAAAATAGAGGCGTTGGTGTGGTTATTATGTCTGATATTTTTACAACATCTCAGAAAAATTGAGATGACATTGGAATTGTCAAGGCGTAGAGAGTGTCAGTCCAAATGGAAATAGTCGAGTTGAGTACTTGATGGGCAATCTGCATCCAGTGGGTGTATGACCTCTTTCTCTGCTTTATGACTTGAATGGCAATGCCCTGTTCAATTTGGCAGTGATTGCTGTTTTATCCAGTGAATGGTATAAATATGACTCACTCCTAGTAAAGTGAGTTTTGCAATGCATGGGACCGAAAGCACAAGAATTTTACAATCCAGTTCTTAGTTAGAGTCGTCAAACCTTAACAAAGTTCTCTTCAAGGGTAGCACAGTGGCACAGCTGGTAGAGCCGCTACCGCACAGCGCCAGAGACCCAGGTTCGATCCGGATCTCGGGTGCTGTCTGTGTGGAGTTTGCACGTTCTCCCTGTGACCATGTGGGCTTTCTCCAGGTGCTCTGGTTTCCTCCCACTTTCCAAAGATTTGCGGGTTTGTAGATTCATCAATCTCTGTAAATTGTCCCTCGCGTGCAGGGAGTGGATGAGAAAGTGGGATAACATAGAATTAATGTGAACACGTGATCAATGGCCGGTGGGGACCCGATGTGGCCCAAGGTCCTGCTTCCTTACTCCATCATTTAATCAATCAATTTGCAGATGTAATTTTGTGGCCTGAAACAGCCTACTATTTTGTGCAACCTCTCAAAACATTTATAAATAACAACTGGCATTAGGATATAAATGTTTGCAGTTTATAAGACACTTCGTGAAATGGGAATATACTGTAGTTCAATGAGTGATCCTACATTTGTAATATTTTCTGCAATCTGGAAAACATTTAACATTTGCTGCAATCTTTCATCACTATTATTCCCGTAATTGTACCGTTTCGGACAGCTGCCGTTCAATTGAGAATCTCAATCATTATGTGGATATTCAACACTATGATCGTAATTGTGGTACAGATAGATTTGTATTAAACATAGCGGAGAACAAATTCAATAGAAAAATTGGTATATGTTCTTTCCTTGTCTATAATGATGCAAAAATGTGAGCATCATTCATATTGCATCTATCACTGTAAAACTGTCTGCCACATTGTATCTTACCATAATAATTTCCATGCATTTTACGACCTCAAACATGATCGCGGAACAATTGTGTTCTGTCCGTCAAGGCCTGCTGAATCTCCATTTAACTCCCCTTCCCATTCCCATTCCCACCTTTCTGCCCTGGGCCTTCTGCATTGCCAGAGTGAGGCCACATACAAACTGGAAGAACGGCACCTAATATTCCGCTTGATTAGCTTGTAACCAAACGGAATCAATTGAATTCTGTAGAAAGGAACTGCAGATGCTGGTTTACACTGCAAATTGACACCGAATGTGGAGTAACTCAATGGGTCAGGCAGCATCTCTAGAGAAAAGGAATAGGCGATGTTTCGGGTTGAGACCCTCCTTCAGACACAGGTCTCCTTTTTCTTTTCCCCAGAGATGCTACCTGACCCCCCCAAGATACACCAGCATTTTGTGTTTATCAATTGAATTCTCCCATTTTAAGATATACCCCTCCACCTCTCACCCCAGTGCTCACTAATTGCTCCTGCCACCCCCTCCCTCTTTACCACTGCACCATCATGCCTCCCTGTCTTTTTAGTTCACTGCCTCAACCACTTCCTCTGGCAGCTTGATCCATATACCCATCACCCTCTGTGTGAAAAATAGGTTCCTGTTAAATCTTTCCTCTCCTACCTCAAACCAATGTCCTCTGCTCCGTGATTCCTGTACTCTAGAATGTAAAAGGCATTCACCCTATCTATTCTCTGGACACACGAGGAACTGCAGATGAGGGATCTTAAGCAAAACACAAAATGCTGGAGGAACTTTGCAGGTCATGCAACATCTGTGGAAGGAATGGACCCTTCTCACAATCAGAAGGTTCCTGACCCAAAATCTCGCCTCTCCTTTCCCTCCACTGATGCTGCCTGACCCTCTGAGGTCCTCCAGCATGTTGTATATGGCTGAGAGTATCTATGTTACTGCTTCAATGCCTGGCAAATCTCACAGCAAAAAGAGTACTACATACACTGTGACAGAGTGGCACAGTAGTAGAGTTGCAGCCTTGCAGCTCGATAGACACGCGTTCGATTCTGACTACAGGTGTCGTCTGAACAGAGTTTGTACGTTAGAGTGATACAGTGTGGAAACAGGCCCTTCAGCCCAACTTGCCCAACATGTCCCAGCTATACTAGTCCCACCTGCCCGCATTTGGTCCATATTCCTCCAAACCTGTCCTATCCAAGTATCTTTCTAACTGTTTCTTGGTTGGTTGCGATCGTCACTGCCTCAACTACCTCCTTTGGCGCAGGAAAATCTGATCGCTTTTATAAGACATGGTCTGCATGTATAGATCTACTACAAGGATAGGGTGCAAGAGTACCTCAAAAAGGTACCGGCATCAGGTCTTGGTAAAGGGGGATGAAAAATTGCCGAGTTGGTAAATTCCTTTTGCGTGATGTTTATAATAAAGTAACTGTCTTTTCCTTTTTTCTTCTTTCTCTCTCTTTTTTTCTAGGGTCTATCTCTTAATCTCCTTTCTCTAACTCCTCGACTAAGGGCTCTCTCTAATTTTCCCTTTGTCACACCTCTTCACTTTCACAATTCTGTCTCACTTTCTCTGGTTCTATTCCTTTTTTTAAATAGCCTTAAAAATTAAGGGGTACAATGATTGTAATAATATATATGGGACGTACACTGATGTCATTTACTGTACCTCTAATAAATAAAAGTATATTTTTAAAAACGACCTCCTTTGGCAGCTTGTTCCATATACCCACCACCCTTTGTGTGAAAAGGTTACCCCTCAGATTCCTATTAAATCTTTTTCCCTTCACCTTAAACCTATGTCCTCTGGTCCTCAATTCACGTACTCTGGGTAAGAGACTCTGTGCATTGACCCGATCTATTCCTCTCATGATTTTATACACATCAAAAAGATCACCCCTCATCCTCCTGCGCTCCAAGGAATAGTTCCAGCCTACTCAACATCTCCCTATAGCTCAGACACTCTAGTCCTGACAACATCCTTGTAAATCTTCTTTGCACCCTTTCCAGCTCGACAACTTCTGACATGGTGTCCAGAACATGTCTCTAAATGCGACCTCACCAACGTATTATACAACTGCAACAAGACCTCCTAACACCTGTAGTCAATACTCTGACTGATTAAGGCCAATGTGCCAAACGCCTTTTTGACCACCCTATCTACCTGCGACTCCACCTTTAAGGTGGAGTGCACCTGCACTCCTAGATCCCTCTGTACTGCAACATTCCCAAGAGCCCTACCATACACTGCGTAGGTCCTGCCCATGTTAGACTTCCCAAAATGCAGCACCTCACATTTCTCTGTATTAAATTCCAAGTTCTCCCTGTGACCATGTGGGTTTCATCTGGGTGCTCCAGTGTCCTCTCACATTCCAAAGACATGCGTGTTTGTAGGTTAATTGGCTTCTGTAAATTGTCCCTAATGTGTAGGATAGTACTAGTGAACGGGTGATAGATGGTCTGTACAAACGCGGTGGGCCAAATGGCCTGTTTCCACGCTGTATCTCGAAACTAAGCTAAACATACCGAGCACTGGTACAACCAGACGCAGAAAATATCTGTCTCTATCTGCAGAGCACACATATGTTGCAATACAAATTTTTTACAGTTAAAAATTCCTGTTTACATGCCCAACAGCATCTAAATCGCCCGCAGTCACGTAAAAGTAAAATGCGACTGTCTGAACAGATTGAAAGAAGGAAAGCCAGTCATCTAATTGTAAAGTCAATAAGGGTTCCTGGTCGAATTAGAATAATGGATGGTGTTAAATATTCTATCATCACCGTGGACGTTATGCCAAGAAGAGTAGGAAATGATAAATCTAAGCAGATCTCGATATATTGACGACAACATTGACTAGTGCTGGAAAAGTAATTCTGGGATTGTGAAGTGCAATTAATTTATGTTTTGTACGGCCCCAGGCAAAATATGCTCAAAATCCGTGCTGAAAGTTCATTAATGCAATTTCGGCAACAAAACAATGTTGTTGGCATTGCATCAGGGCCTATCTTGCGAGCGGCTAACTACTGCTTCAAATTGTGCTGATTAAAACCAGATTGCATCTTTCAAAACACTGTGGGTGCTGATGAGGGCACCCATAAGATCCAAGACACATTTGTGTATTGGATCCAAAATTCATTTGGCAATGGGAGACTTTGGTTTACATTTAATATCCCACGTGCACATGAAAAGGTTTGATTTGCAAGCTACCCAATTAGATCAGATCACAGTATACATGAATGCAATCAAGTCAAACTCAAGCACAATAGGTAGAATAAAGGAGAAGATGCTGAATATAGTTCTCAGCATTGTTGCGCACCAGTTCCATGGACAGTCCTATGCCCGCAGTGGGGTAGAAGTGAATCAGCAGTACCCTAGCCTATAACAAACCTACGAGTACTCTAGCTTATTGTACCCTAGACAATAACAAACCTAAACCTAAACCAGTTCCTTCTCTAGGTAGAGCACACATGTTGGTGTAACGTCCCAGAGAGAATTGAGCAACAGAGGACCATTTGTGTGCAGGTCCAAAGATAAAGGTGGCAGAGGAGGTAGGTAAAGTGGTTCCGAAAGCATGTAGGGACCACATCATATTCAATGACACCAGGTCCTCACCCTTGTCTCCTGTTAAGCAGGTGTAGTAGAGATTTTGATCAAGAGTCCAGGCAAGAGTGCTTAGTTGTCATAGTGAGTTGAGTTTCAGTTGGGTTTAGTTTATTGTCACGTACCGAGGTACAGTGAAAAGCTTTTGTTGCATGCTAACCAGTCAGCAGAAAGACAATGCTTGATGACAATCAAGCCATCTACAGTGTGCAGATACATGATCAAGGGAATAATGTAAATGATGTTTAATGCCAGATAAAGTCAATAAAGTCCGAGGGTTCCCAATCAGGTTGATATTAGTTCCGGACTGCACGCTACTTGTTGGAAGGCACGTTCATTTGCCTGACAACAGCTGGGAAAAAACTGTCCCTGAATCTGGAGGTGGGCGTTTTCATACTTCTGTACATTTTGCCTGATCGGAGAGGGGAGAAGAGAGAGTGGCCAGTGTGTAACTTATCCTCAAGTATGCTGGTGTGAGGCAGCATGATTTGTAAATGGAGTCAATGGAAGGGAGGTTGAATTATGCGACGGTCTGGGCTGCGTCCACAATTGTCTGCAATTTCTTGCAGTCTTGGATGGAGCTGTTCCCAAACCATACTGTGATGCATCCCAATAAAATACTTTCTACAACGCATCTGTAGAAGTTGGTGAGAGTTGTTGGGGACATGCCTTATTGGGAAGTAGAGTTGATGATGTGCTTTCTTGGCCATTGCTTCAATATGGCTGGTCCAGGAGAAGTTATTGGTGATATTTATTCCCAGGAATATGTACCAAAAGGGAGCAATGAAATTCTTACTTGGGAGAGAAAGAGAAAGTAAGTCACATTTACAATTATTTTGTATTGGTTTATTGTTTTAATTATTTATAAATGTTCTTAGTTGGCTTTATTTCACAATTGTTTACTTTTAATTCTTTTAATTATTTACTTCAACCTTTACAGTTTTCTGAATTGTTCTGAATGTCACAGGTCGTTAAAAATTATTAAAACTCTTTCAGCTGCTTGGAGTAAAGGGTGTTAGCTTTCGGGAGAGGGTGGGCAAACACAGATTGTTTTCTCTGCAATGCCAGAGATTGAGGGGAGAGCAGATAGAAGTGTATAAATTTGCGAGAGGCATGGATGGGTTAGACAGTTAGAACAGTTTTCCCAGGGTGGTCATGTTAAAGACTAGAGGGCACAGCTTTAAGATGAGATAGACAATGTTTAAAGGAGGTGTGCAGGACACGTTATTTCCACAGAGAATGGCGGGTGTCAGGGTTGGGCTGCCAGGGACGCTGGTGGAGGCAGATATGATGATGTTGTTTAAAGGCTTGTGAACATGGATATGCAGGGAATGGAGTTATATGGGTCATGTATGGCGTACGGCATTGGGGGTTCAGTATTGATGTGGATAGAGAACTGGCTGGCAAACAGGAAGCAAAGAGTAGGAGTAAACGGGTCCTTTTCACGATGGCAGGCAGTGACTAGTGGGGTACCACAAGGCTCAGTGCTGGGACCCCAGCTATTTACAATATACATTAATGATCTGGATGAGGGAATTGAAGGCAATATCTCCAAGTTTGCGGATGACACTAAGCTGGGGGGCAGTGTTAGCTGGGAGGAGGATGCCAGGAGACTGCAAGGTGACTTGGATAAGCTAGGTGAGTGGGCAAATGTTTGGCAGATGCAGTATAATGTGGATAAATGTGAGGTTATCCACTTTGGTGGCAAAAACAGGAAAGCAGACTATTATCTAAATGGTGGCCGATTAGGAAAAGCGGAGATGCAGCGCGACCTGGGTGTCATGATACACCAGTCATTGAAAGTAGGCATGCAGGTGCAGCAGGTAGTGAAGAAAGCGAATGGTATGTTAGCTTTCATAGCAAAAGGATTTGAGTATAGGAGCAGGGAAGTTCTACTTCAGTTGTATAGGGTCTTGGTGAGACCACACCTGGAGTATTGCGTACAGTTCTGGTCTCCAAATCTGAGGAAGGACATTATTACCATAGAGGGAGTACAGAGAAGGTTCACCAGACTGATTCCTGGGATGTCAGGACTGTCTTATGAAGAAAGACTGGATAGACTCGGTTTATACTCTCTAGAATTTAGGAGATTGAGAGGGGATCTTATAGAAACTTACAAAATTCTTAAGGGGTTGGACAGGCTAGATGCAGGAAGATTGTTCCCGATGTTGGGGAGGTCCAGGACAAGGGGTCACAGCTTAAGGATAAGGGGGAAATCCTTTAGGACCAAGATGAGAAGGACCTTTTTCACACAGAGAGTGGTGGGTCTCTGGAACTCTCTGCCACAGATGGCAGTTGAGGCCAGTTCATTGGCTATATTTAAGAGGGAGTTAGATGTGGCCCTTGTGGCTAAGGGGATCAGAGGGTATGGAGAGAAGGCAGGTACGGGATACTGAGTTGGATGATCAGCCATGATCATATTGAATGGCGGTGCAAGCTCGAAGGGCCGAATGGCCTACTCCTGCACTTAATTTCTATGTTTCTATGTTCCTATGTGCAGGCAGAGGAGATTAGTTTATCTTGGCATCTTGGCATCATGTTCGGCACGGACATAGCAGGCTGAAAGGCCTGTTTCTGAGCTGTACTATTCAATGTTCTATAGTTTGGACTGCTGGCCGTGCATTAAAGGGCCTCATTTAGTTTTAATTTAGTTTAGAGATACAGAGCGGAAACAGGCCCTTCGGCCCGCTGGGTCCATACTGACTAGCAATCCCCATATATTAACACTATCCTACTCAGTGGGGACAAATTACAGTCTTTACCAAAGCTAATTAACCTGTAAACCTGTACGTCTTTGGAGAGTGGGAGGAAACTGGAGCACCTGGGGTAAACCCACGCAGTGACGAGGAGAATGTACAAACTCCGTACAGGCAGCAGCCATAGTCAGGATCGAACCTGGGTTGCTGGCGCTGTGAGGCAGCTACTCTACCACTGCGCCACCGTGCCAACTCAACAGGGTCTGCTGCCAGACCAAAGCTGAATGTAGTGTTTTGGGAGGTGTTGCATGTGCTGACTCCATGTTCTGGGTCAATGGTTCAGGCCAGTGTGATTGGTCCATCAGAGGTAGAGCTGGTGGGAGAGATAGCAGCAGGTGATCTGGCCCATTGTTTCTCCATTCATCACCTCAAAACCATTCACAATAATGAAACCTCTCTTCAAACTGTATTTTAGTATAGTAGTATTATAGTTTCTTTATTGTCATTGTAACATGAACCATGTACAACGAAATTTAAAAATGTCAACCAGTCAGTGCACCATTCAAACCATAAAAGCTAACGATACATGCAAGATAAAATATTAAAAAAGATAAACAACTAAAATAAATATGAAATATGAAAATAGCACGCATAAACACCCAACCCTACATCCTTCTGTCAATTTCACAGTGTACCAACCACAGTCCCTTAGTCCCCGCGTTCCTTGGCGGCTACATTTAGTGCCTTTATAGCAGTGGGGTAAAAACTGTTTTTAAGTCTGTTTGTCCTTGTCGATCTGTACCGTCTGCCTGACGGCAACAGTTCAAACAGGGAGTGTCCGGGGTGGGAAATGTCCTTTATAAGATTCTGGGGTGCAGCGGGAACTGTGTAAGTCCTCCAAGGTAAGGAGAGGGCAGCCGACAATCCTCTGGGCGTTGTCAATGGCCCTCTGGAGCGCTTTCCTCTGAGCCGCTGTGCAGCTGGTGTACCACACGCATATACAGTATGCTAGGATGCTCTCAATGGAGCACCGACAAAAGGACAGCAGCAGTCTCTGTGTAATGTTATTCTTCCTGAGCACCCTCAGGAAGTGCAGTCTCTGCTGGACCTTTTTCAGCAGCGCAGAGGTGTTCACGCTCCACGTCAGGTCCTCCTCAATATGGATTCCCAGGAAGCGGAAATCCGCCACCCTCTCCACACAGTCCCCTCTGATGATTAGTGGTACCAGTTCTGTTTTTGTTCTTCCTGAAGTCTATTATTGTCTCCTTGGTCTTTAAGGTGTTCAGGAGCAGGTTATTTTCTCCACACCACACTGTCAGCTGCTCCACCTCATCCCGATAGGCGTACTCGTCCCCCCCGGAGATGAGCCCCACCACTGTAGTGTCATCCGCAAATTTGACAATGGTGTTGCTGTGGTGGGCGGAGGTGCAGTCATGTGTGTAGATGGTGTAGAGCAGGGGGCTCAGCACACAGCCCTGTGGAGAGCCAGTACTGAGGCTGAGGGTCGTGGATGTGTGATGGCCCATTCTGACTCTGTGGCTGCGGCCCGACAGGAAGCTATTTATCCACATGCAGGTGGAGTGTGGAAGTCCCAAGTCCCCCAGTTTGTCCACCAGTTTGTGGGGAAGGATAGTATTAAAAGCAGAGCTGTAGTCCACAAAGATAATTCACACATAGCTTCCCCGCTGCTCCAGGTGGGACAGTGCAGCATGGAGAGCTGTGGCTGCAGCATCCTCTGTAGATCTATTCGCTCTGTACGCAAACTTGTGGGGGTCAAAGCTTCGGGGCAGGAGTGATGTGATATGACCCCGGACCAGTTTTTCAAAGCACTTCATCACCACTGGTGTGAGTGTGACTGGCCGGTAGTCGTTGAGGCTGGAAATGTGGGTTTTTTTGGGCAAGGGGACTATGGTTGCAGACTTCAGACAGGGTGGGACAGTGGACTGGGCCAGAGACTGGTTAAAAATCCTCGTGAAGACTCCAGCCAGCTGGTCTGCGCAGTCCTTCAGCACGCATCCAGAGACGCCGTCGGGTCCAGTAGCCTTCCTTGATTTGATGGCCCACAGCGTGCGCCTCACCTCATGCTCCTCTATCGTGAGGGTTAGGCTACTGTGGACCATATGGTGTGTTGTGGCTGTCTCTGGTGGCTCCACTTCAAAGCGAGCAAAGAAGAGGTTCAGCTCCTCTGCCAACGAGGCATCACCCTCAGCAGCTCCAAGGTTTGTCTTATAATTGGTGAGATACTGGATCCCCTGCCACACCTGCCTGCTGTTGTTACTGTCCAGGTGGTCCTCTATCTTCCTCCTGTAATCTGACTTGGCCTCTCTGATGCCTCTCTTCAGGTTAGCTCGGGCCGCGCTGTATAAAGCCCTATCGCCAGACCTAAAAGCAGTGTTCCTCTCTTTTTAATTTTAAAATTAGTTTAGTTTAGTTTCAGGCCAGATTTCCTTCACTCAGACGGTGGCGAGTGCCTGGAACGTGCTGTCAGGGGCGATAATTGATGCAAATAGATTAGTTGCATTTAAAATACTTTTGGATGGGCCTATGGATACACAGGAAATGGGGCGATATAGGCTATATGCAGATTGACAAGTGATGGACTTGGCATCATGTTCCCCACAGATATTGTGGGCTGAAGGGCCTATTCTTGTGCTACATGGTTCCATATTCTAATTGTCTATTCAAAATTACTGATATAGAAAAGTAGAATTAATATAGTCAGACTAGAATATCCTATGTTAGGAATGTGTCCTGGGAACTTGGGCATTCATGGGAGAAGTCTAGTCATCCAGTTTCCTTTAAATCCAAATCTACATTCTCATCTGAATCATTACGAGTATTGATCCTCCTAACAGCAAAGGGATCGACTGGAAGTGATGCCACACCACCCTGGCCATACTCTCAACCTCCAGCTACCATCAAGAAGAAGGTTCAGGAGCCTGTGGACTATTACCTCCAGGTTCAAGAGCAGCTATTTCCCAACAACCATCAGTTTATTGAACCACACTGCACATCCCTAACCACAACCCTACCTCAACAACAAACCACCGTGGACTGTGCACTAAGGTTGCACTGCCCACTTTGGTTGGCACAATCATGGTCTGGTTTCCCTAGAATAGCCAATAGTTTATTGTATATTTATTTAGAAATAAGGAAGTGTGGATGCTGATTCATACCAAAGATGTACACAAAGAGCCACAGTAACTCAGCGGGTCAGGCAATTCTCTGGAGAAAAGGATCGGTGCCATTTCGGATCGGGACCATTCTTTAGTTTGAAGTCTGAAGAAGGGTCCCGACCTGAAATGTCACCCATCCTTTTTATCCAGAGATGTTGCCTGACCCGATGAGTTACTCCAGCACTTTGTATATTTATTTGTTGTGTTGGTGCATTTAAAGTGTCTAAAATTGCAGCAAGTAAGAATTTCATTATCGAGTCCCTTGACTCCTCACTTTGAACATTTATTTTGCTTCCCTTGAGTAAGAACGTGTAAGAAATAGATTTTTATTACCCCTTTATTTGGTGTAAGTACCCCTCCTTCAGTAGGAAATCCCTAATGTCCCGAAAAGTGAATTAACTTTGTCCAGTGTGTAATTTGATATGCATTGTGTCGAAGATCAATCATAGAACACTCTTCAGTTTATATGAGTTATCGATTTCATAACATTATCCGATGTGTTTTTGGAGGATAGCAGGATGGAGTTACTTCGGAAGTTAACTAAAGCTTCATCTACCAATGATACGTATTAAATAATGAGAGTGCAACTGACTGGGATCTGTACCATGAAATATTAGTTTAGTATTTGTGTTTGAGACGATGCCAAATTCAATGCAGTAGTGTCTCCATCACATACATTAATTTTAAATGACACTCAAAGGTGAACATGGCACATGATTTGCACCAAATAAATTAAAGCTCCATGTGCATATTCACTCCCTGCTCATTTCTACCTGAGTCTATGTTTTTTTATTAATATGGTACTATCCTCATGTATAAGGCAATCAATCAGCATGCTAATATAGTTTCACAGAGTTTTAACAAGATTAAACCCATTTGGACTGACAGGCAGAGGGAAGAGTTCAGAAGATTCATTGCTTTAATGGAGTGTTAAATGTGCTGGTAAGATTCTTCATGTTGAGCCCAAGTGCTAATTCTTTGCTTCCAGTGGCTGTAGTTAGACTTGCTTTCTACCACACATCTGAATCTTCTGATGTATCTTTCCCACTCTGACCACATTATGAAAGAAAACAAGTCTTCAGGCAATTACATTACACATTTTATATTTGGGAGCACAGGGGTAGATTTATTATTTGGGATACCACATAATTCAGAGGAAGCTGGAGTCTCCACAATGTGCAGACAGTATTATTGGGATCAGACAAGCAATACTTAATTGCTACCATATCAGCTGTCAACAAGTGAGGAATATGATTTATGAGCAGAACATTGTGGTATGCAATGTTGTCATGCTCCATCATGAAGTCAAGGGCTTTGGGATGACCCCTATTGTTTGTAGAGTGGGCAAAATGCTAATCTACTTTCAGACCTTTCATGTTTTAATGGCCCATTCCTACTTCATCAAACATGTGTCTCTGTACATGTATGGAAAGATTCGGAAACATCACAGCACAATTTCTTGGGTTCGGACATGCTGAATAAATGAATAAGTTTATTGGCCACGTATTCACATACAAGGAATTTGCTTTGGTGCTCTGCCCGCAAGTGACAGCATTAAATACAGTGACAGTTAGGAATGATACATTAAACATTAATAATAAAAATATATCAACCATGTGGGACTAGCTTTATTCTCCAATTTTGAGTTTGATCTAAGCCAGGAGATACTTTAGACTTTGGAGATACAACGTAGAAACAGGCCCTTCGGCCCACCGAGTCTGTGCCGACCAGCGATTGTCCCTTACACTCACATATGCACACACTAGGGCCAATTTTACAACTTACCAAAGCCAATTAAACTGTAAGTCTGTCTGTACTTAGAGTACGGGTGGAAAGAGGAGCACCCAGAGTAAACCCATGCAGTCACATGAAGAACGTACAAACTCTATACAGACTGCACCCGTAGACATGATCTAATCCGGGTCTCTGGTCTAAGGCAGCAACTCCCCCCCCCCCCCCCCCCACCCCACCTTATTTAAATTTCAGGCATCTCAATTGTGAGAAGTTTGAAATTCTCGTGTACAACTGAGGACAATTATATCCAAAGTTTCCCAGAATCAAAACACCCAGGAAATAAATAACATATTCTTCACTTTGTTGGAGGTTAGCAGGGACTGACAAAGTTACTATAGTCTATCAAGGGAACGCTATGAAAATTTCAAGCAAAGATGTCACCAGATATTCTGTGCATCATAGTAATAACATTATAAATATTAGATTTGTTCATACAGTAGTACACTGTCCACCACATCAGTACCAGAATCAAACAATTTTGTTAAGAAGATTTAATTCCAAATGAAGCACAATATAGTACAATATGAAAGAAAAAATGGTGGTGGAGGCAGATATGATTGTGGCATTTAAGAGGCTTTTAGATAGGCACGTGGATATGCAGGGAATGCAGGGATATGGATCACATGTAGGCACAGGTGATTAGTTTTGTAATTATGTGCAGCACGGACACTGTGGGCCAAAGGGCCTGGTGCAGTGCTGTACTGTTCTGTTCCATGTATCAGATTGAATGACAGTGCATGGTTATTCAGGTGGCAATGTTTTATCTGAATGGTGTCTTTGTGTGTATGTGCGTGTATGTGTGTGCTTGTGAACATGACATGGAAAATTAGTTGGCAAGGGTGAATTAAGTAAAAATGCCCAGACATCCTCCTGTGTGCGGCTTCCAGCCCTGTGATCTCTAGCAGTGAATGCCCTTCTCTGCCAATTACATCAGCTATGGCTATTCTGTCAGGGTAAATGTTTGCAGTGGTGCTTCACCTTTCCTTGACTCCCATCTGATGTGTGGAGACATACCTTGCAAGATGTGTGTACACTGTGACAGGGCTGTGAAGTTGCAATGTAGTTCAGGTGTGGGTGTGGGTGTGTGTGTGTGTGTATGTGTTTGTGTAGGTGTTTCTGTGTCTGTGTGGGTGCGGTGTGTTTGTGTGTGTCTGTGTTTATGTGTGTGTGTGTTTCTTTGTCCATGTGAGTACGATGGGTGTGTTTGTGTGTTTGTGTGTGAGTGTGTGCGATTCCACGTGTGTGTGTGTGTCTGTGTGTGCTTGTCCACGTGTGTGTGCATGTGTGTTTCTGTGTGTGCGCGAGAGAGAGAGAGAGTGTATGTGTGAGAGAGAGTATTATGTGCATGTGTGCTAGAGAGTGTGAGAGAGGGTGTATGTGCAAGTGTGCGAGAGAGAAAGATGGAGAGAGTGTATGTGCATGGGTGAGAGAGAGAGGGAGAGAGAGAAAAAGAGAGAGAGGGAGAGGGTGTATGTCCGTGTATTTTTGAGAAAGAAGAAGCAAGGTTATGCAAGAGGTGAACATTTTTGGATGGAAGAATGTGTGCTTGGTGTGAAGTGGTGAAGAACTTAATAAAAACTGTGAGATTAAACCAAAAGAAAATAAGAGCAAACTGCTATTTGCGCAGTTTTTCAGGACAGGTGAGCCTCCTACTGTTGACTGATGAAATGCGGTAAAAAGTGTTTCATGTCTGAGTGACGGAGAAATGGGTGGGGAGGGGGGGGGGGGCAGAGGAAAGAGTGTGGGGAAGTGGATGTGTTACCTTAAATTGGAGAATGCAGCATTCATACCACTGGGCTCTAAGCTTTCCAAATATAATATGCGGTGCTGTTCCTCTAGTTTGCATGTGGCCTCACTCTGACAATGGGGGAGGCCGAGGACAGAAAGGTCAGTATGGGAAGGGGGATTTACAATGATCAGCAATGATCCAGTAGACCTTGGCAGTCCAAGGACAAATGTTCAGCAACTGCTGCCTCACAGCTGCAGCCACACTGGTTCGATCCTAACCTTGTTAACTGTCTGTGTGGAGTTTGCACATTCTCCCTGTGACTGTGTGGGTTTCCTCTAGTGCTTCTAGTGTGTAAGGAGTGGATGAGAAAGTGGGATAACATAGAACTGGTGTGAACAGGTGATCGATAGTCACTGTGGACTAGGTGGGCGGAAGAGCCCATTTCCATGCAGTATTTTTTCAATTCAATTCATTTAGAAGCAGCCAGCTTGGGTAGAGGCACAGCTATTTCTGAAGCCAAGCCTCTGCCCAGAAATTCCATCAACATAAGTAACCAATGAAAATATGTCCATACTGTCCGACTTTTTTACTTTAGTAACTTTAGTTTAGAGATACAGTGTGGAAACAGCCCCTTCGGCCCACCGGGTCCCTGTCGACCAGCGATCCCCATACACTAGCACTGTCCTACACACTAGGGATAATTTACAACTTTACTGAAGCCAATTAAACTACAAACCTGCACGTCTTTGGAGTGTGGGAGGAAACAGAGCATCCGGAGGAAACCCACATGGTCACAGGGAGAAGGTACAAACTCATACAGACAACCCCCATAGTCAGGATTGAACCCGGGTCTCTGGCGATGTAAGGCACCAACTCATGACTGTGCCACTGTGACTATTGAATGAAGGATTTGGTAAATACAACAAAATGAATGAGTAAATTTTCTGAATCTAATCTATGGACTGCCAGAGTATAACAAAGCAGTGCGACTAAAAACCAATTACAAGTGAGTTAAAGTTTTACATTTGTTGGTCATAGATAAAATCTATAGCCCTGTTTATAGATGTGAATATTACTGTCCATAGTAATGATATCAGGCGCTCTTTTCTAAATATATTATACAATTTCATTACTCTAATTATTTTGCAAGTTAATACCAAGTTTCAGAGAGTATGACTGGGAAAGATAAAATCATTTGGAGTTGAATATTTTTCTTGGTACAACAGCAATACCTCATCATGACACTGAGTTATGGTAGTTCTTTCATCAATGTAAAACACCAATAATTCTGTAATGTAATAGGTTTGAGTTATGATACAGAAAGAACACTGAATTCTTTCAGTGAGTAATGATGTTTTGTCCTAAATGTACTCTGGTCTTCCCTGACTCAAAAATACTTTAAACTCTGGTAAGTGTTTGAGTACTTAAATTCAAACATATTTTGCTTATAAGTTGAAGGATTAAGGATATGGGGGAGGAGGGAGGGGGGGGGGGGTGCTGGAATTGGTCACAGCACCCCTCTGAAATGGATCCTTGGCTGTGAGCTGGGTAGTTGATGCATCGGCTATGAGACAGCGTGACGATTGAGCTCAGACAATGGAATGGGCGGAGAGAGACGTAGCTGACACTAATTGTATTGGACTACATGTTGGTGGGCAATGATCATCACATGGCAGGTATGAAATTTCACGTATGAACCCATTCTTTAAGAGGGGAAGTGTGAGAACAGATCTGTGAGGGTGGAGGCAGATACGATAGTGGTTTTTCATAGGCATTTAGAAAGGCAAATTGACTGGTTGCATCACAGCCTGGTTCGGCAACTTGCACGCCCAGGAGCGAAGAAGACTGCAGAAAGTGGTGAACGCAACGCAGTCCATCGTGGGTACCGACCTCCCCACCATCGAAGCGATATACAGGAGTCGCTGCCTCGAAAAGGCAGCCAGCAACATCAGAGACCCACACCACTTTGGCCACTCTCTCATTTCACTCCTGCCACCGAGAACAAGATATAGGAGTCTGAATATTGCAATGTCCAGTGTTCAGGAACATTTTCTTCCCCACAACCACCAGGCTATTAAACACTACAACCTCCAAATAAGATCTGAACGACATAGACTTGGGGGGCATTGGTTTTGTCTTTGCACTATATAGAATGTTTTTCCATTAATTATTATATTGTTTACTGTGAGTACTTTGTATACATTCTGTTGTGCTACTGCAAGTAAGAATTTCTGTTTGGGACACATGACAACAAAACATATGCAGACAATAGTGGGGTACGGATCATGTCTAGACAGATGAGGAAAGACATAGAGTGCTGGAGTAACTCAGCAGGTCAGGCAGCATCTCAGGAGGACATGGATAGGTGACGTTTCTGGTCAGGACGCTTCAGTTGGTTTATCTTGGCATCATGTACAGCTGAAACATTGTGGGCCTAAGTGCCTGTTCATGTGTTGTACTTTATGTATGTTTCCAGCAATAATAAGCTTAGTCTGAAGTCAGACATAGAGTCTGAAGTTGGGTCCCGACCTGAAACGGTGCTTGTCCATTTCCCTCCTCAGATGCTGCCTGACCCATTGAGTTCCTCCAGAACTTTATGTTATGTTGAAATTAGTGTGGGTTTGCAGTGCAAGCTTAAAATTTAGATTTAATCTAGATTTAAAATTTAAAACTTAATTAAAAAGACTTAAAATTGATTGAGACTAATGAGCAACCTGGTAGTTGGAGACCCAGAAATGTCATCTTTAAGTCTTACTAGACCAAGCGCAGACCCGTTGGGTCCCCATCCACAACACAAGCGCGGTTGACGGGCTCCCATTGTGACGCCACGGCAAACTTCCCCCAACTGCGAAGATGCGGCTGGCAAGTAGGTGTGCAACTGCCAGGTTTATTAAAGTTTAAAAAGTCAATACCTTTTCAAATATAACATCAATTTGAATGAAACTTGTTACTACTGCACACCGCAGGACAATGATGAGTAAAGTGGGCCTAAAATTGACACACTGTCGTGTACCATTTTGTCTGTATTTCAGGAACAAACAAACAAGATGCGAGTTTTAGTAACATATATCTATAAGATACAACATTAAAAAATATTTCTGGGTAGACATGTTGAAGGAATGGCCTTAGTGCATTGACGGTACAGACCAATTTGAAGTAAACATTACAGAGCATCCTTTTATTTGTTGGAACTAGCATTCCTGAACAGAAAGGAAAAATATATAAGGAGCCTCAGATGCTGGTTTATACCAACGATTGACACAAAGTGCTGGGGGAACTCAGCAGCTTAGGCAGCATCTCAGGAGAAAATGGCTAGGTGACGCTTCAGGTCAGGACCCTACTTCAGAAAAATGAAGAACGAACAAGGATTACTTTAATCATGCCTTGGAGGTGCGTTGGGGCCAGTGGTAATGCACAGTAATAATACTCCAACAATTCACCATCCATTGTTGCAGATTCCAGTGGTGTGACATTCCTGTGCTCTCTTGAACTCACGAGAACCCCAATCCCTCACTCTCTTCACGTCCACCAGGGCCCTTGTTACTGCATTTCATTGAAACACACCTGACTCTGATTCTTATGCTCAGTTTAGATCATAGAACATGGATGAGTACAACACAGGAAAAGGCCCTTTGGCCCACAATGTTTGTGCTGAACAAGGTACCAAGTTAAACAGAAGTCAATGGATATTTTTTAGGCAGAGATGGATAGATTCTTCATTAGTACGGGTGTCAGGGGTTAAGGCAGAAGAATTGAGGTTAAGAGAGAAAGATAGATCAACCAAGATTGAATGGTGGACTAGACTCGATTGGCCAAATGTCCTAATTCTGCTACTATCACATATGAACAAGAAACTCATCTCCCCTGCCTGCCTATTCCTCAATTTCCTGCATATTGTGCCTATCTAAAAGCCTCTCTCATACCTGCCTCCACCACCACCCCCGGCAGCACATTCCAGACACTCACCATTCTGTGTAAAAAAATCATGCCCCGCACATCTCCATAAAATTTGCCTCTCTCACCTGAGTGCTAGTTTCTAGTAATTCGCTAATAAATCTCTAGTAATTCTTTTTTCCATCCTGGAATAAAGGTTCTGACTGTCACTCCTATCTATGCCACTCATAATGTTAGACAGTTCTATCTGGTTTCCCCTCAATCTTTGGTGTTCTAGAGTAAACGATCCAAATTTGAACTTACTAGACCCCATTCCTTCTATGGTATACAAAAGGCTGGAGAAACTCAGCGGGTGCAGCAGCATCTAAGGAGCGAAGGAGATAGGCAACATTTTGGGCCGAAACCCTCAGCCATTCCTTCTATATTGAGATGCTGCCTGTCCCGCTGAGATACTCCAGCATTTTGTGTCTATTTTGGGTGTAAACCAGCATCTGCGGTTTCTACCCAATCTACCCAATTTCTCATGCTACTTTTAAAATTACCAGTTCCACTGGATAAATTATTATACAAAGGTGTAACATGAAAAACAAAATGAATTTATAACGTGTTGGGGTGTTAAGTGAAGTAACATGCAATAGATCTGAAATTCTGCCTTTGATACCATTGAGGTCCCAAGTGCGCTGGAGTTTTATTGCTCATTGGAAACTGAAAATCTGAATATATAAATATGGTGTCACTAGCTATAGCATGCTGGAGTGCTATAAACAGCACAGTATGCATTAGCTAACAGTATAAATATAAACACAAAAGCTCATTTCAATTGGTAACTGCTGTAAAATGAAGTCTACAGCAGTGTGAAGGAACGGATAAATAGAACCTTTTGTCTACTACTCACACAAGCACTGTGTTTCAAACTGTCAAATATTTCTTTGCTGTTCATTAAGGAAGTTAATGGTCCAGTGTGCAATAAAATATCGATATTTGGTGCAGTGAATCAAATGGCTAAAGAATTTAAGTAAGGTCCTAAACATATCGATTGCCACTAAATTTAGGAAGGAATTATACCCACAATTCCTTGCCGATGGGTTAGCACGGAAACAGGCCCTTCGGCTCACCGAGTCCACATCGAACATCGATCACCCGTTCTCACTAGTTCTACGTTATTCCACTTTCTCATCCACTTCTTACACTCTAGGGGCAATTCACGGAGGCCAATTAACCTACAAACCGGCCCATCATTGGGATGAGGGAGGAAACTGGAGCACCCAGAGGAAACCCACGCGGTCACAGGGAGAACGTGCAAACTCCATGCAGACTGCACCCGGGGTCAGGATTGATCCCGGGTCTCTGGTGCAGTGAGACAGCAGCTCTACCAGCTGTGTCATTGTGCTACCAATGTAGATCCTTGTAAAATTATAAAAGGTCTGACCTTGCTTGGCCAAGCTGATGTAGTGAATATATAGAAAGGAACTGCAGGTGCTGGTTTACACGGAACATAGACACAGAATGCTGGAGTAACTCAGCGGGACAGGTAGCATCTCTGGAGAGAAGGAATTCCTTCTCTTCAGGGATGCTGCCTGTTCCATTCAGTTACTTTGGCATTTTGTATCTATCTCCGGTGTAATCATTGTTTATTGTTAAATCCTGTGAGTTTATAACACACATTGTTTTGGTGATTCTCTCCTACAGCAGCATTTGAATCCAATACTTTTTCCCTCCATCGTCAATAAATGAAAGGATTTGTTCATTGGAAATGGTCATAGAGTCCCAAAGTCATAAAATGTGGAGACAGGTCTTTCAGCCCAACTTGCCCACACCAACCAACATGCCCCATCTACCTGTTCGCACTTAATAGCATATTTCCCAAAGCAGGGTGACCAAAACTAAACACAATACTCCAAGTGTGGCCTTGTCATGTCTTGTACAAATGTAACATAACATTCGAACCTCAATACTCAATTCCATGACTGATGGAGGCCAGCAGCCAAAAGCATTCCTCACCTCCCTGTCTACCTGCCATGCCACTTTCAGGGAACTATGTACTTGTACACCTCGATCCCTCTACTCTTCAACAATCCCCAGGGCCATACCATTCTCAAAGATGTAATGGATTTTAGAATTGTTGAACATCATTAAAAATTCTGACATTCAAATACAATTAAAGTAAATTATGAAGATCTTTGAAATATGAAGAATTTAAATTAAATAAAGTTAATTTAGAAAAAAAATGTAGCTTCCCATTGCTTCTGATTTGCAGGTCTGAAATTCTTACTGATATCAATGATGTCTAAAATTCTTACTTAAATCAATGGTCTGGAATTCTTACTGAAATCAATGGTCTAAAATTCTTACTGATATCATTGCCATCTGGAATTCTTACTGAAATCAATGATGTCTGGAATTCTTGTTGAAATCACTGACGTCTGGAATTCTTATTGAAATCAATAATATCTAGAATCCTATGTCACATTTGACTGATACGGGATCTAAGAGGAAATTCCCCAGTATAATGTCAGGGACTCACAGTAAGACTGGGACCTGCTCTTTTCCTTTGGAATCCTGAGCCCAATGATATTTAACAAATGAGAGGAGACCAGATTGATTCCAGTTTAATGCATTGTCATGAAGCCATTCAGTGTGGCCCAACTTGCCCACGCCAACCAACATGCTCCATCTACAGTCTGAAGAAGGGTTTTGGCCCAAAACGTTGCCTATCTCCTTCGCTCCATAGATGCTGCTGCACCCGCTGAGTTTCTCCATCATTTTGTGTACCCTGCTGCATCTACACAAGTCCTATTAAATCTTTCATCCTTCACCTTAAACCTATGTCCTCTGGTCCTTGATTCCCCTACTCTGGGCAAAAGACTGTGCTTTTACACAAATTCTGACAAAAAATGTCACCTATTCATTTTATCCAGAGATGCTGCCTGACCTGCGGATTTACTCCAGCACTTTGCATCTATCTTCGGTATAAACCAGCTTCCACAGTTCCCGCTCTACACACCGTGCATTTACTTAATGATAATAATAATAATATATTTTATTGTCATTTCACATAAGTGCAACAAGATTTGGTTTGCAACTTCGAGATTTCGGTTAGCAACCCTCGAGAACAATGTTTGTAAAAACGAACTTTTGACCAGTAACATCAGCACAGACTAAAGTGTGAGGCCGGGGGAGATAGTCCATGGGGGTGGGGGGGGGGGGGGGGGGGGGAGTGTGTTACTCAGCAGGGCCGGTTCAGAGCCGCTATAGCTCTGGGAATGAAGCTGTTCCTGAGTCTGGTAGTGCGGGCTTAGAAGGCCTTGCAACGTCTGCCGGAAGGAAGTAGTTCGAACAGTCCATTATAATGGTGAGAGGAATCCTTATGTATGCTGACGGCCTTCCTGAGGTACCGTGTGTGGTAGATGCCCTCCAAGGCTAGTAGCTGGAGGGCATTTACCTGATCCATTCCTCTCATGATTTTTTACACCTCTATAAGATAACCCCTCCTTGCCCTGTTATCATTTTCTTTTAAAGTGCCACCTTTAACCTTAAGTGGTACAAATTTGGAATCGTGTTAAATGACGCACAACTGATGTTTATTTTTTGTCGGATGAGAAAGATAATTGGTTCACTAGATTAACTTGCAAAGAGCAAATCAACTGAAGGCTTGAACTGAAACAAAAGTGCACAATTCTAGTAGATTTCAGATTCTACAAAACCAAATGATGGTGCAAAGTAATTTTATCTCAATGTCAGCAGTGTGGAGGAGTTGCAGGAACTGTTGACAAGGTAATTATAAGTAAGGATAGCTGTTCACCAGTTGTAGCTCCTTCACTACAAATCAGGACTCCCATGCTATAAATCAAATATGTTTCACAGGCAGAATGTAAATAAAGTAATGCTGGAAAAAGAAAAGCGAGCAATTTGCGATGAGAATGATTGAATTATTAGTTTGAGTTTTGTGTTTAGTTATAGTGATATAGCGTGGAAAACAGGTCCTTTGGCCCTCGGAGTCCGTGCCAACCATCGATCATAGTAGTTTCATGTTATCGTACTGTCGCATCCTACACACCAGGGGCAATTTACAGAAACCAATTAACCTACAAACTACATATTCTTTGGAATATGGGAGAAAACCAGCGCACCCAAAGGAAACCCACATGGTCACAGGGTGAATGTTCAAACTCCGCACAGATAGTTCCAGAGGCCAGCATCTGAACCCGAGTCTCTGGCGCTGTGAGGCAGCAGCTTTACTACTGCACCGTTGTGCCGTCCTATTTTTGTTTAAGATACAATTCCCATTAATTGACAAGCTTTCAAAAATGTTGGTAAATGGGCAGAGGGTGGAGAAGTGGTGAAGTGGAATTTAATTGCAAGTTCTCAGCAATTCTTTGCAGCAAAGAAAAAATAAATAAGAGAGTAAATGGTACACATTATTAAAGAGTCAAGAATATTTAATTGATTATGTACTGACAACAGAACAATGGAATTCTTACCTGCTGCAGTTAAACTGACCCATTGTCAATACACACAGATAAAATATAATAATCAAAAAAAATTAAATTAATAACCAAAATACTAAGTAACCATTGTAGTGCAAAAACAGAAATCTGGAGTGAAACCAGAGACTAAAGAAGGTCATAGTTGCTGAGGTTAGTATTGTGCAGTGTTCAACTGCCTGATGGTTGCTGGGAAGAAGCTGGTTTTCAACCTGGAGGTCACAGGAGTTTCAGACTCCTGTACCTTATTCCCAATGGTAGCAGTGAGATGAGACTGTGGCCAGGGTGTTGTGGGTCTTTGATGATATTAGCCGCCCTTTTGAGGCAGGACCTCCCATAGATTCCTTCAATGGGAAGAGGTCAGAATCTGTGAACAACCGGGCATTATCTTTTACTTGTAAATACTTTTTGTGCTTAAAAGTATGTCTTGGGAATTTAGGGTTAAAAATATTTAGTTAAGAAGAAAGGGTGCAGTGAAGATTTACGAGGATGTTGCCAGGACTCAAGGGCCTGAGTTATAGGGAGAGGTCGAGCAGGCTAGGACTCTATTCCTTGGAGCGCAAGAGGACGAGTGGTGATCTTATAGAGGTGTACAAAATCATGAGAGGAATAGAGTCTCTTGCCCAGAGTTAGGGAATTGAGAACCAGGGGACATAGATTTAAGGTGAGGGGAGGGAAAGATTTAATAGGAGCCTCAGGGGTAACTTTTTCATACAAAGGGTGGTGGGTGTATGGAAAGCAGGCAGATGGGACTAGTGCAGATGGGACATGTTAGTCAGTGAAGACAAATTGGGCCAAAGGGCCTGTTTAGACACTGTACGACTCTATGACTCTTAAGGGCCTGTCCCACTCGGGCGTCATTTGCACGTCATGCAGGTGGCGCGTGAAGATTTTGTGAATTCCAAAATCCTGGGGTGCTGCACGCGTCCGCGCATCACTGCCTACGTCACCACGCACCATGCGCGCTTAATGCATGTCACGTAAATTTTGCGCAAATGACACCCAAGTGGGACAGGCCCTTAAGTAAACAAGATGCCAAAGAATTGCTTCATTTATCATTGATTCCTAAAATTCATCAATTTATGGTAGCAAAATCAAACAAATATAATTATATTTCTCTGAACATGACTATTATTTATTCAGATTAATTAGATGCCTGGGCTGTCCAATGACCAGGGACAGACTGATGATCTAAGACACACATAAAGGGCTTTAATTGTTGCTTTTCTTACCAATATTTTTGGAAGATTTATAAAAGACAGTTCTTGCTTAGTAACAGATAAATTTAGAACTTTAATGAAATGGCACTGTTTTTAAAAAAAATGCAAACTAACATGTCACCATTGACAGAAGTGATAATCTTACAAAGTCTGGCTTCGAAGGGAAGTCACTTAACTGGTTGATTTTCAAGAAAAGAAAAACCTAGCCAGAATTAAACTGGTGTGAGCACAGAGGATGTTGAAAAAAGAAACTAATTTCCAAATGCAGCAGAGTGTAAAAGTAACAGGAGATTTTGTTTGTGTGTTATCATTTCACACGTTTTCATTTGCAGCCCCATGCCTGTGCCACACGTTCCCTCTGATGTTGGAAGATGGGCATGGTTGTGGTCATTTTTCAGAACCATTATTGCTGTTACTCCAGATTACCCAGCAGTAAGTGTGCGCTTGATAGACAGAACTAATCCTGCACATTATTCCCTCCCCTGCAAACAATTTACAGCGCTCCATTTATCATTTCTTTCTGGCTAAGACTGGCAAGCCGTACCCAATTAGATAAAGCGCTAGAGAGCCAACAGTCTTTTTCTTAGTTAGTTTTCCTGGACTCACCTTAAATTGTCATGTTTTCTAAAGCAGTGGCACAGCAGGATTATTCTAAAACCCAATCACTTATGAAAATTGGAAGAATCTGTACAAAGAAATCCTGATGAGTTGCCATAAATCTTAGTAATCTTCTCCACAACTTTATCCCTGACCTGTCTGGTGTGTTCCTTGGGCTTCATGATGCTGTTTGTTCACTAATGTTCTCTAACAAATCTCTGAGGCCTTCACAGAACAGCTGTATTTATACTGAGATTAGATTACACACAAGTGGACTCTATTTACTAATTAGGTGACTACTGAAGGCAATTGGTTGCACTGGATTTTATTTAGGGGTATCAGAGTAAAAGGGGCTGAATACTTTTGCACGTCACACTTTTCAGTTTTTTTTGTAATAAAATTTGGAAACCATGTATCACTTTCCTTGCACTTCATAATTATGCACCACTTTGTGTTGGTCTATCACATAAAATCCCAATAAAATACATTTACATTTGTGGTTTTAACGTGACAAAATGTGGAAAAGTTCAAGGGGTATGAAAACTTTTGCAAGCCACTGTATATCTATCTATATATATATGTGTGTGTGTGTGTATAGTATGTATATTTATATATGTGTGTGTTTATATACGTGTGCATATATATGTGTGTATACGTGGATGTGTTTATATGGTGTGTGGGTATATATAAACAGTATGTGTGCGTGTCCACACATATGCTAAACTTATATAAAATATTATATATATATATAATATCTAGTTTAAAGATGCAGCATGGAAATTAGCCCTTGGGCCCATCAAATCCATGCCGACCATCGATCACCCATTCACACTAGTTCTATGTTATCCAACTTTCTCATCCATTCCCTACACACTAGGGGGCAATTTACAAAGGCCTATTAATACATTTTAACATAAACATGCACCACAGTGACCCCTCCACATTCCTCACCGTGATGGAAGGAGAAAAAAAGTTCAATCGCTTCCCTTCTTTGTTCTCCCACGGTCGGGGCCTCGAACCTTCCGTTGACGGGACGATCTTGACTCCTGTAGGCGGTGGTGGGCCCGCCGTGTCGGGGCAATCAAGCTCCTGCATCGTGGGGGAATCTACTTTATTGCAGACAATGGACTTTTTCTCTCGAATTGTCATGCTCCAATGATGAAAACGACATTTTACACTCTGATATTTTTCTCTTTGCTCTGTCTGTTATATTTGTGTTTAGCTTGATTGTATTCATGTCGATTATTATCATGTAGATTATTAGGTAGCACGCGAACAAAATCTTTTCATTGTATCTCGGTTCCCCTGACAATACTAGACCAAACAGAGTGCAGCACGGTGGTGCAGCTCCGGGTTTGATCCTGACTACGGGTACTGTCTGTATGGAGTTTGTGCATTCTCCCTGGGACCGCGTAGGTTTTCTCTGAGCGCTCCAGTTTTTTTTCCACATTCCAAAGACATACAGGTTAATAGGCTTTAGTAATGATTGTAAATAGTCCCTAGCGTGTAGCAGACAAAATTGCTGGAGAAACTCAGCGGGTGCGGCAGCATCTATAGAGCGAAGGAAATAGGCAAAACCCTTCTTCAGACTCTGAAGTCTGAAGTGTGAAGAAGGGTTTTGGCCCGAAACGTTGCCTATTTCCTTCGTTCTATAGATGTTGCCGCACCCGCTGAGTTTCTCCAGCAATTTTGTCTACCTTTGATTTTCCAGCATCTGCTGTTCCTTCTTGAACACCCTAGTGTGTAGTGTTGTGCTAGTATACGGGGATCGCTGGTAAATGCGGACCTGGAGGACTGAAGGGCCTGCTTTTGCATTGTATATTTCAACTAAACTAAACTCAACAATACCCATCCCAATCCCACTGGACAGTTTACCAGCCCGGAGCAGACTTGATGGTTGGTGGTGTGAAGGATCGAAACCTTGATGAAGAAAGGAAACATCATGTGCTTGATGTTCCTGCCCAATGACACAACAAAGATAACAGTCTCAAGGGTGTGTGGACTCCTGGCATCAATGGTGTGTGAAATGATATGCCTCTAAGCACTGAACTATGCATGATCATCTTTGATCATCTCACGCAATTAAGTAATTTCATCAAACATAAATTTGAATTCAAGAGATTCAACATCCACCCTAAATGTTTGTTTTTTTTGCTAATGTGAAGACCAAACCAGATTCAGGTTGATGCCTCACTTGGAAATGTTTTGTGAGGAACAGTTTGCCGTCAGTCGGAGAGCGTCACGTTGGCAAACTCCTGCCCACATCAACAAGCCCAGAACTCAGGGGAGGAGGCCTGAGACCAAACAACAACAGGCCAAATGTTTCTGTGAGCCAGCGAGAGCAGCTCTTGCTTCTTTGTATAAAAGTACAGACAGTTTTCTGGATCATCTTTGATTGAATTCCAGCAGGTCCTCTAAAGAGGACTACTTCATCTGGTTAACATCTAGTGAGATTGCCGTAGAGTCAGAGTAATAGAACGATTATCAGCTGTATCAGGCAACTGAACCATCCTATTAGTTCAGTCTAATTTATTGTCATGTCTACCGAGGTACAGTGAAAAGTTATTGTTGCGTGCGACCCAGTCAGCAGAAAGACAATGCATGATTACAATCGAGCCGTATACAGTGTATAGATACATGATAAGGGAATAATGTTTAGTGCAAGGTAAAGCCAGCAAAGTCCGATCAAGGATAGTCACCAGAGAGGTAGATAGTAGTTCAGCAGTGCTCTCTAGTTGTGTTAAGGGCCCGTCCTACCAGCATGCGACTCCATGCGATGAGCGCGATCAAACTAGAAGCGGGGGCCGCGCGGAGGTCGGGTGATCCCCTGTACAGGGCCGTTCCCACCAGCATGCGCCTGCATGCGGCAAGCGCGACCAAACCGGCAGCGAGGACCGCGCGGAGGTCGGGTGAGTGGCGCAACGCGGCGCAAAGTGAGGCGAACTTGGAGCGAAGTCTTAAGGTAAGTTCGCCAGGACAGAGAGGGGCACACAGAGAGGGGCACAGAGGCACACACACACACACAGGGCCACGGAGCCACACACATAGAGGGTCACGGAGGCACCTACAGATAGGTTCACGGAGGCACGATGTCGAGGCGGTGTGTAATGCGTCGAGGCGACTGCGAGCTGACAAGCCGTTGCCGCGCGGAATTCTTGAACAGTCAGTTTTTCGGAGCCCCGCGCGATGTCAGGACGAACTCCGTACAATTCCGCACGGCTCCGGCGATCGAAGTGGGACCGGCCCCGCGACGCCGGACGGCTGAAGCGACCACGTTAGGTCGCGCTCATCGCATGGAGTTGCATGCTTGTAGGACAGGCCCTTTAGGATGATTCAGTTGCCTGATAACAGCTGGATGAAACAGTTCATGAATCTGGAGGTGTGCATTTTCACACTTTTATACTTTTTATCTTTTAGAATATAGAACAGTACAGCGCAGGAACAGGCTCTTCGGTCAAAAATCTCCTTTGCCTGCACGTGGTCTATATCCTTCCATTTACTGCATATCTAGGTGCCTATCTAAAAGCCTATTAAATACCTCTTCCTCCACTACTTCCCATGGCAGAGAGTTCCAGACACCCACTACTCTCTATATTTAAACAAAAATCACTTTGCCTCTCTCACCTTAAAGCGCCCCCTTCCCAGTTCTCCTTCCAGTCTTACATTCTGACTACATTCTATCTCTGGTCACAGAAAATTTGACAACATGTTGAAAATTTTGCGGCGACCATACTGAGGCCACGACTAGTTCCCAGAATGCGGGAACTCCTCGCGACCATGAAGGAGACTCACCAGAGACCACCAGCGAACATGTGGCGATCATGTGGTGAGCACAGAGGCTCCTGCACTCGCCTAAAAAGTCACCTAAGTGGGACAGGCCCTTTAGTCATTGCTTCATTATGGGTGGTCCAGGAGAAGTTGTTGGTGATATTGACTCCTAGGAATTTGAAGTTTTCAAACATCTCTACCTCGTCACCGTCACCTATCAGGGGTAGAGTATGTGCACCGCTTCACTTCCTGAAGTCGCTCACTATCTCCTTTGTCTTGCTGAAAGACTGTTGTTGCGACACTAGGACACGAGGTTGACAATCTCCTTCCTGTACTCCGTCTCATCATTATTTAATATCTGGTCCACACTGGTGTACAAAGAGGAAAGAAGGGGACTGGCAACGCATCCCTGTGGAGCACGCGTGTTGAGGATAATCATAGAGGACGATTTGTCCCCTATCCTCACTGATTGGGGTATTTTGGTCAGGAAGTCGAGGATCCAGTTGCGGAGAATCAAATATCAACAACTAGAGTCTGGTCCTGAGCACCAATCTCCCATTGGAGACCCTTCAATTATCTTTCATCAGACTTTACGAGACTTATCTTGCTCTAAATGTTATTCCCTCTAAACTGTATCTTTGTACTGTGGATGGCTTGATTGTAATCATGGTAGAGTTGCTGCCTTATAGTTTATGAGACCCGGGTTGGATCCTGACTATGGGTGCTGTCTGTACCGTGTTTGTACATTCTCCCCGTGACCACATGGGTATTCCCCGGGTGTTCCAGTGTCCTCCCATACTCCTAAAATGTAGAGGCTTGTAGATTCATTTGCCTTCTGTAAAAATTGTAAATTGTTCCTAGTGTGAAGATAGTGCTAGTGTATGGAGATTGCTGGTCAGTGTGGACTAGGTGGGGAGAAGGACCTGTTTCCACGCTGTATCTCTAAACTAAGCTAAATAGCTTTTCGATGGTACAATAAACCAAACCAAACTAAACATTCATAGATGATTAGAAAACACCATCGTGAATAGCACTGCGTCTTAGAACATTACCCTCTCAGCAGAGAGATCTGGGCTTGGATCCAGCAGAGGTATATTGGATGTCGGGGTTTCCAAAGACAATGACTGTAGGACCCTCAGATGAATGAACTGCGAGTTTTTCTGCAGGATCCTGGTGAGCATGGATACACAGCTAAATAAACATGTCGACATTTCAATACTACTTGTCACCAACATTTGCCATTACATTCACAGGTTGTAATTAAGAGTATTGCAGTTAATGAAAATACCTGTCTTGCCCAATGGGGTTGATCCTCTGAATATAACTGAGATATATTCAATAGTTTTTTACTGCACGTACATCTGACCTCATAATATTTGGTGGTGCTCCTGTATTCTGATAAAGCGCGAGTTCTCTTGCCAAGAATACCCATTGTAACAACCACAACAATTTAACAGAATACAACTGGAGAAATGTTTCTGGTGAGTACAGTTCATGTAGAGTAAGATTGATTGATGGCCCTCCAGTCCACGCAACCATCTGTTTACACTAGTTCTATGTTATCCCACTTTTGCATCGACTCCCTACACACCAAGGGCAATTTATATCAAATTAGACACTTAACAGCATTGATATATAGAGGGAACTTTGCATCCAAGTCCATATATCCCTAAAATTGGCAACATCAGTAAATAGAGTGGAATAGAGTGGAATAGAGTGGAAAGCGTGCGATATGCTTGCCTTCATCAGTTGGGGCATTGAGTATAAGTCAGGAAGTCATGTTCTAGCTTTATTGGACTTTTTACTTCTGGCCGTAATTAGAGTATTGCGTGTGGTTCTGGTTGTCCCATTAAATGAGGGATACGGAGGCTTTGGGGAGGGTGCGGGTGATATTTATCAGCATGTCACCTGGTTACCAAGATTCTAGCTGTCGGAGAGGTTGGATAAACTTGGATTGCTTTCTATCGAGCATCGAGACTGAGGGCAGGCCTGATAGAAGTGTATAAAATGTTCCATCTACACTGCAAATGCAGGCAGGTGGGATTAGTGTAGATGGGACATGTTGGCCGGTGTGGGCAAGTTGGGCCGAAGGGCCCATTTCCACGCTGTAAGATTCTATGACTCTAACATCATGAGAGGCATGGAAGGGGTAGACAGTCTGAACCTTTTCCTGGGTTAAGAGGTCAAAGACTAGAAGGCAGCGCTTTAAGGTGAGAGAGGCAAAGTGATTTTTGTTTAAATATAGAGAGTAGTGGGTGTCTGGAATTCTCTGCCATGGGAAGTTGTGGAGGAAGAGACATTTAATAGGCTTTTAGATAGGCACCTAGATATGCAGTAAATGGAAGGATATAGACCACGTGCAGGCAAAGGAGATTTTTGACCGAAGACCCTGTTCCTGTGCTGTACTGTTCTATATTCTAAATTGACATTTGATAGTGCTGGAAGGGAATATTTCACATGCCTCTGGATCTATGATGCACAGCAGTGATATGAGGAATTTCATCTTGGACCTGCATGTTAAAAAGAGTATCTGCCTAATGAGCAGGGTTGGTTAATTGGGCGTATGGGGAATTAGTCTGATCAGGGATGGTGGACAAGCCTTCCAGCTGTCTCCAGGTCATCTTCAGAGGAAGATCAACTCAAAGCATTAAAACGTCGGCAGCAATTCTCCAGACTTTAGAATTTTTAAGAATCTAAAACTAATTTCCAAAAGTTTTCTTTCAGTTGAGCATTACAGTTTGAACATTTTGCTCCATTCAGGCATTTTTGGAAATGAGGGTTTATATTTCTTTCCCCTTCTCTCATTACTTTAGACATTAGACTTTAGAGATACAGTGCGGAACCAGGCCCTGCAGCCCACTGAGTTCGTGCCGACCAGCAATCACCCCACACACCAGCACTATCCTACATACTAAGGATGTTACAATTTTACTAAAGCCAATTAACCCTATAAACCTGTCTGTCTTTGGAGTGTGGGAGGAAACCGGAGCACCTGGAGAAAACCCACATAGTCACAAGAAGAACATGCAAACTCTATACAGATAGCATCCGTAGTCAGGATTGAGCCCTACTGCTGCTCCACTGTGCTGCCCCTAACACCTACCCGGTACCTTTGTTTCCTTTTCTTCTCTAGCCTTTGTCTGCCCATCTGCCGATCAAAATCCCCCCCTCGCCTGTATCCCTCTCTCACTTGCCAGAAGATCGATACTAAATGCTGGAGTAACTCAGCGGGTCAGGCAGCGTCCCTGTAGAGAAGGAATTGGTGATCTTTTGTGTCGAGACCCTTCATCACTTGCCAGACTTTGTCCCACTCCCACCTCCTTTCCAGTTTACTCCAGCCTTCTACAATCAGTCTGCAGGACCCTGACCCGAAACATCTCTCTATTCCCTCCACAGATGCTGCCTGACCCATTGCATTCCTCCAGCACTTTGTGCTTTGCTCAATATTCTTGCATCTGCAGTTCCTTGTGCCTCTCTAGAAAACCGCATTCCTCGTTGTCCAGCAATACAAGGGTGATCTTTGAAAAGTGAAGAAAAACCAGTTATGTTTTAATTATTATCTAAATTCTGTAGCAATATCAGCTCATTTCAAAAAATTATTCTGCTCAGACATAAGAAGCTAACTGTTAACTGAATGGTGACAGGATTATTGCCTGTGAATTAACTGCCAGGGACTTCGGCTGTGGCCTCTATTGATGGCAAAATCACAGCAGAGTAGGATATAATCATGGGTCTCGCTGGAAGATAGCTTTAAGGTGGAGCTGGAGTCATGCCAATGCTCTTATTGAGGTAATGAGGGACTATGCCTACATGACCTTTGCTTGATTCTGGCTACGGTACGTACAAAGTGCTAATATCCGCAGAAGGAGATTCCATTTGCTTTCCACGGGTTCAATAATGCACATGGAGCCCTCAACCCTTCTTGCATTGTAAACAGACATTTCTGCCAACAGACAAATCCAAAATTATGAGAGGCATAGATAGGGTAGACAACCAAAGCCTTTTTTTCCCCCCAAGATGGAAAGATCATATGCTAGACGGCACAGCTTTAAGGTGAGAGGGGAAAAGTTTAAAGGAGATGTGCAGGGTAATTTTTTTTTACACAGTGGGTGGTGAGTGCCTGGAACATGCTGCCAGGAGTGGTGGTGGAGGCAGGTACAAAAGTGGTGTTTGAGAGACTTTTGGATAGGCAATTGGATATGTAAGGAATGGTGCGGGTGTGTGGGCTTATCGGCCTCTGTAAATTTCCCCCCAATGTGTTGTGAAAGTGGCATAACATAGAACGAGTGTGAACAGGTGAACAATGGTCGTTGTGGACTCGGTGGGTCTCAGGGCCTGCCTGTCAGCATGCTGTATCTCTCAACTAAACTAAACTAAAAACAAAAGGAGGAAAAAGGGTGTTGATCCTTCACAAGCCAGCATGCTACACACACAAGGAATCTTCCAATCTAAAATCACATTATATGTCATATACAGACTACAAAATCCCACGCATTGATTTGCACCTTGATTCAATTCTGTGGGACATAAAATAACATGGGCAATGTGATTGAATATCCAGAGCTGTGTCTTGTACTGATGCAACTGAAGAGCAGCCTATAGATATGGAAAAGGAAAGACTGCGTGGGACCCAGAAGGTTATGAAGCAATAAGAAATAAGTCATTTTTCATAATAGAATCATCAATACATTTAAAGTCTGTACAATTGACACCAGACATACATGATAAACAGTTCCAGCTTTTCTATTAAAGTTTCTGGTGATACCAATCTGGGGAAACGTGAAAAGATACTTGTGTCTGATTATTGTTTGATTGATACAGCCGGGAAACAGGCCCTTCGGCCCACTGAGTCCTCGCTGGCCATCGACCGCCCGTTCACACCAGTTCTACGTTATCCCACTTTTGCATCCACTCCTTACACACTAAGGGCCGATTTACAAGCCTGCACGTCTTTGGGATGTGGGAGGAAACCGGAGCGCCCAAAGGAAACCAACGCAATCGCAGGGAGGACGTGCAAATTCCATACATACAGGTCAGGTTCGATACTGGGTCTCTAACGCTGTGAGGCAGCAGCTCTACCAGCTGTGCCACTGTGGCACCCCCATTTACAAAGTCATATTTAGTTTGACAATTGCAAAAAGGTTCAGACGCAAAAACTAAATGCACTGCTGTTTTTGAAATCCCCAAATATAATGCTCTGCTTGTCCCACTGCCCCCATTATTTCATTTTTGGAAGATACAGGAAAAATCTTGCCTGATCAGCAACCATAATATATTCTGGGACAATTAATTCATTTCACTGGCATCAGGGCTGTTTACATTGCTGAACGTCACATTGCTGTGAGTGAATATATTAAAAGAAATACCTTGAAGGTGACAGAATTTATTTCACAATAGAAATCACAGCAACAATTGCACCGCATGAAGATAACGAGAATTAATTTGGTGCAGCTGTTAATTATCCGCAAAAAGGAATCCTGCAGCTGTTGTTGGAAAGGGATAAAGTGTGTTAACAGGTGAAACTCTAGGGATTAGGTGGGTCGGAGCAACTTTCTTGTTTGGGATTAATGACCAGCCTGTTAAAACGAGGAAGCATGCAACGCCATGTGAAAGAGCAGCAACTACATGTATGACCTTAATGGGGCCTTAGGGACCCTTCTTGATACAAAACTGGAATCCTGCATAACTAGCACACTACACCTGGCCATTGAAGAGAGAGAGAGAGAGAGAGAGAGAGGGGTGGGTGGGGGTAAAAAAGAGAATTGCCTGTCCCACTTAGGCGATTGTTTAAGATCTACAGGCGACTAGGCTGTTGCCACATGGTCGCCAGGGTGTCATCTGTGTGGTCTCCTCAGTCGTCCAAAGAATGGTACAGTCTTTCTGGTCGCCGCAGAATTTTGAAATGTTCAAAACTTTTCGGTGACCGTTGTCTTGACGCCAATGGGGGTAGCCTGATGTAGGATGTTGCCAGGATGACGTTGGATGTTGCCAGGATGACGTTGGTAGTTGCCGGTGATGACATTGGTGAATTCCATTAAAGTTTTATTATTAGATAATTTAAATTTTAATGTTATTATAATATTTTTGTATGCACAGTTGTATGTTAAATTTATAATATAGATCATTTAAATTTTAATATTATAATATTTTTGTATGCACCGTTGCATGTCGTAGGGGTGTACAGTCGCTGTTTTTTGGGCGACCTGCAACGACTATGACAGTCGCGCAGTCGCCTAAGTGGGACAGGCCCTTAAAAGTGTTTCGTGTTCAAAGCTCTCTGAGCCCGCGTGTGGCAAGAACAAGAACAAAACTTGGAAGATGGCAATTTGTTACGTGGTTTCTTCTGGCTGTGCTTGTGTGGAGGTATTCCACACCTCCCACTATCATTTCATATGTGAACCAGAGGCACTAATATAAAGGTAAGGGGTGTGCGAACAATTATGAATTTTTGTCTTCCGCTATTAACCCACTGGTAACATTGTGCAGAAATGAAAAATATTCTCCTGATCTGAGTTGATGCGATGTGACCTGTGCATTTGCAAGTGGGATGTCACAGGTTTAACCCAATTGGGGGAGGACGTTCTGTATACTGACGATTTTGAATATTAATAATTAGATTGGCTATTAATACAAGCACCTGAGTTTAAGAGTCTTATACTAAAGTAAAGGTCAGTAAAGAATAATATTCAAGTTGAAAATAGTTTTTACTCTTAAAATGTATTCTGGAATTTGCAAGTGAGTTAGATTTTGCATTTAATTCAGCAAAATAAATGTTATGTTAATCCCAATGTACACTTGGAAGAAATGAATGGTTATGTTTTGGGGCAGGTAAAAAAAAAATCAATACTTTGACTTCAAACATATAATCCATGATTCAATAGTGTGAAATCTAACATTGCTTTAATGAATCAGATTATCAGACCTTATTAACATGCTGTTTGGTTCGGCTGGTTACACTGTCTGGTGTGATGAGGATTTCTCTTTTCTCCCTTGGTGTGTTATAATGGACTGAGGCTCAGTCATGGGTAGCAAACAATTAATTTGTTCACAATAAGATGGTTCAAGGCCTTTCTCTTCCCCCCGCCCCACCTGATATGCCGCACATGTGGATGTTTAATATGACCAGAATGTGTTAATAACTCAATGCTGTATTCACAGGTCAAGGTAGAAAAGCCTGAATAAATGAATGCTTAAGATGTATTATGGAAGTGTACATCACTAATTGAATTTAATTATAGAACACTTGAAACAAGATTTTTTTAAAAATATATAAATTAGCCTTGTAGTTTTGACTGCTTGATTCTCTTTTTTTTCTAAGGGCTAAAGATGTCAGATAAATGGTATTTTAAATGGTTACCTCTGTTGCTTAATGCTCCTGGTTTCTTTGTAAGTTAAGTGTTCTGGAACACAGCCAGATGGAAGAGGGGAGAAAGGTATTCTGCTGAAAGCAGAGATATTATTTTGCTATCTCCCCCCTCCCCCCCATCTCCTCTTCCTCTCCGTCCCCCCTGCTCCTCTCTCCCCCCACCCCATCCATCTCACTGCTCGCTCGCTCTCCCCCTCCTCCTCTCCCTCCCCTCCTCCTCCTCTCCCTCCCCTCCTCCTCTCCCTCACTCTCCTCCTCTCTCCCCCTCCTCCTCTCTCCCCTCATCCTTCCCCCCTCCTCCTCTCCCTCCCCTCCCCCTCCTCTCGCTCCCCTCCCCTCATCCTCCTCCTCTCTCCCCCTCCTCCACCCCCCTCCTCCTTCCTCCTCTCCCCCACCTCTCCCTCCTCCTCCTCCCCTCTCCCTCCCCCTCCTCTCCTCCTGTCTCCCTCTCCACCTCCTCTCCCCCTCCTCTCCCCCTCCTCCTCTCCCTCCCTCCTCCTCTCCCTCCCTCCTCCTCTCCCTCTCCTCCTCTCCCTCCCCACCTCCCCTTCCCCTCCCCCTCTCCCTCCCCTCTCCCTCCTCCTCTCTCCCCCTCCTCCTCCTCCCCTCTCTCTCCCCCTCCTCTCCCTCCTCCTCCCCTCTCTCTCTCCCCCTCCTCCCCTCTCTCTCTCCCCCTCCTCCCCTCTCTCTCCCCCTCCTCCTCCTCCCCTCTCCCTCCCCACCTCCCCTCCCCCTCTCCCTCCTCCTCCCCTCTCCCTCCTCCCCTCTCCCATCTCTCTCCCCCTCCTCCCCTCTCTCTCCCCCTCCTCTCCCTCCTTCTCCCCTCTCTCTCCCCCTCCTCCTCCTCCCCTCTCCCTCTCCTCCTCCCCTCTCCCTCTCCCTCCCTACCCTCCCCCTCTCCCCTCCCCTCTCCCTCCTCTTCCCCTCCTCTACCCCACTCCCTCCTCCCCTTTCTCTCCCCCTCCTCTCCCTCCTCCTCCTCCTCTCTCTCCCCCTCCTCCTCCTCCCCTCTCCCTCCCTCCCCTCTCCCTCCCTCCCCTCTCCCTCCCTCCCCTCTCCCTCACCTCCCCTCTCTCTCCCCCCTCCTCCTCCCCTCTCCCTCCCTCCCCTCTCCCTCACCTCTCCCCTCTCTCTCCCCCTCCTCTCCCTCCTCCTCCTCATCTCCCTATTTCCCTCCCCCTCCCTCCTCCTCTCCATATACCCCCTCCCCCCTGCCTGCCCAGGACCAGCACGGTTGTTGCGTGAACACTTTGGGAAGAGCTGTGTGTGTTTTCCAGTCACCCTGAGTGTGATGTCAGAGGAGGTGGCGGTGGTACGATTGGCTGTGTTTGCAGGAGGGAGCGGAGCGGAGCGGCTGCCAGCAGGTTGCCGGGTTGTTCACGTCTAACAATGGGACGGGCGGGCTGGCGCTGAGGACTGCGGGCAGGACGGCAATGCTGTGTAGATGCCCGTCTGGTCCAGGGGGAAACAGGGACATCTTCCAGCAGGCAAGGAACCGCGCAAAGCAAAGGTCAACTCGGTCACTTGATTGACAGCACAGCAGCCGGTATGATGCATTTTTTACAGTGAGGCAAAAGGAAGGGCTTCTGTTCAAGCACTTTAATAAGTCTTTTTATTTATGTTTTTAATAATTGAATTCTGAATTTTAAAAAGCTCAAAGCAAATTGAAACACCTTCAGTATTCTGTTGTGCATTGGTTGTGATCACATTTCACTTCAACTTATGATATTATTAGTAAACCTATTAGCAATATCTGTCCACTGCTCCGAGGAGTTAGTATTTTCAGTGCAGCATGTCTTGCTTAGCAATGTTTAATATATTTAACTTAATAAGGAAATTTTCACTAAAAGATTACATTTTTTTAAAACTGTGTGAATTTTTGCCTCATAATTACAGAGGCCCTGATTTTAAATTGGCCCTTCAAATATTTAAATACTTAAGATTTCAACATCTGATCGGTGTTTACAGTTTGTAATCAAGGTTAAGTCCAAATCCAAGTTCCATCTTGCAAAGAGACTGGGATGGTACAATTCCTTCTATAGATGTCAAAAACTTCACTGGTCTTTAATGTTTTTAATCTGTTCTTAAAGGTCTCGCCAATAGTTTCTACCCAGGGACTGGTAGAGGTAGGAAGAATTCTGTGTTCAGATACAGTTAAGGTGACACGGTAAGGTGCATTCAATAGTTATTTAAGTACAGTTATTTAAATAAATTATAGTACATTAAAAATGAGCAATATCGCCACTGTGGACATTGGCGAGATCAGTGAACTTTGACAGGGAGCCTGCTAAATTGTTTTTAAGGCAGTTCATTTTGAACAGAGTGAGGAAAATTACAACTGACACGAGCAACTCTTATGGAAGGAAGTAATTGCAAAAAGAAAGTACATCTTTACCTTATATTTTAAGAGATATGGTCAATTATTCTGTAAAGATGTTTGCATTAGCTATCTATAATCTTTAATTTTATTTTTTTCTCAATTAAGGATGTTTCTTACTGTGCAGTATTTCCTAAGCCACAGAACAAGTGTATTGTAATATTTCTCCCAGGGTATCAGCAGTACTTTTCTTGATCAGACACTAGAAGGTGTGCAAGAGCAGCTCTTGGTGACCTTGTATTTATACATTTCTGGAGGTGAGACTTGACTTGTGTTTTCTGAGTCTTAAAGGTGCACATCAATAAGATAAACTGGTATTTGCTCCCTCCAGTCCTTCTGCTTTGCTGCCGCGCCCACCCTCACTGTAATCCAAGTTTATCACCTGAATATTGATTTCTCTAATTTCAAGTAAACCTCTCTCCGTCCCTCCCCTACCCTAGATGTCCTACTAGTTTCACTGTCGTCCTGCTGAGTTTCACTGTTTGCATCACTCGTTATCACCTTCCCCACAGCCAACCATGGACCTTTTCCCCGGTGCTGGCTTTCATTTGTGTAGGAAGGAACTGCAGATAGGCACAAAACTGAAGATAGACACAAAAAGCTGGAGTAACTCAGCGGGACAGGCAGCATCTCTGGAGAGAAGGAATGGGTGCCGTTTATGGAGGGCCTCGACTCGAAAACATCACCCATTCCTTCTCTCCAGAGACGCTACCTGTCCCGCTGAGTTACTCTGGCTGGCTTTGATTTGGTCTTTTTATTTTCATTTATTTGTTCTTTGTACCTTTTCATACCATGCAGGTTTGTAGGTTAATTGGCTTCGGTAAAAAAACTGTAAATTGTCCTTAATGTGTAGGACAGTGCAAGAGTATGGGCTGATCACTGGTCGACATGGACACGGTGGGCTGAAGGGCCTGTTTCTGGGCTGAATCTCTAAAGTTCAGACCCAATTGTAAGCAAATATTTACATTTGTAAAATGCCGTTCAAAATATCTTTGTACTCACAGACATGGAAGTTTTTCTGAAGTGCAGTAATTTCGGACCTGCATATGGCAAATTTCAATGAACAGCAGTATCGTGAATGCAAGATATTGGAGTAGAATTTCATCTCCTATTGCATGTACAAAACAATCAATGTTACATTTTTACTTCGAAAGTTTAAACATGGAACTGTATTACAGGGATGGAGTTTCATATCCATAGATTACGACTCTGCTGACTTGGTCTTTTCTACTGATGTTTGTGCAAATGTGTGGAACAGTGCAGGAACAGGTCCTTCGGCCCACAATATTTGTGCCGAACATGATGCCAGGTTAAACTAATCTCCTCTGCCTGCATGTGATTCATATCCCTCCATCCCCTGCATATCCATGTGCCTATCCAAAAGCCCCTTGAATGCCACTACTGTATCTGCCTCCACCACCACCCTTTGCAGCGTGTTCCAGGCACCCATCACCCTCTGCGAATTTTAAAAAAAAATCCACATGTCCTGCACAACTCCTTCAAACTGTGCCCCTCTCCCCTCAAGTCTTTGACATTTCCACCCCATGGAAAAATGTTTTGACTGTCTACCCTATCTATGCCTCCTAATTCTATATGCTTCTATCAAATAGGTCCACCCCCGACTCGGCAGGATCTGTGGAGGGAAATGGACAGATTATGTTTTGGGTCGGAACTCATCAGACGCCTCCTGATCTGAAACAACACCCATTCTCTCCCTCCACAGATGCTGCTTGACCAGTTGAGTTCCACCATCACTTTGTGTTTTGCTGGACTTAATTTGGGTCTGCATTACAAGCTGGGAGACAGAAAATTGATCAGCTGCAGTGTGCTACTGGCGGAAATAAATAATTGTGTGAGGGAATTATATTGTGAGTTTCCAATTTGAATGTGAAAGTAAAATTACAAGTGAGGGGGGGTCAGGAGAAGGGGGAAAAAGGGGCGGCGCGTTGGCGCAGCGGTGGAGTTGCTGCCTTACAGCGCCAGTGACCCGCGTTCAATCCTGACCATGAGTGCTGTCAGAATGGAATTTGTGCGTTCTCCCTTTGACCGTGTGGGTAGTTGAGGCCAGTTCATTGGATATATTTAAGAGGGAGTTAGATGTGGTCCTTGTGGCTAAGGGGATCAGAGGGTATGGAGAGAAGGCAGGTACGGGATACTGAGTTGGATGATCAGCCATGATCATATTGAATGGCGGTGCAGGCTCAAAGGGCCGAATGGCCTATTCCTGCACCTAATTTCTATGTTTCTATGTTTCTCCTGGTGCTCCGGTTTCCTCCCACACTCCAAAGGTTTATCAGTGAAATTGTAAATTGTCCCTAGTGTGAGTAGGATAGTGCAAGTGTACGGAGGGATGGAATTGGCTGGTTGGCGTGGAATCGTTGGGCCAAAGGGCCTGTTTCCGTGCTGTGTCTCGGAAATCTAACATGGTGGGGAGAGTTTTTGCAGAAGGAATTCCAGAATTGTAAATTTCATTTTTGTCAGGAAGTGGTTAATTCTGCCTTTCCAATACTTTTGCTTGGAGAAATGCTAAACCAGATGCGACATTCGTGTTTGAGACTTTGGACTTGCTGTATTTGCCTTGGGCATCTCTTCCTAATTAAAAGGTCCGTTACTGATATTTCTGCTAACAACTGGGAGATGAGTTACTGCAGTAGGTGGAGATTTGGTTGTTCAGTGGGAGAATTGCAGATGTAATAATCAAAATAAGGAACTCGACTACAAAGCAGCAGATGAGGCCAGCGGCAGACCTGGAGATGAAAGAGTGTATCGAAGTATTGATGCTCTTGTTAACAATGAAGACCTGCTGTGAAAATGGTGTCCATTTAAAAAAAGGGATGGAGAGAAGAGAAGAGGTGCGGGGATATTGTAAATGTACAGAATATACACAACTTGGATACTTTATTATCACATGTGACAAGTCAGGGTGAAATTCTATATTTTGCATACCATACATAATGTATGACAAGTTGACGCGTATAGGATGCTGACAAAGGTACAAGTGTTCAGTCAGATGTGTTTGCCTTTGGAAGGTTGTTGACTATGTTCAGCTAAACAGTGCCATCACTTAAATGGGAGAATGGAGGTGAGGAGAAATGTCTTTAGTCATCAGAGGGTGGTGAATCTGTGGGGTTCTTTGCCACAGAAGGCTATGGAGGCCAAGTCAGTGGATATTCTGGGCAGAGATAGACATATTCTGGATTAGTACAGGTGTCAGAGGTTATGGGGAGAAGGCAGGAGAATGGGGTTAGGAGAGAGAGATAGATCAGCCATGATTGAATGGCAGAGTAGACTTGATGGGCCGAATGGCCTAATTCTACTCGTATACTTTATGATCTTATGACTTAATGTCTTTGGTAGAGGAAGAGAAGCCGAGATTTAGATGTTAGCATGGAAACAGACCCTAAGATCACCCCTCAGCCTCCTGGCATACCAAAGTATTAGCACTGGTAACATAAATGTGCCTGGCTTGCTTCCTTGGCAGTCAATGACATTATACAGATTAATTTTGAGATGAACTGCTGTCAGAGTTTAAAAGTTGCCCTTGTGTTGCATAAAGCCCGCTGTGATAACTGAATAGTCTACCTAAATCCTTATCTTAAGGTGCATATAAATACCTGTAATCTATTGTCTCTCTGGCAAAAGGACAAAGTGTCAGCACGCAGGGGAAACTGGAAGAGTATGTGCAACTCTGATGTAAAGAAACCGTATGGTACGATAGCCTTCGTTTGTCAACGCATGGAGTCTAAGAGCCAGTAAGTTATGATGCTTATAGGACCTTTGCTCGGCTGCATTTGGAGTATTGTGTGCAGATCTGGCCTCCCCATTACAAGAAGGATGTGGAGGTTTGGAGAAGGTGCCGAGGAGGTTTACTAGATTGGATCGCTGACTCTGATTTGTTCTGGCCTTTTCCCCTGGCCGGCTGAGTTGCTCCAGCATTTTGTGTCTATCTTCAGTATAAACCAGTATCTGCAGTTCCTTCCAACACACTTACGAGATTGCTTCCTGGATGAGGGGGTAGTGACTCCAGAGAGAGGTTGGACAGACTTGGAGTGTTTGCTCTGGAATGCTGGAGGTTGAGGGGAGACGTGTGGTATAAAAATAATGATAGGCATTGACAGGCTACATGATCAGAACCTCTTTCCCAGGGTGCAAATGTCAAAAATTAGAAGGCATAGCTTTAGGATGAGAGGGGCATAGGTCAAGGGAAATGAGCGGGACAAGTTTTTTTTAAATGCAGAGGGTGGTGGGTGCCTGGAATCGTCTGCCAGGGTGGTGGTGGAGGCAGATACAATGGTGGCATTTGAGAGGTTTTTAGATGGGCACATTGATATGCAGGGAATGGGGGGGTTGAACTATTTGCAGGCAGATGGACTTGGCCTCATGTTCGGCACAGACCTGTTCCTGTGTTGCACGGTTCTAAGTTCTTCACTGATTCTCCTGGTGAAGGAACTGAGTAACTTCTTGAAGTGGAATCTGATGATGAGAATTTAGGAATTTGGTTTGGAGAAGGGTCCCGACCCGAAACATTGCTTATCAATGTTATCCTGAGATGCTACCTGACTCGCTGAGTTACTCCAGCACTTTGTGTCTTCTTTTGTAAAACCAGCATCTGCAATTCTTTACTTCTACATGAGAATTTTCCAGTTGAGCTACAATGATTCTTGTCAAAGCATTGGATTTGTTCCGTTTACATTTTTCAATCTGAAAACAATGTAGCTCTGATGCTAGTAGATTAATCCTAATTCTTGTTCAAAGAGCATAGAAAAAACATACAGCACAGGAACTGGCCCAACGGCCCACATGTTGATACTGAACACCTGGAGGTTCGACTGAACTGCAGTACAGCCTCCAGGTGTGGTCTCATCAAAACCCTGTACAACTGGAGAATTCTACTGCAATTGTACAGGGTTTTGGTGAGACCACACCTGGAGTATTGCGTACAGTTTTGGTCTCCAAATCTGAGGAAAGCCATTCTTGCCATAGAGGGGGTACAGAGAAGGTTCACCAGACTGATTCCTGGGATGTCAGGACCTTCATATGAGGAAAGACTGGATAGACTCGACTTGTACTCGCAAGAATTTAGAAGATTGAGGGGGGATCTTATAGAAACGTACAAAATTCTTAAGGGGGTGGACAGGCTAGATGCAGGAAGATTGTTCCCGATGTTGGGGAGGTCCAGAACAAGGGGTCACAGTTTAAGGATAAGGGGCAATTCCTTTAAGATCGAGATGAGGAAAACATTTTTCACACAGAGAGTGGTTAGTCTCTGGAATTCTCTGCCACAGAAGGTAGTTGAGGCCAGTTCGTTGGCTATATTTAAGGGGGAGTTAGATGTGGCCCTGGTGGCTGAATGGGATCAGGGGGTATGGAGAGAAGGCAGGTACAGGATACTGAGTTGGATGATCAGCCATGATCATATTGAATGGTGGTGCAGGCTCGAAGGGCCGAATGGCCTACTCCTGCACCTATTTTCTATGTTTCTATAATGCCAAGATAAACTAACGTCTCATCTGCCTACACATGATCCCCACCGCCCTTCCAAAAATTCTGATTTTATTAACCAGCAAACCTGGTGTTAGATAGACAACACATGCTGGCGTAACTCAGCGGGCCGGGCAACATTTTTGGAGAAAAGGAATGTAATGTTTCGGGTCGAGACCCTTCTTGAGACTGAGAGTCGGGGGAGAGTGAAGCTAGAGATATGAAAAGGAACAAATGGAAGTTATTGGAACCCTGGGAGTTATTGTGTTAGTACAGCAGAGGAGATTGTTTCACTATACCCTTGGCGTTTATATTTGAAAAGCTTGTTTCCTGTATTTCCTTTTTAATTTTGCGCACTTTAGATAGTTCAGTCATGTATTAACAATTGTAGTAATTTTCCTGCCTACCTTTTGAACTGACTTCTGGGGTGAAACCTTTTATGAGGCTATCAATGACAATTAATGCAAAAATATTACCTCTCTCTGCTTTGAATGTAAATCAACCGCAGGCTTGTAGCTAATCTGTAAGGACAATAGCTTTCCTTTGATGAATGGTGAGAACCTAAATGTAACGGCAAGGACATCTGTCCACTTCATGTCTTAAAAACTCTGTCACTAGAGGAATAGCAGAGAGTTCCTCTCTGCTGGTTTGTGGAAGGCAAATAATTCAGTGGTCTAATCAATGCAGCCCTGGTAACTCTGTGCATTTGTAATAGGTTTGGCCATTTCTGTTGTGGTGAAGAAACGTGACATTACATGGAAGTTTAATATAAATCCAAAATTATGGAATAGTATTGGGGAAATCGAACCGTCAATATTTGTAAGGCAAAAGGCAGCATGGGTGTGCAGACTACAATCTGTGTAGATTCACGCTGGACAGTTCAAGTTTGACTGCTTGTAGTATTGTTTTAGTTTGGAATGAAGCTGGGCAAGTTGTGGAAAGGCAAGGTCAGTGTAACAATTTATTCTACAAGATATATCTACTCCCTTCCTGTTACTTTAAGTGTGGCGCAGCTGGTAGAGCTGCTGCCTCTCCACGCCAGAGACCCTGGTTAAATCCTAATCTCGGTTGCTGCTAATGTTGAGTTTGCATGTTCTTCCTGTGACCGCATGGGTTTCTTCCAAGTGCACCGGTTTCCTCTCGCATTCTAAAGACTTGCGGGTTTGTAGGTTAGCTGACCTCTGTAAATTGCCCCTCGTGTGTAGGGAGTGGATGAGAAAGTGGGATAACATAGAACCAGTGTGAATGGGTGACCTGTGTTCGGTGTGGGCCTAAGGGCCTGAATCCATGCTGTATCTCAAAACTAAACATAATGCATAAGATAGGCACAAAATGCTGGAGTAACTCAGCAGGTCAGGCAGCATCTCTGGAGGAAAGGAACATGTGACGTTTTGATTTGAGACCCTTCTTTGGTGTAACTTCATTGTAACCCAGTGTCTGCAGTTCCTTAGTAATTTACATCAATGTAATCCAGAGAGTTGAGCAGGTACTAGTACATATCCAGACTGCACCTCAACACATAGGTAATAATTGTAGTTGAAACAAACTTCATCCGGAAGTGGCGACGCTGCCTCTGCAGATGTGGCTCGCCTGCAGTCTGTCTGTCTTTTTTTTTGTTTTCTTTTGTCCTGTTGTTTTAGTTTATTTTAGTGTGTATGTGTGTGTGGGGGGGGGGGGGGTGGGAGAAACTAGTTTTTAGTCTCTTCCTTCAGGGGGCATGCGACCTTTTCTTGTCGTATCCCCCGTCTCTGTCTGCACTGAGGCCTAATCACGGAGCTGGCGGCCTCCAACTGGGACTGACCTCGAGGCTCCAGAGGCAGAGCCAGGACTTACCGACGCGGGGCTGGCCGACTTCGGGGCTGTGGTGGCGTTGCAGCGGCGGCGACCCGACTTCGGAGGCTCGGCCATGGGCCCAGTGGACGACAACGTCGGGAGCTCGCAGGTCCCAGGTTGGTGACCGATTCTCCGGAGCACCCGCAACAACAGCTTCGTCCACTGGACTGGAGGGTGGCAGCGTTGTCCGCCCCGGGCCGCGGAGTTTGAACCGGCCCGTTCGCGGAGCTCGGATTCGGCCACGGGACTTGCCATCACCCAGTGGGGGGGCCAACATCGAAAGCCTGGATCGCCTCAACGCAGAGGGAGAACAAGGAGGGAAGAGACAAGGACTTTAAGACTTTTGCCTTCCATCACAGTGAGGAGGTGCCTGGCAGACTCACTGTGGTGGATGTTAAACTGTGTTAAGTGTGTGTTCTGTTATTTTATTCTATGTCATGACTGCAAGGTTTGCAATTTCGTTCAGACAGAAATGTCTGAATGACAGTAAAGGATACTTTATACTTTATACTTATAATTAAACCAAATCATTATAAAATATAAACCACTCTTAATTCTGAATTTCTAGCTTAATTTTCTACCATGCTACTTGCTACACACTACCATAGTGTCAGTTTTGGTATAACTTTGAGCATAGTATTGTCTTCAATAAAGTTATTTCCATCTTAAATTATAAAAAAATATCTAATATCAAAGCTGGCAGATGCAACGTAATTAAATTTAATAGAATAATTTAAAGAAGGATCCCTTGTGTAAACTTTTATGAAAACAAAATTAGTGTTCATTTCAGGAACAAAATTAAGAATATAGTAACAAAATAAAGTTTCTGATGGTATTTACATATATTTATCTATTTAATCATTTTTTGTGTTCCCTAAATTGTAAAGTCCCTGATCTCAATTTGAAAGGAAACCAATTAGGCATCGAATCACACAGTGTGGAAACAGACCCTTTGGCCCAACTCGTCCATGATGCTCAAGGTGCCCCATCTAAGCTTGTCCCATTTGTCTGCATTTGGCCCATATCCCTTTAAACTTTCCTATACATGTTCCTCTCCAAATATATTTTAATTGTTGTTGTACCTGCCTCAACTACTTCATCTGGCAGCTGTGGAACACGAAGTGCTGGAGTAACTCAATGGATCAGGTAGCATCCTGATCGAGGATAGGCGACGTTTCGATCTGGCATCCTTCTTCAGACTTTGACAACTTGTTACATATATCCACCAGGATTCCCAAACATTATCACCAGTTAGCTTCTCCCCATCTATAACAAAGTAAGAGCTCCATTGTTTGCATGGAGAGGACAGAATCGTGTCTTTCAACAATTATGTCTGAAGAAGGGTCCTGACCTGAAATGTTGCCCATCCTTTTTCTCCAGAGATGCTGCCTGACCCACTGAGTTACTCCAGCACTTTGTGTCTGTCTTTGGTATAAGCCAGCATCTGCAGTTCTTTGTTGCTTATATGTAGTTATAGGATGGCTGGAACGGAACTCTATTGACCATGGGGCTGGACATTCATACCCATAAATATCCATGCTGTTGGAAATTCTGCATTAAACAAGCCGCGTCTCACCTTTGTGTTACGTTTTGCTGCGGAATTGTTTATCGATATTGAATTGACTATTTTAAAAAGGATCAGGAAAGTTGTTGAAGCTTATTTAACGGAAGCATGGCAAGTCTTTGTACTTTGGAAAATACTGCTCGGTACATATAAAGCGCATAAACCAGTTTTAATTTAAAACATTTTGTGGGCTCACAGCAGAGTCTTTTTAATTTATCATGCTGTCAAAAGAATGAAACGCTGCTCCATCTTAATTATGTTACTTTCACAACATTTTTAATCATGTGTAATGTTCCTTTGCAGATGGCTGAGGGCAAAACCCCGTGCATATTTAAAATTAAAACACAACGTGCATTCAGTCAATCCCAGGTCGGTATTTATGAACAAATGTTACATTTGGGTTATTTTCTGATACTTTCTTCATCCTTGCACTCGTTGTGCTGTTTGCTGTTATTTTAACCGTTTATTCTCATGGGTGGGAAGGTTGAATGGCGTAGTATGTCGACACAAGGAACTACAGTGCTGGTTTACAAAAAAATACACAAAGTACTGGAGTAAGTCAGCAGGTCGGGCAGCATCTCCGGAGAGCGTGGATAGGCGATGTTTCGGGTCGGGATCCTTTTTCTGTTAAGTCGAGAGTGTTTTATTGTCCTGTGTCCTGAAACGGACCAATGAAATTCTTACTTGCAGCAGCACAACAGATATGTGAACATAATATTCTGTAAAACCCATTGTAAACAAGACAGAGTCACCAAGCTACTACTTTCATTAGAATCCTTCAATGAAAATGTCCTGGGAATTGCTTGGCCACCTTTGGTCTCTTTGTTACGATTCTCAATAATACTTCATGGACTGAAGGATTCCAGAATGATCCCAGAAATGATTGGGTTAACGTATGATGAGTGTTTGACGGCACTGGAACAGTACTCAATGGAGTTTAGGTGGATGAGGGCGATCTCATTGAAAGTTGCTGAATAGAGCTGAAAGGCCTGGATAGAGTGAATGTGGAGAGAATGTTTCCGCTAGTGGGAGAGTCTAGGACCAGAAGGCATAGTTTTGGCATAAAAGGACACAGTGTTAGAAAGATGAGCTGGAATTTCTTTAGCCAGAGGGTGGTGAATCTGTGGAATTCATTGCCGCAGACGGCTGTGGAGGCCAAGTCAATGGATAATTTAATGGTGAAGATTGACAGGTTCTTGATTAGTAATGGGCCTGTCCCACTTAGGCGATTTTAGTTTTTCAGCGACTTTCATAGTCTTAGCAGGTTGCCGAAAAACCGGTGACTGGACCCCCCCAACATCAATGTCTATGACAATGTCTACAATAACCTACCTCCCATTTGACGTCAAGCTACTGACAACAGGCGACCCATTAGGACGTCCGCCTATGACAACACCTACTACAACCTACTTCCACAAGCTACGACAAGGTAAGACGATTCAGTCGCCGGTTGACGAAGGTAGTCACCAATGGAATTCACCGAAATCAGCACCGGCGACAACCTACGTTATCTTGGCCACAGCACCTACGATAGTTGGCGTCAAGCCCACGGGCGCCGACTGTCGCGGAAAAGTTTTGAACATTTCAAAATCTAGCGACGACCAGAAAAACAGACACGACCCTTTGGGGATTGAGGAGACCATACAGGCGACACCCCAGTGACCATGTGGCGACAGCCTAGTCGCCTGTAGTCGCCTAAAAAAATCGCTGAAGTGGGACAGGCCCATAAGGCAGGGGTTATGGGGAGAAGGCAGGAGAATGGGGTTGAGAGGGAAAGATAGGTCAGCCATGGTTGAGTGGTGGGATAGACTTGATGGATCGAATGGCCCAATTCTGATCCTAAAACTTATGAACTTATTTTCTTTTTTCCGTTCTTTGTTTCAAGAATGGGAGTTCTGCAGAAATCTGTAAGATGAGCTTGTTTCCACCTCCACTAGTGGCAGGTTCGAGCAAGTTTACTTTAGAGATGTAGCTTGGAAGCTGACCCTTTGGCCCACTGAATCCACACCGACCAACCATCATCCTTACACTCTCGTTCTATCTTACACACTAGGGACAGTATACAGAAGCTATTTATTCTACAAACCCGCATGTCTTTGAAATGTGGGAGGAAATCAGAGCACCTGGAGAAAACCCACGTGGTCACAGGAAGAACGTACATACTCCGTGCAGACAGCGCCTGCAGTCGGGATTGAACCTGGGTCACTGGCACTGTAAGGTAGCAACTCTACCGCTGCACCACTGTGTCACCCCAAGAGTTCTGCAGAAATCTGTAACGTGGGCTTGTTTCCACCATCATTAGTGGCAGGTCCTCTATTTATCATGGCCATCCCTCCAGTTCGCTATGATGACTATTTGCCTCGAGGCAAGATCGTTCTCTCATTACTTTTATAAACACCTGTTGACATGCATGCATATCTATCAGGCATGCCCACAAACAAAGCTGTTCAACACTATTCTGTCGAATTGGGAATTAACGATAGCTTAGTGTTATGCAGTCGTTCTGCACCCACCAGGGCAATTGGTCATACTTTCTCCAATCCTTCCCACTAGAAATTTCTAAAGTGGCAAAGTATTGAAAGCCTTTTGTTCCAAAATAAACTTGTCATTATTTTAGAGTTGGTTCCTTTTGCCAAAATGCTAACTTTTATCAGTGTTCTGTGGTTAATATCATGAAGTTTATCCAATATTATTGAAATGCTTTTTCAGCAGCATGTCCTTCGCCAAAGGGCGTGCAGTGGGTAGATCTGCTGGCTCACAGTGCCAGGGTCCTGGGTTTGATCCTGACCTCGGGTGCTGTCTGAAGTGTGGAGTTTGCACATTCTCTCTGTGACTGCATGCTGGGTGCTCCAGCGTCCTCACACATCCCAAAGGCTTGTGGGTTAATCAACCTCTGTAAATGCTTCTATTGTATAGGGAGTGGGAAAGTGGAATAAAATAGAACTAGTGTGAACAGGTGAGTGATGGTCGGTGCGGACTGGGTGGGCCGAATGGCATATTTCCACGATGTACCTCTAAACTAAACTGAGTGGGTCAAGCAGCATCTGAGGACGGAATGGACAGGTGATGTTTCAGGTCGGGTCCCTTCTTCAGACTGAAGTGTCCCAACCCCCAACTGTCTGGTTAAAGGGGCCAGATAGCTTTGTATACATATACTATTGATGGTGAGAGCATGAATGTCACAATGTAACCAGATGAGACCCAACAGTAACTGGGAATTGAAATTATAGGTTGGAATACCAGTGAAGTGTCTCTTTTTTTGTTGAGGGTTCTATCATTATCACTTTGATTAAAATTCAAATCTGATCTTCAGAATTTCTAAACTAATTCAGTTAATTCTGAAGTCAACCTCCAGGCACATTGCTCCACGAAAGGATTGATGTACTCTTTATTTTATTCATTTAGGATCACAGGCAAGATGGATTGGTGCAGAATCTATTCATTTTAAGTAACGTTGATTTCCAAGATTATTAAAAATAAGAAATCTAGACTTTTATGTCTGTTGGATTTTAATAGTGAGTGGGAGATATTAAACTGACCCACTTAAGATGATCGATTAACAGGTTAATATTTGTAAAGACAAAACTAAACCCATTAATCTATACTCTGTGATGTGCAGGGCGGTCAAGATGACTACTTAATGCAATACCCATTGCACTTAGCTTTAACAGGACACTTCTTTATAGGAATAAATTGCAGGAATAAAGTATATTGCCGTTATTAGGCCCATGCAAGTAACCGTACATTTGGCCAGGAGGTAATTTCGTAATGGGCTAAGTGCCGAAATTGTATTGTAACACCGAGAAGCTAATTCATCTTGGTCCATTGAAACCACACTTTGGGAATGTACCTAGTCCTGTAGTACCTGAATTAATAAAGACTAGTAGTACTTTCATTTGCTGTCGATACTCAGCAGGCCCAACAGTTTGACTTGTCATACCTTTCATTCAGTTGTTCTTTGAACCTTTTCATATCTCTAGTCTCCCTCCCCTCGACTCTCAGTCTGAAGAAGGGTCTCAACCCGAAATGTCGCCTATTCTTTTCTCCAGAGATGCTGACTGACTTGCTGAGTTACTCCAGTAATTTGTGTCTATCTTGGGGCCCATCGACAAGTTTAGTTTAGAGATACAGCATGCAAACAGGCCCTTCAGTCTACCGAGTCCATGCCAACCATCGATCACCCGTTCACACCAGTTCTATGTTCATTCTCATCCACTACCAACACACAAGGGGCAATTTGGCAGAGGCCAATCAACCTACAAACCTGCATGTCTTTGGGATGTGGGAGGAGACCGGAACACCCGGAAGAAATCCAGACTGTCACGATGGAAGGAATTCAGTGGGTCAGGCAGCATCCGTAGAGGGAATGGACAGACAATAAGTTTTCATGATTTGTGCACCAGGGCACACTGACATGAGCCTGTTACAGAGAAGAGGCAACGTGGGAGGTATCCCTTTATTTCACTCCAGAGGTATCCCTTTATTTTAGAATGATTGTGGGTGAGGTGTAGCTGTGGAAGGTTAACTTTTGGTGCCACAAGAATCTTGACAGTTGTGTGTGAAGTAAAGGAATAATAATGTTCAGGTTTCTTTGCTGGAGGAGATGGATGTAGGAGTTTGCAATGCCATCACCTATTGAACCATTTCATTTGTCCTTGGTTTAGTAACAAACATTAAAGTCTGCTGTGCCTCCAGGGACTCTATCTCTGGTTTGCTGGCTCTGCTATCGTTTATGTTTGATGCTTATTCGATATCCTTTTTAAATAAGAGCCACTGGAGAACCGGGTCAGTCATGTTGAACTTTTGCTCCCTAATACCAGACACTACTTCCATCTCTAAAGTCTGTAGCACCAAGTGGAAATGAATAAAGATTTATGTGAGAACCAACTGGGGAATTGGGCTGCTTGCCTTGGCTGATAAGCTGTGACCTTTTACTTTAGAGATATAGCACGAAAACAGGCCCTTTGGCCCACCAAGACTGTGTCGACCAGCAAGGCCGGATTTAGATGAACAGAGGCCCGAGGCTGTTCCACTTTTGAGGTACCTCCCAATCCCCCACCCCCTCGACTAGAGAAAGATGGAAGAGTCCACCAGATTGACCGATTTGCAGCCGAGCGTGGCCAATGAGATAAGGGGTAGGAAAGCCGCGCTATTTATTTATTTATTTATTTATTGCCAGTGCTAGTGTCAAGTTATTGGCTTAAAACGCCATTATTATGAAATGGAGGGCAAGGAAAATTACTGAGGGGTTGTTTAGAGACCACAGTGCGTTGTGACAGCATATGTAAGAAAGGCCTATGACAGTGTCAAAAATATTATACACCTTGCAGGGCTCTCATTTAACTTTTTTTCCCTCTGTTGTCAGCCGGGCAACCTTGGCAGCTATTTAGGTTGCCAAATGACAGTTCAGGTGGTCATTTAAGACGGCTTGCATGACGCGTGCGATAATGTGCTCGGACGAAGTGCGTAGTTACCAGTCGGAATGATGCTCAATGACGCATTCACAGATTATTTCTGCTTCAAATATAGTCACAAACTAAACATATTCACCAATCAAGACATGACATATACCACAATGACATGCAGCAAAATTATAATACAGTATCTCAACTCTTTTTACACGTTGCAATGAATGCAATTTCTATTATTTCTTTCCACTTCCAAACAAAAATGTGGTTGGCTTATTCAGCGTATGATCAACCTCGGTGACACCAAGCGCAGGCTTGCCGTTCGCTTCGCCCAACACCTCCGCTCGGTTCGCAAAAACCAACCTGATCTCCCGGTGGCTCAGGACTTCAACTCCCTCTCCCATTCCGAATCTGACCTTTCTGTCCTGCGCCTCTTCCATGGCCAGAGTGAGGCCCACCGTAAATTGGAGGATCAGCATATTTCGTTTGGGCAGTTTACACCCCAGCGGTATAAACATTGACTTCTCCAATTTCAGGTAATCCCTGCTTTCTCCTCCCCTTCCCAGCTCTCCCTCAGCCCACTGTCTGCGCCTCTTCCTTTCTTCTTCCCGTCCTCCCCACCCTCACATCAGTCTGAAGAAGGGTCTCAACGCGAAACATCACCTATTTCCTTCGCTCCATAGATGCTGCCTCACCCGGTGAGTTTCTCCAGCATTTTTGTCTACCCATTCACACAAGTTCTGTTATCCCACTTTCCTCACCCACTCCCTACACATTAGGGACAATTTTACAGAGACAAGTTAACCTACAAAGCCAATGTGTCTTTGGGATGTGGGAGGAAACCCACACGCTTGCAGGGAGAATGTGCAAATTCAACACAGACAGTGCCCGAGGACTGGATCGATCACAGATCTCTGGTGTGTGAGACAGCAAGTCTACCAGCTGTGCCACTATATTTTGTTTTCCAACACACAAAATATTATACGTTGATAACTTCGGTTACTAAAAAATGTAAAATATCCATTTTCAGTTTTAAATCTCCAAGTGACGCTATGTCCCCCTTTACAGCTACAGTATGTTTTAATTAAGTTCAAGACTATGGGGCAGTACATTGGCCATAAAGTTGCTGCCTAAAAGTGCCAGAGACCCGGAATTGATCCTGAATATGGGTGCTGTCTGTATGGAGTTTGCCCCTTTTCCCTTTGATCGCATGGGTTTTCTCCGGATGCTCTTGTGTCCTTCCACATTCCAAAGGTGTGCAGGAACCTATTTCAGACCCAACCCAAAATCCAATATTTTCCTTTTGTCCAGAGATTTTGTCTGACCTGTTGAGTTACTCCAGCTTTTTGTATCTATCTTCAGTTTAAACCAGCATCTGCAGTTCCTTCCTATACACACGATACTATACGATAGAACTTTATTAATCCCAGGAGGGAAATTGTGTGTGTGTGTGGGTATATATATTATACAAACACACACACACACAGAGTTATATATTCATATATAAATATACACTGTTTTGTTTTATCGTTTATAACATTGTTTACAGAGTACTATGTTTACATATTCTGTTGTGCTGCTGCAAGTAAAGGGCCTGTCCTACCAGCATCCGACTCCATGCGATGAACGCGATCAAACTAGCAGCGGGGGCCGCGCGGAGGTCGGGTGATCCCCTGTACAGGGCCGTTCCCACCAGCATGCGCCTGCATGTGGCAAGTGCGACCAAACTGGCAGTGAGGGCCGCGCGGAGGTCGGGGAATGGCGCAACGCGGTGCAAAGTGAGGCGAACTTGGAGCGAAGTCTTCAAGGTAAGTTTTCCAGGACCGAGAGGGGCACACAGAGAGGGGCGCAGAGGCACACACATAGAGGGTCACGGAGGCACCTACGGAGAGGGTCACGGAGGCACGACGTCGAGACGGTGTGTAATGCGTCGAGGCGACTGCGAGCCGACCAGCCGTTGCTGCGCGGAAGTTTTGAACATAGTCCGTTTTTCGGAGCCCTGCGCGATGTCGGGACGAACTCCGCACAATTCCGCACGGCTCCGGCGATCGAAGTGGGACCGGCCCCGCGACGCCGGACGGCTCAAGCGACCGCGTTAGGTCGCGCTCATCGCATAGAGTTGCATGCTGGTGGGACAGGCCCTTATGGATTTCATCGTTCTAACTGGGACGTGAGAATAAAACACTCTTGACTCTTGACAGGCGTCGTCAATGTGTGGGATAGAACTAGTGTACGGGTGATCGGTGGTCGGCGTGGACTTGGTGGGCTGAAGGGCCTGTTTCCACGCTGTATCTTTAAATTAAACTAAAAACACTAAAACCAGAGTCTAAAGAAGGGTCTGTACCCGAAGCGTCACCGAATTTCTATCCAGAGTTGCTGGCTGCTCCATGGAGTTCCCCCACACAATTAAAGCATGGAATAGCCTTCACCCTACCATAGTAACCCAACTAGACGCAACTAAATTTAAGGTACCTCTTTTTTCCCCAAGAAACTTTTTTTGCTTAAGTCCAAGTCAAGTGTTTTATTGTCATGTGTCCCAGAAAGGAGAATGAAATTCTTCCCTTCTGCAGCACAACAGAATATGTAAACATAATACAGAACAGGAGATAAAAGTTCAGTGTGTTTATATACCATAGACCCGAAAATATATACACAATAAATAAACAGATAAAGTGCAATAGGCTGTTATTGGTCAGTTTGGAGTTTGGCGATGGACCCCCCACCACCTCCAGTTTAAATTCCATTTAGAATATTTTGGAGGACCAGGAAACCAGAAGCAAGAGTTACTCCAGGGAGTTACTCCAGCTCCAGGGAGTGATTCGGCGTTGGTTTTCCGCGGTCGCAGCGAGGCGGCGACCGGACAGCAATGGCGGCCAGATCTCCCACAATTCAAAGTGAGTGACTAGTTGCCGTGGCAATGCGCATGTGCAGGGCGGCCGATGATGTGCTGGCCGTGGTTGTGCGCATGTGCAGGGGAGGATGTGCTGGCCGTAGCAGTGCGCATGTGCAAGGTGGCGGCCGTGCCGGCGGATGAGGAGCGAGCGGAGACCCAGGGGCCCGGACACTGATACGGATGGCGGGCAGAAACGGAGAGTGACAGAGAGAGAGAGAGATAGAGAGGGGGGCCCGCTAAGAGTTGAACGGCAGGTGTCCTGCCTTGGCCGGAGGCCCCTAGATCTCGAGGCCCTAGGCTTCAGCCTATGAAGCCTATTGGCTAAATCCGGCTCTGCCGACCGGCGATCCGCACACACTGACCCTATATTACACACGAGGGACATTTTACAGTTTTACCAAAGGCAATTAACCTACCACCTGTACGTCTTTGTAGTGTGGGAGGAACCCGGAACATCCGGAGAAAACCCACGCAGTTCACGGAGACAATGTGCAAACTCTATACAGACAGTAGCCGGAGTCAGGATCGAACCCACATATCTGGCGCTGTAAGGCAGCAACTCTACCACCGTGCCGCCCCAGAATGTTTAATGAACTTGGGTCTGAGGAGCAAAAAACCATACCGACTCTGTAGTTGCAAAGAACTGCAGATGCTGGTTAATACACAATGTGCTGGAGTAACTCAGCAGGTCAGGCAGCATCTCTGGTGAACATGGATAGGGTCCGTGAGGGTCTGAAGAAGGGTCCCGACCCGAAACGTCACCTATCTCTGTTCTCCAGAGATGCCGGCTGACCTGCTGAGTTGCTCCAGCACTTTGTGTCCTTTTGTATTGCTATTCTGTGTTCAGAGGCCAGATCTCGGACATCTACTCCTACGACCCCTGGACCATGAGCCCACGGCCGAATGCCCGGCTATCCTCTCCCAGGCTGTCATAGATCTGGTAATCGCCCCTTCTCCGCTCCCAGGCCACTGCAACATAGCATCAGCGTAGTGACTATTTACATGCTCGTCTGAGATGAGAATCTAGTGAGGATGAGGATCAGTCTGAAGAAATGTCTCGACCCGAAACGTCACCCATTCCTTCTCTCCAGGTATGCAGCCTGTCCCGCTGAGTTACTCCAGCATTTTGTCTCTCTCAGGATCTACTGTAATCTGATACAACCATTCTACTCTTTTTATATTTAAAAAATCTTTTCTACCTGCAAATCTAACTGAGAACTATCTTCTCTTTACCTTTCCCCTGCACTACCTGTTGTATTTGATTTCGCATGATTATATTTGTATATTATTATCTGATTGGACAACAGGCAAAACAAAGTTTTTCAGTGTACCTTGGTACATCTGACAATAATAAACTTAATCCCACCAATTCCACTATACTCGTTTCTATCTCCTTGCCAAAATCCACAAGCATAACTGGCAGACCTGTTTATTTCTGCCTGCTCCTGCCCCACCATACTCCACTCTAAATACCTCAATTCCATCTTGCTCCCCCTTGTCCATGAGAGAGAGGTGCAGAATTGGGTGTTTGGCCCGTCGAGTCTGCTCTGCCATTGGATCATGGCTGATCTATTTTTTTTTCCCCCTCAACCCATTTTCCCCACCTTCTCCTCGTAACCTTTGATGTCATCAATCAAGAACTGATCAATCTCTGCTTTTTCCACTTCGACCATCCCTTACAACCTACTTCCAAGACACCTTGCACGCTCTTCAACACTTCAATCCCTAGCCCCCCGCTACTTCATCGTTACCATGGAAGTCCCCTCCACTCCCCACCTGGAATGTCTCTGAGTTCCCCCTCGAAAGTCCAAAGAAGGGCCCCGACCCAAAACGTCAGCTCCGCAGATGCTGCCTGGCCCACTGAGTTCCTCTACCACTTTGTTTTGCTTCCTATTCAGGCTTAAGTCTGCTGTGCATGTGCGGCTGATGTTTTGTTTAACAATGCTGCCATCCTATTTCTTTAAAATGACAGAGCAACAGTTGCTTCCCAGATATAAATGAAGTTGTTATTCTTTATTATGGTACTTACAGAGTACTACCTTTACATACCTGTTGGTAGTAACTGCAGATGCTGGCTCATACCAAAGATAGGCACAAAGTGCTGGAATAACTCAGCGGGCCATGCGAGATCTCTGGAGAAAAAGGATGAATGACATTTTTGGTTAGAACCCTTCTTCCAACCTGAAACACCACCCATCCTTATTTCTCCAGAGATGCTGCCTGAATCGCTGAGTCACTGCAGCACTTTGTGTCTATCTTTACATATCTGTTGTACTGCTGCAAGTAAGAATTTTATTGTTCTGTTTCAGGACAAATGAGAATTAAACAGTCAAATCTAACTTTATGCACATTCTGCTGTACCTTTTTTTAAAGTTGACAATACGAAAAATAAAATATGGTATTCATTAATGATAGGATACAGTGCATTTCGTCAGTTTAATTATGGGTAGCTTTGGGGTATGATATAAATGAATCACACAAAGTGTGTGTGGGGTAATACAGTTTGGGTTACTATAGAAAATGGGCGTTTCTGACATGTGGAGCAGTTTGTTTATGGAAGTTCTTGGGAACAAAACCCTTGTATAATTCATACTTTGTGCCTTTCCCCATCTTCCAGTTTCCCCATTTGCCAGTCTGCCATTTATTCAGGGTTCATTTGGGCTCTTTTCACGGTTTAGAGAGCAATGGGCCAAATGCAGGTAAAAGGGACCCACCCAATATGTTAACTTAGTCAGCATGGACAAGGTGGGATGAAGGGCGGGGTGGGATGGGATGTTTCCATGCTGTACAGCTCGGTGACTCTATCTTGGGATTCATAGTGCTGTTGTATTGAAAACTCTGCTTAATTGAATTACTTGCTCCCAAAAAAAAACTTGTAGCCTGGTGGACACAACAGACTGAAGGGCAGTCGTCTAACAAAGCTGCTTCCCAGGGGAGTTGGTGGACTGGCACAATGGCCTTTTGAGCTTTTTTTAAACCCGGATAGTCAAGAGCATATCCTGAATGGAAGAAATCATCAGTAACAGCAAAAAAAAAGGCTTGTCAATGAATCCAGCCATCCCTGATAATTGGCCCCAGGAGTTTAATTTTATTTTCTCTTGTTTTTCATAACTAAGCAACATCTTTGCTGGCAAACTTAAACTTGAACTAGTGCGACCCTTCCCTTTGCACAGCCATTTGTAACGTCATTAAAATGTTTGAACCTTGACCCTCGGGACGTTTAAGTATTTTGTGCTAAATGTTATAATTTTGGGGTCTGCTTTGGTCACTGCTCCCAAATTCAACTTCTGATCACGTCCCCTAATGATCTGAGCTGGATGCTGCCTGTAGATTGCACTGGGTAGTGGATGGGGTTGGGGTGGTAATGGGATGCGAGTGAGGAGCATACACTCTTAGCTCTTGCCCCCTGTGTAATGGCTTGCCTCCTGCTGATCTGTCAGGAGGATGTCCTACTGAAAGAATGGGCAATGTCCACCGGTGTTGGTAGACCGGTTTGAAGAAGGGAGTGCCATTAGACAGTGAAACCACTTTTTTCTGCCATCTGTTGCATTGGAAACCAGTGTAGAGAGGCAGTGGGGGAAATTGTCAAATTTTCATGACAAAGGGCTCCACACAAATTGTATTCCCCCCCCCCCCCCCCCTTCCACTTCCATCACCACTTATGGGGTTATGGGAAGAAGGCAGGAAAATGGGGTTAGGAAGGAGAGATAGATCAGCCATGATTGAATGCTGGAGTAGACTTGATGGGCCGAATGGCCTAATTCTGCTCCTATCACTTATGACCACTGTGCTAAAAGTTAGATAGCTTGGTTTAAGATTAGACTTTGGTTTATTGTCACCTGTACCGAGGTAAGAGTCAAGAGTAGACACAAAATGCTGGAGCAACTCAGCGGGTCAGGCAGCATCTCTGCAGAAAAGGTATAGGTGACAGTTCGGGCCGAGAAACTTGGTTTTTAATTGACGCGTGTACGGAAAGGGAACAATGAAATTCTTATCTGCAGCAGCACAACGGGTTTGTAAACACTGTACTTGATACGTAACATAATCAACAAAATTGTTCAATAATAAAAAATATAGTGCAAAACATGTCCGAAGTCCCTAGTTGCAACCAAGCTGATTTCTAGTCCGTAGGTACAGAGAAAAGCTTTGTTTTGCATGCTGCTGTATTAGATAATACTATATATAAATACAATCAAGTCTGATTCAAGTACAATAGGCAGAACAAAGGGGTATACACAGAGTGCAGATTATAGTTCTCAGCATTGCAGTGCATCAGTTCCAGAGACAACATCCAATGTCCTCTATTGGGTAGAGATGAATCGGCGTGCAGCATGATTAGGTATTTGATTGAGGAGAGATATCCTTCTAAAAACTTAATTGGTTTGGTATTATTTAAATCCACCCGGAGCCAGGTGCTGCGAGTACAAAAAATAAACAACATAATAAAAGCATGTTGTGAGGGGACGAAACCTGTTTCACCTTTCACCCCACCTGCCTCCGCATCCACTAACATCATCCTCTGACATTTCTGTCGCCGCTCCACCCCTTTCCGCCTTCTGCAGAAACAGCTCCATCCACAGCTCTATGGTATATTCATCCCTTCCCACACAAACCACCTTCTCCCCAGGTACTTTCCCCTGCAACTGCAGGAGCAGTAACACTTGTCCCTACACCTCCTTCCTCTTCCCCCATGCAGGGACCACAATAGTCCTCATTTACTGTGTCCAGTGCTCCTAAGTTGGGCTCTTGTTCCTTGGCGAGACAAAGCATAGACTTGGCGGTCATTTCCTTGAACATTTGCGCTCAGTCCACCAAGGCCCGCTGGGTCTCCCGGTTGCTAACCATTTTAACTCTCCTTCCCATTCCCACACTGACCTTTCTGTCCTGGGCTGCCTCCATTACCAGAGTGAGGCCACATGCTTCGCGTGACACCTCGGTACATGTGACAATAATAAACCTAACCCAAAGGTAAGTGTATTTTCCCCCAGTAATATTCTTGTCCAGCATAATGCAGAGTAATTGCAATGTGTCAATTTCATCACTTTACTGTGGAGATCTGAGTTACTGTGGAGACTGTTTTTTATTTAATAGGATAGATTTTGCTGTCTCTGAACAAGCTGGTTCACTGAGCAGTTTAAAAGCTTTCCCCTGAATCTGGCTCACCGCAAGTCACTGATTAGTTTTCTCCATATGAATAACGCTTTGCAACATGCTTTTATTTTGTTGAATTTTTTTTTTCGTACTCGCAGCACCTGGCTCTGGGTGGATTTAAATAATACCAAAGCAATTAAAAGCATTTTGTTCCTTGTTGTCAGATGGCTTGCAATTTATTCAAATGTATTAATTTAACCTGCTGCACATTGCAATTTTTATTTGAATCATTGCTAATTGTAGCAGAGTTGCTGCAAAGAAACAGTCCCCTCACACAGTGCCTATGAGTTTTTATGCCCCACAAGTCCCATCTCCATCGGCTCAGTCAGTGTACCTTTCTGTATCGCTATTCTTCACCTGCTTACCAAGTCGAGAGTGATTAATTATCGTATGTACTTGCAATGGAAGAATTGAATTCTTACTTGCCGCACCTTTGCAAGCCCATTAACACAGTAGCACAGAGTAATGTACAGTAATCATGGTACATCACGGTACAACTACATCACGATTACAGTGGCGCAGCGGTAGAGTTGCTGCCTTACAGCGTATGCAGCGCCGTCGACCCGGGGTCGATCCCGACCAGGGGCGCTGTCTGCACGGAGTTTGTATGCTCTCCCCGTGACCTGCATGGGTTTTCTCCGAGATCTTCAGTTTCCTCCCACAGTCCAAAGATGTACAGATTTGTACATGTTAATTGGCTTGGTAAATGTAAAAATTGTCCCCAGTGGGTGTAGGATGGTGTTAATGTGCGGCGATTGCTGGTTGGCGCGGAGCCGGTGGGCCGAAGGGCCTGTTTCCACGCTGTATTTCTAAACCAGTGGTTCTTAACCTTTTTGGCACCAGTACACGCATACGCGAACAAATTATTGCATGTGGTATGTACCTTTGCTAGGTTCCTAAACATGGGCTCAACAAATTAATATGTTATTTGTGTCCCCTTCAAGACCCCCGGCAAAGGCCCAAACGACCCTCATAGGGGGTCACGACCCCCAGGTTAAGAACTACTGCTCTCAACTAAACTAAACTCATCAAAAATATAATAAAATTAATACTCAGTAATACTTGAATTTCTTTAGTCAGAGGGTGGTGAATCTGTGGAATTCATTGCCAAAGACAACTGGAGGCCAAGTCAATGATATTTTTAAGCCGGAGATTAAGATATTCTTGATTATTAAGGATGTCAAGGGTTATGGGGAGAAGGTGGAGTAGACTTGATGGGCCAAATGGCCTTATTCTGCTCCAAGTTACTATGAACTTGGTAACCAAATTCTATAGTGCAGCCCAAACGAAGCCCAGATGAGATAATTGTTGCTGAAGTAGTATTTCATGCGTTCAAGAGCCTGATGGTTGCTGAGAAGAAGCTGTTCTTGAAGCTGGAGATCATGGTTTTCAGACCCCTGTAAAACCTTCCCGATGGTAGAACTAAGATGAGAGTGTGGCAAGAGTGGTGTGGGTCTTTGATATTAACTGTTTTTGAGACAGCATCTCTCTTTAATGGTGAGGAGGTCAGTAGCAGTGTCTACCGCTCTCTGTAGTCCCCTTTTGTTCCCGGTCATTTGAGTTATCGAACCAGGCCATTCGGTATGCTTGCTACCTTACACCCCTTTCCCAAGTTTCTCCTTGTGAATGCTTCTATGTTAGTAAACTCAGCTACTGTTGGAGACAGCGAGTTCCAAGGTTGAATCACTTCCTGGGTAAATCCATTCAGAGTCAAACAGAGTGGAAGCTGGCTCCAAGGCCGAACTTGCCCACGTTGACCAACATGCCCCATTGACACTAGTCCCATCTGCCAGCATTTGGCCCTATATCCTTTTAAACCTATCTTATCCATGTACCTGTCCAAATGTCTCTTAAACGTTGTGACAGGGCCTACCTCAACTACCTTCTGGTAGCTCTTTCTGTATACCCATCATCCTTTGTGTTCAAGGTTTTGATGTTAACGGTGTCACACCCTTTGTGTTAAATAAAGTTGGCCTTCCGGTTCCTATTAAATCTTCCCCCCCCCCCCTCACCTTAAACCCAAGTCCTCTGGTTCTTGATTCACCTACTCTGGGTAAAAGTCTAGCATTTACCCTAACTAATCCCCTCATGGTCTTGTACACCTCTATAAGATCACCCCTCATCCCTCTGCGCTCCAACAGAAGATTTACGAGGATGTTGCCACGACTTCAGGGCCTCTTTAGGGAGTGGTTGAGCAGGCTAGGAATCTATTCATTGGAGCGCAGGAGGATAGGTGGTGATCTTATAGAGGTGTACAAAATCATGAGAGGAATACATCTGGTAAATGCACATTGTCTCTTGCCTAGAGTAGGGGAATCGAGAAGCTGAGGATATACTGTAGGTTTAAGGTGAGGGAGGGTGAGAGAGATTTAATAGGGAACCTGAGGGGCAACGTTTTTTACACAAATGGTGGTGGGTGTATGGAATGAGCTGCTGGAGGAGATAGTTGGGGCAGGTGCAATTGCAATGTTTATAAAAACATTTAGGCATGCACACGGATAGGAATAGTTTAGAGGGATATGGGCCAAACCCAGGCAGGTGGATTGGTGTAGATAGGACATTTGTGTCGAATGGCCTGTTTCCATGCTGTCAGACTCTATGACTAATAAATTAAAAGCTCCTGAGCTGTGTTTGTGAGGGTGGGTTGGGGCGATTTAAGTATTCATCCATTTGCGGGGATTTTTTGGTTTTGTTATTGTCATCTTCACCAGATGGTGAAAGATTTGCTGAAATGCAATTGCAAACACAACATTTGAGCTTCCAAATCCCAACCAAGGTGAAAATGTTTTGTTTAATCTGCAATTTGAGAGGGAGGAGGTAACATCGGAAGTGTCAGTATTGCAGTTGAACAAAGTGGACTATGTTGGCATGAGGGAGTAGCTGGCCAAAGTTGACTGGATTGGGACCCCAGCAGGGATGATGGTGGAACAGCATTGGCAGGTGTTTCAAGGAATAATCCAGAAGATGCAGGACCATTTCCTTCCAAAGAGGAAGAAAGATTCTAAGGGGAATAAGAGGTGACCGTGGCTGACAAGGAAAGTCAAGGACAGTATAAAAATAAAAGAGAAGACGTATAACATAGCAATGATAAGCGGGAAGCCAGATGATTGGGAAACTTTTAAAGATCAACAGAAAGTAACTAAAACAGCAGTACGGGGAGAAAAGATGAAGGTAAGCTAGCCAAGAATATAAAAGAGGGTAGTAAAAGCTTATTTAGGTATGTGAAGAGGAAAAAAATGGTTAAGACACATGTGGGTCCCTTGAAGACAAACGAGTGAATTTATTATGGGGAACAAGGAAATGGCAGACGAGTTGAACAGGTACTTTGTTTGTGTCTTCCTTAGTGAATACAGAACCAATTTCCCAGATATACTAGGGGATAGAGGACCTTGGGTGTCAGAGGAACTGAAGGGAATTCACAGGAAATGGTGAATTTAGTAGACTGTCAGGAAATGGTGTTTAGTAAACTGATGGGACTGAAGGCTGCTGTATCCCAGGGTGCTCAAGGAGGTGGCTCTAGAAATTGTGGATGCATTGGTTATCATTTTCCAATGTTCTATAGATTCTGGATCAGTTTTTTGTGGATGTAACAAGTAAAATGGACAAGGGAGAGCCAATGGATGTGGTGTACCTGGAGTTTCAGAAAGCCTTTAAGGTTCCACACAGCAGATTAGTGGACAAAATTAGAGCACATGGTATTGGGCGTCGGGTATTGACATGGATAGAAAATTGGTTGGCAGACAGGAAATAAAGAGCAGGGAATAACGGGTCCCTTTAAGAGCGGCAGGCAGTGACTTGTGGAGTGCCGCAAGGCTTGGTGCTGCAACCGCACGCAATTTACAATATACATTAATGATTTAGATGAAGGAATTAACAGTAACATTAGCAAATTTGTAGATGACACAAAGCTGGGTGGCAGTGTGAACTGTGAAGAGGATGCTGTGAGGATGCGGAGTGACTTGGACAGGTTGGGTGAGTGGGCAGATGCATGGCAGATGCAGTATAATGTGGATAAATGTGAGGTTATCCACTTTGGTGGCAAGAATGGGAAGGCAAATTAATATCTGAATGGTGTCAGGTTAGGAAAAGGGAAAGTACAACGAGACCTGGGTGTCCTAGTACATTCCCGTCACTGAAAGTAAGCATGCAGGTACTACAGGCACTGAAGAAAGCTAATGGCATGTTGGCCTTCATAAAAAGAGGAGTTGAGTATAGGAACAAAGAGGTTCTGCAGTTGTACAGGGCCCTGGTGAGACAACACCTGAAGTATTGTGTGCAGTTTTGGTCTCCTATTTGAAGAAGGCCATTCTTGCTATTGAGTGAGTGCTATTGAGGTAGGTTCACGAGGTTAATTCCCAGGATGGCAGGACTGTCAAATGATGAAAGAATGGAGTGACTGGGCTTGTATTCACTGGAATTTACAAGGATGAGGGGGGATCTTATAGAAAGATATAAAATTGTCAAGGGATTGGACACGCTAGATGTAGTAAACATGTTCCCGATGTTGGTGGAGTCCAGAACCAGGGGCTACAGTATAAGAATAAGGGGTAGGCCATTTAGAACTGAGATGGGGGAAAAACGTTTTCACACAGATTTGTGAATTTGTGGAATTTTCTGCCTCAGAAGGCAGTGGAGGCCGATTCTCTGGATGCATTCAAAAGATAGTTAGATGGAGCACTTAGGGGGTAGCGGAATCAAGGGGTATGGGGTACTGGTTGTGGATGATCAGCCATGATCACATTGAATGGCGGTGCTGGCTTGAAGGGCCGAATGGCCTACTACACCTATTTTCTATGTACCTAAATTGTATCTGCCAGAGGACTGTTTGGTCATAGGTGGAAAAATGGGATTCTGCACATTACAATAAATCTAGTTTAATAATATCATAATCCCCACAATTGAGTAAAGAAAAGTATGACTGCCGATGCATGAGATTCTTTTGACTGGGCTGGGGCACGGAGCTAGTGAGTTGCTTACCGGGATTAGTAGTCGAGAAAGCTGGACTAATAATCCATGATACATTTTTGACACTGCCCAGTCCATCACAGGTACTGACCTCCCTACCATTGAAGGAATCTAAGGGAGACTTCAGAGATACAGTGTGGAAGCAAACTCTTCGTCCCACTGAGTCCACACCTACACTAGCACTTTCCGACACATTAGGGATAATTTAAAATGTTACCAAAGCCAATTAACCAACAAACCAGTACGTCTTTGGAGTGTGGGAGGAAACACAGCAAGAACGTACAAAGTCTGTGCAGACAGCACTCATAGTCAGATCGAACCCGGGTCTCTGGCGCTGTGAGGCAGCAACTCTACCGCTGCATCACTGTGCCGCCTTTCAAAAAGGCAGTCAGCATCATTAAAGACCTACACCATCCTGGCTCCACTCTCATCTTACTGCTACCATCGGAAAGATGGTACAGGGGCCTTATAACGATGACTACAGGGCAGCTTCTTCCCAACAACCATTAGGCTCTTGAACACTGCCTCAGCAATTGTGATGGTCTATGGACTGTGTGTTTTGGTTCCACTAAGGACTTTGGCTTTGTGCTACTTTTGGCTGGTTACCTAGTGGCACTGATTTATTAATTTATTATATAGTATCCGTGTGTTATAGCATTAACTGCAGCCAGTAAGAATGTTATTGTTTGGGTGTCAACACCAATGATAATTAAACACTCGATTCTTGACTCTTGAAATGATCCACCTAAGGGTACTGTGGGTTTTGACGGTGAATACCAATTCACTAAAAATGCTCTGTCGACAAAATTTCCTGAAAAAATATTTTGACTAACAAAGGAACTGGAGACTGTGAATAATCTTACAACAGGAGCATACTGAACACAATGTAATATTCACAATAAGCCCATAAAACATAATCGCATTTTAAGAGTATGAAATCGTCCGCTGCAGACACAGTGGCTGTATTTTATTCACAATCTAGTCTCCAAGACGAGCAATTAAACAAGATATAGTATACTGTCAAGTGTTTTATAACAAATTTATTTATGGATACATCTTTATACACAGGCAGAGTTTATATTTATTAGGTGTAGCATGAATAATAATGCATGATCTCGCTTTAATCATCGTGGCAAGAGTATTTAATTGTCATCTGTACTGGCAACAGAAGTGAAATTCGTACTTGCTGAGGCTTTGCAAGCCCACTATTGCAATGTACAATGATCAGTAACAGAAGGCAACCTGACCATTATAGTGCAAAACAAGCCTACAGTGGATCACAGTTCCTGAGGTTAGTGTTGTGCAGAACATGAACCAAATGGGTGCTGGGAAGAAGCTTTAGTTTACTTTCGAGATATAGCGTGGAAACAGGCATTTCTGGCCCACCGAGTCCACATGGACCAGTGATTCGCCCCACACTCTAGGACTATAATACACACAAGGTACAATTTCCAGAAGTCAATAAATCTACAAACCTGCACGTCTTCGGAATATGGGCAAACTCCGTACAGACTGCACTTGTGATCAGGATCAAACCCAGGTCTCTGGCGTTGTAGGCCAGCAATTCTATCAGTACACCACTGTGCCACCCTGTTCTTGAACCTGGTGGTCACTTGCACCACGTTCCTGATGGTAGTAGCAAAATAAGAGCATGGTCAGGGTGGTGTGGGTCCTTGATGATGCTGGCTGCCTTTTTGAGGCAGCACTTCCTGTAGATCCCTTCGATGATGGGGAGGTCAGTACCAATGATGGAGTGGGCAGTGTCTACTTGTGCAAACGATAGCGAAGCTGCGTTGTATAATCTGATGCAAATTTAACATTTTAAGAGATTTTAATTTCTGAAGTGGAGCACAAAACACTTAGAACATAATATTAACTACTTAGCATCAGCAAAAGTTTCTACCTAATCTTCCTTTTAATGGTTAACGATAATACTGATTTACTCTTATGATTTTTTTTTTTCAAGATCATTTTATCCAAATCCCAGGTTATCCTTGCCTATGCAACTAATCTCCTGAATCGTTTCCCAATCTTCCCATCTAAGTGCCTTCCTTTCAAAATACATTTTCAAAGTGTTGAATTCTTTTGACCAAAGCCCTTTAAATTTCTTATAACAAATCATGAACACATCATTTGGCAATATCTGACTCGGTTTGGGCTGTGTCTATGGAAACTTGCAGCTATTTCTTGGTCCACCTGCTGTTTTGACACTTGGTTCCTGCTGTTTAGACGATTGAAACAAGACCTGTTGTTCTTGCTGTCAACAAAAGGCTGACCCTATTTTTTCTCTGTCAGATCTGTTGCTGTGTGAAATTGTTCTGTAGAAGCTTGTGTTTAAAACTAAATGCCTGCTGTACACATTGTTTTAGCCTGTCTAATGTAGCTGGGGCAGCACAGTGCTGAGCGGTGGAGTTGCAGCCTTACAGTGCCAGAGACCCAGGTTCAATCCTGTCTACGGGTGCTGTCTGTACAGAGTTTGTACATTCTCCCTGTGACCGTGTGGGTTTTCTCCGGGTGCTCAGGTTTCCTCCCACTCTAATGATGTACAGTTTATTAGGTTAATTAGCTTCTGTAAATTGCCCCTGGTGTGTAGGATAGTACTAGTGTACGGCACAGGTCGGCATAATGTACGACTCGGCGGGCTGAAGGGCCTCTTTCCGCGCCGTATCTCAAGTCTAAGGTGATTTTGTTTTTGTCCCCACTGAGATATACTTGAAAATTGGTTGCCATTTACAACATGGTTGAAAAATTACTGTCTTGTTCCCATGGCTCCATGGAAAATAATTAACATATCTAACTTATGCAAAGCCAGAGGAACTCAACAGGTCAAACAGCATCTGTGGAGGGGCTGGATATGTACTGTTTTGAGTTGGGCCCATTTAGTTCAGAGATACAGTGAGGAAACGGGCCCTTTGGCCCACCAGTACATGAGCATTAGCCTATACTCGGGACAATTTGCAACTTTTAGTGAAGACAAACCAGTAGGCCTTTGGCGTGTGGGAGGAAACGAGAGCACCTGGTGACAACCCAGGCGGTCATGAGAAGAATGTGCAAACTTCGGACAGACAGCACCCGTAGTTAGGATCGAACCCGGGTGTCTGACGCTGTAAGGCAGCAACTCTACTGTTGCGCCATCGTGCTGCCCCTTCTTTACAATAACCATAGTAGGGGTGCAAAACCTTTAACAGAGATGGGGGGAGGACAAAGTGGGATGGGGTCCTGTGTGTTAAAACTCCCCTGTTAATTCATGATCTTGCATTCTGTTCTAATTTGCAGATTTACGTGTTTTATTGTCATGTATACCGAGGTACAGTGAACAGCATTGTTCTGCATGCTAGCCAATCAGATCAGTCAATACGATACATAAATACAATCAAGTTGAACCCAAGTACAACAGATAGAGCAAAGGGGGACGATTTGGAGTTCAGAATATTGATCTCTGCATCGTCATGCATCAGTTCTATAGCTTGGGCGATCGTTTCATTGGCATCTTATTCCCCGGGTTTAAACAAAAACTCAATTAAAGTTTCACTGACGGCTGTGATGGGATGAGTACACATGTCTCTGGAACATAATTCCACACCTCTGGGTTACAACATCCCCAGCATGACCACAATTACCATAAACCCTGTGGTTTTGCAGGTTTTGCATAATTGGATCATTTGTCATTGCCTTGGAAGCTGATCAAGTTTGTACAGGGACTGGCACTGTGATCTTCTAAATAAAAGATTATCATATGGTCCTCCAGCAAGATGGTGTATATTGCTCTTTTATTTATTTCTCCTTAACTTGCTCTATCTATTCTTAGTTCATGACCTTTCCTAGGCTGTGCTCATTCTGACTCCATTCTTTTGCTTAAATGACTCATCCCTTTCAATCTCTTAAATTCTGTCCATGCGTCTATCTACTAATTTGACACGTTCCTCTGGAATCCACAACCCAGTTAATTTCACTCCTTGGTGTAGAGATAGTCCATGGAAACTGGCCCAGTGAGGCCATGCCGACAAATCATCACCCCGTATGCTAACACTATCCTGCGTTCTCGGGTAATTTTAATGAAGCCAATTACCCTACAAACCTGCAGGTCTTCGGAGTGTGGGAAGAAACTGGAGAACTTGTAAAAAACACAGGGAGAACGTACAAACTCCGTACAGACAGCACACTGCGGATCAAACCCGGGTCTCTGGCGCTGTAAGGCAGCAACTCTACCGCTGCGTCACTGTGCCACCCACTGTGATCAAATTATGCCATCCATTCCATTGAATAAAAAGACAGTTTTGCTTTCAATGGAACGTTCCTGATGCTGCTTTATAGTGTCTTTGTTCAGTTAATAGCCTCCATGACAAAATGTCTTTATCCCTTGGTTCTTCATTCATGATGTTAAAATTAATCTTCACACTTTAGGCTTTTAGACATTGGAGATGCAGCGCAGAAACAGGCCCTGTGGCTCACCGAGTCCATGCGGCCAGCGACCACCCTGTACCCTAGTACTGTCCTACACACTAGGGACAATTTACCAAAACCGATTAACCTACAAACCTGCATGTCTTTGAAGTGTGGGAGGAAGCCGAAGTACCACAGTAGTCACAGGGAGACCGTATAAATTCTGTACAGACAGCATTTGTAGTCCGGATCGACACACGGTCTCTGGCGCTGTGAGGCAGCAACTCTACCACTGCGCCATTGTGCTGCCTTTGCATTCACATTATTGCCCCAAATCTCAACCTCTTCTTCCTTCCCCAAGTGGTTTAAGAAGGAGCTGCAGATGCTGGAAAATCGAAGGTGGACAAACATGCTAGAGAAACTCAGCGGGTGAGGCAGCATCTATGGAGCGAAGGAAATAGGCAACATTTTGGTTTGAGACCCTTCTTCAGACTGTCTGAAGAAGGTTCCCGACCCGAAACGTTGCCTATTTCTTTCACTCCATAGATGCTGCCTCACCCGCCGAGTTTCTCCAGCATTTTTATCTACCTTCCTTCCCAATGGTTCATTTTCCAAATCTTTACCACAATAATAGATGGGATTAAATAAGAGTTAACACTTAACCCTTATTTACATCAATTTGTATTTCTTGCAAAACAGAGTAGCCTGAAAACACTGTCAAGAAGAGCGAGCTTTGCCTCTTTTTTTCCCTGCTCTGAATGGATCATAGTAAATACAAAAATATTAATTTGTGTAAATAAAGGTTGTTTGATCTCATCAATTTATTCTGTAGAGAATAGAGTTGTAGACATACAGGACGTAAATAGGAACTTCAACCCAACTTGTCCAAGCCGGCCAAGATGCCCCATGATCTCTAGTCCCACCTGCTCACGTTTGGCCCTTATCCATCTCAACCTTTTTCAAGCGTGTTTTCAAATATTGTTATAGTACCTGCCTCAACTACCTCCTCTGTCATCTCGTTCCATATACCAACCACCCTCTGTGTGAATGGAATCTCAAGAAGAAAGAAGAAAGTTTGAGATCTGAGGCAGTATTGCAACAAGGCCATCACTTAGTCACCCGAGTTTGTTCTTTAACATCCAAACTGTTTTTCACATTGGTTTAGAAAGCATGAGACATGGGTTCAGATGAAACCCGTGTCGCCATCTACGGCATGTATCATCTTTGCTCAATTTAGACCACAAATGTCATCTCTCGCTTATCAACAAGACTGCCTATCAGGCTATTCAATTGACATCCATCTTCCACTCCAGAATGCGGCCTGGATGTTTAAAAACAGAAGTAGAAGGAGACTTTTAGGACAGACAGCTGCGTAAATGATTAAAACTATCAAGTGCTTCTCTGCTCTTTTTTTGACTAATGGATAATGATTTTCCTGAGATTTTTAAAGCAAGCTGTATAAGTGGGCCTCAAAATTTGTATAATATGACTGATCGACCGAATTCCAGGTATAAATATCGCTCCTCTGTTACTGTGAAAAGATTTTTAAGAATTGCATATTATGTCAAGATTTCCAAATACTGATTAGCTCAGTTATTTCTGAAGTGGAGGTGCTCAATATTGCCGACTCTTTGAGGAGGCCATTAATGATTTGTAAAACCTTTTCTGATCTTGTGCTTATTTTTCAATGGAGATTGACTTTCAGAAGTGAACCTTCTTTCCTGGGCATAAGAACACTTTGACTGAGGAAACAGCTTGGGAATTTATGCTGAATGAACAAGGATTAGAAATAAAGAACTGCAGATGCTGGTTAATGCACAAAAGGACTCAGTGCTGGAGTAACTCAGCAGGTCAGGCAACATTTCTGCAAAACATAGAAAAGTGACGTCTGAAGAAGGGTCTCGACCCGAAACGTCGCCTATCTCCTTCGCTCCTTAGATGCTGCTGCACACGCTGAGTTTCTCCTGTAACCATCTCAGGTGGAGACCCTTCTACAGACCCTGAAAAAGGATCCCAACCTGAAATATCACCTATCCATGTTCCCCAAAGATGCTGCCTGACCAGTTATTTGACGTCATAATTGACATGAACAAATCTTACTTTGTTTATCCAGGTTTACAGGATTATTATTTGGGATGGGTTGGGGGGTGGGCGGTGGGAGGGGGGTGTGGATGGGAATAGCATGAAGCAGAATTCCTGAAAGGACCTCATGTTTGTTTTGTGGCAGGGATAGCGTGTGAGGCCAAATAATTATGTTATTTATGTGCACGGGTACTGTTGAGCTTGTTTATAGTGTCCTTTTAGATATTTAAATTTCCTGATATATCAACATAGAATTAATTCTGAGGAAAGACACAAAGTGTTGGAGTAACAGCGGGACAGGCGGCATACCCAGAGAACATTGATAGGTGACGTTTCGGGTCAGGATCCTTCTTCAGGCTGATTCAGTCTGAAGTGTGGCACAGTGGCGCAGCGGTAAAGTTGCTTCCTTGCAGCGCCAGAGATCCGGGTTCGAACCTGACTACGGGTGCTGTCTGTATGGAGTTTGCAACTTCTCCAAGAGACAAGAAGGTTTTATTGTCTTGTCTTGTGCCCTAGATAGGACAATGAAATTCTTACTTGCTGCAGCACAACAGAATATGTAAACATAATACAGAACAGGAGATAAAAGTTCAGTGTGTCTATATACCATAGACCATATATTACACAATAAAAAACAGATAAAGTGCAATAGAATGTTATTGTTCAGCGCTTGTTTGATGTCGTGTTTAATAGCCTGATGGCTGTGGGGAAGAAACTGTTCTTGAACCTGGATGTTCCAGATTTCAAGCTCCTGTACCTTCTTCTCGATGGCAACGGAGCGATGAGTGTGTGGCCAGGATGGTGTGGGTCTTTGATGATGCTGGCTGCCTTTTTGAGGCAGTGACTGTGACACATCCCTTCGATGGTGGGGAGGTCAGGGCCGATGATAGACTGGGCAGTCGTCACAACTTTCTGCATTCTCTTCCGCTCCTGGACGTTCAAGTTGCTGAACCAAGCCACGATGCAACCGGTCAGAATGCTCTCTACTGTGCACCTGTAGATGTTCGAGCGAGTCCTCTTTGACATACCGACTCTCCGTAATCTTCTCGGGAAGTAGAGGCACTGATGTGCCTTTTTTATAACTGCATCCGTGTGCTGGGACCAGGAAAGATCTTTGGAAAGCCCAGGGATTTGAAGTTATTGACCCTTTCCACCATGTCCCGTTGATATAAACGGGATTGAGGGTCCCTATCCTACCCCTTCCAATGTCCACAATCAGTTCCTTGGTTTTGCTGGTGTTGAGAGCCAGGTTGTTGTGCTGGTACCATTTGGTCAAACGGTCGATCTCACTTCTATACTCTGACTCGTCCCCATCAGTGATACGTCCCACAACAGTGGTGCCATTGCCGAACTTGATGATGGAGTTCGCACTATGTCCGGCTACACAGTCATGAGTATAGAGTGAGTACAGCAGGGGGCTGAGCACGCATCCTTGAGGTGCTCCCGTGCTGATTGTTATCGAGGATGACACATTTCCACCAATACGGACAGACTGTGGTCTGTGGATGAGGAAGTCGAGAATCCAATTGCAGAGGGATGCGCAGAGACCCAGATCTGTTAGCTTGGTAACCAGCTTGGAGGGGATGATGGTATTAAACGCCAAGCTGTAGTCTATGAACAACAGCCTGACATATGAGTTTTTGTTGTCCAAGTGGTCCAGAGCGGAGTGGAGAGCCAGCAAGATCGTATCCACCATTGACCTGTTGTGGCGGTAAGCGAACTGCAGTGGTTCGTGGTTCTTGTCGAGGTAGGGGATGATATGCTCCATAATCAACCCTGCGACTGCATGGGTTTTCTCCAGGTGCTCCATTTTTCTTTCACGCTCAAGATGTACAGGTTAATTGGCTTCAGTAAATAAAATTGTAAAATTGTTGGTGTGTAGGGTAGCAATATTGTACAGGGTGATCACTGCTCTGCGTGGATTCGTTGGGCCAAAGGGCTTGTTTCCACACTATCTCTAAAGTCATAAGTTCAATGAAGGGTCCCAACTCAAAATGTCACCTATCCATATTCTCCAGGGTTGCTGCATGAACCGCTGAGTTACTCCAGCAATTTGCCTTTCCTTGGTAAACCAGCATCTGCAGTTCTTTGTTTCTAGAATTATTTCTATCGACTTGTCACCCGTTCTGTGTTATGCATCATTCATCCTATTGGAAATCAATGTCTCACCTATTAATCTCTCAACATGTTCATTAGTATTCACTGAAATATGCAACCTTTCTTGTCAAGTTCTCCAATGTATACCATTTTAAGGCAGGCACCTAATTTGCAAAGTTGTAAATATTTTCAGCTATCCATGTAATAAATCCAGTAATTCTGTGCTGCTTTATTTACTGCAATTGAGTTACTATCTTTCATTTTATTATTACTTGACATTTGAAAGAATTAGTTCCAGATTTGTGAAACTATCACTCTACCGAACCAAATTCTATCATAATTGGATTATTTCGATGAGCATTGGGTTGAAGTTTTGCTGATGCTTCATCGTGTATGGTGCATGTTGAGCATGGCTATGGAAATTTGAGTTGTTGTCTATAAAATTCTCATTATTCTCGGGCAATGGATACAGGTTCCTGAAACTCAATGCCTGGAAAACAGTTAAGCCCAGAAATTAGATTTATAAAGCTACTAAGTGGCCCAAAATCAATTTTATCTGGGAGAGATCACTTTAGCAATTGTACCTGGCTAGAATTGATTGACTTTAGACTTTAGAGAGACAGCGCAGAAACAGGCCCACCAGTTCCGCGCTGACCAGTGATCACCCCGTGCACTAACACTGTCCTATACACCAGGGACAATTTACAATTTTGCTGAAGCCATTAACCTACGAACCTGCATGTCTTTATGAAGCCGGTGCATTCGGAGGAACCCCACACGGTAACAGGGAGAACATACAAACTATACAGACAGGATTGAACCTGGGTCTCCGGAGCTGAAAGGCTGGAGCTCTACCGCTGCGCCACTATGCTGGCTCTTTTATGTTTTGATCGAAAGATTCTACATGGAAATTAGCCCTTTGGCCCACTAATCAGCCACGCTAACTCATCAACCTTGCTCAAAGACGCAAAGTGCTGGATGAACTCGATGGGCCGGACAGCCTTTCTGGAAGGAATGGAGAGACAAAGTTTTGAGTTGGGACCCTCCTTTAGAATGCTCATTCCAAAGACACCTGAAACAACGCCTGCCCATGCGGCCTGACCCACTTAGTTCCTCTAGACCTTTATGTTTTGCCCGGTATTCCAGCAAATACTCTCTTGTATCGCTACATATTTTTTGTTTCGAGAGTTTTGATTTGGTGGCGGCGCAGAATGAAACCATGTTTAAGAGTGCAAAAGTAGGTGAGGTCTGAATCCTTCACTTAGGAGCTCAGACTGAAATAGATGTCTGATCACACGATGATCACACCTTACCCTTCCGTATCTGGGCGTCTCCCTCTCCCTTGACTCTCAGTCTGAAGAAGTGTCTCGACCCAAAACGTCAATCCGTTCCTTCTATCCAGATATGTTGCCTGTCCTGCTGAGTTACGCTAGCAGTTTTGTGTCTATCTTCAGTGTAAACCAGCATCTGCGGTTCCTTCCTACACAATAACAGGTGCACATGTATTGCCCGTACCCACTAGATATTGTCCCAGTGACTCCAGGAGGACATTATCAACAGATAATTGATTGCATGCAGCTTACTTTGTGTAAATGAACAATTTCTACTCCTTGAACTCTAGTGCCCTGTTTAGCAAATGGTGACATTGGTACATGTACCTTTGCTAGAAATCCAGCATGTGAAACATTTGATACACTTCAAGAAACCACCTTCTCCCTATTAAATGTATTCTTTTGCACATTCTCCACCAGATTCCTGAAGGACAAATATTTTGCCGTCATGGTCCTTACATTTTTTTCTCTTTCTTCCACTGATTTCTCCACACCATGAGCCAGCGAAATTGCCATATGGTTTAGTACATAAAATGTGCAACCTTTGTAAAATATCCCTTGATTTCCAAAAGAGAGGAACAATTGCACGTCATGAATTTTAAGTTTTCGTCTTTTCTCCACTTTTGATTGAAAGATAGAGCATGGAAACAGGCCCTTTGACCCACTGAGTTGATGCCAACCATCACACTAATTCAATGATATCTCACTTTTCCATCCACTCCCTACATGGTATGGCAAATATTAAAGAGGGCCAATTAACCTACAAACCTGAACATCTTTTTCATGTTTTTAAGTTGTGTCCATGTGCGTTTTTATTGTGAAATAAATGGGTGCTTGAACTGTGATTAGCAGAATGAGTGTAATGGATACTATGTTGGCCCTTGCTCAAGATCTCTTCAAATTCTGAGTCACACTAGAGTTTTTCTTATTCAGAAACTGGAAAGGAAGAGGTTAGATGGCAACTCGATGGACTGCAGCTGATGAAATCGTGAGCAAAAACACAAAGTACTGGAGGAACTCGATTAGGTCAGGCAGCATCTGAAGAAATGGATGGAAGTCTTTTTGGGTTAGGACCCTTCAAATTAATCCAACTACAAAATCCACAAGCAGGACTGCCCTGGCAGACCCATTGTTTCTGCCTGCTCCTGCCCCACCAAACTCCACTCCACATACCTCTGTTCCATCTTGTCCACCCCCCCATCCAGTCCCTTCCAACCTCCATCCAAAACTCCAGCACTCCAATTTGAAACGTCACCTGGCCATTTTCTCCAGAGATGCGCTGTCCGGCTGAGTTACTCCAGCACATTTTTGGCCCTTTCCAAGACCCCTCACATGCTCTTTAACACTTCAATAGCTTTCAATTCCGAGCCCCCCTTCCCCCTACTTCCCCCCCCATAGATGCTGCCTGACCTGCTGAGTTCCTCCAGTGCTTTGTGTGCTTTGCTGAAGCTCCAGCATCTGCATGCTGCGGAAGGGTTTAGTGCTCCTGCTAGCATGGGGGGAAATAATTTCCTGCCGTGCATCGTCCGTGAAGTACAATCTGCTCGTGATGTTCCACACGGTGATCCTATCAGAGACTGCTGAAACTCATCACAGAATTCAGCCTTTGGCAATCATGGGATTAGATCCTCGAGCAATTAAACTCTCACAGCGACACTTCCACACTATTAACTATGGGGATTTCAAATACTCTTTGATCTATCACCACTGAGGTTTTACACCACCATCCTACTTGACAACTGAAGTCTCATTTAGCAGGAACTAATCTCTGCTAGCAGGTACAGGCCAAGTCTTTGCAGCCTATTCTGCTATTGTGCTACATTTAGACTCTTTATTAAGACTGGAGTCATAGTGGCCTTTAGCACAGAAACAGGACCTTCAGCTCCACTCGTCCACCCCGACCAAGAAGCCCCATCTACGCTAGTCCCATTTCCCCTCATTTGGCACCTATCCCTCTAAACCTTTCCTAAACAAACAATAATTTATTACAGTAGAAACGAGGAACTGCAGATGCTGGTAACCAACTCCAGTTAATTATGTTCTTGCGTTACTCAATCCTAAATCATTTAACTTCACATCATAATTATGTTGATTAGTAAGGGTGTTGGGCGTTACGGGGCGAAGGCAGGAGAATGGGGTTGAGAGGGAAAGATATATCAGCCATGATTGAATGGCAGAGTCGACTTGATGGGCCTAATGGCCTGCTTCTGCTCCTAGAAATTATGAACTCACAAACTATAATTGAGATGCCAGGAACTGCCAATGCTAGTTAATTGGAAAAGCAACAATGTGCTTGAGTAACTCTGCAGGTCACACAGCATCTCTGGATAACATGGATAGGTGATGTTTCAGGTCGGGAACCTTCTTCAGACTCTTTTTTCGGTTGCGACCCAACTGAAGAAGGCTCCCAACTCGACTTCACCTATCCATATTCTGTCTGAAGAAGAATACGTCTCCTGTCCATGTTCCCCAGAGATGCTGCGTCACCTACAAAGTTACTCTGCTACTTAGGGAAGATGCAGTGTTTTAAAACCTTGCTTTTAAATGAGAACTACATTTATAATGAACATAATTTAATTATTCTCTAATTCGGGTGATTCTATTGATCTAATATTTTATTCTTCACATGCTACTTCACAAAGCATAGAGTGTAATTGTAGTACATTCATTAGCGCTAGAAGCGCCATTTGCAAGTTGTAAATTAGAAAGCTGTTGGGCCAGTGTAGCAGGCAAGTCACTTGATGTTCTCTAATGAATTCATCTGCACTGAAAAGAAGTGCTGCATGGATCATGGCCCGGAACCTTCTGCTAGTGGAAACGTTTGTCTTGTCGCCACTGTCCACGCTGGGCTTGACAGGGTTTGTGGTGGGAGCTTTGTAGGCAGAGGCAGCTCCCACAGGTGTGGCCCATACACTTGTTTTATCCCACAACAAGGAGATTGGAAGAGGCTGGAGAAACCCAGTGGTCAGGCAGCATGTGGAGGCAGAATGATGATCGATATTTTGCCGATATGTTTTTTTGATATGACTGCGTGTTTTTTTTTTAGGGGTACAATGTACCTATTGACCCACCAAGACCAGCAATCACCCGCATGCTAGTTCTATCCCACACACTAGGGACAATTTACAGAAAAAAAATTTACTTCGGAGTCACGTGAGTGACTACGTGAAGAAGCCCCGCCAGGCGCATGTTCGGCATTACGTCGACGCATGTGGCACCGACAGGGTGGAGAGCGCTGCTCCCACCAGCGGTAAGTTTAACCCGCAGGTAAGTCAGTGTTGAACTTCTTGCGAGTGTTTTTTAAACTCTGTAAGTCTGCAGAGCCAGCTAGAGTGTTTATGTATTTTGGAAAAAATGTTAAAAACTCTGTAAATCTGGCTTGAAAATACAGAGCCAGCTAGAGTATAAGTATTTTTAAACTGTGGTAATTGAATGGCACGCACTCAAACCGCAGTTTCCGATTTAGATCGGATCGGGTGATAAGGCTTAAAATCCGGTTCCTGCTGTTTACCGCTATTTAGATCGGGTTTGGAGATAACGGCTGCGCTAAATGACGGCTCCAAATATCCACAATTGTAAAATAAAGTCTGCTCTGTATATATGTATACCAGATGCAGTTTTCCTTTATGGAAATGTATATAACCCTGTGTGATACTGAGGTTAATACAAATATTCTGCAAGCAGAATGTGCCTCTCAGAATTATAATTTTAAACATATATGATTTATGCACAAAGGCAAAACAGTAAAGAAAGTAACTCTCCTCCAAGGGAGGACAAGAATGAGGGGAAGGCTGCAAATGGAGAAAATGCTCCACACTTGACTTAGTCAAGGGTTCTAAGACCCATGTATGTCTTCCTGTGAGGCAAGCTCCAAAGGAGTTTCCATATGTTGAGTATGGTGCCTATGTAAATGGAATTCTGATTCTCCAGTACCTTGGTTAGGTCTGGATGAGGTCCCTAGAGCAAGATAAAATGCTCAAAACTCTAATCAGCCAAGGGTTCTAAAGACCCATGAGATTCTAAGGCAGGCTCCGTGGGAGTTTCCATACACCAAGTATGGTACCTATAAAGAATGAGAATCTCATTCACCAGTGCCTTGCATAGGTCTGGATGAAGTCCTTAGAGCAAGATAAAATGCTCAAAACTCTAAACAATTAAGGGTTTTAAGACCCATGAGATTCTAAGGCAGGCTCCGAAGGAGTTTCCATACAATGAGTATGGTGCCTATGAAGGATGAGAATCTCATTCACCAGTGCCTTGCATAGGTGTGGATGAAGTCTCCCTCGAGCAAGACTTGGGAGTTAAGGGCAGGATGAAACTGACCCTGAAGCTGGTGTCCCTACTTATGTGTATACACCAGAGCACAATAGAAATATTCCGGGTGTTCCCGATGTAGCACCAAGTTTTGCTATATCGGTATGGACTGGTGAGTCTATGGATGAACCTGGCGGCCAACATTATGTGGTTTCTCACCTACTCCAAGATACTGTTATGACTGAAACAGTAAATAATATATAAAAATATATAAAACACCCGTCTATTGTGCCTTGCTCAGGGTGCCAACAGTAACCCAGTAATTAGGCACCCATGAGTCAATGATGCAAGGACAGGAAATGTGTTCCAGTATGTCCTCTAGCTGATATTCAGTTGGCATCATTTTATTTGGGGAAGACATACATGGGTCGATAATGTCCAATACTTTTAAGACATGCTTGCGTTACTCTGCAATGCATATTCAAACCCAATTGTATGAAGCAAATTGCCATTTGGCTAACATTATACCCAAAAAATGCAGGATTATGTGGGCAAGCTATAACCAGATTTATGAATGATGAATACAAACCCCTATATTAAGAAGAAGAAGATCTTCTGGTTCATTTACGGAAGTACAGAAACGTTATTCCATTACACATGGAATTTCTGGGGAAACAACCTCTGGTTGGTTAAGATTCCAATTGTTTTGTAATTCTGCATTAAATCTGATCGGCTTGGTGTTTGAATGTACCAGGAACTCGTCAGGTAGAGATAATATATCCCATTCACAAGTATGGGGGTTGTAGAGTCATTCTAGGACTCACAAACTTAAATTTATAGTTCAGCATAAACATTAAAAAAAAATACACTTCAGCACTATAACGAAGTTGTTATAAGGCTGCTATGTGGCTATTTTTTAGACTTAAAAAAGATGCCTTATTATTGTGGTACTTCAACTAATTGGATGGGTCAGCTGAAGGAATTACCTAATGGGTTAAATTCAGCCCTCAGATTGCTCACACAATTATTGAAACCAGCACTGGTGTTAATGAGGGCTCAGAATCACATTGTAATGACTTATCTAGAGGATATGTTAATTGTAAATGGGAGACAGCTGAAGAACTGGGTTCAGCAACCATAAGCCTATTGAAAGGCTAAGGTTCTGTACATCCAAACAACATGTAAGTTACAGGCATCCCAAACAATTGATTATTTGGGGTTTGTCTTTAATACAGTTGATATATGAGTAACTTTATCAACAAATTAAGGTTCGGGATGTTACAAATGCCTGTATTTGTCTTGGTAAAAAGCATTATCCCACCATCCAAGAAGTAGCTATGGTTACTGGTAAAGGGATAGCAGCATTCATGCTGTCAAATTGGGACCTCTGCATGATCAAAGTCTGCAAAGACCAGAGTATAAGAGTAAAAAGCGTGCAGGTTATTGATTAGACCCATGCAGCTACCAACTAAAAAGGTTGAGCTGAATTCAATGATGGATTCTCAATGTTGCACAAGTTACTAGAAGTAAAAATGTGCTTGTTCAGAAGTCTTTAGTGTTATTACAGACTGATGAGAGTGCTCTCGGATGGGGAGCTTAGGACAGCAACACCAGTTGTGGTGGTCGATGGACTATCCAAGGCGATTAATTCTCCAAATACATGGTATGAATTATTTGGAGTTATTGGGGGCGTTTTATGCATTGATAGCTGTTGCTATACAATAAAGAACTTACATGTTCAATTACGAGTAGACAATACCACAACTGTGGGAGAATATAATATTGTGGTAAGACAACAGATCACGAAAGTGCAATGACAATACAGAATGAATGTTAAAATTCAAAAAGTTTCAAAAATATTGTCAGACAGTATGTGTACCAAATGTTGATCTGTTGTGTCTGGATTAAATCTCCAGCGGTCTAAATGTGTCTCATGGGAGTCAGACCCAGGAGCATTAGCGGTGGATGCATTCTCGCTACACTGGGGAAGTATAGTCTTTTATGTTTTCCCCATTTTGTCTGATTAGACAATGTGTCGCCAAAATAGAGCAAGTCTCCGCCGCAGGCGTTTGGTGGTTCCAAATTGGTATTGCTTCTCGGCCTTTTGGCTAAGATCAAGTGTAGTATCTGTTCTTATCAGTTAATATCTGATACGTCCCTTATCTAGGGACCTTTACTACACAGCCATTGTTCCCATTGGTGCTCAGAATGATGATTCAGACATTCATGACAAATCCCAGGTGCAGTAATTGTTGGTACATCCAGTAACAGCAGAAGTCATCCTTTACATGACCATATTAATTGTTAATCTGCTGGTTCTGACCATAGGACCATGGATGTCATAACTGCAGCTTGGAGAGATAGCACTAAGAAACAATATATGTGTCATATAAGGAATGGGAAATCTTTTTGTATACAGTCAGATATATTTTATCATACTGCAAAACATATCGGATGTATTGGAGTTGCTTGTTATGTTGCACCTGAGTTATAGTACCATGAATGGAGCTCGGAGTGTTTTGTCCTCGTATTTAGGACTATTTCAGAAACGACAATTATTGGGTCTCATCTGTCAATATCCCGATTTATGAGAGGGATTTTAATAAAATCCTACCAAACCCAGATATACAGAAATCTGGGATGTCAGTATAGTTCTCACATTGCTTCGGCAATGGACTCAAATTACGACACTGTTTTTTCAGAAGTTAATATTTAAAGTGGTTATGTTCATACCATTAATATCAGCACAATGAGTACAAACATTACAAATGTTATGGTTAGATTGTATACAGTTGTCTGTAGATAAAATAACGTTTTATGTCAATGATCTAAGCAAGCAAAGCAAGCCAAGAAAGGCTGGAACCAATGTAATCTTTAAGACATACTCTGTCAACTAAACATTCTGTGTGGTTAAGCATCTGAATTAATATATATTGAATTAAGAGTCTCCGAGATTGTGAGACACCAATGTTCATTATCCACAAGAAACATATAAAAGTGACAGTACAAACTATTTCTAGATGGATAAACAGGTTCTGGATTAACTGGAGTAGACACTTATGTGTATAAATCTCACTCCACAAGGGTGGTATCAATGTCCGCGGCAAAGGTGCAGGATGTGCCGCTCGACCAAATTCTGGAGACTACAGGATGGCCTAAAAAAGAAGCTTTCCTAGTTTTATAATAAACCTGTTGTTACAGTGCAAGAGTTGCACATGCTGTGTTGGGTTCTGTTCAAAATTGTTTGCTTTGTTGCATAACATTTGTTGTTTTTTCCCCTGGGATAGAGGGGTTATTATTTTTGTTTTATTATTAATAAATAAATAGAAAATAGAATATATATATATATATATATATATATATATATATATATATATATATATATATATATATATATATATATAAATATTTATTGCATAATTTCAAGCAATATATATTATTTACTCACTACTGGGTAAACTGAAGCAGTGTGTCATATGGAATGATCTACGGCATGAAAATCACAGAGCTTTAAAATCTTCACGTAGTCACTCACGTGACTCCGAAGTAAAATAGTAAGATTAAACGAGAACTTACCTGTTCGAAGTTTGATCTTTATTTTATGAGGAGTTACGATGAGGGATTACGTGCCCTCCGCTCCCAACCCTCAGAATATAAATGATCATCTGGTAGTTCTAATCTTTGTGAGCCTTACTATCTTACTCCGGCTATTGGTTCTGTGTTTTTCACGCCGGTGCTTTGAAGTATGCCGAACATGCGCCTGGCGGGGCTTCTTCACGTAATCCCTCATCGTAACTCCTCATAAAATAAAGATCAAACTTCGAACAGGTAAGTTCTCGTTTAATCTTACTATTAACATGCAAACCTGCATGTCTTTAAAATGTGGGAGGAAACCAGAGCACTCGGAGAAAACACGTGGTCACAGGGAAATTGTACATACTTTTTTTGGACACAAAGTGCTGAAGTAACAGGCAGCATCTCTGGAGAAAAATAATAGATGACATCTTGGGTCAGGACCCTTCATCAGTCCCGATTCAAACGTCACCTATCCTTTTTCTCCAGAGATACTGCGTGAGCAGCTAATACTCCAGCAGTCTCTGTCTATCTTTGGTATAAATGAGCATCTGCAGTTCTTTGTTTCTACATACAAACATTTTTTTATTGGAACAACTCAATGGCAGGGTAAGCCTTGAGTGGCAGACATTGGATTATCCATGTTTTGTTTTGTAAATTTGATCTTTGAATCAAAATTTCTATTCCTACTTGTAGAGGGGGAGGAAGAGGAGACAGGGTGCCAGAAATTGAGTTGTCAGGATGTGAAATTGCACCCACCCACTGTTCTCTTCTGACTGCAGTGCAGACAACAACGTATTTATCTGGAGAAAGGCAGTGTGCGTAGGCCAAGCTACCAGAGAATGGCTCTGCTGCAAAGTGACTGATAGCTGAAGCCCAGGAAGGGGACAGGACTCCCGATCGGTGTCAAGGTCACTTCAGATCTGAACTCCTATACATTAGGTACTGTCCTGGCTGCCACAGGCAGATCAAATAACATCAGCCCGTCTGCAAAGCACAGATGTCGAACCTAATGGGTGTTCTATTGTTTGTTAACAAATTCTATTATTAGTGCTCACCATTTTATTCCAATTTTCACTTCAATTTATCTCACTTAGTTTGTTTTTATTCAATTTGATATTGATTTTTTTTTTCCTCGCTCTTTCCATCCATGGCCCTGCTTGGACCTAATAATGTTAAAGTTAATGCTTCCCAAATCTTTCCCTGTCGCTCTTCTCAATACCTGCCCTAGTTAATTGCCCCAACACCTCATCTTTCCAGCAGTCCCAAACTTTGTGCAGATCTTTGGACTTTTTTTCTTAACCTTTTAACTTGTGTGTCCTGCAATATATTTATGTATAAGGTAGACAAAAGTGCTGGAGAAACTCAGCGGGTGCAGCAGCATCTATGGAGCGAAGGAAATAGGCAACATTTCGGCCCAAAACCCTTCTTCAGACTATACTTAAGTGTACTTATGTATAGTTGCCAACTCTCTAATTGCTGCCTTCCCCCCCCCCCCCCCCCCCCCCCATTGACACACTAAATCCTTTATCCATAAGGCAAAATTGCAATAAATGCGATAGAATGCATTCCTTTTTTTAAGGATTTAAAAAAATCTATTGCTTTTCTGTTTTCCTTTCTTCCATTCTGTCCTTTGTTTTATTTAAATTGAGTTATTTTAATTCCACGCAAGTGGTTTACAAAAATGGACACCAGGCTGGAGTAACTGATCAGGTCAGGCAGCATCTCTGGAGAACATGGATAGGTGATGTTTTCGGTCGAGACTCTTCTTCAGATGCTTTAGATTTATATTTAATTTTCCATTTCCGAAGCGGCCTTCTGATACAGAAGGGAAAAGCTGTCAAGACGTCTAAAGTTAAATCGCATTTGAAGTCCAAGTAGGTCCAATGTTAACTCATGGTTTGATGTAGAACTGTATTTTTGTCACAAAGCTCTGTATCCCACCCTGAGTCAGGACACCATTAGAGGCCAGTGCAAATTTGACAATCAGCTGCACTGCTGGAGCTGCAATCTTTTGGATGAGGTGTCGGCTCGAAACCTAATCTTCCTTGGAAAGTGGATGGAAGATGCATCAATCAATGAAGCCGATGGAGCACGTCAGCACAACATTGCAGATGCTGGAAGTTTGAAATAAAAGCAGAAAGTTCGAACTACAGGAGGTCAGGCGGTATCTATGGAGAGAAAAGTGCAGTTGTTGTTTTGGGTCAATGAGCTCTCATCTGGTCCAAGGGCTTTTTATTTCATTACTGTTTGTAAGACATTGTACAAATTGTTTGCTACTGTTCCTGACGTTACACGAGGAAGTGAGTACTGCTGGTGCTGGAAATATGAAATAAAAACAAAACAAGACTGGATATTCACGACAAGTCAGTCAGCGTCTGTGGAGAGAGGAACCAGATCAACATTAATCCATGTTCTCCAGAGATGCTGCCTGACCTGTTGAGTTACTCCAGCATTTTGTATCTTTTCTTTGTAAACCAGCATCTATAGTTCCTCGTTTCTACATTTTGACTGGTCCACTGCAAAATCTCCTCAACATCTACCTACTCTGGTCAAGTTCTCCTCCACTTTCCATCGGGAGTTCTGTTGGGGCGGCGCAGTGGTGCCTTACAGCGCCAGAGAGCCGGGTTCGATCTTGACTACGGGTGCTCTCTGCACAGAGTTTGTTCATTACCCCCATGACCTGCATGGATTTGCTCCGGGTACTCGGGTTTCCTAAACACACTCCAAAGATGTATTGGTTTGTAGATTAATTGGCTTTGGTAAGTTGTAAAATTGTCCCTAATATGTAAGGTAGTGCTAGAGTACGGGGTTGGTTTCAGCGTAAGATGTGTGTGTGTATGTGTTACCTTGGCTGCTCTGGTGAACTTGCAGCTGTTCATAAATTTCCTCAAACCTTTCAACTGGTCACTACCACTCCCTGGGTTCTTGGAGCATTTATCACTCCCAAAATGGACCTGGTTTACCTGACACAAATGTCCAATGCCCTGCCTAGAAACTGGAGTGTCCCCTGGAAGTCTCCATTGAAAACTCACATCCCATTCACTCTCGCGGGCCGGTTTCAGCTCACTATCACCGACGTGTGAAGTTGCTCATCGTGTTCTGTTGGTACAGGGGCAGTGACAGAAATTGCTATCAAAATATGGAGGGGACAGGGGGGACACAATTTCTTGGCGACCGTGCGCACATGTGCACAATCACACACACGTGAGGCTTCAAAGGCTTCTGCTGTGGACCCTGTGAACGATAATTACTGCTCAATCCTGCACTAAATGCAGCTCAACTCTGCCTGTCTCGCCAGGTTAACCTACAGCCCTGCCTGGACTGACGGGGCACCAGTCCGGAGCCGTGGAGCTAGCGCTGCTTCTCTGCACTGGCTGTAAGCCTGGACCATATTTCCCTTAAGTCCAGGCAGGGCTGTAGGTTAACCCAGCGGGACAGGCAGAGTTGAGCTGGGTTTAGCGCTACTTCTCTGCGCTGGCTGTGGGCCTGGCGACACCGCGCCTGTCTGAATCCCGACGTCTCTGGCCACCCCCACGAGTGGATATGGGGGGGGGGGGGGGGGCACTCGGGTGGGGACACGGATGGTCCGGTGGCTGTTCGGCAGCAATTGCGGCGCCGGAGAGCCGGTCGGGATTGATCCTGGCTGCAGATGAGGCGCAGGTCTGTGTCCAGCAAAGATCCGCAATAGGATCTTTGGTGTCTAGAGCTGCTGTTGTGACCCTATGACCTGGGCACGTCTCCCTTCTCCAGTGATCATGCTGAATCATGATGTCTCGTCCCCATTGCCTGCTGACTGACGGCTCTTTCGTCCAATCGGCGCTCGATCATCAGTCCCTCCCCCACTGTCTCGCGGAAAGCGGAGATTTCACCGGGTTTTTAAATCCGGATTACGAAAAGGGGGGGGGGGGGGGATCGTCCCCCACCTCTCAAAACAGGGGGGGATGTGTGTCCCCTGCCCCCCCCCCCTCGGGATTTCTGGCACTGGGTGAGATCCTCTTTGAGACGTGTTGTTGTGACTGTGGGAATACCCTCAGTGTGACAGACAACTGAAACACTGCACACCTCTGGTCACGTGCATGTCCATGCATCCTTCTAGTCTTGAGTTGCCAAACGAAACAGATCCAGCGGTAGTCATTTTGGTTTCGAGATATAGGGCGGAAACAGGTCTTCAGCCCACCGAGTCTGTTCTGACCAGTGATCCCTGCACACTAGCACTATCCTGCACACTAGCACTATCCTGCACACTAGCACTATCCTACACACCAGAGACAAATTACAATATTTACCGACCTGCGCCTCATCTGCAGCCAGGATCGATCCCGGCCGGCTCTCCGGCGCTGCAATCGAATTAACCTACAAACTTGTAAATCTTTGGAGTGCAGGAGAAAACCGGAGCACCTAGAGAAAACCCACGCGGCCACGGGGAGAATGTACAAACTTTGTACAGACCACGCCCGTAGTTGGGATCGAGCTTGGGTCTCTGCCGCTGTAACGAAGCAACTCTATTGCTGCGCAATCGTACCATCCCCTAGATCAAAGAATGTTGATTTCTCTAATTTCAAATAACTCTTGCATCTATTCACTATTCTCTGTATCCCTCTCATTAGCACATCTTCTTCAGCCAACAATGGGACATTGTGAACTCCACCCCTCCTGAGGTCATCTGTTGCTGGCCTTTTCTCACCTCCAGTTTCCCCACCCCTCCCCCCACCTCTATTTTTCAGTCTAAAGAAGGGTTATGATCGGAAACGTCACCTATTACCTTTTCTCCAGAGATGCTGCCTGACCAGCGGAGTTACTCCAATATGTTAGTGTCTATCTTTGGTGAAAACCAGCATCTGCAGTCCCTTCCTACACAAAATGGATCATGTCCTCGTTTCCTGACTGAAATAAGGTTGAACGTGTAACATCTAGAATATCTCAATTTCTACGCACAGGTGTGAATAATAGCAGTTGTATAAAGACACAGGAGCCTGTTTAAAAAGTGCAGCTGGACATTGAAACTAATGTCCTCCCAGCATTTGCCAGCAAATTAAAGGATTGTAGGCATGATGCCAAAGCAGACACCATCCTATACATGAATGATAACGGGGAGAGTCTATAATTTATGCCTGCCATTTGATTTTGCCCATGCAGTCAGAGATTGAAACATACAGCATGGAAACAGGCCCACCGATCCATGCCAACCATCGATTGCTCGTTCACACTGGTTTTATGTTGTCCCACTGTCTCATCAACTCCCTGCACACTAGTGCCAATTAACCTACAGACCTGCACGTTTTTGGGATGTGGTGGAAACTGTAGCACCGGGAGGAAACACAGACAGCACCTGAGGTCAGGATTGAACCTGGATCTCTGGTGTTGTGCATTAGCTGCTTTTCTAGCTGCGCCACATTATTTATACCATTTACCTACAGAGAGATCACTGCTGTACATAAAGTGCAAAGGAATGCAAGTTTTGTTACTCTTCCACTATCATCTCCAAGGACCTGAAATGGTCGGCCACCATCAACTCCACAGTCAAAAAGGCCCAACAGAAGATGTACTTCCTGCAGCAGCTGAGGAAACACAATCTGCCACAGTTCATTCTTCAGAGAACGGGGATTCCCCTCCCCCACTATAGATGAGGCTCGCACCAGGGTCTCCTCCATACCCCGCAACACTGCCCTCTCTCCCCATTCCCCCACTCACAAGGGCAGAGTCCCCCTGGTCCTCACCTTTCACCCCACCAGCCGGCACATACAACACATAGTCCTCCGCCAGTTTTGCCACCTCCAACGTGACCCTTCCACTCGCCACATCTTCCCATCTCCCCCCCCGTCTGCCTTCCACAAAGACCGCTCCCTCCGCAACTCCCTTGTCAATTCTTCCCTTCCCTCCCGTTCCACTCCTTCCCCGGGCACTTTCCCTTGCAACCGCAAGAGATGCTACACTTGTCCCTTCACCTCCCCCATCCACTCCTTTCAGGGACCCAAGCAGTCCTTCCAAGTCCAACAGAGGTTCACCTGCACCTCCTCCAACCTCATCTACTGCATCCGTTGCTCCAGATGCCGGCTGATCTATATCGGTGAGACCAAGCGGAGGCTGGGCGATCGTTTCGCCGAACACCTCCGCAATAACCAACCCGACCTCCCGGTGGCTCAGCACATCAACTCCCCCTCCCATTCCGGATCCGACCTCTCGGTCCTGGGCCTCCTCCACGGCCAGAGTGAGCAACACCGCAAGTTGGAGGAACAGCACCTCATATTCCGCTTGGGGAGTCTGCATCCCCTGGGCTTAAACATTGAATTTTCTCAATTCTGTTAACCCTGGCTGTCTCCTCCCCTTCCCACCTCTCCCTCAGCCCTCGGGCCCTGGCATTCCTTCTCTCTCTATCTCTCCCCCACCCAAGTCGCACTAGCTTCTCATTTTCACACTACAAACAGCTTATAATGGCTTGTTTCGTTTATCATCGATACTTTTTTGCATATCTTTCATTCATTGTTTATCGCTCCACATCACCGTCTATATCTCTATTTTCCCTGATCCCTGACCAGTCTGAAGAAGGGTCTCGACCCGAAACGTCGCCTATCTCCTTCGCTCCTTAGATGCTGCTGCACCCGCTGAGTTTCTCCAGCTTTTGTGTAACCCTGCCACAGGCAATGATGGTCTAATTCTACACGGCCATCGTAGAGTTTTTCCTCCCCTTCTCCATCATGGTCTGGTTTGGCTCAGCCACCAAGCACGACATCCGGAGGCTGCAGCAAATCGACCGATCAGCTGAGAAGGTTATTGGCTGCAACCTTCCCCCCCTTGATGAACTGTACACTGCAAGGTTCAGGAAGCGAGCAGGCAAGATCATCTCTGACCCCTCTCACCCTGGCCACAAACCCTTTGAGGCACTTCCCACTGGAAGGCAACTCCGGACTGTCAAAGCTGCCACAGCCAGACATAAAAACAGATACTTCCATGAGTAGTAGCTCTTTTAATACCCAAAAGTCTGTAACCTCATTTTGCTCTGGTATTTTATTTCATTCACATGTTTAAACTGTAATGTTTTATATCTCATTCTTAATTCTTACTGTATGTTGTGTTACTTGTGAGCGGAGCACCAACGCAAATTCCTTGTATGTGTACATACTTGGCCAAAAAACGTATTCATTCATTCACCATTCATATAGAACATATAATATTACAACAAAGAGCATTAGCTACAAGGAGTGGTTGGACAAACATGGATTGTTTTCTCTGGAGTGCCAGAGATTGAGAGGAGACATGGAAAATTATGAGAGGCATAGATAGGGTAGACGATCAGAATAATTTTCCCAGCATGAAAATATCAAATACTAGAGGGAACAGCTTTAAGGTGAGAGGGTTAAATAGATTTAGCTCTATTTAAATCTCTCTTTAAAATTTAAATCGAGATTTAAATTTCAAATCTCTAAACTCTAAAGGGGATTTGGGGCAATTTTATTTTCCACAGTGAAAATTAAGCGTACTTGGAACATGCTGCCCGGGGTGGTGGTAGAGGCAAATATGATAGGGGCTTTGAAGAGACCTTTGGATAGGCACGTGGATGTAAGGGAATGGAGGGATACGGACCATGTGCCGACATATGAGAGTTTGTCTTGGCATTATGTTCAGCACAGACATTGGGGGCGGAAGGGCCTGTTCCTGTGCTGCACTGCTCTATGTTCTATTAAGTACCTTGACCACTGCACAAATAGCCATTACAAAACATCATTTAAAGCCAGCATTCTCCGAAAACGAGAATCACAGGTCTCTTCATCTTGTCTGACTGCCACTCGCTGTAATACCATTTCTCTCAATTTGAAAGTGCCGATGGTTGGTGAAATAGATATCTTTATGGCCTGCATCAATCCATCAGGAAAACTGGCTGATCGGAATTCACACGATATTAGTGGTCCCATCAGATTTTTAACACCCCTCCTTCTCCTGTGAGAGAGGCCGGCAGCATTTATATATTATTTTCACCAAAAGTTGGAGAAATGCGGCTCAAGAGGGATTTAAGTTTGAGTTGCATCACAAGATAGAATTTGAGCTATGAAGGGTCCCGTCCCGAAATGTCACCCATCCTTTTTCTCCATTGATGCTGCCTGATCCCTTTGAGTAACTACAGCACTTTGTGTCTATCTTCGGTGTATACCAGCATCTGCAGTTCCTTTCTACACAGAGGATTTGAGCTGTTTGACTGAGACTATTGAACATAACTTATGGGACGACATGTGGGTATTTAAGATCTTGAAACACACTCAACACTTGAGGCTCCTGTCACACAACTCCAAGTTCAGCCTATGCTTCCACGAGATAAATAAATTCAATTTCATCCTGAACGGTTATATCAGACAGATTGAATTGGATATGGGTGAAATGTGTTTCTATGGTTAAAGTTTCAAATTATCCGCATGTCCTTGAACAGATGGGAGAGGAATGGCAGGTACTGGTCTCCTGGTACCAGAAACATCTGCTGCAGTTAGATGATGCTAATTGTCAATCGATAGGGAACCCGTGTCTCCCTTCATTGGGGGTCTGGTGCGAGCACAGCCAATTGAATTAGGCTGGTTCTGACAGTTTGGATCCCAAACATGCTTTTGGCTCAAAGTCTTGCTTTACGTTTATATTCAACAGATACAGCAAACTCGTGAAGAATGGAATACAAAATCACATAGAGCTGTACTGCAGGGAAACAGGCCTTTCAGACCACCTTGTCTGTGTGACCAAGTTGGCATACTGGGCATGTCCCATTTGCCTGCAATTAGCCCATAAGCCTGTAAACCCTTCCTATCCATGCATTTATTTTGGCAACATGAAAGCTTTATTGGTTGCCGTGGATCAGCGAAAAGTACTTAGTGGAATCTTGCTGCAATCCAACTCTCTTTTAAAAGTCAGAATTGTATCCGTTTCTATAGCTTCCTCTGGTAGCTCATTCCAGACACAGACTACCCTCTGAGTGAAAAAAGTTGCCCCTGAGATCTCTTCTTCAGATATCTACCTCTCTCACCTAAAGGTCAAGTCCTCTAGTTTTAGAATTCTCTACCCTGGGGGAAAAAGACTGTGCATTCACTTTATCCATGTCCCTCATGATCTTGGAACCTCAATAAGGTTACCGCTCAGTCCTTTTACTCCAAAGAGAAATGTTTCAGCCTTTGCAACCTTTTCCTATCACTGAAACCGGGAAGCCCAGGTGAATCTCTTCTGCACTCTTTCCAACCTAATGATTTCCGTCCAGTAGCAGAACTGCTCACAGTGCTCAACTAGTGTGGCCTCGCCAATAACTTGTACAGCTGCATCACGGGGTCATACTCAATACCCTTCCAGGAAACTAGATATCTCAGTTAATTTAGTCTGGGGTAAGGTTGAAATGGTCACATGTCTACAATGACCACATCAAATGGATGTAGGCACACATGTTCTAAATGTACATCAGTTCTGCTTGGCACATACCTGGACAAATACAATCTAAAATCTGATGGTATAGTCAAATAGAACAACTCCTAAAGTGATTTGACATTAAAGTTATTTAACATAATTATGCCACCTTATTCTTTCTTTCAATGCCACAGGTTGATCAAGTATAAATTTTACCAGCTCAGCATCCAGATCTGTGTGGCACTGCTGGTAGCGCTGCTGTCTCCCCGGCACCAGAGACTACGGTTGCTGTCTATGTGGAGTTGGCATGTTCTTCTTGTGACTGCGTGGGTTTCCTCCGGGTGCTCCGGTTTGCTCCCATATTTCAAAGACGTGCAGGTGGACTCAGTGGACTGAAGGACCTGTTTCCATGCTGTGTCTTTCAATCAATCAATCTACTGGAAAGCTAAACAAATGTTTAATTTTTTTTGGACTTATTGTATGGTAAATCTAGTTTCACTGTACCGTAATTGGTACATGTGACAATTAAATACTTTTTTGAAAAATGGAGAGAGTAAAAATCTGACATAAAACTGGAAATATTTGGCAAATCAGTCGGTGTCTATGGAGAGAGACACTGCATTAGCTGAGAGATGATGGCTATCGTGATTGATGTTAGATTTGACTGCAGGGCACAATCCACCTGTAAAAGATTCCAACAGGATCCTACAAAAAATTCTATTCATCTCTCTCTCAACAATATTCTGGCACTGAGGCTCAGGAGACTGCAGATGCTGTAATCTGGAGCAAAAACTAAACTACTGGAGAAACTCGGCATCTGTTTGGCGAGTGGGGGGGGAGAGATTTTGGACGTTTCGGGTCAAGACACTGCTTTTAAAAAAAATTACAGATGCTGCCTTTTAACACCTGGCTGTTAGTTTTCTGTCCTAATTCCCAGCTCTAATTCAACATCTGGGATCTCAAATTAGGTTTAATTTTATACTACATCTCCCAATGCAACAGTCCTTCTGTAATGTCATGAAATTGCAGCATAGATTTTTGTTTTGTGCTCAAGTCCATCAAGCTCTTGAACTTGCAGACGTGTAATTTGGTGATTGTACGACCTGAGGCATGCCGACACTTTCTCAAGTCGGTTCATTTAATGATACCTTCGCTGGAAAACTCTGATGGAGAATTTTCTCATGACAGCTTTTCTGCTTGGTAGAAGCGTGCATGTGTCAACTGACTGGGCAGTAATCTTGCACTGGTACCTCCTGGCTCAATTTGTGATCTACTTCATTGACATCGCATGGTGATTAATTGGGACACATTTCATTGGCATTATTCAGTGTGTATTTTACTGACCAAATATACCTTTCTGGTGATGAAAGACAAACATCAGACCTGAGATCACTTGTGGCTGGCCCTGATTGGTCCTGGTCTTTTCTCGTCTCCAGCTATTCACCTCCTCAACCCCCACTTTTCAGTCTGAAGAAGGGTCCCGACCCGAAAAGTCAGGTGGGGGTGGGACAAGCCCGGCAAGTGATAGGTGGATACACGTTGGGGGGAGGGGCTATTTGGCAAATGGGTGGAGTAAATGACAAAGACAAGGTGAAAAGGAGGCACAAATATGTCATGATAAGGAAAGAGGAGGAGTGGAATGGAATACTTTACAAGTCACAGTCAAATTCTTTGCTTTCATACCCAAGGTATGCCAATAGTCGCCACATACAGCGCTGACAAAGTTACAAAGTACATCGGCTCCTCCTTTGTTCGTCCCCCCTCCCCCCCCCTCCCCCTTCCGGATGCCCCCCCACGCCGGGCCCCCATTGTTAATTGTTCTCCCTCCTCTTAAGCTGAAGGGAAGGTTATAGGTTGAAGGGCACAGGAGAGGGGAAAGAGAAGATGAAAAGGAATGTAGAAGGAAAGGAAAGAATGGGTTTATGGGAGGCAGGGAAAGGATCAGGATGCTCAAGATTCCAGCATTTGCAGTTTCTTGACGCCTCGTTTTAGTGTTGTTGGCAGAGGGCTATTTATTGGCTAAATGTTATTGAGGTTTTGCTCTGAGACTTTTTAATGTTTACTCGAGACTGCAATCAGCTTCTTCCAAAACTGTTACCACAACGATGCAGCATCTCTCAGCTTAGATTTCTCTGCTTGCAGAGAAGATTTATGAGAATGTTGCCAAGACTCGAGGGTTCGAGCTGTAGGGACAGTTTGGGCAGGCTAGGACTTCATTCCTTGGAGCGCAGGAGGATGAGAGGTGATCTTGCAGAGGGGAAAAGAATCATAAGAGGAATAGATAGGGTGAGTCATTTACCCAGAGTAGGGGGAATCAAGAACCAGCAGACATGGGTGTAAGGTGAGAGGGGGAAAATTGACTAAGAATCTGTGAGACAACCTCTTCATACAGAGGGTAGCGGGTGCTTGGAACAAACTGCTTGATGAGGTAGTTGAGGCAGGTACAATAACAATGTTCAAAATACATTGGAGATGGACACCAAAAGCTGGAGTAACTCAGCGGGTCAGACAGCATCTCTGGAGAAAAGGAACAGGTGGCATTTTGGGTCGAGACCCGTCAAAAGACATTGGGACAGGTACATGGAAAGGAAAGGTTTACAGGGATATGGACCAAATGGCAGCAGATGGGCATGTTGGTCGGCATGGATAAGTTGGGCTGAAGGCGTGTTTCCATGCTGTATGAATATCTGAATTGGAACCCATAATCCATGTCATGTTGGGCCCTGCCAACTGAATCACAGTGGGTATATCAAACAGTAATGAGATGCTCCTTTATCAGGACATAAGAGAAAGTTGAGGCTTAACAATATGCTGGATTTATAGTATACATTTTGTCCTGCACAGTTTTGACTTGGCCTTCAGACCTTTTCTGGGCAAGTGCAAGTAAATCAATGTATAAAAGCATTTGTTCTTAATTTCTGTTCAGTTTAGTTGAAAATAGCTGGCATTGTCCTGCAGATAAAGGCTAGACCATTGATGAGTTGACACATAGTGACTTGCTTTGGTTGTTCTTCTATAATAGCCCCAGAGATTCTTGTAATGCCTTTTGTGGCAGCTTCTTTGATGCATTCTTTCTTTAACTTCTATCACCATTTTCCAACAATGAGTTTTCATTGAGGATCCCCCATTTTGCTGTCTTTGGAAAGAAGAGAAGGAGGAAGCATCTTCCAGCGATGAATGATTACACCAAGTCCTTTGCATCTCGCCCCAGATTAGATTTAGATTAGTTTATTGTCATATACATCAGGGTGCAATTAAATTCCTTGTTCTCTTGAAGCTCACAGAGTGAACAGTATACAGTAATAATAGATACCTCAATAAATAAAACAACAAAACAGTCGAATGGTGCTATGACTTGTGTTGAGTATACATGTTTTTCCTTTGACTGCATGGTTTCCCCCAGTGTCTTAGATTTCCCCCACATCCCAATTACATGTGAGTTGGTAGGTTCACTATAGGTCACGATGTTCAGAAGCTCTGCTACTGAAGGTTTTAGAGATACAGCGCGGAAACAGTCCCTTCGGCCCACTGGGTCGGCGCAGACCAACGATCCCCGCACATTAACACTATCCTGCACACACAACACACTAGGGACAATTTTTACATTTACCAAGCCAATTAACCTACAAACCGGTACGTCTTTGGAGTGTGGAAAAACCGCAGATCTGGGAAAAAAACCCACGCAGGTCACGGGGAGAATGTACAAACTCCGTACAGACAGTACACGTAGTCCGGATCGAACCCGGGTCTCCGGCGCTGCATTCGCTGTAAGGCAGCTACTCTACCGCTGCAGCACCGTGTTTCAGGGGAGATTTTATTTCACAATTTTTTTGATCAAGAGACACACTATACAGACTGAGGTATATATGTTGCAAGGAAAATGACACAAAATACCGGAGTAATTCATGCAGCATCTCTGGAGGATGTAGATACTCAAATTAAATATTTTCAAAGAGATGATCTCCAGAGATGCTTCCTGGCCCTTTGAATTCCTCCAGCACAGTGTCTTTTACCCCAAATGTTATCTATCCATGTTTGAAGAAGGATAGCTGATGCTTTGGACAGGGATCCAAATGTTTTGGACAGGGATCCAAAAAACACTATTTAAAAGTGTTGGAGTAACTCAGTGGGTCAGGAAGCTTCTCGGGAGAACATTTCTTTGAGGTGGGGAATATGGATTCCTTAAATGAGATCTCGGAGAACATCTCTATGTTCTTTGAGATCTCATTTTTTGGTATCCATGTTCTCCAGATATGCTACCCGAACTGCTGAGTTACTCCAGCACTTTGAGTTTTTGTAAACCAGCATCTGCAGTTCTTTATGTTACCAAATACAGTGCAGGACTGCAACTATCTGAGAAGTGATGGTGTACTTTTGTAGGCTGCAGCAAGTATTTCCTCACCAGGAGCTGTGCATAAAAGGGTGTAAAGTGGTTTGGAAGTGTGCATATTGGTCCAATACGTGTACTATTCCTTCAGCAGAATGAGAAGGATAGTTTTGGGGAATAGAAAAATAAATTAGCTAGGTAGAGTTCACACTCGTAATAAAGGAAATCCCTTTAAGATACCTGCCTTGGCCTCCTTTGTTCTCTCCATCCACGTGATTTGGGTGACACAATGAAGAACCATTTGCTGATGAGAGCAAGATTAGAGGCATAATAAGTACAGAGGAAGTATATATAAAATAGAAGAAATCATTGATAGATTGAACTGATAAATCCATGATATAAACTTGTGGACAGGAGAGTGCTGATTTTGGAATCTCGACGGACAATCAAACTGCTGGAAGAACTCTAGAGTGTAGGGTCGAACTGCAGATGCTGCTTTACACCGAAGATAAACCCAAATAGTTGGAGTAACTCAGCAGGTCAGCCAGCATCTGTGGGGAGAAGGAATAGGTGACATTTCGGGTCGAGACCCCGGAAGAACTCGACAGGTTGAGCAGCATTTGTGGAAGGAAGTAAATTGTCGACGTTTTTGTTCAAAGCCCTGCAACAGGACCCTAATGTGTAAACCTGGTAAACTGAATTTAAAATGGTTTTGTTTTGAGATACAGTGGATACAGGCCCGTCGGCCCACCGAGACTGCACTGACCAGCGATCCCCGCACATTAACACTATCCTACGCGCACACACACACACACACTAGGGACAATTTTCCAATTAAACCAAGTCAATTAACCTACAAACCTGTATGAGCATACGAGTGTAGTAGGAAACTGAATATCTCAGAGAAAACCCATGGGGAGAATCTACAAACTCTACAGACAAGCACCTGTAGTCAGGATTGAACCCGGGTCTCTGGCGCTACGCCGCCGTGCCGTTTAGTTTATTTTTTTTACTGTCATGTGTGCTGAGGTACAGTGAAAAGCTCTTATGTGTGTGCTATCCTGTCAGGGAAAATACTATACATGATTACAACCAAGCCGTCCACGGTGCACTTTAAGTGTAAAATGTTTGTTTTGGTCCCAAAATGAACAGGTTTGACTATTTTCTTAAATAAAGTAAATATTTCAACATTGGAAAGCTAGATCATTTAGTTCTCCTTGGACAAAAATAATTAAAATAACATCTAGTACAAGACAAATAACCAGATGACAGAGGATTTATTCCTTGGAACGCAGGAGCTTGAGGGGTGATCTTATAGAGGTGTATAAAATCATGAGGGGAATGGACAGAATGAATGCACAGAGACTTTTTCCCAGTGTAGGGGGAATCAAGACCAAGAGGGCACAGGGGTAAATTGAGAAGGGAAGGACTTAATAGGAAGCAGAGGGGCAACCTTTTCACACCAAGGGCACATAGAATGAGCTACTGGAGGAGGTAGTTGAGGTAGGTACAATAAAAACATTTAAGACTTTTGTATATACATGGAAAGGAAAGGTTTAGAGGGATTTGGCCAAATGCCGGCAAGCAGAACTAGCATGTCTATAGATAGGGTGATAACTAGCTTAGATAGTCAGCATGGAGAAGTTGGGCTGAAGGGCCAGTTGATGTGCCTAACGTTATTGCATTTATAGCCTGCTCATTGCAATTGGACATTTTTTGTTCAGCGGTGACAGAAATGTGAAGTACGTTCTCTCGATAGCAGGAAATCCTAGTTTTTAATTAATTGTTCAGAGATTGATAGAATTTTGTCGGCTGAAGTATATTCTTATAGGAGGAACTTGATTAACTATGAATACTTTGGATTTAGCTGAAGTTATAGAATATAGAACAGTACAGCACAGGAACAGGCTCTTCGGCCCACTATGTATGAACAGAACATGATAAACCAATCTCATCTGCCTGGACGTGATCCATATCCCTCTATTCCATGCATTTATGTGCCTATCTAAAAGCCTATTAAGCACCACTGTCAAATCTGCCCCACCACCCTCTTTTTTTAAAAACCTCACCCTGCACATCTTGTTTAAACTTTGCCCCCCTTTTCCATAAAGTTATGCCCTCCACTTTTTGACATTCCTGGGAAGCATTTTATCAGGTTGCATCACAACATGGTTTGGGAACAGCTCCATCCAAGACTGCAAGAAATTATAGAGAGTTGTGGATGTAGCCCAGACTATCACGCAAACCAACTTCCCTTCCATTGACTTCATCTACATTTCACGCTGCCTCAGCAAGGCAGCGTGAACTCCAGCATAATCAACAATGAGTCTTCTTCTCCTCTTTCCCATCAGACAAGAGTTCCAGAAGCGTGAAAATGCATATCTCCAGATTCAGGGAGTTTCATCCCATGTGTTAACAGGCAACTGAACCATCCTATCACCAACTGGAGAGTGGTCCTGACCGATCATCTTCCTCATTGGAGACCCTTGGACTATCTTTAATCGGGCTCTACTGGACTTTATCTCGCACTAAACATTATTCCCTCCATCCTGTATCAGTACACTGTGGACGGCTTGATTGTAATCATTATGCATTTTTGCTGAAGATAGACACAAAAAGCTGGAGTAACTCAGCAGGTCAGACAGCATCTCAGGAGAAACGGAATAGGTGACATTTTGGGAAACCATGCACCAAAAAAGCTTTTCACTCTTCCTTCGGTGCGCATGTTAATAATAATAAACTTAATTAAACTAAAATGATTCTGACTGTGAAATGAATGAAAGTAAATGTGCATTTTCCTTTTTTAGTTATAAACATGACACCGAATCTGATGAAAGGAATTAGGGTACAGGCCCACCACAACCAAACTTGGGGGGGGGGGGGGGAGATTAGTCTGAAGGTTATAGATGGCATTTATTCTCACTCTGAGCACGAACCTTGGCAGGTTTATTAAAATACAGTATCTTAAACACTACCCTGAATTGCTTCAAGGTGTGTGAGCAGTGTTCAGAGGCAGCGGTGCCAGTGTTAAGCCCCCTTCTCACTCTTCAATTGCTTTTCCTGTTCACCTCTGAAGAAGAAATTAGCCTTTCTATACCGAATTTCGTCAGCTTTATGAAGATTTTAAAGAGGCGAGTTGCTCAGAGGCCTGACCCACCTGTTCCAGAATCTTTCTTTTGAGTAAGAGTTTGCATATTTTTCAGCTGAATCTTCAGCAGATGAGTTATACTCAATCTTAATTTAACATTTACTTTACAAAAAATACTCTGACGCTCTGAGGGAGATTTAAAATGCTGATCATTGTAGATTTTTAATCTCCCATTCACTCTTCCCACCTCGCCCCGACCAGTGGTTGATCAGAAAAACTGGTATTTCTTCAGAATGATGTGTCTGCAGCGGCTGTAATTCACATGAAATGCTTTGACCTTGAGTGGCTGTGGAGGAGATTCACTGAAAGAATTTTAGAAATGGGGTGGGGGGAGGGGGTGTTTGAGAGGCTGGCTGGGGTGTTCTTTGGATTTGAGAACATCATGCAGGGATTCTATGGCGTTCAAGCTCACAGATGGTGCAAACAAGTTTAGAGCAACCATTCTCATTAGCAGAGAGTTTAAGACGTGCTGACAGAATGAAGGCGATTGACAAAGGAATTAAGAAGTAGCATGGGAAAGGAGTCTGAAGAAGGGTCCTGATCCAAAACATTGTCGGTCCATTTGCTCCACAGATGGCAGCATGGTGGCACAGTGGGTAGAGCTGCTGCCTCACAGCATCAGAGACCCGGGCTCAATCCTGTCCTTAGATGCTGCCTGTGTGTAGTTTGCACATTCTCCCCGTGACTGCGTGGACTTCCTCCCACATCCCAAAGATATGCGGGCTTGTTGGTTAATTGCTCCTAATGTGTAGGGAATGGATGTAAAAGTGGGATAACACAGAACTCATGTGAAGGCCGGCACGGATTCGGTGGCCGACAAGGCCTGATTCCATGCTGTATCTCTAAACCTAGGTATACTCGATGCTATGTGTAGGAAGGAACTGCAGATGCTGGTTTAAACCGGATAGACACAAAAAGCTGGAGTAACTCAGCGGGACAGGCAGCACCTCTGGAGAGAAGCAATCGGTGACATTTCAGTCGAGACCCTTCTTCAAACTGGTTAGGGATTAGGGAACCAAGAGATATAGACGATGATGTAGAGAGATAAAGAACAATGAATGAAAGATATGCAAAAAGGTAACGATGATAGAGGACATTGTTACAGGGCTGCCAACTCTCACGCATTGAGTGTTAAAGAAGGAACTGCAGATGCTGGAGAATCGAGGGTACACAAAAAGCTGGAGAAACTCAGAGGGTGCAGCAGCATCTAAGGAGCGAAGGAGATAGGCGATGTTTCGGGTCGAGACCCTTCTTCCGACTCTGAAGAAGGGTGTCGACCCGAAACGTCACCTATCTCCTTCGCTCCTTAGATGCTGCTGCACCCGCTGAGTTTCTCCGGCTTTTTGTGTACTCTCACGCATTGAGCGTGAGACTCACGCATTTGACGAAATTCTCACGCTGATGACAGAAGTTCCCATGCTCAAAAAAACGTTTTTACATATATATAAATAAAGTCACACTCCTCCAAACTCATCAATGAGAATAGTTTTCTGGCTTAAGCCCATCGCACACTATTTAAAATGGCAATGTAGACAGAAATGCTGGAGAAACTCAGCGGTTGAGGCAGCATCTATGACTGAGTTTGACCCTTCTTCAGACTCAAGCATTTCTCCATCATTTTTGTCTACTGCTCTATAGATGCTGCCTCACCCGCATTCACATTCCCGTGCAGATGGTGTGACAGATGAGACATGGCGGTGGTCCCAGCACTGACCCCCCCCCCCCGAGGCACTGCTCACACCTCCCACCCTCTGTCCGCTCGGCCGCTCTGTCCACACCGCATGGAGTTTTAACCCCGGCCCGGAGCCAGGTGCGGACTGGGTGAGTGGGGGTGTCGGTGCCGCCTCCGGAGCCGCGGGGATGAATCCGGGCTATAGCTCCACTCTGATGCCCGACCCCCAGGTCACTGTCCCTCACCTCCCCCGGACCCCAGCTGGACACCCAGCACCTGGGCCGGCCCACATTCCCGGGGAGGGAAATGCTCCCCGACATTGCCAAGTCTCCGCTCACTCCGGGTGTTGTCACACAAGGTTTAAAGGGATATGGGCCAAATGCAAATAAATGGGACTAGTTTAGATGGGGCATCTTGATCTGCATGGATAAGTTGGGATGAAGGGCCTGTTTCCATGCTGTAAGACTATGACACACGGTAGAAAGGGTGCAATTGCTCTGGAGAGGATCCAGGGGTGATTTAAGAACATATTGGCAGGGCTGGAATTTTTTTTTCATTTTGAAGAAAGATTTGATAACTGGGATTGTATTCTCTGCAGCAACAGAGGTGAAGAAAATACTTAGTTGAGGTGATTAATATTATGAAACCCCCTAATAATATAATATAATATTATTATAGGATCTGTTTCGCTTAACAAAGAGTGGAAGAAGGAACTGCAGATGCTGGTTTAAACTGAAGATAGACCCAACAAGCTGGAATAACTCAGCAGGACAGGCAGCATCTCTGGAGAGAAAGAATAGGTGATGTTGCAGATTGAGACCTTCAGACTGAAGAGGTTGAAAACCAGCCATAAAATAGAATGACTGGAGATGTGTGTTATCCAACTAAGGGTAGAAATCAGAAACATGTGTTCATCTTTATTGACGTGACACCATAATAAATATATTACGAAAAAAATATTTTAATGAGGTGGCACGGTGGCGCAGCGATAGAGTTGCTGCCTTGCAGCACCAGACGCAGATTTGATCCTGACTGTGGGTGCTGTCTGTACAGTATTTGTACATTCTCCCTAGGACCACATGGTTTTCTCTGTATATTACGGTTTCTCCCACATCCGAAAGAAGTGCAGGTTTGTAGGTTAATTGGCTTCTGTAAATTGTTCCTGACGTGTAGGATACAACTGGTGTTTGGTAGATTGCTTGTTGGTGTGGACTTGGTGGGCCGAAGGGCCTGTTTCCATATATATGTTTTACATATATATCTTAATTTCATTGAACCATATACGGTTGAATATGTGGCATTATATTTGTCTTGTTTCTATAGTCAAGGGGTAAGGTTGATTGATTTATTTGTGCAGAACAGTGATGGAAGTCTGACTCCTCTTGCCTTGTTTATATGTTTTTGTTTCTCTATATATATGCATGACAGTATGAATTATCTGATTTCCATACATGAATATACTAAGGTCATTCATGTGCTGCACCTATTGACCAGAGCCTGGCTCTACTGTGGAATGTAATTAGGAATGTAATATAACCTAACCTTTTTCATACCTAATCCAATTTGAAGCATAAATGTTGCATTCAAGTGTAAGTTAAAAGACTCGCTACAGTATGCACCAGATTGCACAATTTCAAGCTGAAAAATGCAAAAGCTCCCTAGCATGGCAGGGGGGACAGCCCCCTCCCAACCCCCCCCCTCGGTCGCTATGCTCCCTCACAATTCTGACTCTCAATATCTCACCCAATGTTGACAGCCTTGTTGTTAGGCCAACGGGGACGATGCCGGGCCAGCCCCTGCTCGGAGAAACTGAATGACCGGCCTGGAAGGGGGAGCTTGCCGTGCCGACCCCCGAAGACTAAAGACCGGGAGCAGGCAACAACGGAGGCGACGGGAGATGATCAACGCTGGTAGGAGATACGAGGGAGCCGGGGTCTGGCCTACTGCCCCCTTGAGGTCGGCTGCAGGAAGCACCCCCGGGGAACAAAGATGTATGGGTGAGGAGAGGAACATCGGTTCACAAGTTGAACCCCACTTCCAAGGGAAGGTGATGGCTGGAGGCCAACAGCAGCCTGGGGCTTGTCTGGAACGGGCACTGCTCATAAAATCTGGAGCGTGGACTGGATTTTGAAAATGGTGCCAAAACATCGCGCCGTTTGCATCAGGATCAGTAGTCTATTTCAGTACAATTTGCTAATTGGGGATGTGCTTGGGTATGGCAATACACTACCGGACTGTTTGTAAGAAAATAATTTCACTGTGCGTTTGCACTTCGCACATCTCTATACCTATAAAAGCCTCATCTTGTATGTATGTTTTTGTATTTTCGCCAAAACGCTACGTGTTTACATATACTGACACATTTTCCCCATCCACGCAGTGATCAGCTTCACTTAAGATTTGATCCTATATTTCACAAGTTATTGGTGGATAGAATTAAAAAAAAAGACAAAACGGCCTTTTAACCGCCTCTCACACACAGATTCTTCAACCAGCTTCGACTGATGAAGTCACAATGAGATGGGTGGGCACCATGGCTCGGGTCGGCGCCCGTTTCACACACGCCCGCCCGTGGCCTCACTCGGTTCCTCGGGTCCACGCTCGCCCGAGGACTCACTCGGGTCCACGCCCGGCTGCAGCCTCGCTCAGGTCCTTGGGTTCACGTCCGCCCGCAGCCTTGCTCGGGTCCACGCCCGTCCGCGGCCTTGCTCGGGTCCTCGTGTTCACGCCTGACCACGGCCTCGCTCTAGTCCTTGCCCTCCCGTGGCCTCGCATGGGTCCTCGGGTCCACACCCGCCTTGCTTGGGTCCTTGGGTCCACTCCCGCCCGCGGCCTCGCTCGGGTTCACGCCCACCCGCAGACACACTCGGGTCCCAGGGCCCACGCCCACCCGTGGCCTTCCTCCCTCCCTCCCACAGCGCGGTTCTCCCTGCTCACCACCCTCCCTCCCTCCAAAGCACTTCCCATCACGGACCAAATATGATTTGAAAGTAATACGCCCAACTCTCAACACTGTGGTAAAGGAATTCAATCCCACTTACAGACCAGCTTCTAAAGTTATTCAAGGTCATTCTCCAACTTCACATTCCTGACAACAGCTCAGAAACCATAGAGATTTCAATGCACATAGTTCTGAAATTTGCTCTGAGCAAGAGAAGGACCAAAATTGCAAAGCCATGAAGTTATCTCTTCCAACACCCCCCCCCCCCCCCCCCACCCCACCCAGCATTCAACCAACATCCTTAATGCACAATAAAAACACCATTGAACAACCATTGATATTGGTGTCTGGGAAGTGTATGAAGTACATTCATTCCCATGTGAGGGAACGATCTTTAAAGGAGAGATTGGTCTTTAAGTCATTGAAGTTTAGAAGTGTGAGAGGTGATCTCATTTGAAACACAAGAGATTCAGGGCAGGACTGACAGAGAAAATGCCAAGAGGCTTTGTCTAATCTGGTCAGAACGTCAAGACCCAGCAGGTGAAATCCCAAGGTAAAGTGGAGGTATTTATGATAGAAATGAAAAGATATTTCTTAATAGGGTTATGCATTAAGAGATCTGTGGTTGTTTCAATGATTGCATGCATGGCTGAGAGCAATAGATTTTTAGCAGTGAAGTATTACAGGCTCATGGGATTGGGAGTGAAAGTGAACTTCAAGTATAGGATCAGCCATGATTATATTAAATTGTGGAAAAGACTTGAGGGCTTGTGTAACCATCTCCAGTTAATTACGTTCTTGCATTTTTCAATCCTAAATCATTTAATTTCACATCATAACTATAATTGAGACAAAAGGAACTGGAATCTGGTTTATCTGCTTGAGTAACATTTGGACAGGTACCTCGATAGATCAGGTTTGGGGGGATATGGGCCAAACGCAGGCAGGTGGGACTGGTGTAGATGGGACATGTTGGTCGGTGTGGGCAAGTTTGGCTGAAGGGCCTATTTCCACTGTATGACTGACTTCATGACTCTAACTCAGCGGGTCAGGCAGCAACTCTGGAGGACATGGATAGGTGGCGTTACAGGGCAGGGTAAGTACCAGGGTGGGGCCCAGGAAGGAAAGGGGAGAGGGGGTTATCTAATATTGGAGAGTTTTACATTATAATATATTATAACCTTATTTATTTAGTAATGGGTGTAAATTTTATTCATGCAGAAACAATCTATAGTCAAAATAGTTATCCTGTATAGAAACAGCTTTAAGGTGAGAGAGACAATGTTTAAAGGAAATGTTGGGGACAACATTACACAGTGGGTGGTGGGTGCTCAGAACACACTACTAGGGTGGTGGTGGAGGCAAGTACGATAGTAGTGATAAGTCTTTTGGATAGGCAAATGGTTACGCAGGGAATGGAGACGTGGATTATGCACAGGGAATTGAGATTTGATCTTGGAATCATGTTCGGCACAGACACTGTGGGCTGAAGCGCCTATTCCTGTGCTGTACTGTTCTATGTTCCATGTATTTAATAGTGTTGCTTCTCTGGATTTAGCTCTTTGCAGTTCTGGCATGCAAGTCGTCTTTGGTGGAATTCTGTTGCTAGGTTACCTTGGTGTAATCTTCCCAGATTTTTTTTTAATGTTTATGTAGATTGAGAATTGTAAAGCTGATTCAGTGCTCAAGGCACTCAATTTAATGTTTTATTAAGTTGCGCTGTCCACATCCGTTGTGAACTGATCATAACTCTGAGTTCGATCTGTACCTGGCTGAGTGTCTCTTCACTCAATCAATCCTGCCCGACGTTCGGCAGTCAAGCCTGCACTTCTAGCCGCTGTTATCAGATTCTAATTGAGATTTTACTGTATGCAATCAATACTGTAATCTGAAGCTGAGCTCTAATAAGTCTGTATACTCTGGCAGGGGCGGGGACCATAACTTACATGTGCAGGTAAAGGTAACGAGAGAGGGAATTGACTTCAGTATTTGGATGACATGGGGTGCAAATGGGACTCGTAATGTTCAGCTGTTTAATGGGAAAAATGCTGCCTGACTGAGAATTGATGCTTCTGCACATTCACTGAATTGTATTTAATCAAATAGCATCTGTTCCCTAGTTTAATTTACACACAGTACTCACTTTATCTGCATTAGTCCACAGACATCAGCTCTTTATGGATTCATTCTGCATAATGCGCAGGGGAATGTTGTCTTGCGATAAGCAGTGTGAATTTTGTACCAATAAATTAGTGATAGCCCAGCAAAGTTGCCCCTCAGGATCCTGCCTTGAGCTTGATAGTCAGACTCCGCTGTTAGAAGTCCAGCTCTGGGATAAAATCATTACTCATCTCTGCTGCAAGAGGTCTAATTAAATTACCACATCATTGCTGGTCCCTGCTGGTCCAGGCTCTGCTGAAGGATGAAGTGGTCCGTCGCTGCTGCTCGAGATTTGGGTTTCGTGTGGGATTTTTTTTTTCCTGTGGAAATTGTCTCTGTGCTCGGATGAGATTGTGTCGCTGGATCATTGTCGACATCTGCAGCAGACATCAATTTCACACGCAAAAATTGCCCACTTGTGCGATGAAGATGTGTAATTCAGCCGCCGACCATTGTTCCATTCCAGAGTGATTGTCATTCCTTGCAGTTCCAGGTCTGATTTAGTTATGGCACCATTGTCAATCTCTGCAGCTAAAGGCCAGGTTCGGCAACTGGATAATTGAACTGACTGATTAATGATGCTCACCATTGCTGCTACGATAACATCACTGAACTGATTTAATGTCTACTCACTCCCTACAGTATACGCTCTCCGCTGTAGACTCTGACATGCTGATTACTAAGTTTGATCGAAATGTTGAACAAAGTCAAATTTGAGCAAAAGTTTTTTTTTTAAATTAAAGTAAGGAAGTTATCATTCATTGCAAGCAAGGCCACATACTGTGCTCTCCTTCATTGAAGGGCAGCACATAAAACTCTATCACCACGGATCACGCTAAATGACTGGTTCATAACTACTAACCCAGTTAAACAAGGGAAACTGAATCAAATGAACAGCAAGCCCTTTGCAAGGAAGGTTCATCCAACATTTACCACATTTATTAAAGTTCCTTTGGCAGTCTGTTGCTATAATGTACGTATATATAGTATATCTGTTTGCGTGCAAACAAAGCTTTTAGACTCATAGTCATACAGCATGAAAACGGGTCCCATTTCCACTAGTTCTACCTACTTGTGTTCTGGCCTATATCCTTCTAAAACGTTGCTATCCATGTACCTGTCTAAATGTCTTTTAAATGTTGTGACAGTACCTGCCTCAACTACCTCCTCAGGCTGCTCGTTCCATACACCAACCGCCCACTGTGTGGAAAATTTGCCCCTTGGGTTCCTACTAAATGTTTCCCCTCTCATCTTAAACCTGTGACCTCTAGTTCTTGATTCCCCAACCCTGGATAAAAAACTGTACATTCACTCATAATTTTACACACCTCTAAAAGACCTGTCCAAATGTATTTTAAATGCTGTGATAGTTCCTGTCTCAACTACATCCTCTGGCAGCTCATTCCATATACTGTACCATCGCACCAGAAGCTTGAAAGTGCGCACCACCAGATTTGGGAACTTAAGGTCATAAGTGATAGGAGCAGAATTAGGCCATTTGGCCCATCAAGTCTACTCCGCCATTCAGTCATGGCTGATAAATCTCTTTCTCCTAAACAGCTTCTTCCCTTCTGTTATCAGACTTCTGAATGGTCCTTCCATAAGCTAGGGTACTGTCCAATTTACCTCTCCCCATTGTGGCCATTGGACTATTTCACTCGAACTGATGTTACAATGCTGAGAACAATATTCTGCAATATATCTTATCCTTTGATATATCTATTGTACTTGAGTTTGACTTGATTGTCTATTTTTTAGTTTAGAGAGGGAGCTTGGAAACAGGCCCTTCAACCCACCAAGGCCACGCTGACCATCGATTACCCGTTTATACTGGTTGTATGTTTTCCCACTTGCTCATCACTCCCTCCACAAAAAGGGGCAGTTTTACAGAGGGCCAATTAATCTATAATCCGGCATGTCTTTGGGATGTGGAAGGAAACCAACGTGGTCACAAGGAGAACATGCAAACTCCACATAGACAGCACCCGAGGTCTGGATTGAGCCCAGGTCTCTGGCACTGTGAGGCAGCAGCTCTACCAGCTGCGGCACTGTAGCGCCCACGTTAGTGAGGTACTGTATATCCGACGTGTTTGGATAGCATGACAATATGAAACCTAAACCTATAAAACGTCACATGGCTCTTTGCCCCCTGGTTTTAGATTCTCAGACGGAGAATAAACAGGAAGAAGAGATTGTGTTCATAAGAGTGGAATTAGGCTATTTGGCCCATCAAGCCAATTCTGTAATTCAGTCAAGGTTAATCCATCTTTGTCTTTCAACCCTATTCTCTTGCCTTCACCCATATAACCTTTGATGTTCTTACTAATGTAATCAAGAAACTGTTAATATTCACCTTAAAAATATCCATTGACTTGGCCTCCACCGCCATCTGTTGCAATGAATTCCACAGATTTACCACCCTCTGGCTAAAGAAATTCCTCCTCTATTTTCAAAAGGCACATCCTTATATTTTGAGGCTATGACCTCTGGTCCTAGAATCTCCCACTAGTCAAAACATCATCCTCTCCACATCCATTCTATCCAATCCTTTCTCTATTTGGTAAGTTTCAATGAGGTCGCCCCCTTTTCCTTCTAAACTACAGCGAGTACAGGCCCAGTGCCATCAAACGCTCATCATACATCCTTACATTTCAAAATCTGCCCAGACTTTATCTTTCTGACAAGGAATTTGATTCAAACAAAACATAAAGGAAGGCTCCCTTGCAAAGATGTGTTGACCAGTTCTCTTGCTGTTGATTGTGATGTTCATCAAGCGGAATTGAGAGAAAGATCAGGAGCTGACCAGGCAGAGGTGATTAACATATCAGGGAGGCACATCCCGGACCAGTTCGATTGCCCTAATTAGCTATTCACACATTGGTTACATATTTCTCTTTCATCATCCCACCTGTTAAATGGATCTTCTTTTTCAAACATCTCTCTACACAAACCAGAAAGAATTACAGCAGGGAAACAGGAAACTTTCAGCCCACCAAGCCCATGCCAACCAGCGATCACCCCATACACTAACATTATCCTACACACTAGGGACAGTTTACAATTTTATCAAAGCCAATTAACCTACAAAGTGTACAACTTTAGAGTGTGGGAGGTCACCGTAGAAATTTTAATATTACAAAAAAGATTACAAGAGTATTAAAAATAAAATGTATCAGATCACTTATATTCTATATCTGTGGTCTGTGGACGGCTTTTCTCACTGGAATGCAAACAAACAAAAGCTGTTCACTGCACCTTGGTACAACCTTATGTTTAAGAGATACATGGTGGAAACAGCCCTATCAGCCCACCGAGTCCACGCTGGCCAGCGATCCTCGTAACCTAGTACTATTCTACACACACTAGGAACAATTTGCAATTTTGCCAAAGCCAATTAACCGACAAACCTGCACGTCTTTGGAGTGTGTGAGGGAACCAGAGCACTCGGAGGGAACCCACACGGTCACAGGGAGAACGTGTAAACTCCATACAAACAGCACCCGTAGACAGGATCAAACCTGGGTGTCTGGCGCTGTAAGTTAGCAACTCTATGACTGCGCCACTGTGCTGATCTCTGCACCACTGTGCCACTTCCCTTTCATTAACGTTAAATTTCCCCTTTAACAAGTAAATTTTTAAATGTAGAAGCAAGGAACTGTGGATGTTGGTCAATACTCAAAATTACACAAAGTACTGGAGTAACTCAACGGGTCAGGCAGCATCTCTGGAGAACATTGGCGGGAGATGTTTCAGGAACAGGCCTTTACTTTTATTTTTTGGTTTTTGCTTTCACCAACATTTTTGTGTAAATATCTATAATCCCCAATTCCTTCTGTTTGGAAGATTCCCATTGACTAAAATTATTGTGTGTGTATGCTCCTGTGAATCATAGTTCGTGTCCTGCAGGCATGACTTCATCATAATAGTTATATAACTTACTCAGTGCATCCTGACTACCCATGTTACAATTGAGCCATCCACAGCGTACATGATGAAGTGAATAATGTTTCATGCAAGTTAAAGTCCAATTCAAGTTAGTCTGAGGCTCTCCAGTGAGATAGTAGCTCAGGACCGCTCTCTAGTTGTTGATAGTTTGAATCAGTTGCCTGATAATGGCTGGGAAGAAACTGTTCCTGAATATGTAGGTGTGCATTTTCACACTGCTGTACCTCTTGTCTGATAGGGGAGGGGAGAACAGGGATCAGGGTGAGACTTGTCCAGATTATGATTGTGGCCTTGCTGAGGCAGACTGAAGTGTAAATGGAAATTTTCTAATTTCCTAATATGCTAAGGTTTACTATAACTCAAGTCATTCTTGACTGAATTCTTTCTACTGCATTCCCTAACGGGCCTGTTGAGCTGCTGCGTGCACGAATGTCATTATTTTGTTGTCAGTACGTTCTCGACTCTTGACTAGTCTCTTATTGAAAGATGTAACCCAGTTCATCCCATAGACCTTCACCATCGACTCCATCTGCACTTCATGATGCCTCATGAAAGCAGCCAACATAATCAAAAACCTTTCCCACCCTGACCATTCCTTCTCGTCGCTCCTATCATGCAGAAGACACAGGTGCTTGAAAGTGTGCACCACCAGACTCAGGAACAGCTTCTTCCCCTCTGTTATCAGGCTTATGAATGGTCCTTCCACAAGCCAAGGAACTGTCTGATTCACTTCTACCCCATTACGTACATTGCTCTTTATCTCTGCAACTGGTCCACTACAATGATGAGAACTGCATACTGCAGTCTGTATCTTCCCCTTTGCTCCACTTATTGTATTTGATTGTATTTACATACAGTATTATCTGATTAGATAGATTGCAAACAAAAGCTTTTCCCAATAGCTTACCTGTGAACATGTGACCAATAATAAACCTGAACAAGAAAAACTGTAAAACAAAATATTTGTTTGGCTTCCTTTCAAATGTTAGTGTGCATTGTCAATGAAACTTGTCCTGTTTAGTTCAGTTTTAGTGTAATTTAGAAATGCAGCATGTAAACAGGCCCTTCGGCCCACTGAGTCTGTGCATACCAGCGATCAACCCATACGCTAGCACTATCCTACACGCAAGGGACAATTTACAATTTAAAAAAAACTGAAGCCAAAATAACACACAAACCTGTACATCTTTGGAGGGTGGGAGGAGCAACCCGGGAAAACACATGCGGTCACGTACAAACTCCTCACCGACAGCACCCATAGTCAAGATCATACCTGGGTCTCCACTGCTGTAGGACAGCAACTCCACCACTGCGCCACCCTGCTGAAGAATTGTTGAAGAACCTCATGGTTGCAGGAATGTTTTACAATCATTGTCTGCGAGATGCATTGTGGTACAAGAATTGCCTTGTTAATAATTGCTTTGCATTGATGAGATGCTGTGGGGTTAAAGCGGCTTTCCATGCTAACGTCAGCATAATTACCCCCAAATACCCTGCAATGAAATAGTCCTTGTATTACACTTTGAAATGGAGCACCCTTTTCACTCTGAGAAGCATCTAATGCCGTTCACTTATGGGGCAAGAGTCTGTGGAGACTTTTATGGAAAGGTCGTGAAAGGATTTTGAAAGAGGGGAGACAAGGAACTGCAGATGCTAATTTACAAAAAAAAAACCACAAAGTGCTAGAGTAATTCAATGGGTCAGGCAGCATCTGTGGAGGACCTGGCTAGACAATATTTCAGGTCAGGTCCATTCCGACTGATTGTAGTAGGAGGGAGAAGTGGAGAAAGTGGTTGGGGCAGGACAAAGTGGCAAGTGATAGGTGGATACACAACCATCGAGTAACTCTTCGGGTCCGGCAGTATTGCTGGAGAAAAATAATAGGCGAATGAAGAATTTCTCGAGAGATGTGCAGGAAAGAACTGCAGATGCTATTTTAAATTGAAGATAAACACAAAATGCTGGAGTAACTCAGCGGGACAGGCAGCATCTCTGGACAGAAGGAATGGGTGACATTTCGGGTCGAGACCCTTCTTCAGACCTTCAGACATTTCTCAAGTGATGTTGCCTGACCTGCTGAGTTACTCCAGCATTTTCTGATTATCTTCAGTATAAACCAGCATCTGCACTACCTTCCGACACGTGATTGGTGGATGCAGGTGAGAGGGGTTTGATAGGCAGATAGGTGGCCAAAGGCTTGAGATGAAAAGTAGACAAGAGGGTGTCAGATAAGGAGAGAAATGGAGTAAAATAGTAAGATTAAAGAACTTACCAGTTTGAAGTTTGATCTTTATTTTATGAGGAGTTGCGATGAGGGATTTCGTGAAGACCCCGCCAGGTACGCATGCGCGACATTGTTCAAAGCAGCGGTGTGAAATCACAGATAACAACAATGACTGAAGATAGTAAGATTAAAGAAACTCGAATATACCAGTTGACCTTATGATAGAGGGTTGGGAGCGGAGGGCACGAAATCCCTCATCGCAACTCCTCATAAAATAAAGATCAAACTTCAAACTGGTAAGTTCTTCTTTAATCTTACTATTTTACTTCGGAGTCACGTGAGTGACTTTGTGAAGATTTCAAAGCTCTGTGATTACATGCCCAGGATCACGTCCATGCTCACACACTGCCGTAATACTGATGGAGGAAGTATGTTAATGTATTTAAGACTTGAACAAGCTGAAAAATAATAACATTTGTTAATATAACACTAAACCCCTGAACTCGGGAACAAACATAGAAACATAGAAACATAGAAAATAGGTGCAGGAGTAGGCCATTCGGCCCTTCGAGCCTGCACCGCCATTCAATGTGATCATGGCTGATCATCCAACTCAGTATCCCGTACCTGCCTTCTCTCCATACCCCCTGCTCCCTTTAGCCACAAGTGCCACATCTAACGCCCTCTTAAATATAGCCAATGAACTGGCCTCAACTACCTTCTGTGGCAGAGAATTCCAGAGACTCACCACTCTCTGTGTAAAGAATGTTTTCCTCATTTCGGTCCTAAAGGAATTCCCCCTTATCCTTAGACTGTGACCCCTTTTACGTTAACCCCTTTACGTTTACCCCTTAAACGTTTAGGGAACAGCACATAAAAACTGAATCCGCCAATGTTGCGGGAGCGGCCACAGGTCTGTTATAAAACCGCTGAAATGTAGTTTCACTGGCCCAGCCCGCTATTGCGAGGACATAATCTATGAACACCTCCATGGTCCTCGCCGCTGATGTGGATGCAGCCCTGGTAGAATGACATTTTAAAAATGTTAGTGTCTTACCTGCTGCACCGAATACCACCTTGAGCCATCTCCTGGTGCCCATTTTCAGACCTGTAGTCGCAGGTCTGTGTATTTAAGCAACTCTTCTATCACGCAGTCACTTTATTGTGGGTCAAAACCATTCTATCCAGGTAATTCCTGTGGAGTTTGGACCCGTTGTGCTGTGTTCAGTGCCATTATCATCACCACTTTGAAGGTCAATAAGTCCAGTGGTAAATACGCCAAAGGCGACCAGCTCCTGAGTAGCGTCAACACCACCCCTATATCTCTGGTAATATATCGTGGTCGGGGAGGGATAGAACATACCCTTCAGTGTGGATACCAGCTGGTGAGATCCCAGTCCAATGTTGAGATAGGATGACAGTGCACTCCTGGCACTGTATATGGCACTGTAACTGAGGGACTCATCATAATGCAGGCCCGTGAGGATTCCAGCACATTGGAGATCGTAGCAGATATGTAGGTGGTCTAGGTCTGACTATAGAAACCTCACATATCCTTATGTGGGTTAGGTACTGCTTCCTAGTGGACTCTCTCTGCACGCTGCTGTATGATGTCCATGGTCCTTTCTGTTGCAGATTCTGGTTGCGTTTTCTGCAACACCAGTCTGATGAAGCAGAATGGGGGAAAGCATAGAAAAACCCATTTCCCACCAATGTAGCGAGAACGCCTCCATCGCCACTGCCCCAGGATCTGGTTCTCAAGAGACATATGTTGGTATCCAATGGCTCAACCTGGACGCAAGGAGGTCGATATCTGGTGTTTCATATTAGGCTGTAGTTTTAGCAAATATTTGGAAGTTCAACATCTACTTGATGTCGTTATTAAATACTTGTGACCTGGTGTCCGCCACTGTATTGAGCTTAACCGGAAGGTACGTAGCTGATATCCAAATATTTCTTTCAATCCACCAGAGCCAAATTAAGTTTCCCAATTCATCACAAGATATTGACTTGATACCACCCATAAGGTTTAAATATGCCACCTCAGTGGTATTATAGAAGACGGACATGCATATGCTGCAGATTAGTGCATTAAGCCCGTAGCCCGTGACATGCTTCCAGCATTTCTAAACAGTTTATACCTTGTGACTGAAGAAAAGTAGACTCGTGCAAATCCCATCTACCGCCCCAACGGGAATGGTGTCGGTAGCTCCCCAGCCCTTGGTGCTTGCGTCGGTTTGTAACATGACTAATGGGTTTGATGTAATGATGGGATTTAACAATCACAAACATTGCTAATTCACCAGTGTAGCTCAATTTATGCCTTGATTGGCAGCTGCATAGGCTCGTAAATGTCCAGCATTCGCTTTTAATTCCGAGATTTTTGCTTTTTGTAAGCTTCGATAGTGTAACGGCCCAAATTATGTGGGTGGAATGTAGCTACAAGTTTACCAATTACCTTAGCAGCATGTCTAATAGTCGGTTTCCTGGCACAAGCAAGGCTGTTACATGCCTCTATTATGTCTATTGCTTTGTTCCTGGGATAGTGACAATCAGAACCCCAGAATGTATGTAACCTCCTTCCTACTTGTGAGGTTATGCATGCGGTACTTCCAAGGGAACCAGACCCCATTACCTCCATGGTTGCCGGCGGGCCTGACATTCTGGTTTCTGGTGTTCCGTCGTTGCTGGGTTGTGTTGAGGTGCTGCCGGTGTGTAGGTCCTTACTGGTCTTTCAGGTGGCCCCCAAGGCCTTGCATATGGTGTTTGTCTGCGCACTGCCGGCCTGCTGGAGGGAGGTGGGTTCATCAACCCGACAGCCTTCACCTCCTAATCCAGGTTCTAGACCTGTTTGGGCAGGTCCTCACCGAACAGCTGTCTCGGGGGTGGCGTCGCAGATGTCTTGCACAACCCCACGAATATGGGGTTTGGAGTCGGTTTAATGGCGATAATACGGGAAGCGTAATTCCATGACTAATTACGCAAGAGCATCCTCCTGGTCTGCCGTCATTTCCGTACCGTCAACCGACCTGGCAAAGGCAGTAATCCCCGACGTCAGCAATTTCAGGATCTTTAGGAACTTCAGCTCCTGTGCCCTTATCCCCGGACTGATGTTGCCCCAGATGGGCGTGTTGACTGTCAGTACATTCAACGATATGCAGTTGTTTGGGCCTGGTATATGTTGATCGCCTCGGTAAGGACCTGTTCCTGCAGCTGGTGTGTGGTGAGGTAGTCTATGCTGGCCACTGGTTTGGGCTGCAAAGGCTGACCTGAGTGCTTCGGCTGGGCGAACTTGGAGACCACATTCAGCAGTTCCTCCTGGGTTTTCTCAGGTACTGTTTCTCAGGTTCCTGCTCCACCCTTCTTACGTGTCAGCCAGCTGCTGATCCGTGGCATTCCCCACCGATGACTGGGACATGCTGGGTGGCCCAGCCGCATGTCTCCTGGACTGGAGGACATCTGGTCCAGCTGCAGAGAATGTGCTCTAGGATACGCTCCATCATGCGCTCCTCCGAGCCATGCGACCGCCGCCGCACCTGCGGACGACAAGTCGACTTCCTCAGTTTCTCCTGAACTACTGAGGCTTCTGTCATCGGCCCGCACCTCATCGAGGTGATGACTATGGGTGCTTAGACAGGAATGTCGCTGCCTGTCACTCCAGCGGGACTTTGCGACTCCCGCGCAGACATGCCGCTGGTCCGCAGTCTTCCGGACAGTGGCGGCCCGCCTGTCTGGAAGACATGAGCGGTGGTGAGTCGGTCCCTGCCGCTGAAGCGTGGTACCCCGACGTCCGCCCGGGCTTACCGCCACTCCTGACTACATGAGTCTGTGACGGCGCATTGTCGCCGCCTGCTGCCTAAGCGGGGCCGCACGACCGAAATCCGCTGCACTCTGGCAGCCTGACCCGGTGGTGAGCTGGTACCTCCTGCTCCTGCAGGGCTCCCCGACTTCCCATCAGATCCATCACCGGCCCGCAATCTAGCAGGTTACCCCCGGCGGCATGTCGATGCCTTCCGCTGCAGCGGGGCACGGCCTGGGTGCAACTCTCCCCCTGGTCCGCCCTCTGGTGACCTGCATAGTAGGGGAGACAGAACGTGCACCTTTGCTCCACTGTGGCTATGCTTAGATGACAGTGGTAGGGAGTCAGGGTCTTGGCTACCCTGCTCCCGCGCGGTGCTTCTACCACTTTGCGGCCCCATGGTCAGCCGTGGTGGAGAGACGGGTCCTGGCTGCGCAGGGCTCCTCGATTTCCGCGTTCTTATCCCAGTCCGCAGGGCGGGTGCTGCCGGTGTTGCGGGCAGCTCCGGGAATGGTGGCTGCTGACTCCCATCCGAACTCCCATGGCCCTTGGAGGCATGTTTCGATGCCTTCATTCTGGTCTCCATCCATCGTTTCTGTAAGCATATTCTAGTACAGAAGCTCAGCAACTCAAGGTTAGTATCTTACCTGAGGGTCTTTAAGAAGCATCCGGTGGAGGAGCGCACTCAGTGCGAAGCGGCCTGGAGTGCTCTGTAACAGAGTCCTGAAATGAAAAAAGGACCGCAGGTTAGTTTTTTTACCGGCAGGTCCCTGCAGTAGAGGAGCAACGTTCCTCACTGCCTGTCGCTCACATGCGGTCGACGATATGTCACGCATACGTGCCTGGCGGGGTCTTCACGAAGTCACTCACGTGACTCCGAAGTAAAATGTAAAGCCGGAAAGAGGAATGTATGAGGATAGGGAAGAGGATGAGGTACACCCTAGAAGAGAGGGGGAGGGGGAAGGGGAGGAAGGTTGTTGCTTAAACTTGGAGAACTCAAAGTTCATACCATTGGCATGAAGGTTTTATTTTAACTTGCGTGTTTAACTTGCGTGTTATTTTAACAAAGCATGTCAGGTTAGACCGTTTTTTTGATCATCGTTACTTTTTTGCATATCTTTCATTCATTTGTTGTATAGCACTTCATATCACTATCTATATCTCTTGTTTCCCTTTCTCCCTGACTCTCAGTCTGAAGAAGGGTCTCGACCCAAAATGTCACCTATCCCTTTTCTCCAGGGATGCTGCCTGACCCCATTGAGATACTCTTGCATTTTATATCAGGTAATAGTTGAGCACAGGTGAGTGGGTTTGTGATGGACAGATAGTTGGACACAGCCAGAGATGAAAAAACAGACGGTTTGACACAAAATAACTTGTTCATCTGCACCCCCAACTCCTCCAGAAGAGTGCTCTGGCCTGTTTGTGTCTCCTTCCAGCAGAGGGAGTCCATGGACCATTCGCTGAGTGAAGTTTTGTCCAAAGTGCAAGCCAAGTGCAAATTGTTGGCTCTGTCATGCCCGGCCAAAGCGCAATGTTTCTCACGTGGACTCAGAGATGATTCTATAACTATTCACTTTCTGGTTGGAAGCCCAAAGTTTCTGTCAAGAAAGCTTGTACTAAAAGAAAATATCAAATTGGAGACTATTTCAGCTGGTAGCGCAGTGGTGCAGCAGTTGAGTTGCTGCCTTGCAGGGCCGGAGAACCAGGTTCGATCCTGTCTACGGGTGCTGTCTGTACGGAGTTTGTACATTCTCCCCGTGACCACGTGGGTTTGCTCCGGGTGCTTCGGTTTCCTCCCACACTCCAAAGGTGTGCAGGTTTGTTGGCTTTGGTAGGTTTTAAAATTGTCCCTAGTGTGCAGGATAATGTTAGTGTACGGGGTGATAGCTGGTTGGCGTGGACTCGGTGGGCCGAAGGGTCTGTTTCCACGCTGTATCTCGAATTGGCAAATAAACACAACTTATCACAGTCCGGCCTTGAGAGCAGAGATGAATGCTTCAGCCACGATGCAGTTCACTGCACCTTGCAATGAAATTAAAAAAAAACTGAACAGCAGAGTTTAATTTGTGCTTTAAATGTAGACGGGAAAATAATTTGTTTTGCGATTGAATATATTGGAGTTTGATTGACTAAGTTCTTGCAAGAGATCTGCCAATGGTTATTAAATTTAATATTTTACTTGAGCTGCGTTCTTTCTTCAATGTTGAATTTGTTGAATTAAATTCTTATGAGAAAATAGGATTATTAGACCCCTAGAACCTACATCTACTGATGTTTTAACGTGAAATCTAAACCTATAACGTAAATTAACCCCTTCCCCCCATCTATCCATCTATCAGTTGCTAGGTTTTGTTGCACCCTTCCTCTCTTTCCCTCTGCCCCCCAATACACTTAGTCTGAACAAGGGTCCCAAACTGAAACATCCCTCCACAGATACTGCCTGACCCACTGAGAGCCAACATACCTGATTAATTTCAGTACAATTAATCATGATGGGTGTAATCTGCCTTTATATGTCTGTGTATGCATGCTTAAACAATGTAGGTGTTTTTTCAGCAGAAACAAGGAACTGCAGATGCTGGTTTACAAAAAAAAGATACAAAGTGCTGGAGTAATTCAACAGGTCAGGCAGCATCTCGGGAGAACATGGATAGGTGACGTTGGGATCCCACTTCAGACTGATTGTGGGAGAAAGTTGGAAGAGTAGGAGGGCAGGACAAAGCATGTCAGGTAATAAGTGAACACAGGTGATGCAGTTTCTGATAGGCAGGTAGTTGGACAAAGACCAGAGATGAATAAAACAGGATACATTCAAAAGGATTGAAAATCAAAAGGATTCCTTCTTTCCTTAATTCCCTCTATCCAGAGATTCTGTCCGTCCCACTGTGTTACTCCAGCATTTGATCCTGCCTATGGGTGCTGTGTGTATGGAGCCTGTAACTGCATGGGTTTTCTTCGGATGGTCCAGTTTCCACCCACACTTACAATGTACAGGTTTGTAGGTTAATTAGCCTTGGTAAAATTGTAAATTGTCTCTAGGGTGTAGGATAGTGCTAGAGTACGGAGTGATTGCTGGTCGGCACGGACTTAGTGGGCTGAAGGGTCTGTTTCCGTGCTGTATTTCTAAAGTGCAAAAGCTGAGATGGAATACAAAGAATATATTTATTGTATTAAAGAAGGAACTGCAGATGCTGGAGAATCGAGGGTTACACAAAAAGCTGGATAAACTCAGCGGGTGCAGCAGCATCTAAGGAGCGAAGGAGGTAGGCGACGTTTCGGGTCGAGACGTGAAACGTCACCTATCTCCTTCGCTCCTTAGATGCTGCTGCACCCGCTGAGTTTTTCCAGCTTTTTGTGTAACCCCCATATATTTATTGTAGTTCATGCATAGTTAGCACCTGTAGCCAAAGTTTAATAACTGGTCTGTGTCATAAGCAATCTTCAATTGCAGCAACCACTGGCAAGGGTGCAGAGAACTTTATATGGATTTTGCCAGGTCTCGAGGGCTTATGCTGTAGGGAGAGATTGGTTGGATTTTATTCCTTGGAGAGCAGGAGGCTGGGGGGTTATAGAGGAGTACAAAATCATGAGGGGAATCGGTGGGGTAAATTCAATGAGTCTTTTATCCAGGGTCGGAGAATCAACAACTAGAAGGCATAGGTTTAAGGTAAGAAGGGAAAGATTTAATATAAATTTGAAAGGCGCAGTGTGTGGTGGTTATATGGAATGAGGAGCCGGAGGAAGTAGTAAAAGCGGATGCTAAAAAACATTTAAAAGACACTTGGACAGGTACATGAGGGTAGACTTAGAAATATGGGCCAAATGCAGGTAAATGGGACTGGATTAGTGAGCAAGGGCAAGTTGGGCCAAAGGGTCTGTTTCTTTGCTGTATGACTCTGACTCTATAACCATTCTTTAACTGAAAATAAAATTGTTTTTTGCTAATCGTTATATAGACTCCAAGTTGCTCAATTCAAGGACAATGAAAGGCAGCTCTCTGAGATTCAGCCATGAACTTGTTCAATGGAAATGTGGTTCAGACCAATTTCAGACTAGAAATTAGTCTGTACCATATATCCTGCAATAACGGCTAAAAGGTTTTCATTAGTCTGTAGCATTAATTCCCCCCCTTTTGCTAATGTGTGTGTGTGTGTGTGTGCTAACTTATCGTACGTCTGTATTAATGCCAAGTAGAATTATTCCCATTAATCTCTTCAGCAAAGATGAACGTAGTGAATTAGAAACTAAATTAAATATTTGTTTTACGTTGGTAATAATAATTGACATTTATAATTGTACAAAGCCTTAGTTAACTGCTCAGCTATTGTTTAAAGAATTGTAAGTGAGTTAATTAACTTTTTTGTAGTTTGCTTATTTCATGCTTTTGGGTTAATCTTTAGATAATTTAGACTCTGGTCATTGGCCAATTATTGATCTTCTCCCATTAACTGGTGAACGAGTAAAGAATAGAATTGTCTTCATCAATGGGCTTCCAGATGTGCTTAGAAAAAAAGTGTCATTTCATGTCATAGCAGCAGAATTTAGCTCATTCAGCCCATCAATTCTTCTCTGCCATTCATGGCTGCTCTATCTTTCCCTCTCAACCCCATTCTCCTGCCTTCTCCCAATAGCCTTTAACACCCTTGCTAATCAAGAACTTGTCAATCTCCACTCTCAATGACTTGTTCTCCAGTCTGTGGCAATGAATTCCACAGATTCACCACCCTCAGACTAAAGAAATTCTTCCTCATCTCCTTTCTAAAGGTAAATCTTTTTATTCTGAGGCTGTGCACTCTGGTCCTAGACTATTGCACTAGTCTTCTTCTTATCGAGCCCACACACAAGATTAGAAGTTGTTCAGCTAGAGCTGAACACACTTCTCGGCATCTGCATACAATGGTGTCTGTCTTGTGCTTCTTGTGCGTGGTGGCGGAAAGATTAGTGAAAACGGGGACGCGATGTGAACGCTCTTTCCTTGACCCCATTGCACCAGTGAAAACATCCTCTCCACATCTACTCTATCCAGGCCATTCACTATTCGGTAAGTTTCAATGAGGTCCTCCTTCATCTTTTTTATATCAAGCAATGGGGCTTGTTCACGTCTATCTTGTGCTGTTTCCAGTGATTGGTGGGCATCATCACTAAAACTTCTGGAAGATGAATGTTAAAAATAATAAATGTCTTCATAATTGGATAATCAATCAAGAGGCACGGAAACTGGTCCTTTGGCTGAACACATCCATTCAACCAGAATGCCCCATCTAATCTCATCTAAATTGTCTGCTTTTGGCAAAAATCACTCTAAACCTATCCTATCCATGTAAAATTAACGTAAAATCACTTTCTAACCAGTCAGGTAGCATTTAAAGAAAATCTCTTGTGGATTTAGTTTCTTTGGCAAACAAATTTGAAATGATCTACTGCAAATCCAAAGCAGTTGAATCTGCTTTTTTTTTTAAATGTCCTTTATCCAGTGTGTTTATTTGGGTATATGACACAAGTTAATTAGACTGTGAATGGCTTTGCACTAGTTGCAAATGGTTAAGATGTTTAGAGAAATATGGACTAAATGCAGGTAAATGGGACAAGCTTAGATGGACATCTTGGTCGGCATGGACAAGTTGGGCTGGAGGGCCTGTTTCTCTGCTGTGTGACTCTATGTATTAGTTGCAGAGTGAGATGGAGGGAAATGGAGCTCAGTTGAACAACCTGTACTTGAACTTGGGTTTGTCATGATGAATTAGCACGCACATTTTAAAATGTAAAGATAAATATTCACTGTATAAATATTCACTGAGTGTCCACCAGCCTAGTAGGCCCCCCTCGGTCATGACTGACCATGGGTGATGCATCCTGGTCGGATGCAAGCCTTGGCGATGTCATATGGAGGACAGGCTGTTGCCCATGCAGCACATCCACCCTCTCCATGTCGCTGATCGATCCAAAGGAACAGCAGGGCCGTTACAGTTTGGCACCAGCGCCGTCGTAGCAGCTGCCAGATCAAGGTTGTAGACAAAGATGAACTGCCTTAGGGGCTCCGACACCGGATTTTCTTGAGGTTTACTCCTGGAGCCTTTTCCATGACTGGATATGGCTACAAGGCATTGGAGGTTTTAAATCAGAGTTTTCCCTCTCCTAGATGGGGTGCCTTCACAGGCTGACGAGCCCCATCTGCCCGAGACTCATGGGCGCGGGAGCGTCTACCCTCCCGTGTAGGTCTATAGCACCTGCCCACTGCCCAGCACCTATAAGTGTATTGACAGAGTGCGAATTGAGGCTATGCAATAAGTAAGCTCAAGGCAAAAGGAAAATGAACAGCAGGATGGGCAATCCACTATTGGCATTGGACAAAAACCAGAGGCAGTCATCTCATCCAATGTGTATGAATGTAGGTCGACAAACATTACTCGTGCTTCCGACTGCACTGGTAGTGGAAAGAAAAACCCTGATGAGAGAGAGTAAGTATTTTAATTCCCTGATGAAATCCAGTATCTACAAAAATCTCAATAAACAAAGCTGGGTAGACTGGCTGTGGGAGATGATCAGCGCGCTGTTCCAGTGCATTTTCGCCCCAGCTGTGGTTTTGCAATCTCACCACCTCTCCCTGCCTTGGCAGGGATGTTTATGGAGGCATCTCCGCAGAAGGAGACAATGAAAGTAATGGGATAATGACAGCTGGAGATGGCATTTGGGCTTGGCTTGTGCCAATGTGTGCACCAAGCCAAATTTCACATTGTTGCAGGGAAGATGATTGTATTGCGTATGCGGGTATCCATAAAGGCTGAAACGCCCGACATTCAATCCAATTATCGTGAAGGACCTGGAACCTCAACCCACTAGTGGACACTGAGAAATAATTTTCAGCACAACAGGTGGTGTCTTAACACCTCACTGGTCCAATTGAACCGTGGAGAGGACATTTATTGCTGTTCATCAAAGTTGACTTTCCCTTGTTATTTTATAACTGTTCATAGCAAATGGTCAATCAGGGCACTGGTGTCCATCGTTATTTTTTAATTTGACGATCACGAGTGCATCAGGGAGAGAGGGGCAGATGGTCAGATTGAGAATTTAGCCCGTGGCAGATGCAGGCCATGACAACAACGCTGTCAACAATTACAGCTTCCTTTCCCTGATTCTCTTTATTTATATAGGTTCAAAGCATCACCGTGACAAATGTAATAATGAACACCACATTTCAAGAGCTAAAGTAAAAGAAGAATCTTCAAAGAATGGGCTGAGATATTGGGAGAGGTTAGCCAGGCTAGGGTCCTGACCCGAAACGTCGCCTATCCATGCTCTCCAGTGATTCTGTCTGACCCGCTGAGTTACCCCAGCACTTGGGTCTTTTTCTTGTAGACTGACATCTGCACTTCCATGTGTCTTGGCTTGGACTTTCTTCCATGGAGCGCAGGAGGCTGTGGTAATGTTATGGGGGTGTCTTAAGACAATGAGGTGCAGAGATTGGGTGAATGCATGGAGAATTTTTCGCAGGGTATGGGGAAGCAAGGACAAGATGGCAGAGGTTTAAGGTGAGAAAGGGAAATTTGATGAGCAAGTTGAACAAATCAAGGAATCTGAGAGGCAGCTATTTTACTCAGAGGATAGAACGGGGAGATAGTTCAGGCAAGTTCAGTAACAATACATAAAAGACATTCGGACAGGTACATTGATATGAAAGTTTGAGAGGTATATGGGCAAAATGCAGGCAAATTGGACAAGCATCATGGGCAACAAGGACGAGTTGGGCCAAATGGGCATGTTTCCATGCTGTGTGCCTCTATAGAAGAAATTAGAAACATTTTCAACAGGAAGATTAACCATTGCAATGTGCCTGAAAGCATATGATAAAGTGACATTATCTTTGAGAGCCGTCACTGGTTTCACAAGCCGTAATCTATCACATTAATTCCCCAGTAAAGTGTGCGGCAGAATTTATCTTGAGCAAGAAGTGCTCCTAATGGGTTTGTGTCTGTATTTTCTCATTGTTGCAAGTATAGCAGATTGTGAGCTGGTTCGGCCTCATTTGGAGTGTTGTGTGCAGTCTATTTGTTGCATTGTGGGAAGGAGATAGAGGCTTTAAAGGGGGTGCAGAAGAGATTTGTATACATCCATACTCACTCTTCTGGTAAACCTCTCCTGTACTCCAGATCACCCCGCAGCCTCCTGCGCTCCAAGAAAGAGAGTCCAAGACAAGTCACAAGGAACAAGTCGGGTATATATCAAATTTGGATGAAAATATTGGATGTCTGCTTGGTACGTTTGCAGATAACACAAAATATTGTGGTTGTGGGTAGTGAAGCAGATAATCAAAGGATTCAGCAGGATGAAGACCAGTTGCAAACATGGGTAGAGAAATGACGGGCGGAATTTAATCAGGGTAATTGTGGGAGTTGCATTTTGAGTCGTCAAATGTAAGGGGGAAGTCTGCATTTGTAAATGGCATCACCCTTAAGAGCCGCAAGGTATAGAGACATTTTGGATACAAACACAAAGCTCCCGGAAAGTGGCAACACAAATTGAAAGGGTGGCAAAGAAATCATGTGGCATGTTTGATTTTACTGGTTGGAGTACTGAGAATTATAGGTAGGGAAGCAATGTTTCAGCTTTATAAAACTTTGGTCAGGCCTCATCTAGAGTATTGTGTGTTGTCTATTTGCTGTATTGCAGGAAGGATATGGTGTTTTTGAAGGTGGTGCAGAAGAGGTTTTTTACCAGGGTATTAGCGACAAGCAGAGATTGGACAAACTTGGATTGCTTTCACAGGAATGTCAGTGGTTGATGGGAGATCTGATCAAAGTTTCCCAAATTATGAGAGGCATAGTCAAATTAGACAGACAGAACCTTTTTCCCCAGGGTGAAAATGTCAAAGACTAGAGGGCATAGCTTTAAGTTGAAAAGAGATGTGCAGGACATTTTTTTTACACAGAGAGAGGTGGGTGCCTGGAACAATGAGGGGCGGTGGTGGAGGAAGATACTATCGTGATGTTCAAGCTTTTATGTAGACACAAGGATGTGCAAGGAATGGAGGAATTGGATTATGTGCAGGCAGATGGAATTAGTTTAATTTGGCATTGTGTCCTGCAGTAGTATTGTGGGCGGAAGGGCCTATTGCTGTGCTGTTGTCTATTATGTTCATGGTTGAGTTGGGTGATAATTGGAGTCGACACATTTGAGAGGATAATAGACAGTGGAGTGAATTAAAGGCGAGACTATGGAATGAACAGTGATGCATCAAACTGCTTGGCTGTAATCAAATTAAGATTTGGGCCAGAAATAACTCCTTCTAAGTTCTGCTTCAATGGGCCATGGATCTGAACCAGGCATTGAATTTTACTCAGCTACCTCTGTGCATGCTCGTCGAGTACAATGAGAACCTGCATCTAACCTCAAAAAGTGCAGCACGGATCCATTATGTGTCTAAACGCTTTCGCTCAACTAAAATAATGTGCAAAGCAATTGGATTTCTGCCCAAGGGTTTTACTGACTATTTACAATAGGTTACTGAGAGGGAAAAATCCAGGACAGTGCTTGCTTGTGAGATGACAGTAATTGATGTCAATCTACAAACGCGTTACAGGGGTTGTTCTGTAATTCCATAAGAGTAGACAACATGGATTTTGGTATCAAAGTCTTGCAACTCATTCCATACATCCACCGCACGAGTTGACTATTCAAAAATAATCTAGGTAGAATTCCAATGGTCCAGAGAAAACAATCCAAGTTTTTCCAACCTCTCCTTTTAGCAAATACTCTCTAATCTAGGCAGCATTCTGGTAAACCTCTGCACCCTCTATAATACCTCCACATCCTTCCTGTATTGGGGCAACCAGAACTGCACAGAATCTCCAAATGCAGCCTAACTGGTCTTAAAGAGCTGCGTCATGACTTCCTGTCACTTCTCAATTCCCCGAACAATTTAGGCAAGCATAATATATGCCACTTTTATAACTCTTATCTATCTAGGTTGCCATTTTCAAGGAGCCATGGACTTGGACCACCTTGATCCCATCAATGCTATTATGGGTCTTGTCATTAATAATATATTTTCTCCTTGCATTCGACCTCTCAAAATTCCACACCTCACACTTGCTCAAATTAAGCTCCATCTGCCATCTCCATCAGCTTGTGTCCTGAGCTATTCACAGGCTGCAACTTTGCCCAGTACTAGAACGATGTGGAGGCTGTGGAGAGGGTGCAGATGAGGCTTGCCAGAATACTGCTTGGATTGAAGGGTATTCGCTAAAAGGAGAAGTTGAACAAACTTGGACAGACAAGTAAGTCAACGAGTCAGGCAGCATCTCTGGAGAAAATGGATAGGTAATGTTTCAGGTCGGCACCCTTCAGACTGATTGGGGTTGGAGGTGGGGGGGAGGAGTGGGGGTGTGGGAGACAGGGCAGTCTGGCAAGTGATAGGTGGATACTGGAAGAGGGGGACAAAATGGACAAATTGGGGCTGGCCACAGATGACCTCAGGCAAGGAGGTTCCCCAATTGTTGGCTAGAAACTGTGTGAATCCCAAGAGGAATACAGACTTGGTATGGTTTGGTTTAGTTTAGAGATACAGCATGGAAACAGGCCCTTTGGCCCACCGTGTCTACGCCGACCAGAGATGCCTGTACGCTAGCACTATCCCACATGTTGGGGAAATTTGCAATTTTTATCAAAACCAATTAACCTACAAACCTGTACGTCTTTGGAATGTGTGAGGAAGCGAGCATCTGGAGAAAACCAACACGGTCACGGGGGGAACGTCCGAACTCCGTACACGCAGCACCCAAAGTGAGGATGAAACCCGGGACTCTGGCGCTGTAAGGCAGCAACTCTACCGCTGCGCCACTGTGCCACCCATTGTTTTCTCATTGATTGTTTTGCCTCCGTTACCTGGTTCCACGGACTATAATTGATAAGCGACTTGTCTGCCCCCACTGTAGTTACCCCTTTAAGTTTGACCGTGGGGTCTTGGTACACTGGAGCGCACAAAGTGTGTTTCTGCACTTTAAGGCTTGCTAATGTTAGTCAATTTGGTGGAACGTGGGAAGTGTCAGAAGCATGCGAAGCATGATTAACGGCCTATTTCTCTTGAAATTCACAATACTTTTTATTCACAGATAGTATTTCATTAAAAGTAGCAAAGATGGACATGCTCCGTGGTTTCTATGGGAACCCCTGGAGAGTGGCGATGTTAATGGACCAATCAGCAGAGATTCTCTGGATCACTCATTACAGCACCAGCCTTGGCCAATCAAAGGAAAATATTATTAAAAAATATATATTTTAAACTGAAGTGAAACGACTCATTTTTTTCCATATCACAATATGTAGGAATTCAAAAGTTGTACCTTTTTAAAAAAAATTGTGGCTGGATGTTTAAATTCTTCCGTAGTCATTTTCTTTTTAGTCTTATTCATTTGCAACCTTCATGCTTTGCTGCCTAATAAAGCAGCCCTCAATTTTTGACATTTCTGTCACCTTTTTATTTACTCTCGGCAGTAAAACCATCTATTCATGATAATTAATGACTGAAGCACCACGGGATGGACTTTACAGCCTCTGTCGGGAAGTATGTAGAAGAACTCGTCATTAATCTCGATTACCCAGACTTAACTCTTCCCCCGCCGTCTCTCGCACACTTTGCGTTGAGACCGCAAGGGTAGGGTATAACTGAGACCATGGAGGACGAAGGAGGATTGAGTTTGAGTTTTTGAGGGTGAATCTCGAGATTCAGAAGCAGCTACACACACACTGACAGTGAATTATCAGCGCGTTCAACCTGTTAGCTATTCCACTCGCTCTTTTACAAAGCCATAAAATTGCAAATTTAGCTCATTTTCTGTGAAAAGCCCCATTTGTATGAAGCCTTTTATGCGCAAACTGGCACTCTGGAAGTTATGTGTGGATGACGACATCTTCATGAGCACTGGCATTAAACATTCCAATGGAGGTGCGGACATATAATTTTTGTTAAATACAGCTATTAAGTATTTCCATGGAAGCAGAGGCCATCCAATTAGTATTCTGGTGACATTCCCTCAACTTTGATGTGAAAATCTCACTTTAGCAAAGAATAAAATGAGAGAAGCTTCAAACTGTGCCCAGTCACCTGTGCGGTGAATTAGAAATGCAAAGCTCTACTCCTGATGACCCCAAGTCAGTAAGGGAAGTGAGTATTGTCATCCCGTTCCGAGCAAGGAGACTTTTAGTGTTCAACGTCAGGTTGCACTTCCTCGCCAGGTCAGACAGTAACAAACCCTGTGTAAATGGGGACTCGAACACTTGAGTGTCGAAACTCTGACAGTTCAAAGAGAATTGATGATCCTGTTTTTTTGGCCGATCTGGATCAAAGTTAAATCATGTTGACCTGGCTGAATCTCTGTTTAATTTCCAGCGTTGGCAGGAAAGTTAAGTGTTCTCATCCAGGCAGCCATGTCATTTTGTGTCTCTCGGTTAACAGATTCTCTTGTCACTTGAGCAAGTCCTGTGCCATTTGCCTGGGTCAATGAGGCAGCAACTGCCAGTCAAATGTGACTTCTGTGGAATTGCTGCTTTACCAAATGTTCTGAGACCAACGAACTGTGCACTGATGCTCAGAGACCACTGAACTATTCTTTCTTAGACCGTTATGCCAAGTACATGAAGATTACCTGGGGTGCTTTGCGTGTAAAAAACCTTAACCCTTTCTGGCCCAGATCTGTGCATTGTGGACGGTTTGATTGTATTCATGTGTAAATCCTTTCTTTATGTAGGTAATAACTGCAGATGTTGGTTTAAACCATAGATAGTCACAAAAAGTTGGAGTAACTCAGTGGGACAAGCAACATCTCTGGAAAGAAGGAATGGGTGACGGTTCAGGCCGGCCTCAACCCGAAACATTACCCATTCATTCTCTCCAGAGATGCTGCCTGTCCCGCTGAGTTACTCCAACTTTTTGTGTCTATCATGTCTTTTCTTTGACCTGATGACATGCACACAAAAGCTTTTCACAGCAACTTCGGTCCAATTTAGACTTTAGAGATACAGCATGGAATCAGGCCCTTCGGCCCACCAAGTCCATGCTGACCATCGATCACCCTGTATAATCACACTATCCTATACACTTGGGTGTGTACGGTGCTGCCAACGCTCACGCATTGAGCGTGAGACTCACGAATTTCACCCAATTCTCACGCTCTCATGCTGATCACAGAATTTCTCATGCTCTGTCGTGAGAAATTCTGTGATTAACGAGAATTTCAAAACTAATACTATGCGCAACTGCTTCTGTGTGCGCCTGTTGTCAAGACAGCAGCATTCTTATTCTCTCTGTTATTCTCACTTGACCGACAACCGCCACACACCTCCAAAGCATGTCCCCATGCAAATTTACATTGAAAGGCACGGACCTGGCAGTGAATGCCATACAGTGTCACCCAGCGCAGCAAGTGTGGCATGTCCTGCTCCCGGCGGCAGTCGGAATTTAAGGATTTGCGGGAAGCGGCTGACATGAGCGAGGCCGGCAAGCGGCAGGAGAGAGGTGCTTAGACGGAGTGCATTGCCAGAGGTGAGCGGGGAACTGAGGCCAGTTGTCCATGATGTCCGGATCCCAATGCTCAGCACTTCGTGTTTCGGAGTTGGCTAATGTTATTGATTTGTAATTAGCCTGATTTTTTTTAATTCGTTGACAAAGTCGTAATTTATTATTCCGGAATATCTAGTGCGATGGGATAAATGTAATATTAAAATGACATGCTAGGTGTCAGGCTGTCTGTCACAACATACAGCCCCGATAAAACATTATTTCCTTCAGTTAAATATTGGGAAGGTAGCACTATTGTCATTTGCCACTCAACTATTATGTTTGTTTACCTCACTGACTATTTCTAACCCCCCCCCCCCCAATTCCTTTGACAGGTTGAATGGAAATGTCCCCAATTTTGTTGTTTTATTAATTGAACACGTAGATGAACATCCGCAAGGAGTGTAATCAGATGGAAACTGATTCAGATGCGATGTTTAAGAGTTTGTTCAAAGAAGGGGCATATTTTTAAGGAGTGACAGAGATAGTTGCAGGGGAGGAGGTTCTTATTTGTCTTTAGTTTTAGCTTGAACCAGGACATCTGAAGATTCATAGTTTGATATAGTAATTGTGCTGATACTGACTCCAACCACCACGTAATGAATATCATCCATTCCTGCGGTTTTATTTTTCTGATGCCATTTAAACTTCACTTGGATTTCAATCTCTTCAATGTAAAAGTAATTGGGAATGGGAAGCATTGGAACAAAAATGTGCCCTCGGTACATATTAACTGTAATATAATAATGTATACACGTTGGTAGGTGCAATCAAAACAAATATATTTTTATCATTGCTGTGTTATGAATACCACAGAAAACATTATGTACTCTCAAGATCACATTAAATAGAATATTATTGCTTTAATATATATTGTTATTGGCCTTCGCATTTCGGAAAAGTCCCAGCTGAAAGACAGCAAAATACTGAAAATGTTGGGGGTGAAAATGACTTCAGGACATTTTGTTAGGAAAATAAAGGAAATGGTAACAGAATACATACAGCTGAGTGAGTATAATTTTATGGATGAGAAATTGTGTTGACTTCGATGACTTCTTTAACAAAGTAACTAGCATGTTAGATAACAAGGAACCCAATGGATGTACAAATTTTGTTGTACAAAATTTGGTCCGTGAAGTGCCTCATAACAGATTACCACATTAGATAAGCACCTGTGGACATGAACGTAATAGGTTAAGTCCAGGGTGTCAGATATGGTGCTTTATGTGTGAGCCAGATATATTGTTAGAGCAGAGGAGCTATGATCAAGGCCAAGTGTGCATCCAGAGTCAAGGTCTGGAATCGTACCAGGTGTGCAGTCAAAGCTGGGACAATGGGAGTGTTCAGTACTGGGAACTGAAGCAGATAAGCAGCTATGATCAGGGTAGAATAGGGGGGGCAGGTGTAAGGCTGGACTCAGGGTCAGGAGTGAGAGCAGGTATGCAACTGGAATCAGGGTCAGGAGTAGTACCAGGTGTGCAGTGAGACCCATGTTGGTCAACATGGGCCAAGTGCTTGATTATAATCTGATACCATTCACTAAGATCATTCATGTGCTGCACCTGTTGATCAGAGCCTGGCTCTGCTGTGGAATGTAATTAGGAATGTAATTTAGCCTAACCTTATTCATAACCTAATCCAATTTAAAGCATAAATGTTGCATTCAAGTGTAAGTTAAAATACTAGCTACGGTATGCACCAGATGGCACAATTTCAAGCTGAAAAATGAAAAAGCTCCCTACCGTAGGAGGGGGGACATCCCCCTCCCACACCCTCCTCCCTCGGTCACCAAGCTCCCTCGAGTTTGGTCTCTCGCAAATTCTCACCCCAACTCTCACCCAATGTTGGCAGCCTTGGTGTGTAGCAGGCTTGGCACCAACACTTTTTTTGGGGGGGGGGGGGGGGCGTTTGCATTTTGTTTCTTAATATCTTAATATCGATGTATATGATGAGTTGTCATCCTTCGAGGGCTTGACCTTAGTCTAGTTTAATAGTCAATTTTTGGAGTGTGGTACAGTGACGCAGTGGTAGATTACTGCCTTACAGTGACAGAGACCCAAGTTCGATCCTGACTACGGGTGCTGTCTGTATGGAGTTTGCATGTTCTGTGTCCGTGTGGGTTTTCTCCAGGTGCTTCAGTTTCCTCCCGCATTCTAAAGACAAATAGGTTTATGTTAAAAACGGAATTGTAAACTTCCCTCGGTGGGTAGGATAGAGCTAGTGTACTGGGTGATCACTGGTCGTTGCGGACTCGATTGGCCGAAGAGACTGTTTCCACACTATCGCTAAAGTATAAAGTTGTATCCAGGCACAGTGAAAAGCTTTTGTTTACGTGCCATCCCGTCGAAGAAAAGACAATGCATGAATACAACCAATCTGTCCACAGTGCACTGACGGAGCACAACATTTAGTGCAAGATATAACATTGACATTGTTTTTAAAATTCTTGTAATCATTTTTGTAATATTTAAAAAATTATGTTGACATGAGGAACTGCAGATGCTAGTTTACAAAAACTACACAATGTGCTGAAGTAACTCAGCGGCGCCGCAAGATCTCCGGAGGACATGGATCGGTGGACACCTTAAACCTATGTCCTCTGGTTCCTGATTTCCCCTACTCTGTGCGTCCACCCAATCTCTTCATCTCATGAATTTGCATGCCTGTATAAGATCACCACTCATCCTCCTGCGCTCCCAGGACTAGAGTCCTAGCCAGCTCAACCTCTCCCTGGAGCTCAGGCCTTCGAGTCCTGGCAACATCCTCGTAAATCTTTCCATCCTTTCCAGCTTGAATCTGCTCCTTTTACTTATGAACTTATAACATCCAGCTTAACTGAACCAAACTTTGGTGTGTGGCTGTCATGTTGGTGTGGCCCAGGACTGCATTTAACTTGATTTGCGCATATTAAGACTAAGACGGTAATTTTGTATTTGAGAATTCTGAAATGTATAAAGAAAATGTTTGATTTCCCCAGTTGGTCAGGTAGCCACGGATGCTGCTTGATCGCTGACTGTCTGCTGCATGTTTTTGTTTTATTTCAGATTTTTAGCCTCTGCACTTTTTTCAATTTTTTTGTGAAAAGAATTGTTTAGTTTAGAGATCCAGCATAGAAACATGTCCTTCGGCCCATTATGTCCACGGCGACCATCGATCACCGTGCACACACTAGTTCTATGTTATCCAACTTTCTTATCCATTCCTTACACACTTAAGGGGCAATTTTACAGAGACCCATTAACCTACAAACCCTTCGGCCCATCGAGTTTGTGCCGACCAGTGATCACCCATACATGAGCGCTATCCTACACACTAAGGACAATTTACAGTTTTTCCAAAACCAATTATCCTACAAATCCATACATCTTTGGAGTGTTGGAGGAAACGGGAGCACCCAGAAAAAACCATGCGGTCACAGGGAGAGCATGCAAACTCCACACAGACAGCATCCAAGCTCAGGATCGAGCCAGGGTGCTGTAATGTCACTTTGTCATATCCCTCTAATGTTTAAACTAAGGTCTAAATGAAACTAAGATCTCTTTACAGTCAGACCAAGGATTGGCTAGAGATCTGCCAGACCTGATACAGAAGTGTATCAAAGATGCCTGCAAACACTTCAGTAATCATTTTAGAATTTGCCCTTGGAGAATTATATGTTTTTTTTATTTTAAGTAAATATACAGTTTTCTCTCTGCCTTTGGAATGGTAAATTAAACATGTGATGACTTGCATAAACTGTATTATTTTCAGCTACTAATTTTTGTATCACTTCGAAAATGAGTGGGAAGTAAGAGTTTACGCCAACACCTCTGCATGACTGGTCTTCCCAACAATTATTATAAACATTTCCAGAGATTACCTCAACTCTTTATTTACATGAGACAAAAGAGATAAAAAAATATTCCTACTTTGCATCCTGTGAACAGCAAGATTACAATGTGGTGCTCCTGTCTTAAGTAAGTAAGTAAGTAAGTAAGTAAGTAAGTAAGTAAGTTTATTGGCCAAGTATTCATATACAAGGAATTTGCCTTTGTGCTCCACCCACAAGTAACAACATGACATCGTGACAGTTACGAATGACTCAGAAAACACTAAACATTAATAATAATAAAACATTAATGATAAAACACCATTGATCAAGCATGTGAACCAACAAAATACCAGATCAAAGGGAGGCTACAGATTTTGGTGGTTGAGTCTCTACTCGTCAATAAAAACTGTTTTTATGTCTGGCTGTGGGAGCTTTGACAGTCCGGAGTCGCCTTCCAGAGGGAAGTGATTCAAAGAGTTTGTGACCAGGGTAAGAGGGGTCAGAGATGATCTTGCCCGTTCTCATCTAAACTAAAATTAAACATTTTAGTTTAGAGATACAGTGTGGAAAGTGGCCTATCGGCCCACCGAGTTCACACCGACCAACAATCATCCAGTACACTAGTTCTAAGCCTTACAAACTAGGGTCAATTATCAGAAGCCAATTAACCTACAAACCTGTGCGTCTTTGGGATTTGGGAGGAAACTGGAGCACTCGGAGAAAATCTACGCGGTGAATGTACAAACTCCACACAGACAGCATCCGCAGTCAGGATCCAACTCGAGTCTCTGGTGCTGCAAAGTTCTATTGCTGTGCAATGTGCCACTCCTAAACTTAAAAGGTTTTAGTTTCCCGAAGAAAACACAGTGCAGGAATAACTCATTGGTCAGGTAGCGTCTTTGGAGGACATGGATAGGAAATGTTTCAGGTCAGGACCTTTCTTTAGATGCTAGAAATCTAAGGAAAGGTCCGGACTCGAAACAACACCTATTCGTGACATGGAGAGATGCTACCTGACCCACCGTGTTACTCCAACACTGTGTGTTTTATTCAGGAATCCAACATATGCAGTTCCCTGTTTCTTGCCTTTGACTTTGCTATCGGAGCTGCCTCCAGTGATTAATTTTAGTGCATTTTGTAGATGACATGCAGCCATAGTCTTGCTGGTGATGGCGGGAGAGAATGTCCAGTTTCGATTGTTGGTCTAACTAGGCAAAAAGCAACTGGAAAGCCGTGTGCTAAAATACTTTCCACTTGTTTTCATCTTCTGTAGTTGAGCATTATGCGTAAACTATTAATCACATTACAACTTCAAAGATGAAAAGCCCCCAAACATGTAAGACTGATTCTCATGGTCACCACTGTGCTAATGTTCCACTTTTACCAGAATGGTGCCTGGATTCAGGGTCATTAGCTACTGGAAGACTTTGATTGTTTCCCCTGAAGATTGCAGGGAGACTTGATAGTATAGACATTATGAGAAGCATAGATAAGGTAGACAGTCAGAATCTTTTTCCCACGATGGAAATATAAAATATGGTTTTAAGGTGAGAGGGGCAAGGTTTAAAGGATATGTGTGAGACATGTTTTCTGCACAGAGGGTGGTGGGTGCCTGGAACGCTGGAGGTGGAGGGGGATATAATAGTGGCATTTAAGAGATTTTTGGGTAGGCACATGGATGGGTAGAGAATGAGGGATATTGATTATGCACAGGCAGATAAAAGTCGGGCTTCATGGTCAGCACAGACTCGGTGGGCTGAAGGGCTGTGTTGTCTGCTGATTCCATGCTGTATCTCAAAAATGAATCTCTAAATTATGTGTAAACTAAAACGTTTCTATTTTTAACGGCTGCTGAAATCACTAATCGGTGGACACCTTGCCCTGCATTAATTTGCCCACCTTTTGTATTCACATTTACTCTGATTGTGTTAAGCTCCGTGAACTGTTCTAAGCCTCATTGTTCCCGGAGTATGAGAGGAACTATGACCTTGCCTTCCTCTATGCCGTCGGCTCCTCTATCATCAAACGGTGGGAGAATTCATCTCGTGCTTTCGAAGCAAAATCAGGCAGTAAACAAATTGATTTATTTAAATAAAATATCGTGGTGTCAGGAGTCTTCAGACACTTCTGTCTATATTCAGTCATATGAATGCCACTTTGCTCCAAGAATCGCGAGCCCTGAGAGCTTTATTGAAATGAATTGTTGTACCTGGGACTGCACACTGCTAAAGGATATTTGGCCATGACTTCAATGCTAATCAGACTGCAGGCAAACTGCTCTCTAAAGCACTTCTGCATTGTCAATGCAAAGCATGAGTTATATTTTCAGAGTGGAGGGGAAACTTTCTCCAAAGTCCCTCACCAGTACATAGCTGTTGCCAAACATTTTTAAACTCCCATGCCCATTCCCTTTCTGTCCTCATATCTAATTTTTCGCATCTTGCAACAGCTCACAACCCAGTGTTATTAATGTTGATTTCTTTAATTTCAAGTAACTCATGTATTTCCCCCTCTCCTCCCCTCTTCCCCCGTCTCCCACCCTCTCTCCCCCTCTCCCATCCTAGTTGACCTACCAGTTCCATTGTTCACATCCTTGTATTCCTCTTGTTATCACAGCCACCTTTGTGTTATCACAGCCACCGAGCTCCACCCTTCCTGAGGTCATCTGATTTGTTTTGGCCTTTTCTCGCCTCCAGTTTATTTTCCCCCAAACCCCCATCTTTACATTCTGGCTGAAGAAGGGTTCTGACCCAAAACCTCACCATTCCATTTTCTCCAGAGATGCCGCCCGACCCGCTGAGTTACCCCAGCATTTTGTGCCTGTCTTCCATTTTGAACCTGGCTAGAAAATGTTGCAGTTGAGAAATGTCCAATTAATTTGATGTGGAATTTGAAGCCTGAATCAACACTTCCACATAATGAATCCAACAGTAACGCAAAACTGATCCAATCATTATTAATAGTTGGACCCTTATTTCAGATCATCCACTTTTATTCACTTTAATTAATTAGTGACATTTCACCCTTATTCCAGATTTCCACTGTGGGGTTATTTTTAGGAACAATCTTGAGTAACTACGGTATGAGCAAGAGCAGTCAAGGGTGTTGATGTTGTGAAGATTTTTGGATGACTGATTCTTTGTTTATGGTGCAAAGTTGTTGTAGCCACCAAAATGTGTTACCTCTTCGCTTGTGAAGAATTAGAAGGATTCGATTGAAAATTGAGATAGTTAAAACTACCAGTGACATTAGAATGTTGAAACAATGAACCACAGATGCTGGAATCTTGCATAGAAGGTGCTGGAGTAAACTCTTGTGGCATTTAAGAGACTTTTGGATATGCATATGGATGTGCAGGGAATGGAGGGATATACTGTAGATAATGCGCAGGTAGATAAGAGATGATCTCGTTTATTAAGAGGAAACTTTCTTTAATCTGTCCATTCCGTGATGAAGGAGAAGCGTACTTCCAAAGTCCATTATTTAGTGGAATTGACTGTTGTCAATTAATTTGATGTGGAATTTGAAGCCTGAATCAACACTTTGACATACTGAATCCAACAGTAACGCAAAACTGATCCAATCAGTTAATTAATTAGTGACATTTAACCATTAACTTACGAAGAATAACTGCAGAAAACTGGGTTTCCACCATCTTTCCAGAACATCTATGACTTTTCATTTGTACGTTTAGCCAATGACCAAGAACTTTAGGGTTACACAAAAAGGTTGGAGAAACTCAGCGGGTGCAGCAGCATCTAAGGAGCGAAGGAGATAGGCGACGTTTCAAGAACTTTAGTTTAGTTTATAGATACAGCACGGAAACAGGACCTTCGGCCCACTGGGCCCAAGCCGACTAGCGATCCCCGCTTAGTAGCACTATCCGACACACACTAGGGACAATATTTACATTTACCAAGCCAATTAGCCTACATACCTGTACGTCTTTGGAGTGTGGGAGGAAACCGAAGATCTCGGAGAAAACCCACACAGGTCACGGGGAGAACGTACAAACTCCGTACAGACAGCACCGGTAGTCAGGATCGAACCCGGGTCTCCGGTGCTGCATTCGCTGTAAGGCGGCAACTCTTCTGCTGCGCCACCATGCCAACTCTTCCATAAACATTCCTACCTTCAACCAGATAGAAGGTCCAGCTTCTGGGGGATTGATATCTGCTTAAAGCCATAAAGTGTTTTACAGTTAGTTGATGATTTGTATGACATAGCAACAAAGGGAAGTGCAACTTTCAACTTCGAGGCCAATATACAAATCTGGCACTTTTTAATGGACATCGAGGATGGATCATAGCCTTTATTTGGATATGACATTGCCCATATCTCTGCAAACCCCTCGAATTTGAGCCATGGAGATGCCCAGTTATGGTCAGCTTTATAGTGTGGAGTAACTCAGCAGGTCAGGCTGCATCTATACAATCAGTCCGAAGAAAGGTCCTGACACAAAACGTCGCCTATCCATTTCCTCCAAAGATGCTGCCTGACCCACTGAGTTATTCCAGCATTTGTGACACGATGGAATGATGTAGGATATGTTTCCAATCTGAGAAGGTGCTCATTGGTTCATTGTGTTTGGTTGGGCTGAAAACCAATGTTCTGTGTATTCATAGAGTCATCCAGCATGGAAACGGGTCCTTCGACCCAACTTGCCCTCACCAAACAGCATGTCCCATCTACACTGGTCCCATCTGCCTGTCTTTTGCCCGCGATTGAAATCCATGTACCTGTCTAAATGTTTCTTAAAAGTTGCAATAGTGCCTGCCTCAATTACCACCTCCAAAACTCGTTCCAAACACCCACCACCCTATGTATAAAAAAAGACAGACACAAAAAGCAGGAGTAACTCAGCGGGACAGGCATGAGAGAAGGAATGGGTGATGTTGAAGGGTCTTGACCCGAAACGTCACCCATTCCTTCTCTTGGGAGATGCTGCCTGTCCCCGCCGAGTTACTTTTTATGGTCCAGCTTACTGTCCAGCTTTTTGTCTCCATCTGCGGTTTAATCCAGCATCTGCACTTCCTTCCTACACTATGTGTATAACAGGTTGTGTTAAATTCATGGAATAAAATTTGTATAAAATTCAGAGTGTATAAATGATCAAAGCTTCACTGGAGCAATTTCACTTGGTAACAAGGCATATGTTGTTTTGTTGATACAAATCTGTTCAGGTGTGTGAGTTTTTCCATGTTTTACTGGCAATGAATTTGTAATGTGCATGTATTGACAGTGTATGTGCATGTAATGGTGCTAAAGGCAACCTCTGTTCATGTTCTAGAAACATTTCAATTCCTCAGTCAGTTGCAAAGCACTGAGCCAGTAAGAGGTCGCATAGCATTCATCCATCTGTCCATTGGTTGAACTTGGATTGGCCAGAAGCAAAATACTGCAGATGCTGAACATCTGAAATAAAAACGATCAGAAGAATTACAAGGACGTTGCTGGGACTCGAGGACCTGAGCTATAGGGAGAGGTTGAGCAGGCTAGGGCTTTATTCCCTTGGAGTGCAGGAGGAAGAGGGGTGATCTTATCAAGTTGTACAAAGTCAGTATAGGAATAGATCAGGTAAGGTAGAGAAAATTGTGTTTCATCATCTAATCTAGTTAATGTCAGAAAGTGGTACCAGGCCCTTCGGCCCACCTTGTCCGTGGCATCGTGGAGAGATACATCGCGGAAAAAGGCACTTTGGCCCACCGACTCCACACTGACCAACAATTACCCGTACACTAGTTCTATGCCAAGCACTAAGAACACTTTACATGAACAGAGGTCAATTAACCTACAAACCTGCACATATTTGAGATGTGGGAGGAAACCGGAGCACACGGAGAAAACTCACGTGATCACAAGGAGATTTTCCCACACCGACCAACATGCCCCATCTGCACTTGTCGTACTCGCCTGCGTTTAGCCCATACCCCTCTAAACCTGTCCTATCCATGTACCTGTCTAATTGCTTCTTAAACATTGCGATAGTCCCTACCTCATCTACCTCTTCCAGCAACTTGTTTCTTACACCCACTACCCTTTGTGTGAAAAAGGTACCCCTCAGATTCCTATAAACCTTTCCCACTTCACCTTAAACCTATGCCCTCTGATTCTTGATTCCCCTACTATTACTTCTTCTTCTTCTTGCGTATGGCGTGCACAGCCTCAAGTTGTAGGACAGTTTGTTCTATTTGATCTTATTTGATTGTGCACACCGGGTTGATTGCATTCGTCGACACAGGGCGGACCACGTGAAGGTTGCAATCTCCCACCCCATTCCCCTACTCTGGGCAAGTCTACCTGATCTATTCCTCATGATTTTAGACACTTCTATAAGATTACCCCTCATCCTTCTGTGCTCCAGGGAATAAAGTCCCAGCCTGCTCAACATCTCCTTGTAGCTCAGATCCTCGAGTCCTGGAAACATCCTTGTAAATTTTCTCTGCATCCTGTCCAACTTGACAACATTTTTCCGATAACACGGTGCCCTGAACCGAACACAAAACTGAAGAAGGGTCTCGACCCGAAACGTCGCCTATCTCCTTCACTCCTTAGATGCTGCTGCACCCGCTGAGTTTCTCCAGCTTTTTGTGTAACCCACAAAACTATAAATGTGGCTTCACCAACGTGTCGTCTAACTGCAGCATGACCTCCCAACTATGCTCAATGCTCTGACTGATGGCCAATGTACCAAAAGCCTTTTTGACCACCCCATCTACCTGTGATGCCAGGCAGGTACAATGACAGCATTTAAAAGACACTTGGACGGGTACATGGAAAGGAAAGGTTCAGAGGGAACTGGAGAAACAGTATCTCGTTTACTGCTTAGGTAATTTAAAACTCAACAGTATGAGCATTGGATTCCCCAATTTCAGGTAATCTCAAAGTAAAGTGTCTGTTTTGAAATCCAACTCTGATGCTATCCTGGTTTGCAAGACACTATCAGGACAAGTGCCAATCATGTACACTGTTTCATATTAACCATAAATTGAGGACAAAATGACACCATTGTAAACTAGTAAAAGGAAAGAAGTGAAGACAGTTCTACTCATTGGGTGGTTTTTAAATTCAGAGACCTTACAGAGTCAAAAGCATTTCAGTCCTCCAAAGTAGTTGGAACTTCAAACAGTATAGCACAGGGACAGGCCATTTAGCCCACAATGTCTATGCTGTACATGATGCCAAGTTAAACTAATCTCCTTGGCCTGCACGTGATCCATATCCTTCATAGAAACATAGAAACATAGAAATTAGGTGCAGGAGTAGGCCATTCGGCCCTTCGAGCCTGCACCGCCATTCAATATGATCATGGCTGATCATCCAACTCAGTATCCCGTACCTGCCTTCTCTCCATACCCTCTGATACCCTTAGCCACAAGGGCCACATCTAACTCCCTCTTAAATATAGCCAATGAACTGGCCTCAACTACCCTCTGTGGCAGAGAGTTCCAGAGACCCACCACTCTCTGTGTGAAGAAATTCCTTCTCATCTCGGTCCTAAATGATTTCCCCCTTATCCTTAAGCTGTGACCCCTTGTCCTGGACCTCCCCAACATCGGGAACAATCTTCCTACATCTAGCCTGTCCAACCCCTTAAGAATCTTGTAAGTTTCTATAAGATCCCCTCTCAATCTCCTAAATTCTAGAGAGTATAAACCGAGTCTATGCAGTCTTTGTTCATAAGACAGTCCTGACATCCCAGGAATCAGTCTGGTGAACCTTCGCTGCACTCCCTCTATGGCAATAATGTCCTTCCTCAGATTTGGAGACCAGAACTGTATGCAATACTCCAGGTGTGGCCTCACCAAGACCCTATACAACTGAAGTAGAACCTCCGTGCTCCTATACTCAAATCCTTTTGCTATGAAAGCTAACATACCATTGGCTTTCTTCACTGCCTTCGCTGCCTTCGATTCCTGCATATCCATGTGCCTATCTAGAAGCCTTTTATACTTCATCATCATAGCTGCATGAAAGCATGTTCCAGGCACCCACCCTCGCTCTCTATTTAAAAAATCCTTGCCCTTTAAACTTTGCCCCTCTCACCCTAAAGCTATGCTCTCTAGTCTTTGACATTTCAATCCTGGGGAGAAAGGTTTGGTTTATCTACTCTATGCCTCACATATTTTATATTTTTCTATCAGGTCTTCCCTCAGCCTCTGATGTCCCAGAGAAAACAATCCATGTATGTCCAACCTCTCCTAATAGCTAACACCCTCTAATCCCGGCAGCATTCCGCAAAATGCCTGAAACCCACCACCCCCCCACAAAGTGCTGGAGCAACTCAATGGGTCAGGCAGCATCTCTGGAGAACATGGATAGGTGACGTTTCAGGGACCATTCTGGACCCTACTGATTGTAGAGGTACTTCCAGAGTCAGTAAGTTACTCCAGCACTTTGTGTCTTTTTTTGGGGGGAACTAGTATCTGCTATTCCTTGTGTCCACATCATTTTATTGTGAGTAGATGTAAAGTTGAACAGAACTGTGCATGTTCTCCAGGGATGCTGCATGACCTGTTGAGTTACCCCAGTACTTTATATCATTTTTGTAGACCAGCATCTGCAATTCCTTGTTTGTAGCATTCTGGTAAACCTCTGATGCTGATGATACTTTATTGTCACATCTACCCATGTACCTAGGCGCAGTGAAAATCTTTTTTTTGCATGCAATCCAGTAAAACCATTCACTGCTGCACCCTCTCCAAACCCCAACATCTTTCTTGGATTGGGGCATTCAAAACAGCACACTGCTAAAGTTTGAAACTGAAGGATTCTGCCTTGCATGCTTATTGTTACTGCAGAATACTTTGTATAAAAACAGTGACCTTTCCTGACCAACCCCAATCTTTACTGTACATGCTTCCACAGTCCAGCTCCCATGTTCTGTGTTAGTGTCGGTAATAATGATATCACGGTCTCTCATGCTCGCAATCACTGCTGCACGAACTGCCGTCCTCTCTGTAATTACAGGATGCTCCCTGACTCCTGATGTGAAGTACACCGGCTATGATTAGCTTAATGAGTAATTAATTAATGAGCAGGTTGCAGTTTAATGAAAATGAGCTGACCTCAGCAAGCGTGCAGGGGTCTGAAGCGCAGCGACGGCGACACACATAATCGCAGGAATTATAACCCAACTGCTGCAGCTCCTTTTCTCCTAACTGGATGGAGAAGATGGGCTTAACCCTTCGCTCAGCCACGTGGGAATTAATTCAATGGTTCCTCATTATTTTCTTTAGACCTTTTAGACTTTAGAGATACAGCGCGGAAACAGGGCCTTCGGCCCGCCATCGTGTCAAGTCAAGTCACTTTTATTTCTAAAGCACATTTAAAAAACAACTCTCGTTGACCAAAGTGCTTTACATTGGTGGAGGTACTAACGTTATACAACAGTGGTTCATAGATTAAGTACATACATAAATACATACATATAGCCCTCCCTCAGAGGACGTCAAGAAAGGCTTGATGAGTTTTAAGATGAGTTTTAAGTTTTGACTTAAAAGAGTCGATGGAGGGGACAGTTCTGATGGGAAGAGGGATGCTGTTCCACAGTCTAGGAGCTGCGACCGCAAAGGCGCGGTCGCCCCTGAGCTTATGCCTAGACCGCGGGATGTTCAGTAACCCCAAGTCGGCCGATCTGAGGGACCTGGAGGTGGTGTGGTGGGTAAGCAGACTTTTGATGTAGGTGGGTGCAAGCCCGTTAATGGCTTTGTAAACATAAAGAAGGATCTTTAAATATATTCAGAACCGCACAGGGAGCCAGTGGAGAGAGGCCAGAATCGGGGTGATGTGGTCCCTTTTTCGGGTGCCCGTCAGGAGTCCCGCTGCGCCATTTTGGACCAGTTGCAGGCGGGACCGGGAAGATTGGCTGATGCCAGTGTGAAGGGAGTTGCAGTAATCAAGGCGGAAGGAGATAAATGTGTGGATGATCTTTTCGAGGTCGTCAAACTGGAGGAATTGTTTTATTTTAGCTATTGTCCAAAGCTGGAACAAGCTAGCTTTTACCACGGCATGGACTTGTTTGGCAAATTTCAATGCTGAGTCAAATATCACGCCAAGGTTTTTGACGTGAGGTTTGAGTAATGGGGTAAGGCTTCCGAGGCTGCCTGCTATCGTTTTGATTGAGTCCGAGGGGCCGAGAAGGATGACCTCAGACTTACTCTCGTTTAGTTGGTGGAAGTTCTGGGCCATCCAACACTTTATATCCTCGAGGCAATGGATAAGGTTCAGTAGATTTGATCGTTTGTTGGGCTTCAGGGGGAGGTAGAGTTGTGTATCGTCCGCATAGCAATGGAAGGAAATGCCGTGCCTTTGGATGACTTGGCCTAAGGGTGGCATACACAGGGAGAAGAGAATGGGGCCAAGGATGGAACCTTGTGGAACACTGCAGCAAAGGCTAGCTGGGGAGGAGAAAGAGTTACCTATGTTAGTAGAGAAACTTCTACCTTTGAGGTAGGAGATGAACCAGCTCAGGGCAGTGCCATCAATACCAACCCCGTACCGGAGACGGTCAATTAGGATGGTGTGGTCGACTGTATCAAATGCTGCGCTGAGGTCGAGAAGGAGCAGGATTGCACAGTCGCCGGAGTCAATGGTGAGAAGCAGGTCATTATGTACCTTCAACAAAGCAGACTCTGTGCTGTGGTGTAGCATGACCCCGCCAACAAGTTATCACCCCGTACACTAGCACTATTCTATACACTTGAGACAATTTATAATTTTACCAAAGCCAAATAACCTACAAACCCGCACATCCTTAGATTGTGGGAGGAAACTGGAGAAAGCCCACATGGTCTCAGGGAGAACATACAAACTACGTACAGACTGCACCCATAGTCAGGATCGAGCCCGGAGCTCTGACACTGTAAGGCAGCAACTCTACCGCTGCACCGCTGTGCCACCCCAAATCCTTTGGAATTAACATTACCAGAGAACCCGGCAGGGTGAAAGTGGCCAAGGAGAATGTTAATGGTGGGCTGCCTCCTGCTCGCTTGAATTCGCCTAAACAAACTTTCCATTTTCAAAAGCAGTGCCCAAGTTGCATTCAGAACATAAAACAGTACAGCACAGGAACAGGCCCTTCGGCAGGCAATGTCTGCGCCGAAAGTGATGCCGCACATAGGGTGGCACAGTGGTGCAGCTCATAGAGCTGTTGCCTCACTGCGCCAGAGACACGGGTTCGATACTGACCTCGGGTGCTGTCTGTGTGGAGCTAGCACGCTCACCGCGTGACGATGTGGGATTCCTCCGTGTGCACCTGTTTCCTCCCTTATCCCAAAGACGTGCAGGTTTGTAGGTTAACTTGGCCCGAGTGTGTCAGGAGTGGGTGGGAAAGTGGGATAATGTAGAACTAGTTTGAATGGGTGACCGATGGTCGGCATGCACCCGGCCGGCTGCAAGGCTTGTTTCAATGCTGCAGCTCCAAACTAAGCTAATTTAAACTAGTCACTGCCTGCACGTGATCCATATCCTTCCATTCCCTCCACATGCATGTGCCTATGTAAGAGCCTCCTAAATGCTTCTATTGAATCTGCCTCCACCACCACCACCACTGGGCAGTGCATTCCAGGCACCCACCACTCTCTGTGTTTTTAAACAATTATCTACTTGCCCTCTATATATCCTTTACACTTTGCCCCTCTCACATTAAAGCTTTTACATTTCCACCTGAGGGAAAAAGCTTCTGACTGTACCATATCCATGCCTCTCATAATGATATAAGCTATTAGGTCTCCTCTCAACCTCTGATGCTCCAGAGAAAACAATCCAAATTTGTCCAACTTCTCCTTGTAGCAAATGCACTCTAATCCAGGCAACTTTTTGTTAAACCTCTTCAAAGCCTAAAATGAAGGAAATAAATGAAGGAAAAAGGGGCGGAACGGTGGCGCAGCGGTAGAGTTGCTGTCTTCCAGCGCCAGAGACCCAGCTTCGATCCTGACTACGGATGCTGTCTGTATGAGGCTAATACATTCTCCCTGTGGCCTGCACGGGGTTTTGACCAGGTGCTTCGTTTTCCCTCCACATCCCTAGAGGTTTGTAGTCTAATTGGCCTGGTAAAAATCGTAAATTGTCCCGAGTCTATGTAGGATAGCACTGGTGTGCATGGATCGCTGGTTGGCGTGGACTCGGTGGGCCGAAGGGCCTGTTGCCACGTGGTATCTTTAAACTAAACTTAACTATATCCTAAAATATTCCAATAATTATAATTCCTCCCCAACAATGGTTCCACATAGAAAAGATAATGATGTAACCTCGCATCGCTAGTTTCCCGTTCGAAGTATGGGCCCACCAATTGCACGTGTGACAGGATTTCAGTTACACTGTTCACCTATTTCTTCAATAATATTGCTGTAAGCTTGAAGCGGAGCTCATTGGAAACATTGCAGCGTTACCAGCGGACTGGGGACACAATTATCCACCAATTCTCAGCACTAATGTTATTGTGAATGATTTGGGTGCACAGGAGCTAGAGATGGGCTGGGATGTGCATTGATGCATACCTGCTTGTTTTTTGTCTGCATCTGACATGTTTCTGGCAAGGTTGGGCAGCTCATAATGTGTCAATTTGAGGCTGGCAAATGATAGAGAAGCCTTAGTTCTACAATCTGTGTCCCTGCAATATACTCACTAGGTGCCTATCCATCCCTGAAGTCTTGGCAATGGAGGAGGATATTTAAAGTGTTTTTTTTTTTAAATTTGGGAATCCTGCACAAATACAATAAAATGCATTTGAAATAGAATATAAAATATTGAACAACACAGCACAAGAGCAAGCCCTTTGGCCCACAATGTCTGTGCTGATGTTGATGCCAAGACCATCACTTATCTGCCTGCATATAATTTGTAAGTCCATTCGCTGCACATCCATATGCATAACCAAGAGCCACTGAATTTTGTATAAAGTTTTGCGTTACTAGTTCCTCTGCTGCTGCAAGCAACGTGACTGGCGTTCCAGCCTCACGACAATCGAGTCAACAACGCCTTACAGACTCTTGGTAGAGTTCATCCTGAAAATGGCAGAAGTGATCAGGGAAATACACCTGAGTAGCGAGAACGTTCCCGCTGGGATGAACAAGGAAATATTCCACAATATTTCCCATTTTGTTTTAATTTATTGGAGGTCTGATCTCCTCTCTGCCTCAGAAGAAATTCTCGGCCTCAGAAGGCAGTGGAGGCCAATTCTCTGGATTCTTTCAAGAGAGAGTTACATAGAGCTCTTAAAGATAGTGAAGACAGGGATATGGTGAGAAGGCAGGAGCTGGGTACTGAATGTAGACGATCATAGTGAATGGCGGATATGGCTCGAAGGGCCGAATGGCCTACTGCACCTATTGTCTATTGTGTATTGTACTCGATCTCATTTTTTTTTTTGGTAAGAGACACGGCGTGGAAACAGCCGCTTCGACCCACCGAGTCCATGGCCACCACACTTGTTCTATGTTATTCCCACTTTATCATTCACTCTGTAGGTGGGAACTACGTGCTATTTTGTGAAGCACCGTGCCCTGCACAATTTGGGGGGAACGTACAGGCCATTCAATCTACAAATCCAGTACGTCTTTGGGATGTGGGAGGAAACCCGAGCACCGGGAGGACACCCATGCAGTCGCAGGGAGTACGTGATAACTCCACGCAGAGAGCACCTGAGGTCGGGATCAAACCCAGGTCCCTGGCACCGTGAGGCAGCTGCTCGACCAGCTGTGCCACCCTGAGGTGCAGCATAATTTGCTGTGTTTGTTTCAAATGTGCGGCAGGTAGGTGCTGTGTGAATGTACGAGACGGCGCTCGATGGGATTAGTAAGCAATTGGTGCTTGGTAGTCTGTAGCCCGCGTTAAAATTCTGGGGCAATGACAAATGATTGGTTCACTGAATGCTATCCAGCAGTCAGGAAGGTTGTTCTCATGTATGACATTGGTCGAGATGTAATCCCGTCCTTCACACAACAGCGGCCAGGAAGAATCATTGAGCATTCAGCTCAAATTTACTGACTATCTGCTGTGCCTGATTGTTTATAACAGAAAAAAAAATAGCAAGTAAAATTGAAGTTAGAATTCTTTATTTTTCACAGAGCTAACACAGGATCTGTTCCCAGCAAGGTGGGTGACTTTTCATAGAAACATAGAAAATTGGTGCAGGAGTAGGCCATTCGGCCCTTCGAGCCTGCACCGCCGTTCAATGTGATCATGGCTGATCATCCAACTCAGTATCCCGTACCTGCCTTCTCTCCATACCCCCTGATCCCTTTAGCCACAAGTGCCACATCTAACGCCCTCTTAAATATAGCCAATGAACTGGCCTCAACTACCTTCTCTGGCAGAGAATTCCAGAGACTCACCACTCTCTGTGTGAAGAATGTTTTCCTCATTTCGGTCCTAAAGGAATTCCCCCTTATCCTTAGACTGTGACCCCTTGTTCTGAACTCCCCCAACATCGGGAACAATCTTCCAGCATCTAGCTTGTCCAACCCCTTAAGAATTTTGTAAGTTTCTATAAGATCCCCCCTCAATCTACTAAATTCCAGCGAGTACAAGCCGAGTCTATCCAATCTTTCCTCATATGAAAGTCCTGACATCCCAGGAATCAGTCTGGTGAATCTTCTCTGTACCCCCTCTATGGCAAGGATGTCTTTCCTCAGATTTGGAGACCAAAACTGTACGCAATACTCCAGGTGTGGCCTCACCAAAACCCTGTACAACTGCAGTAGAACCTCCCTGCTCCTATACTCAAATCCTTTCGCTATGAATGCTAACATACCATTTGCTTTCTTCACTGCCTGCTGCACCTGCATGCCTACTTTCAATGACTGGTGTACCATGACACCCAGGTCTCGTTGCATGTCCCCCTTTCCTAATCTGCCACCATTCAGATAATTTCACGATATAAGCAATAAAAACAAGCTATGGGGAGGGTGTATTCATTGTGTGGACACAAGAAACTGGAGATGCTGGTTTTTAAAAAAATACACAAAGTGCAGGAGTATCCTAGTGGGTCGGGCAGCGTCTCTGGAGAACATGGATATTTGATGTTTTGGGTCGGGACCCTTCTTCAGACTGATTAAATGAAGAAGCTGGAAGAGTTGCACTAGTTTAGTTGCACTAAACGTTATTCCTGGTATGTTTTATCTGTGCACTGTGGAAGGCTTTGGAATCATGCACAGTCTTTCCACTGGCTGATTAGCACCGCATCTGTGGAGGGAATGGACGGGCAATATTCCGAGTCGGGGACCCTTTCCCCGTCTGAAGAAAGGTCCTGTCTGAAGTGTCATCTGTTCATTCCCTCCACAGATGCTGCCTGGCCACTGAGTATTATGTGGAAGATTCCAGTATCTGCTAGTTCTTGTAGCTGACAATTAAACACTCTGGAGGCATGACCCAAGCTGTGTTATTAATCTTTCTATAGGTTCCCTGTACAAACCCCAGATCCCTTGACTTTAAGTCAGATTTGGTTGAACACAGTGATCTTGTATGGATTACAGATTTTGAATTACTTGATTGTTACACTGCTCATAAATGTGTTAAACAAACTTCAGGTGCCACCTGAATTAACACCTTCAAGGTTAAGTACCCAGCAGATAACAGCCTTTAGGATCATGCCAACACTGGTGCTGTCTTTTCTAGCATTTGTTTTTGCATTTGTGGTTGTACAAGATAATTTCACTGTGCTGTGCATGTGTGACAATTAGAGCAGCTTGTACTGGAGCCTACCAGGGAGAAGGCAATTCTGGATTTAGTGCTGTGTAATGAACCGGATTTGGTAAGGGAACTCAAGGTAAAGGAGGCATTAGAAGGTAGTGACCATAATATAACGTTTTAATCTGCAATTTGAGAGGGAGAAGGAAAAATCGGAAGTGTCAGTAGTACAGTTGAGCAAAGGGGACTATGGAGGCATGAGGGAGGAGCTGGCCAAAGTTGACTGGAAAGAGACCCTAGCAGGGATGGCAGTGGAACAACCATGGCAGGTATTTCTGGGAATAATACAGAAGGTGCAGGATCAGTTCATTCTAAAGAGGAAGAAAAATTCTAAGGGGAGTAAGAGGCGACCGGGGCTGACAAGGGAAGTCAAGGACAGTATAAAAATAAACGAGAAGACGTATAACATAGCAAAGATGAGAGGGAAGCCAGAGGATTGGGAAACTTTTAAAGATGACCAGAAGGTAACTAAAAAGGCAATACGGGGAGAAAAGATGAGCTCAGAAGGTAAGCTAGCCAAGAATATAAAGGAGGATAGTAAAAGCTTCTTTAGGTATGTGAAGAGGAAAAAAATAGTTAAGACAAATGTGAGTCGCTTGAAGACAGAAACAGGTGAATTTATTATGGAAAACAAGGAAATGGCAGACAGGTTGAACAGGCACTTTGGATCTGTCTTCACCAAGGAAGACGCAAATAATCTCCCAGATGTACGGGTAGCCAGAGGACCTAGAGTGATGGAGGAACTGAAGGAAATTCACACTAGGCAGGAAATGGTGTTGGATAGACTGATGGGATTGAAGGCTGATAAATCCCCAGGGCATGATGGTCTATATCCCAGGGTACTTAAGGAGGTAGCTCTAGAAATCGTGGAGGCATTGGTGATCCAATGTTCTGTAGATTCCGGATCAATTCCTGTGGATTGGAGAGTAGCTAACGTTATCCCACTTTTTAAGAAAGGAAGGAGAGAGAAAACGGGAAATTAGAGACCAGTTCGCCTGACTTCGGTGGTGGGGAAGATGCTGGAGTCAATTATAAAAGATGAAATAGCGGCACATTTGGAGAGCAGTAACAGGACCGGTCCAAGTCAGCATGGATTTACGAAGAGGAAATCATACTTGACTAATCTTCTGGAATGTTTGAGGATGTAACTAGGAAAATGGACAAGGGGGAGCCAGTGGATGTAGTGTTCCTGGACTTTTAGAAACCCTTTGATAAGGTCTGACATAGGAGATTATTGGGCAAAATTAGAGCACTTGGTATTGGGGGTAGGGTACTGACATTAATAGAAAATTGGTTGGCAGACAAGAAACAAAGAATCGGGATTAATGTGTCCTTTTCAGAATGGCAGGCAGTGACTAGTGGCGTACTGCAAGGCTCGGTGCTGGGACCACAACTATTTACAATAATATTAATGATTTAGATGAAGGGATTAAAAGTAACATTAGCAAAGTTGCAGATGACACAAAGCTGGGTGACAGTGTGAACTGTGAGTAGGCTGCAGGGTGACTTGGACAGGTTGCGGGTTTGGGCAAATGCACAGCAGATGCAGTTTAATGGGGATCAATGTGAGGTTATCCACTTTGGTGGCAAGAACGGGAAGGCAGATTATTATCTGAATGGTGTCAAGTTAGGAACAGGGGAAGTACAATGAGATCTGGATGTCCTTGTACATCAGTCACTTAAAGTAATCATGCAGATTCAGCAGGCAGTGAAGAAAGCTAATGGCGTATTGGCCTTCATAACAAGAGGAGTACAGGAGCAAAGAGATCCTTCTGAAGTTGTGCAGGGCCCTGGTGAGACCACACGTGGGGTATGTGTGCAGTTTTGGTCTCCAAATTTGAAGGGCATTCTTGCTATTGAGGGAGTGCTGAGTAGGTTCACGAGGTTAATTCCCGGGATGGCTGGACTGTCATAAGTTGAAAGAATGGAGTGTCTGCGCTTGTACACACTGGAATTTAGAAGGATGAGAAGAGATTATATTGAAACATAAGATTTTAAGGGATTGGACAAGTTAGAGGCAGGAAACATGTTCCCGATGTTGGGAGAGTCCAGAACCACGGGCCACAGTTTAAGAATAAGGGATAGGCCATTTAGAACGGAGACGAGGAAAAACGTTTTCACCCAGAGAGTTGTGAATCTGTGGAATTCTCTGCCTCAGAAGGCAGTGAAGGCCGATTCTCTGGATGCTTTCTTGAGAGAGTTAGATAGATCTATTAAGGATAGTGGAGTCAAGAGATATGGGGAGAAGGCAGGAACGGGGTACTGATTGTGGATGATCAGCCATGATCACAGTAAATGTCGGTGCTGGCTCGATGGGCTGATTGGCCTTCTCCTGCACCTATTGTCTATTGTCTAAGAACCATTAACTTAAATAAAAATCTGTGATAGGATGTAGACTTTTGTTTCCTGCCATTGTGTTGAGTTATTGTTCTTTGATCGTTTATTGTACCTCTGCTATTATTTTGAAGATATATCAATTAAACATATAGAATCACGTGCTGTCAGGACTAAACTAAACTAAACTAAACTAATCATTCTATCAATAAAATCATGGCGAGGATAGAAGGAATGGGTGACGTTTCCACCCAAAACATCACCCATTCCTTCTCTCCAGTGATGCTGCCTGTCCCGCTGAGTTACTCCAGCATTTTGCGTGGATCTTCGGTTTAAACCAGCATCTGCAGTTCCTTCTTACACAAATCATGACTAATCTGGTTCAAGTCCATGGATCCGACCTGCTTCTCTTTCCCTTCAAGTCCATGCCCTGGTAAATGCTTTCACTAGGTTTTCAAAATTTCTACTGAGGAAACTATACTTTGGATTTCTAATGTAAACTGCACCAAAACTGTAATTCACAAGTTCTAGGGGCAGTATGAGGCCATTCGGCCCATCAAGTCTACTCCACCATTCAATCATGGCTGATCTATCTTTCCCTCTCAACCCCATTCTCCTGCCTTCTATGACCGCTGACACCCGCACAAATCAAGAATCTGTCAAAAATTCTGCCTTAAAAATATCCATTGACTTGACCTCCACTGCCGTCTGTGATAATGAATTCCACAGATTCACCAGTCAGTTGTTAGCATTGCTCTCTTGGATGGAGTTCAAGTGATTGAATTTTCTTGAGGAGGAATCTTCTCCTGGGGCCTGGCAAGGAAAAAGGTTCCACAAGCCGGCACTGCTCCCAGCTGACCCTTTGTTGCCCAATCATTGGGGCTCCTTCCCAGTGTTGGCTCTAGTTGGTGAGATCTGTGACAACAGATCGGGAACGGCTAAGCTTCTTGTGAGCAGTTTCACTTACAATAAGGTTTGTAAAGAAACATATCTGATTAAAAACATGACTGTTCCACTCCGTTTGACAGTCTGAGGGATTACAACTAAGTATTTGGCGACGAAAAATAATTTGACTTGCAAACTCCCCAGTGCTGTGGGGAATAGGTATGATTTTTTTTTTAATACTCTTTCACACGCTCTCTCGCTCCAACTCACCCACCCCCTCTCACTCACCCACTTTCCATTGCTCCCTCTCTCTCGCCCTCGCCCCCTCTCTCCCTCTCTCCCTCTCTCTCGCCCCTTTCTCTCTTTCTCACCCGCCCCCACTATCCCTCTCTCTCTCTCTCTCTCACTCTAGCACGCACACACACTTACTTGAAGAAGGGTCTCGACCCGAAACGTCGCCTATCTCCTTCGCTCCTTTGATGCTGCTGCACCCGCTGCTGCACCCACTGAGTTTCTCCAACCTTTTGTGTACCCTACTTAAAAACTCTATTCTCTTCACTTCCTATCCACATTTACCCACATTCTAAAGTGATTCTAAAATGTAACTCCTATTCTATCATTCCCATACCCACACTCTCCTCAGCGACCTGCCCAGTCCCAATTTTGAACCAGCCCGTAGCTCTGTGTCCCAGCAGCCTGCTCCCTGTGAGCTGGCCAATGCTGCCTGAGGACCAGTGCCACACAATGAAAGGCCACAGATGACTGAAGTCCCTGTTGCTGGAGGTATTGTAACACAAAGGCTTGTGTCAAGCAGCCAGGCGTGCAGCTTCCAGCTGCTTGCAGCAAGCCCTCATCTCTTGTGCAGGAACAATCAAAATCTAAACTGCTGGGTTGTTCGTCCTGTTAGACGGAGATGTGCCCATGAGACAGGGGATTTACCATCCTCCAAATAAGGTAGACACTAAATGCTGGAGTACCTCAGCAGGACAGGCAGCATCTTTGGAGAGAAGGAATGGGTAACGTTTCAGGTCGTAACCCTGCTTCAGACTGAGTGTCAGGGGAGAGGGAGACAGAGATATGGAAGGGTAAGGTGTGAAAATACAGATCAAAGAGGACGATAATCAAGGAAAGTGTAGAATGGTTCATTGTTAGCTGAGGGGAAGACAAGGCATACAATGTCAAAATTTAATCAAGGAGGTCTGTGAAATTAGTCGGAGAAGTAGGATGGGGGAGGGACGGCGAGAGAGGGAAAGTAAGGGTTACTTGAAGTTAGCTTTAAATACTCCAAATAAGGTAATCGGATTAACACGACTGAGCATTGAGTGATACTAATATTGAAACGGATTCTATCAAATTACAATTAAAACACAAAGTACTTGTGCTATAACTCCAGGATAAGCGCTCAAATAGGAAAACCAAGCCCAAAGCCAAAGTATTATCTAACTATCTAACTAAATATACAAACTTACAATAAATGACTCCATATGCAAAAAAACAGCTACTGACATTAATTAGCTCTTTTAAAAAAATAATACTGTAGATGCAAGTATATCATTGGGGTTATCATAGAAAACATAGAAATTAGGTGCAGGAGTAGGCCATTCGGCCCTTCGGGCCTGCACCGCCATTCAATATGATCATGGCTGATCATCCAACTCAGTATCCCGTACCTGCCTTCTCTCCATACCCTCTGATCCCCTTAGCCACAAGGGCCACATCTAACTCCCTCTTAAATATAGCCAATGAACTGGCCTCAACTACCCTCTGTGGCAGAGAGTTCCAGAGACTCACCACTCTCTGTGTGAAAAAAGTATTTCTCATCTCGGTCTTAATGGATTTCCCCCTAATCCTTAAGCTGTGACCCCTTGTCCTGGACTTCCCCAACATCGGGAACAATCTTCCTGCATCTAGCCTGTCCAACCACTTAAGAATTTTGTAAGTTTCTATAAGATCCCCTCTCAATCTCCTAAATTCTAGAGAGTATAAACCGAGTCTATCCAGTCTTATGAATAGAGTCTATTCTTCATAAGACAGTCCTGACATCCCAGGAATCAGTCTGGTGAACCTTCTCTGCACTCCCTCTATGCAATAATGTCCTTCCTCAGATTTGGAGACCAAAACTGTACACAATACTCCAGGTGTGGTCTCACCAAGACCCTGTACAACTGAAGTATCAAGCGGGCACCTTCCTTCATTGGTGTTTCGTTGAGTTAGGCCCACTCAAGGCTCAACAGTTGGTTCTGGGGTCCCTGAACAAACCCCCTCAATACCTGCTCTCACCACCTATGCTACCAGTATCTACTAAATAATGGAAGCTGCAGCCAACAATACAATATTACCAAAATGTGGGATGCGGGATGCACCTTTCTGGAAAAATCACTTGTTTTTTTCCATGCCGAAGGTCATGTTCACAGCACTGAAATTGGCATAGGATTTCTCGTATCAAGACTTTTTAGTTTAATTTTGTCATACCTAAATAAGCTCCAGGAGCAGACTCAGCCCATTCGGCCCATCAAGTAAACTCTGGCATTCAATCATGGCTGATCTATCTTTCCCTCTCAAACCCATTATCCTGCCTTCTCCCCATAACCCCGGTTTATTTAAAGATGCAGCATGGAAACAGGCCCTTCAGCCCACTGAGTCGATACTGACCATCGATCATCCGTTCATACTAGTTCTCTGTTATCCCACTTTCTCATCCACTCCCTGCACACTAGGGGCAATTTAACAAAGGCCAATTAACCTACAAACCAGCACGTCTTTGAGATGTGGGAGGAAACCGGAGCACCTGGAGGAAACCCATGCATTCACAGGAAGAACGTGCGAACTCCACACATTCAGTGCCAGAGGTCAGAATCAAATCCGAGTCTCCAGCGTAGTGAGGCAGCGGCTCTACCAGCTGCTTTCTACAGTGACGGATGTGCTTACTGTTTGCTTTAATTGGCATATTTTCTTACAAGCTTTTATTAGTTTTATGCCTTTAGCTTTGTTACTAAATAATGTAGATTCATTACAAGTCGAAAAATAATGTTAAACAGATGACTGGCCCACAAGCTGGAGTATTGTCTGCAGTTTTGGTCTCCAAATTTGAGGAAGGACATTCTTGCTATTGAGGGAGTGTAGCGTAGGTTCACAAGGTTAATTCCTGGGATGACAGGACAGTCATATGTTGATAGAATGGAATAGCTGGGCTTGTATACTCTGGAATTTAGAAGGATGAGAAGGGATCTTATTGAAACATATAAGATTATTAAAGGTTTGGATACGCTAGAGCAGGGGTATGCAACCTACGGCCCACGGGCCGGATCTGGCCCGTAACCCGAAATCACCGGCCCGCGGGCGTAACACACACAAAACGTATCCGAGAGTAGTTTTCACACAGACACAGACATATCACAACACCTGTCTAGTCACTCTCTCTCTCTCTCCGCCCCTACCCTCCCACTCCCTCTTCCATCCTCCCGACCACCCGGAGTGAAACCGCCCCACCCCCCACCCCGGTGCCGCGGCATGTTTGAAGCTGAGGCGGGCTGAGAGCGGCATTGGCGAGGCGGAGCTGGAGCGGTTTCCTCGGGAGCCCAACGGCGGGCGGGCTGGAGGAAATCGAAGTATCAGCGGGGTCGGTGAGGAATTCCGCTCCAGCCACAATGTTGCACTTTAGTTTTCGTGTGTAGCTGGGGTAATTGTCTTTTTATTTCATTTTTGCTGCGATATTTTGTAACTATCATGAATTATTTATTAACTATGGCGAGAGATGTGGCCCGCCATCCGCTCACAGACATGGGTTCTGGCTCCTATGCAGAACAAGGTTGCCGACCCCTGCTCTAGAGGCAGGAAACATGTTCCCGATGTTGGGGGAGTCCAGAACCAGGGGCCACAGTTTAAGAATAAATCATTTAGAATGGAGATGAGAAAAAACCTTTTCTCTCAGATTGGGAATCTGTGGAATTCTCTGCCTCAGAGGGCAGAGGAGGCCGATTCTCTGGATGCATTCAAGAGAGAGTTAGATAGAGCTCGTAAAGAAAGTGGATTCAAGGGATATGACGAGAAGGCAGGAACAGGGTACTGATTGTGGATGATAAACCATGATCATATTGAATAGCGGTGCTGGCTCGAAGGGCCGAATGGCCTACTCCTGCACCTATTGTCTATTATCTATTGTCTATTGTCAAACTCTGATCAATTCCCTCTCTCCTCTTTCCTTGAAAAGATGGTACATAAATGCAGCTGTATTTTGCAATTTAATTTTATCTGCAAATCTCACAAATTTTCTTTTTTCATTTTCATCTTGTGATATCTCAAAATATGACACAATTCTAGAGTGACTTAGCAGGTCAGCCAATCCTGCTTTCATCTTTCCTATGGCCGTATTTGTCATCATTTTAAAATATGATGGCACGCGAGACTGCAGATACCGGAATCTTGAGCAAAACACAAAATGCTGGAGTCACTGAGCGGGTCAGGCAGCATCTCTGAGGAACACGGATAGGTGACGTCTTGGGTCGGGTTCCCTCTTCCCAACCTGAAATATCACCTATCCATGTTCTCCAGAGATGCTGCCTGACCCGCTGAGTTACTCCAGTACTTTGTCTCTTTTTTTTGTAAAGCAGCATCTGCAGTTCATAGAAACATAGAAACATAGAAATTAGGTGCAGGAGTAGGCCATTCGGCCCTTCGAGCCTGCACCGCCATTCAATATGATCATGGCTGATCATCCAATCAGTATCCCGTACCTGCCTTCTCTCCATACCCTCTGATCCCCTCAGCCACAAGGACCACATCTAACTCCCTCTTAAATATAGCCAATGAACTGGCCTCAACTACCCTCTGTGGCAGAGAGTTCCAGAGACCCACCACTCTCTGTGTGAAAAAAGTCCTTCTCATCTCGGTCCTAAAGGATTTCCCCCTTATCCTTAAGGATACCCCCTTATCCTTAAGAGTTCCTTGTGTCACCATTGGTAATTGGTTCTGTGCCCTATCCTTAATAGTGCCGTGGCTATTTGTTTATATTTTACATAAGTGCCAATCTTTGGTTGCAATATTTGTTTGTTTCAGTCTCCAACTATTCTGTTGTGTTCTCTTGCATATCCTTTCATTTATTCCATCATTATCTCATTTTTTAAATGACCAGCGTAAATTAATCTGTTTTTCAAACATTTTCTGTTGAATTGTTCATTATAATCAGTGGTCAGGGAAAGGCGATGAGGCTCAGAAATGGGTGCAGATCACCCTGTGTAAAGTTTGTAGAAAATATCCTGTCAGTGAGAGAGGGATTTTTCTTTAAAATTAATTGCTAGAAAATAATTTTGCATGTAGCATATGTCACTTAAACAAAACACAAAGTGCTGGAGTAACTTAATGGATCAGGCAGCATCTGTGGAGGAAATGGACAGACGATGTTTGGGTCTGGACCTTTCTTCAGACTAAAGAAGACCCAAAACATCACCTATCCATGTTCTTTTGATGCTGCCTGACCCGCTGAGTTTCTCCAGCAATGTTCTTTTATAATATAAAATACATTCTTTGTCTAGATTGACATGCTTAATTCGACTTCATCATTTAACTTATTCTAACCTATTGATACAGTTTTTTATTATTCATCAGATGCCAGTTCTCACAATTAATAAACATGTATTTAAAAAAATATGTGGACAGGAACATGGATAGGATGGGCATAGAGGAATATGGGCCAAACACGGGCAGGTTGGGCTGTGTTGGTTGGCACAAGCAGGTTGGGCCGAGCGGCCTGTCTCCACGCTGCATGACTAAGACTCTACATATGTCAAGTGGCAGGAAAACAAAGTAATCATGTTTAAACTATTTGAGAATTTGCTCAAGATTTCAGCATCTGCAGCCCCTTGTCTTTCCAAAGTCATTTAAACATATCCCCTCATTCACATCACGGAACAGATCCTTCCTAACCAGTTGAAGAATGCTTTTAATATATAACTAGACCAAGTGGGACCCGTTGAGTCCCTGTCACATGGGAGGCATGGTCCCCCAAAGCAACCCATTTCCCCAACGCAATATTCCACCACCCACCCATTCCCCCAACGCAATATTCCACCACTCACCCATAGCTCCCAACTGCGCTGGGGCGGCTCATTTCCCCTTATCCCCAGCACTCTCTCCCCCTCCTCTTTATCCTTCCTCTTTTTAAACAAAAAAATGCAAGCACTTGCTATCAGGACATAAAATAAAATTCCAATTCCACTTCCCCTGCCACCCCCAGCACTCCGTCCCCCTCCTATTCAGCTTCCCTCTGCCAGGACTCAGTGTTCTGTGATTGCAACATTGTTACAAATGGGGTTCTATTGCGAAGTTATAGCTGTAACTGCCACTGCCACTGTCACTGTCATGGCAGAGTTCAAGCCATTCCTTCTCAAACTGGATTTTGTAAAGTTAAAAATGTGAATAACGTAAAATATAACATCAATCTGAATGAAACTTGATGAAAACACACCACAAGACAATTGTGGTGCAAATATTACAGCGCTAACGTGTACCATTTTAGCATAATTTCAGAATCACATGCAGACACACACACACATAGAAACAAACAAGATGAGAGTTTTAGTAAATAGATGTCCAAAATAGAATGATCTCTCAAACTTGCCTACTTTATTAAATATCTCTGGAACCTTGTGGCATCTTTTAACAAAAAACAAATTCAGGACAAGTAGAATTCATTACAAGTCTAAACAATAGCACCTTTTTTTCCCTTGATTACGAATAATTTTAAGAATGTTCTACCCATTCAGAATATATTACAGGCAATTCCAAACTCAGAAACTTTTGCCACATTTTATTTCCACAAATAAAGCATGCAGGAAAGGCATGCCTCAACCTAATAATATTAAACATTTTTTCAGAATACGTTACACACATGATTTAACACAATTATCTCATGCTTTGCAAAGCAATGGTTGGGTGAAATTCTAAAAATTCCTTTGAATCAATTGATTTAATTGTTTGTATACAAATCGTTTTCCTTTTAAGTGTTTTGTTTGTATTTTTATTCAACGTTATTAATTGTTTTCTGGAATGATAATAGTTTTGTGCATTGAGAAACAATCAAGATATTTGTCAGGTTCAACAGTCAACAATGCAAACAAAACAAACAAATTTCACTTTCTTTCCTCTAGCTTTTCTCTTACAGGCAAATGTTCTCGGAAGTAAAAGGAAGTTACTTGACTATCAAGAAATTTTACCCAGGTTTCCATTAAAATTCACCCTCTTTGGCCAAAGATTAAGGGGAGACCTGAAAGAAGTAAATAAAACGATGAAAGGTGTAGAAAGATTGGACAGTTGGAATATTTTACCCAGGGTGGAAATGTCAAATACTTGAGGGTACAGCTTTTAAGTGAGAGGGGCAACATTTAAAGGAGATGTGCGGGACAACCTTTTTACATAGAGCGTGGTGGGTGCATGGAATATGCTGCAGAGCGTGGAGGAAGCAGATATGATAGAGATATATAAGATAGGATTTTGGATAGGCACATGGATATGCAGGGAATAGAGGGATGTGGACCATGAACAGGCAGTGAAGATTATTTAAACCTGACGTCGTTTGGCATCATGTATGGGCCAAAGGGCCTGTTCCTGTGCAATACTGTTCTATGTTCATCCTCTTTTCTATCACTTGAGACCATGTATTAAGTTCAAATAATCTCTGAGAGAGTACTTGTATGCACTTGTAATGGGTTGTGTCAATGCGTGCTGAAGGATACTGTCAAGCCGTGTTCAATTGATCTAAAATACAGTACTGTTTGTCCTTGAGATGGCAGGAAAAAACAATCATGTCATAGAGTAGGCCGTCGCAAAGATTTGCCTCTGTCTCCATTAGAGCTTCAAAACACTTAGCTTTAAATTTGTGCCATCTTTGAAACAAGAACGTTAAACCTCTGCGGTGTGGTGAATGGTGGAAGGCGCGATACTGCGAGTTGGATTTTGGACGGCATCATTCATTCACTAAATAGGGAGTGAAGTCATTGACTGCACGTCCAGCAAACTGACACCAGAAGGGTTAATGAGAGGCGGCTCTGACTCTGCAGAGGAACACATTTCACAAGACCATGCCTGGCTTTTAATTTTCGGTTCCTGGGGAGTAGGCAAGCTGATTGTTGAACTCGGAGCAGATTGAGGTGTGAATGAAATTGTTGTAAGCGGTGAGTGAACTGATGAGGCCATTATAAGATTCCTCTGTGTTCTCCATCATCCTGACATATCAATAGGAGTGGAGTCAAGGCGTTGTGTACAGCACTACCTGCCCACTAATCCGTTATCACTAAATACAAATGGTTACCAGACTACAATATGATCAAAATTCAGAGCGCTACACTCCAATTCTGCAGTGTAAGTGCTGTCCACCCATGGAAGATTGATGTGTGCACCATCCCCCGCCTTCACTGTCACCATCTATCCATTATCACCTCAGAGGTTCTGGCTTTTAACTTTGAACAATTCAATGGCAGATCAATGGGGTCAATTCTTCCATAGTATTCATTTTATTCTTAATTAGTCAGTTGATCGGTAACTGGTCAACAGCAGTAATCAATGATCAGCGCTACCTTTTTTTTCCCCATCAAAACTTTCACTCCAATTTATTTAAAAATTAGATGTATGCGCGGTAATTTGTGGATTATGTTCTGCAATAATATTGAAATAGTAAGAGGAGTCTGAAACCGTGACCATCGTGTTCAAGAATGGCTTCTTCCAAACAGCCTTCAGGCACTTGAACATGCACAACAGTAAACTATGAAGTATGCTCTGTGTTTGATTGCACTCTAGACTTTGGGTTTTTTGCACTCGTTTTGGGGTTAGTAATTTTTTTTTTGTTTGTTTCTTATATGTTATTTAGGTGTGCTGTGTTCACAGGCCTGTTATGTTGTTGAAAGTTAGAATGCTACTGTTAATTAGAAAGGGTGTCTTAGAAAATTAGAAATTAGAAATGGGGAGAAGGCAGAAGAATTGGATTGAGATGGAAAGACAGATCAGCCATGATTGAATGGCAGAAACGACTTGATGGGCCAAATGGCCTAATTCTTCTCCTAAAACTTACTGTTGTGTAGTTTGTATATTTGATTATTATTCAGTTTGACTTGACCCTTGAAATGGTATGAACGTGGGATCCAGGAATGGGCTATTCAGCATTTTATGCCTCTTCAACTCTCCAACAAGATTAGGAGGACACTTCCCTGTTCCAACTCCATATTTGCTCCATTCCCTTAATGTCACAAAGTCTATTACCTTCATTGAGAATGTACTCAGTTCACCCAGCAGCCCTCTTCACCCACTTCTTGGTGAAGAAATGTCTGGTATTAGATATCACAGCCAAGGAAAACATCCATCCTCCCAAACTCTGTGAGGAATTTATAAATTTCAATTATATCAACTCTCATTGTTCAACATTTCTAATATGGATCCAGTTTGCACAATCTCACTTCATACAACACACCCACCATTTCAGAAGTCAACCAAGAACCTTCTCTGAGAAAAAAAAAACATGTGCTGGAGGGCCAGGCAACATCTGTGGAGGGAATGGACAGCCAACATTTTTGGGTCTTCACTCAGAAGAAGAGGCTGCCTGATATGAAATATCATCTGTTCATTCCCTCCACAGATGCTGCCTGACTTACTAAGTTCCCTCAACACCTTGTTTTGCTCAACATTCCAGCATCTGCACTCTTATGGTTCCATTAACCTTCTCTGCTGTTGTTCTATCACAAGTACATGTGTCCCTGGCTAGGGACACCAGAATTATAGCAATATTCCAGATGAAGTCTCATTGATGTTCTATGCAAATGGAGATCGACATTCCAACTCTTGTACCCAAATGTTCTCATAACGAAGGACAATGCATTGACAATTGTCTGTTTGACCTGCATGTTAAATTTCAGACTTTTACGCAATGTGTCTCTGAAAATGAACATTTTTCAATGTCTCATTTTCAAAAATATCTGTCTTTCTATTAGAACATAGAATAGAACGTAGAACATAGAACAGTACAGCACAGAAACGGGCCATTTGGCCCACAATATCTGTGCCGAACATGATGCCAAGTTAAAATGATCTCATCTGCCTGTACATAATCAATATCCCTCTATTCCTTGCACTTCCATGTGCCTATCTAAAAGCTTCTTAATCGGCACTATTGTATCTGCTTCCACCACCACTCCTCGCAATGCTTTCCAGTCCCCAACCACCCTCTGTGTTAAAAAAAACTTGTCCCGCACATCCACATTAAACTTTTCCCCTCTCACTTTATAGCTATGCCTTCTAGTGTTGGGCATTACCACCCTGGGGAGAAAGATTCTGACTGTCTACCCAATCTTTGCCTCTCGTAATTTTATATACCTCCATCAAGTCTCCCCCCAACCTCCAATGTTCCAAAGAAAACAATCTGTCTCTCCAACCTCTCCCTGTAGCTGAAACGCTCTAATCCAGGCAGTATTCTGGTCAACCTCCTCTACACCCTTTCCAAAGCCTCCACATTTTTTCTGTAATGGGGCGACCAAAACTGGACACAATACTCCAAATGCGGCCTAACCAAAGTCCTATAGAGCTGCATCATTGCTTTATGCTAAATTCCCCTAGCAAAAAAGGCAAACATACTCCACCTTGCCCACCCTACCCACGTGCCCACCCTATCTACATGTGCTGTCACCATAGTGAGCTATGAACTTGGATCCCTCTACACATCAATCTTGTATTAACTGTATACTCTCTCCTTGCATTCCACTTCCCAAAGTGCAACACCACACACTTGCTAAGGTTAAACTCCATCTGCCATTTCTCTGCCCATTTGCAGCGGATCTATTTCCTGCTATATCTTCTGACAACTTTCCTCACAGTCTGGAACTTCTCCAATTTTGGTGTTGTCAGCAAATTTGCTAACCAACCCATTTAGGTCTAGGTCATTGATATATGCATACAGCTGAGGTCCAGCACAGATCCCTGCGGAACACCTCTGGTCACGGACCTCCAGACAGAATATCCTCCTTCCACCACAACCCTCTGTCTTTCTACTAATAAGCCAGTTCCAAATCCATACGACCAAGTTATCGTGATCCCATCCATCTCAATCTTCTGGATCTGCCTGCCATGAGAGACCTTATCAAAAGCCTTATTGTAAAGCATTACTAATATTTAAAGTTTTTTCCATCTTGATATTTGTCCATCTGCTGTTTTGTTTCTCGGTCACTTAACATTTATATCCTCCTGAAGTATTCTTGCAGTCTTCTACAGTCTACACTGCCACCTAGGCTTGTACCATAAGCAAAATTGATATACAGTAGTTACAATATGTGTTTTGTTCCTTTCTTTGTATAGTTGCATGAATAAAATTGATGCTTGTTTCCATTGGAGTGTTGATATGAGTTCAGAGTGTTGAGAAAGGTTGTGAGGGTGACAAATATTGTTCACCCCACTAAAAACAACCTCAGCATCTAGAATCTTCCATCAACTGTTTCTTGGAATAGAATGGAATAGTTTATTGTCAATTGACAAGGCACAGTAAAAATCTTAGCTTGTATACCCAAGGTATGCAGATAGCAGCCATCTACGGCACTGACAAAGTTACAAAGTACGCCGGCTCCACGCTTGTTCTCCCTCCCGCCCCACAGTGTTTCCCCCATGTCGGGTCCCCATTTTCCATTGTTCTCACCCCACAGCCCTCTCCATTGTTCTCCCCCCTCGCTCTCAGTATCGCGATGTGACAAAACTTACCTTCAGCGGCGCTGCGGTTCTGCCACTGGCCGTGTGCATGACTTTGGCGCATTTGAGGGGGCGGGGGAGGGGGGGGGTGCGGGATTAAAATCCAGTTCTGTATTGTCTGTCGGGCAGATTTCCTCGGGCTGCTAGCTGCAGAAGAAAATCAATCGGACTCCCGTTCCCGATTTTTATTTTTATTTTTAAATCGCGAGACAATTTAATAATTGAATTAAAATAAAAAGCAACTTCTAATGCCCTCAACGCCTACAACATGACAGATCGCAAGAACAGGACAAAACAAAGGATAAGTCATTTATTTAACATATAATCTTGCTTCTTGGGCTGGCTTTAATCTAATTTTACGTTGCGAAAATGTTATTTGAGCCCCATACGATTCGGCAGTGTCCTTCCTGCCGATATGGGCTTCAAATTCACTGCAAATGCAACGTTCCAATCGATCGCGTTCCAGAAGCAAGATGATTAAAGTGCTCTTTTTTTTGCCAAACACATCATAAGAGCATCTAAATCATCGATATTTTGTGTTATTGTCTATCCACAGTCAATATTTTTATACTAAATATCAGTTTTACTCCCATGTATTGTACAAAAAAATATATAATTTTGATTATATTGAGTGGATGTTTCTAGATTAATTTATGGGAATTAAACATTAAATTCCTTCCATCTGGCATATATTCATGACAATGAGATTTTAAAATCATGTTATATTGTGAATTCGTGTGAATGGGATTAGTTTGTTATTTGGATACTTAAGGCTATTTTTAAAAAGTATATTTTTCTTAAGAAATTGAATCTACAGGACATTCTTAATGGGAAAGTAGTGGGCAGAATGGCATGTCATGTGTGGGGTTGAAGAGCAAAGACTTGTAGTTTACAATGCCAAAATTGAAAAGTTGAGGAAAAACAAGGTGTACAGAGTTGCTTATTGGTTACAATCTGAGGAGGATGATGATGCTACTGATTATGATATGCCAATGTACCAGCTAGCGACTGATCTGCTCCATAAAGACTTGGTCTATTGCTAGAAATTCTAATTTATTTACCTATCTGTTACGGACTTACAGCATATAATACAATAATATTAAAGTTCTGATCTTGAGAATATTACATTTTTGAATTTTCAATGGATGTTTATTACTATTTCCATCACTATGGTCAATTTTGTAATTAGCTACAATTAGGTAATTTACTAATTATATGCTTTAATTTCAGGTCATCCAAGTAAGATGTCTTATATTTGTTTCAGAATGCTTCAATCTATAATAAATGAAAAGTTCATTCAGTTCTCTTAATTTTTAAGAAAGTTATGGGCTTTTGACTGACCTCGATCACAGCTTTTGTGTTAAGTCAATGGAAAAGCAATAGGGAACAAGATGCTAATTTCCGAGTATGAAAATGGCCATAACTTTTTTAATACTGAAGATATAAAAGTGAATTAGGTGTCAAAGTAAACTTATTTTTATGCTTTATCTGATGGGATAAATTGCAGACTTGATTTTTTAAATCTCAAAATTTTGTAACAATTCGCCAGTTTCGCCACCTCCAACGTGACCCCACCACTCCCCACATCTCCCCCCCCTGTCTGCCTTCCGCAAAGACCACTCCCTCCACAACTCCCTTGTCAATTCTTCCCTTCCCTCCCGCTTCACCCCTTCCCCGGGCACTTTCCCTTGCAACCGCAAGAGATGCTACACTTGTCCCTTTACCTCCCCCCTCCACCCCTTTCAGGGACCCAAGCAGTCCTTCCAGGTCCGACAGAGGTTCACCTGCACCTCCTCCAACCTCATCTACTGCATCCGCAGCTCTAGATGCCAGCTGATCTATATCGGTGAGACCAAGCGGAGGCTTGGCGATCGTTTCGCCGAACACCTCCGCTCGGTCTTTTTTTTTTAAATATTTCAAAATAGACTTTATTCAAGTAATAAATATTTACAATACATCAACCGGGCGAAAAATCCATCCGACATTTTCAGAGGCTATACAAATTGTTCCATACAGTCTATGCACATTTTTCAAATTTCGCGAATCGATCCCCCACCCGTGCCACTCATGTGGTCCCCCGGCATGGGATACCTTCCCTTATTTTGAGGGGCGTCTCCACCATACCGTGCCCCCCATGTCCAGCAGCGGAAGGACCTTAGACTGTGACCCTCCCCCACCGAGCCTTGGCATTGGCTGCACCGGGCTTCAGTGCGTCCCTCAGCACGTACTCCTGCAGTCTGCAGTGGGCCAGTCGGCAACATTCCCCGACGGACATCTCGCTCTGCTGGGTGGTGAACAACGCTCGGGCAGACCAGAGAGCGTCTTTCACCGGGTTGATAACCCTCCAGCAGCACTTGATGTCAGTCTCTGACTGTGTCCCTGGGAACAGTCCGTAAATCACAGAGTCCTCTGTGACTGAGCTGTTTGGAATAAAGCGTACCAGGGACCCTTGCATTTTTCTCCAGACTCTTTGGGCAAATCCACACTCTGCAAAGAGGTGGGCAACCGTCTCCTCTCCATAGCAGCCGTCCCGAGGGCAGCGTGCGCCTCTGCTCGGTCTGCAATAACCAACCCGACCTCCCGGTGGCTCAGCACTTCAACTCCCCCTCCCATTCCGTATCCGACCTCTCTGTCCTGGGCCTCCTCCACAACCAGAGTGAGCAACACCACAAATTGGAGGAACAGCACCTCATATTCCGCTTGTGGAGTCTGCATCCTCTGGGCTTGAACATTGAATTTTCTCAATTCTGTTAACCCTTGCTGTCTCCTCCTCTTCCCACCTCTCCCTCAGCCCTCGAGCTCTTCCTCCTTTTTCCTTTCTTCTCCCCGCCCCCCCCCCCCCCCCCCCCCCCCCGCCTCCCATCAGTCTGAAGATAGGTTTTGGCCCGAAACTTTACCTATCTCCTGCACTCCTTAGATGCTGCTGCACCCGCTGAGTTTCTCCAGCCTTTTGTGTACCCATTGCTAAATGCTGCTTGTTGGTTTAAGCACAATGCATTGTTAGAGATGCTATCTTTCAGTGAGATATCCATCCATGTCCTCATTATATTGTGCATGTAAATGCCAAAGGAATAGTAAGGGAGCTCCCCGAACACCCGTTTACATGAGTTCTATGTTATCTCACCTTCGCATCCACTCCCTACACACAAGGGGCAATTTACAGTGGGCCAATTAACCCACAAACCCCACATCTTTGTGATGTGGGAGGAAACCGGAGCACCCGGAGGAAACCCACACAGTCACGGGGGAACGTTCAAAGTCCACGCTGACTGTGCCCCCAGTTCTGTATCGAACCTGGGTCTCGTGCGCTGTGAGGCAGCAGCTTTACCCGCTGCGACAATCTGATGCTTGGCCTCGGTAATCAGGACAATGCTCCTGATTATCTCCTGCCTCTGAAACCCACTGCTGGTCAAGGCAGCAGTAAGAATGATACGATCAGTCTTGGCATTTCTGAGGTGGAAGTGAAAATATTAACCAGATTCCCTTCTTCTGATTGCTACCTGCTGACAGTGAGAATTTTCCATTAGGGCGATGTCAAGCTGAACCACGATGGGCCAGGCAATCAATTATCCTTCTGCCACTCACTGTCACGGTAGCTGGGCAAGCTTCCCTCCATAGCTGCCCTCTTTTAGGGAGGGTGTCGCTGTCAAAATGGGAGGGAGAGGTGCGTAAAAAGAGAAAATACTTTTTACATGGATAGTCATAGTATCGTCATGGAACTCAGTATGCAAATCAAAGACTCATACAATGTGAAAACAGGCCTTTCACCCCAACTTGCCAATACCGACCAAGATACCCAACCTACACCAACCTATACCTGCATTTGGCCCGTATCCCTAAACCTTTCCTATCTGTGTACCTGTCCAAATGTTTCTGAAACTTTGTGAAAGTACCTGCTTCAACAACCTCATGGCGGCTTGTTCCACACACCTACCGCCCTGTGTGCACAAATAAACGTTGCCTCTCAGGTTCTTAGTAAATTTCCCCCCCCTCCCTTAAACCTATATACCTCACTAATTGTAATCATTCAAAACCAATTAATTGGCCCCTGTGATTTTAAGCGAGCGTTTGACCACCACCAAAGGATGCAAAGTGCTGCAGCAATTCAACAAGTCGGAACATGTTCTTTGGAGAACATGGAGAGGTGATGTTTCAGCTCAAGACTGGCTCAGATGGAAGGTTATTAAGTTGTTGAGTCATACAGCATGAAACAGACTCTTTGGTCCTACCCGTCCACGCCAAACAATATTTGCCAATCTAAACTAGACCCATTTGCCTGCATTTGGCCCGCATTCCTGTAACATTTCCAATCAATGTATCTGTCCAAATGTCTTTTAAATGTAGCTATGATTCCTGCCTCAACCACCTCCTCTGGCAGCTCATTCTATATACCCACAACCCACTGTGGGAAGATTTCCATTAAATCTTTCCCCTCTCACCTTAAACTTATGTACCATGGGGATAGGTGCCTGTGACTTCAATTTATCTATTCACCTCATGGTTTTATACACTTCCAAAAGATCATTCTCTCAGCCTCCTGTGCTCCAAGGAATAAAGTCCTAGGATGTATTTAACAGACCACAGACAAATTGTGGGTTTAAAATGTATTTTATCTCAAAATTTAAACTCCTTGTGCATTAGATGCTTAAAGCAACACAGCAGTAATTTGAAGAAAAGGTATTAAGATCAATTTTGTGGAGCCTTGAGTGGTTTTGATGCTCCATTAACTTTCTTTCATGAGTCTACATGGCGATTAGACCTGACATCCCAGCACTTTTCAAAGCTGAGAACAACCTGCTGTAAAATAAAATCCATCATCAACATAATGTGGCCCGAGCAATCTCTTGAATATCAACCACAGAACTGGAATTAATGTTTCCATTCAATGTTAAACAAGATTAATTTCTGGGGCCATCCCTGGTTTTGCCCCACAATATGATTCATGGTGAGTCTCCTTCATGGTCGTGAGGAGTTCCCGCATTATGGGAACTAGTCGCGTCCTCAGTATGGTCGCCCCAAATCTTTCAACAATGTTGAAAATTTTTCTGCGACCAATACTTGGTCACCATGGAGAAAGTCGATAATCCTGTAGTCCTAAGTGCAGTTGTAGTGGTGTCACCATGTAGTTATTGGTAGTCGAGGTAGTCATAGGTAGTTTTGGTTAATCGCCTTTGCTGACCGGTCATTTGCATTGGCTCATTGGGGGAAAAAAACGTAAGCAGGAGTTTTCAGAACCAAGTATAACTGACCGGTAATGTTAAATGTCCGCCGAACTTCACAGCCGTGTATCTTTGGCTTATTAAAAAGTTGTCTGGCTTCTTCAAAGTTATCTCCACATCTTCTCCCATTCTACCCCCTTCTCCTCCCTTCTCCCACCCCCCCCCCCTCTTTTAAAGGACTTACCGTACACTGTGCTTTAGCCGTCTTAACTACAGCGCCAACCTTCCTGTTCATCGCGGTGTGTGTCTGTGTCACCTTGGCTTTGCACCGTGTGAATTTCAGACAGCGCTCTCCCTGCTTGCCCTGGCCCCCTGCCTTTGCGATGTGTGTGTGTTCTACTCTGACAGTCGCCGTTCCAGATTCTGGTTTTTCAGGCGAACGCCGGCAACTTGACAGTCCCCGGCAGTCCGCTGAAAAATCACCTAAGTGGGACAGGCCCATTACAGCGCCAGAGACCTGGGTTTGATCCTGACTTCGATCCTGACTGCGGGTTCTGTCTGTGCAGAGTTGGTACGTTCTCACTGTGACCACGTGGGTTTTCTCCAGGTGCCTCGGTTTTCTCCCACATTGCAAAGATGTGCAGGTTTGTTGGTTAATTGGCTTCTGTAAAATTGGCCCTAGTGTGTTGGATAGAACTAGTGCTCGGCGTGGAGGCAGTGGGTCGAAGGACCTGTTTCCATGCTGTATCTCTAGATACTAAACTAAACTATTGCATGCAGCTCTGGTCGTCGTATTAAAGGAAGGATGTGGAGGCTTTGGAGAGGGTACGGAAGAGGCTGACCATAATGCTGCCTGGATTTGAGGCTACTAGATGTAAGGATGGACCAACTAGGATTGTTTTCTCTGAGACTTCTGAGGTGGAGGGAGTATCAACTATTAGAGGGGAATACTTTTAAGGTGAATGTTGCAAAGTTTAAAGGAGATATTTGTTTGAAGGAGGAAATTGTAAGAGTGCAGAATCTTTATGTCCCTGTTCGGTTGAAAGGAAATAGTAAAAATTGGAAAGAGCCATGGTTTTCAAGGGAAATTAGACACTTATTTCGAAAAAAGAGAGATATCTACAATAATTATAGGAGGCATGGAGTAAATGAGGTGCTAGATGAGTATAAAGAGTGTAAAAATAATCTTAAGAAAGAAATTAGAAAAGCTAAAAGAAGATTTGAGGTTGCTTTGGCAAGAAAGGTGAAAGTAAATCCAAAGGGTTTCTACAGCTATATTAATAGCAAAAGGATAACGAGGGATAAAATTGGACCATTAGAGAGCCAGAATGGACAGCTATCCGCAGAGCCAAAAGAGATGGGGGAGATATTGAACAATTTATTTTCTTCGGTATTCACCAAGGAAAAGGATATTGAACTCTGTGAGGTAAGGGGAAAAAGTAGAGTAGCTATGGAAACTATGACATTCAAAGAGGAGGAAGTACTGACACTTTTGAAAAATATAAAAGTGGATAAGTCTCCAGGTCCTGACAGGATATTCCCTAGGACATTGAGGGATAGAAATAGCAGGGGCTATGACAGAAATATTTCAAATGTCATTACAAACAGGAATAGTGCCAGAGGATTGGCGTAATGCGCATGTTGTTCCATTGTTTAAAAAGGGTTCAAAGAATAAACCTAGCAATTATAGACCTGTTAGTTTGACGTCAGTGGTGGGCAAATTAATGGAAAGGATACTTAGAGATAATATATATAAGCATCTGGATAAACAGGGTCTGATCAGGAACAGTCAACATGGATTTGTGCCTGGAAGGTCATGTTTGACAAACCTTCTTGAATTTTTTGAAGAGGTTACTAGGGAAATTGATGAGGGTAAAGCAGTGGATGTTGTCTATATGGATTTCAGTAAGGCCTTTGACAAGGTTCCCCATGGAAAGTTGGTTAAGAAGGTTCAATCTTTGGGTGTTAATGGCGGAGTAGCAAGATGAATTGAACAGTGGCTGAATGGGAGATGCCAGAGAGTAATGGTGGATGGGTGGATGGCTGTTTGTCAGGTTGGAAGCCGGTGACCAGTGGGGTGCCTCAGGGATCTGTGTTGTGTCCACTGTTGTTTGACATGTCATCAATGATCTGGATGATGGGGTGGAAAATTGGATAAGTAAGTATGCAGATGATACTAAGATAGGTGGTGTTGTGGATAATGAAGTAGATTTTCAAAGTCTACAGAGAGATTTGGGCCATTTGGAAGAGTGGGCTGAAAGATGGCAGATGGAGTTTAATGCTGATAAGTGTGAGGTGCTACATTTTGGCAGGACAAATCAAAATAGGATGTACATGGTAAATGGTAGGGAATTGAGGAATGCTCTGGAACAGAGGGATCTAGGAATAACTGTGCATAGTTCTCTGAAGGTGGAATCACATGTAGATAGGCTGGTAAAGAAAGTTTTTGGTGTGCTGGCCTTTATAAATCAGAGCATTGAATATAGGAGTAGGGAAGTAATGTTAAAATTGTACAGGGCATTGGTGAGACCAATGCTGGAGTATGGTGTACAATTTTTGTCGCCTAATTATAGGAAGGATGTCAACAAAATAGAGAGAGTACAGAGGAGCTTTACTAGAATGTTGCCTGGGTTCCAGCAACTAAGTTACAGAGAAAGGTTGAACAAGTTAGGTCTTTATTCTTTGGAGCGCTGAAGGTTAAGGGGGGACTTTAAAATGATGAAAGGGATAGACAGAGTTGATGTGGATAAGCTTTTCCCATTGAGGGTAGGGAAGATTCAAACAAGAGGGCATGACATGAGAATTAAAGGACAGAAGTTTAGGGGTAACATGAGGGGGAACTTCTTTACTCAGCGAGTGGTGGCTGTGTGGAATGAGCTTGATTTGATTTTTTTTTTGATTTTTTGATTGATTTTTTATTACTTGTCATTCGAACCCCAGAGAGGCTCGAACGAAACTCCATTTCTACAAGCCACACAAACAGACAATTCATAAAAAAACACACAACAATTCAATTCACACAAACATCCATCACAGTGAATCTCCTCCTCACTGTGATGGAAGGCAAAGTCTTCTCTCTCCCCCGCACCAGTTCTCTTCCAGCAGAAGTGGTGGAGGCAGGATCGATTTTAACATTTAAAAGTAAAGTGGATAGGTATATGGACGAGAAGGGAATGGAGGGGTATGGTCTGAGTGTAGGTAGATGGGACTAGGGGAAAATAAATGTTCGGCACAGACTGGAAGGGCCGAGGGGGCCTGTTTCCGTGCTGTAATTGTTATATGTTATATGCAGGTTTTTTTCCACAGAAGGTGATGGGTGCCTGGAACACGCTGCCAGGGGTGGTGGAGGAGGTTGATATTATACCAACCCCCCTCACCTTAAACCTATGTCATCTGGCTCTTGGTGCCCCTACTCTGGGTAAAAGACTGTGTGCATTCAGCCTGTCTGTTCCAAAAATATGCGTGGAATAAGTTAATCAGTAATCGCGTGGATCTGGAGGGATATGGATCATGAGCAGGCAGAGGAATTATGTGCATCAAGAGAACATCATGTTCAGCACGGGCATTGTGGTCCGAGGGGCCTGTTTTTGTGCCATACTGTTCCATCTTGAATGTAATCAGCTGGGAGAGTCTAGATGAGAAACAATCCCCGCTCGGATCTTCCTTCACAAGGAGATCTGCTCTACTTTGATACATCCATCAATGATTTACTTTAGAGATATAATGCCTTTGGAGAGTGGGAGGAAACTGGAGAAAACCCACACGGTGACAGGGCGAGCATACAAACTCTGTACAGGCAGCACCTGTAGTGAGGATTGAACCCAAGTCTCTGGCACAGTAAGGCAGCAACTCTACCGCTGTGCCACTGTGCCGCCCTCTGACTGTCTCATCTAAAGGGGTTTCTGCAAAACCTTTTCTTCCCAAATGAGCCAATCTTTGTTTGAGGAACTCTAGCCTCACTTCAGTATGTATCCTTTTCTCCCTGCTGGTGCAGGCCTTCTCAGAATTCTGATCCCTTTCGACTGAAGCTGACTGTCGATGGTGCCGAGTCAGCATTTTAACCGCAGCGACTGAGATTAATGCACGCGGCATTATATTGATCCGATTGGTGTCCATGGAGATGAATTAATAGGCTAACATTTCGAGCCAATGAAGGGCATAATCATTCAGCAATGGGAAATCCCTTGAGAACCCTGTGAGGGGTGGGGGGAGGGGGGGTGGGTGGGGGGGTGAGTTGTATTTTTATCTCTTTTCACCAATTAACAATTGCAAGGAACGCAAGCCTGCGAGATACAAATTTCAAAAGGGGGTCTACTTTGTCAAAATCCCCAATTCCAGACACATCTAATCACTCTGTCACTACCTCACCTCCCTTCTGTCATGAGGCCTCTGAATGGTCCTTTCATAAGCTAGGGTACTGTCCAATTCACCGCTACCCCATTGCGGACATTGTACTTTGTCTATGGAACTATTATGCTACAATGCTGAGAACTATATTCTGCACATAGTATCTTCCTCTTTGCACTACCTATTGCACTTGAGTGTGACGTGATTGTATTTATTAATAGTGTTGTCTGAACTGATTGGATAGCAAGCAAAACAGAGCTCTTCACTGTACCTCGGTACACGTGACGATAAGAAACCTAAACCTAATGCAATGGGATGTAACAGGTGAACGATCAGTGGTAGAATCAGTGTTTCACTCAGCTAATAACATCGATCTGTTCACTTGGGAGGAAAATGCGAAAATAACACAAACACTTTTCACAAATAGTTTTTCACCTATTCCCATGGCTTTCAAATGATCTGTGTAATGCAGGCAATTTAAAGCGAGCAACATTGCAGCAAATGCTTAATCACACCTTTAAGATCGAGATGCAATAAAATGCAGACGCTGGAATCTTGAGCTGAACACAACGTGCAGGAAGAACTCAACGGGTCAGGCAGCATCTGTGGAGGGAATGGACACGTGGTGTTTCTTCAGCATGGTCCCAGCTCGAAATGTCGCCTGTCCATTCACTCCACAGATGCTGCCCGGCCCACAGAGTTCCTCCAGCACTTCCTCCAACAAAGAAGGACCCGGCGTGGGGGCGTCGCCGAGGGATGATAGGGGACAAAATGAAATACTTTGTAACTTTGTCGCCACTCTCCATGTGGTGACGCGTTGCATCCATCTCACTGTGCCATGTGACACTGTGAATCTCACTGTGACACGTCACATGTGATAATAAAGTATCATTCATTCATTCATTCATTCATTTATTCATTCAGCATTGTTGCACTAAACATCTTGGCCAGACATCTAGTTAGTTAGTTGCGTTTGAGTTCAGTTTATTGCCACGTGTACTGAGTCAGTGGAAGACTGTACATAATTACAATCAAGCCATCCACAGTGTGCAAATATATATGATAAAGGGAATAACGTTTAGTGCAAGGTTAAGTCCAGTAAAATCTGATCAAAGATAGTCAAAGGGTCTGCAACGTGGTAGATAGTAGCTCAGAACCACTCTCTAGTTGTTGATAGGATGGTTCAGTTGCTTGATAAGAGCTGGGAAGAAACTGCCCCTGGATCTGGAGGTGTGCGTTTTCACACTTCTGTACCTCTTGCCTGACGGCAGAGGGGAGAAGAGGGAGTGACTGGGGTGAGACTCGTCCTTGATTATGCACTCGTCCTAAACCTGATTTCAATGCAATTCCGTAACATGCAGAGTGTACAATTTGTCTTTCTCATTTGAAACTACCTTTCCAGAGCTATTATTTTTAAACTTATCAAGCTGAGGGAAACATTCGCACCCACTTACTCTGATGTGCGCACTGAAATTGTATGGTTGGCGTGTGAGCTAAACAATGTTTGTTGTCTTGCTTCTGACTCACAAGGTTGTGGGCTGAGATTCCTCCACAAAACCTCAAGTGTCTGATCTGGGTGACACCCCTGTGCGGGTACTGAGGGGGTGCCACGCTGCCAGAGCTGCTATCTTTTGACGGTACCTCAAACTAAATCTCTATCTGCTTCCTTGTGGGAGTTAAAGATTAAAAAAATCCAAGAATGTTTACTTGTCATACAAGCCGATAATAGAATAATTAAATCTTCCTTGCTGCAGTTTTACAAGCTCAATCTTATAGTAATATAGAAAATATATAATCATAAATAAAATAAATTATTAACCATAATTCTAGATGATTAAATGCATAGTGAGGGATACGAGTAGAGTGATACAGCATTGAAATGGGCCCTTCGGCCCAACTCATCCAAGATGTGCCAACTAAACTAGTCCCATTTGCCTGCCGTTAGCCCCAAATCTTCCACACCTCTCTTATCATGTGCGTCCAAAAGTTTTTTAAATGTTGCTTTTGTATCTTCCATAAGCTGCTCCTCTGGAAGCTCGTTCCATGTACCCACCACTCACTGTGTCAGAATGTTGCCCCTCAGGTTCCTGTTAAATCTTTCCCCCTCTCACCTTAAACCTATGCCCTCCAGTTCTTGATACCCCTACCCTGTGGAAAAAGACTGTGTATTCACCCTACTGGTTCCCCTCATGATGTTATACACCAAAATTAGATCACCCCTTGACCTCCTGCACTTATGGGAATAAAGTCCAAACTCCCAATCTCTCAATAATCCTGCAAACTAAGGTGATTTTATTCCAGCTCCTGGGAGTAGTTGGCAGAGTGTCAAGTTGATATTATATCCGTCTTCTGACTACCAATATACAAATGTCGGTGTCTGGTCTATATCAACACATTCACAAAATGTATGTGAGTCCTGAGTCCCTGCTGAGTAGGAAGCATAAACCCTTTGCAGATAAATGTTGCTGTTTTGTTTCCGAAAAACAAGGTAATAAAGATGTACTTAGATGTGGAGAAGATTGGATGTCTTATTGCACAAGTGATAGTATCTGATTTTTGTTCCCCTTTTTTTGTAACACATACCAATCTCACCCCACCAAGCACACCATGTTTTGATTGAAAGATGCAGAATGGAAACAGACCCTTCAGCCCACCAGGTCCACACCGCACATCCATCATTCATTCACACTAGTTCTATGTTATCCCATTTTTCACATCCACTCCCTACACACTCGGGAAAATTTACAGAGGCCAATTAACCTGTGGACCTGCATGTCTTTGGGATGTGGGAGGAAACCAGAGGGCCCGGAGGAAACCCATGCAGTCACAGGGAGAGCATGCAAACTCCACATAGATAGTGCCAAGGTTGAACCAAGGTCTCTGGAGCTGTGAGTCAGCATCTCTACCAGCTGCACCACTGTGCCGCCTAAAAGAGTGAATTATGTAGTTGTCTCGATAATACTACCGCAATGCATTAATACCTCAGGCGATTGAGTTATATTTATTACATTAATTTAAAAACATCAAAGCCAAAAGCCGCACAAACAGCCAACGTTGTTTTGGTGAAGATAGTGCAGGATTACCAGCCTTAATAGGGCAGAATAGTGGTGGAGTGGTAGAGTTGCTGCCTTGCAGCGCTAGAGACCCGAGTTTGATCCTGACCACGGGTGCTGTCTGTACGGAGTTTGTACGTTCTCCCTGTGACCTAGGTGGGTTTTTTCCGGGTCAAACAGGCTGCAGCTGAGTTTCTCCAGCATTTCTTTCTACCCACCATGTATTTGTTCAGTGGTGATTGTTGTGATATTTATTTACATTCTGAACATAAAGCGCTAAAGACAGGTTCAAAAGCATACGCACACTTAAGAGAAATTACATTGAAAATTTGATTTTCTATCAGGTTATTGAACACTGCACAGCAACTGTTGATTTCCATGGACTGTCTTTAGTTGCTCTTTGGTTCAGCTCTAGTATTGCGGTTATTAATTTATTGATTGGAAAAAAAAATTATATTATCTGGGAGTATTGTTTTTACACAAAGGGTGTTGGATGTGTGGAACGAGCTGCCGGAGGAGGTAGTTGAGGCAAGTACTAATGCAACGTTTAAGAAACATTTGGACTGGTACATGGATGGGATGGATTTAGACAGAGGGACATGGGCCAAACGCAGGCAGGTGGCACCAGTGTAGATGGGACATGTTGGTCGTCGTGGGCAAGTTGGACCAGTTTGCACACTTCAAGACTCTCTGACTCTATTGTGTTTGGAGGCTTGTTATGCTGCTGTGAGTAATTATTTCATTTTCCCATTGTCGGTACATGTGACGATTAAACACTTCTGACCCTTGATTGCTCCATGTCCTAGATCACATGCAATTTGTTGTAGTAATATTGCTATTTTATTTCCTGGTAAAGTGATGAAATTAAAATTAAAATCTACAGCATATTTACAGTACAATTTTTCCTTGGCGCTGTTTTTATTAAAGTGGATCATAGTTTCCTAATTTCTTACGACATGGATTACGTGCAGGCAGATAAGGGTTGGACTTGGCATCATGTTCAGTACAGACATTGTGGGACAAAGGGCTGTACTGTTTTATGTTTAGTTTAGAGATACAGCACACAAATTGGCTCTTTGACCCACCAAAGCCATGCCAACCTACAATCACCCATACTCTTTCATGCACACTAGGGATAATTTACTGAAGCTAAATAACCTACAGACCTGGAGAAACTGAGTGGGTGAGGCAGCATCTACCTTTTGTCTACCCATAAATGCTGCCTCACCCACTGAGTTTCTCCAGCATTTTTGTCTACCTTTGATTTTTCCAGCTTCTGCAGTTCTTTCTTAAACCTACAGAGCTGCATATCTTTGGATTATGGGAGGAAACCAGAGTGAAAACCCACGCGGTCACAGCGAGAACATGCAAACTCCGTACAGACAGCACCCCTGGTCAGGAATGAACCGGGGTCTCTGGCGCTGTGAGGCAGCAACTGTACCTCTGTGCCACCCACGTTCTAAGAATAACAAATAGATGAGCCTAATTCATTTATTTTTAAAGAGTCAAGGTGACAAACCAATTGGCTACATTATTCTATAATTTTGTTAACCTTCTGAATTATTAGTCAGTCTCTGAAAATCGATTACATTCATAACTTCTTGTGTTTAAAGCCCAAAGGTGAGCAGCACAAGATAACAAAGGACACTGTGAAATTTAAAGTAGTGGCTCTACTCAAAGACCTCAGATAGTGTCGCCGTGGGTTGGTGATCTATTGATCAAACTGCAGCAGTGGAATGGAAATTATGTATTATGCCCATTAGAGTGTCATTACAGATGATTAACTAACAAAATAAAATCATCACTGGTGAACGGTTGGTTATTGATCTGAATTTGTGTTCGTATCTGGAATCTCCTACAAAATGGTGCAGGGGAACTGGCTCCAGTCTTTTTGTTTTAGTTTTTTGGTTTTAGAGAAACAGTGTGGAAAAAGGCCATTCGGTCCACCGAGACTGCGCCGACCAGTGATCACCAGTTCTATCCTACACCTTAGGGGGCAAATTACAGAAGTCAGTTAACTTGCAAACTTAGGGTCTGAAGAAGGGTTTCGGCCCGAAACGTTGCCTATTTCCTTCGCTGCCGCATCCGCTGAGTTTGTCCAGCACTTTTGTCTATCTTCTATTTTCCAGCATCTGCAGTTTCTTCTTAAACCAAATAACTTGCAAACTTGTCGTCTTTGGAGTGTGGGAGAAAACCAGAGCACCCGGAAGAAACCCACAAAGTCACCGAGAGAACGTACACACTCTGTACAGACAGCACCTATGGTCAGGGTCGAGCCTGGTTCTCTGGTGCAGTGGGACAGCAGTTCCACTGCTGCTCCACTGTGTCGCCCTTGTCTTCAGGTAATTCAGAAGGCGAACAAACGTACCTAATAATCCATCCAAGAAGGCAGCCAATTCATTTGTCATGTTTACTCTTTGGGGGGAAAATCGGCTCGTCCATTCTTCACTCTGAATGTTCTTTTTAAGTATTAATTCTGTTCCATCCACATTTTTGGAGCATCCTGGACAATACAGCTCACCCCCTCCATGACACACTGGTCAACCTGAGGAGTACCTTCAGCAACACTGTACTAAAACTGTTGTACCTTCAGCAACAGTCTGGTTCCGGCAACATGCAGTACAGAACGCCACAGGAGACCCTTCTTCCCTGTGGCTATCAAACTGTACAACTCATCCCCCTTCTTTCATGGGGTAAACTGACTCTCCCTCCGCCCCCCCCCCCCCCCCCCCCATCCCCCACCCCCTCCCCCAATCTTTGCACATATCCAATCCTTTCCACTCGTCACTTTAATTTCATGTTTCATGTATTTTTGTGTTTTATGACCGTTGCCAGATCAATTTCTCTCCTGGCATAAATAAAGTTCTATCGTATCGTATCGTATTTTGAGGTTATGTATTTTAGGATAGGAAAAATTATTTTTGGGGGTAAAAAATTGGTATTGGTTTATTATTGTCTCATGTTCTGAGGCACAGTGCAAACATTTCTCCAGAGATGCTGCCTGACCTGCTGAGTTGCTCCAGCACTTTGTGTCTTTTTAAAAATGAAATCATACCATGCTTGAGTACAAGTACAACAGGAAGTGCAAAGAGAAAAATACCAGACAGATTATAATGTTACAGTGTTATAATGTTACAGTTACAGAGAAAATCCAACATTGTTTGGTAGATTGGGACTGTGCGCTAATTTATGGGAGGACTCTTCAGTCGTCTGATGACAGAGGGGAGGAAGTTGTTCCTTAAGCTGGTGCTTTGTGCTTTCAGGTTTCTGTATTTTCTGCCTAGCGGGAGAGTGGAGAGAAGGGAACGATCAGGGTGGAATGGTGCTCCTCATATCATCCATGTTATTTCTGCCAATTTTCTCAAACCTACGCACATGTGGTTGTTATCCCAAATTGAGCCTCATCCATCCACTCAAACATACACTAAGTTTTAAATGTGTCACTCTTGCCCTTATCAAAGCAAATCTGCACTTCTAAAGCTGCCTATTTTCACATGGACTTCTTCCTTCCACGCCAGAGACCCTGGTTCGATCCTGACAATGAGTGCTGTCTGTACGTTCTCCCTGTGACCGCCTGGGATTTCCCCGGGTGCTCCGGTTTCCTCCCACACTCCAAGGACGTACAGGTTTGTAGGTTACTTGGCTTTGATAAAATTGTGAATTGTCCCTAGTGTGTAGGATAGTACGAGTGCACGGGGTAATCACCGGTTAGCACGGACTCAGTGGGCCAAAGGGCCTGTTTCCATGCTGTATCTCCAAAGTCTAATAAGTCTTTGATCCCAGCTTAGCAGAAACTCAACTGCGCCCATCAAACCTGCATGCCTTTGGCATTTACACCGTTACTCCCACACATTCACATACTCAATGGATTATTTGGCCCCCAATAAAGATCCTCACCTAAGTCATTAAATTCCTCATTGTCCTGCTTCACCCAATCACTAATTTGAAGGTCGCGACTCAAAACAACATCTATTTCTTTTCTCCAGAAATGCTGCCTGACCCGCTGAGTTACTCCAGTATTTTGTGACTGATCTCCTCCAGATTTACATCCTTGAAACATTCCATGTTTTAAACTTATTTTGCATCTTCGAAATCATTCAGCTTTCTTCTTTTCCAAACTTTTTGATCTGAATTTCCTTTCAACAAAATGTCTCTCTAATCAAGCTTTTGATTAGTTCCCTCCATCTTCTCTAGCTTGGCTCGACATCTTTCCTTCACCGATCCTTGAAACAACAAGGGACTTATTTTATTAACTTTATCGTGTATTGAGTTACAACCTTAAAATAGATGTATGATTAATGATGTAAATATAATTACTGAAAACATAAAGTCTGGAGAATGCGCAACTTTCTACCTAATGCATCTAGCAAGTCATGTTATATGCACAACTACAGTGGAGTATATTACAGTGAATATCTTGCTTGCAGCAGCATTACAGACAACACATAAACTTAAATTATACATACATTAAGCATGCACTCAATAATAGAGTGAAAAGAAAAAAAACAAAGCAAAAGCAAGAACAAAACAAGGCATTTGTGCAAAACACAATTGGAAAACAGGTCCATCGCAGTTCAAGAGGTGTTGTGTTCTTCGAGTTTGGGGTTGTGTAGGACCATTCAATAACCTCATGGTTGTAGGAAAATAGCTGTTCCTGAACCTGGTGGTGTGGGATTTTGGGCTTCTGTACGATACAGCATACAATTAAGGGAATGATGGATAAGTGTGCAAGAGAGAGATGGGATGGTAGATTGAGAAGATAAGATGAGACTCAGCCAACATATTAATTGGTGTGACGAGTTGGGTCAAATAAGCTGTTCTTTGACCATCAAACTCTAGGTAACTCTATACGATATCTTTGTCTGCGATCAATGGTCCTTACTATATTCTCTGAGAAGATTTGAAAAATCAACCAGCTTTTCAATTAAGAGAGATGATCTGAGAAATGGACACACAAGGAACTGCAGATGCTGGACTCCAGAGTAAAACACAGAGTGCTGAAAAAGGGTCCCGATCTGAAATGTCATCTGTCCATTCCCTCCATGGATGCTGCCTGACCCGCAGTTACTCCAGCGCTTTATTTAACCTATGAGACATAGGCATCTAAGAAGCTCTTGTGATCATCTGCATTAATGCCGATGGATGTGATGAAGTATTGGAGAAATGCCTCTCCAGCATTTAAGAACGTAGAACAGTACAGGCCCTTGGTCCCACAATGTTTGTGATTAATATGATGCCAAGTTACATTGATATCATCTGCCTGTACATGATCCATATCCCTCCATTCCCTGCACTTCCATGTTCCTATCCAAAATCATCTTAACCGCCACTATCGCATCTGCCTCCACCACCACCCTAGGTCCTCACTATTCTGTGTTTTTCTGCTGACCTGTACATACCCCGTACATCTCCATTAAACTTTTTCCCTCTCACCTTTATAGCTATACCAACTAGTGTTGGATATCTCCACCTAAGGGAGAAAGGTTCTGACTGTCTACCCTATCTATGCCTCTCATAATTTTACATACTTCCATGAAGTCTCCCATCGACCTCCGACATTCCAGAGTAAACAATCCAAGTCTATCCAACCTCTCCTTGTAGCTGAAACCCTCTAATCCAGCCAGCATTCTGGTAAACCTCCTCTGCACCAGATTCTACATCCTTCATACCATCCCAGTAATGGGGCGACTAGAACTGCATCATTATGTGCACTTGCCACTAAAACTGCAGAAGGTGATCAAAAAAATACATGACAAATTCTCCCTGCTGCCTCCATATTTTAAAGTGGAAGCGAGTTTTTAAGAGTTAAGGGCCTGTCCCACCAGCATGCAACTCTATGCGATTAGCGTGACCTAACGTGGTCGCTTGAGCCGTCCGGCGTCGCGGGGCCGGTCCCACTTCGATCGCCGGAGCCATGCGGAATTGTGCGGAGTTCGTCTCGAGTTCGTCCCGACACCGCGCGGGGCTCCGAAAAACTGACAATGTCCAAAAACTCCGCGCGGCAACGGCTTGTCGGCTCGCGGTCGCCTCGACGTTTACACACCGCCCCGACATCGTGCCTCCGTGACCCTCTCTGTAGGTGCCTCCGTAACCCTCTATGTGTGTGGCTCCGTGGCCCTGTGTGTGTGTGTGCCTCGGTGCCCCTCTCTGTGTGCCCCTCTCTGTCCTGGCGAACTTACCTTAGACTTTGCTCCAAGTTCGCCTCACTTTGCGCCGCGTCGCGCCACTCACCCGACCTCCGCGCGGCCCCTACTGCCGGTTTGGTTGCACTTGCCACATGCAGGCGCATGCTGGTGGGAATGGCCCTGTACAGGGGATCACCCGACCTCCGCGCGGCTCCCGCTTCTAGTTTGAGCGCGTTCATCGCATAGAGTTGCATGCTGGTGGGACAGGCCCTTTAATCAGTAAGTTATTTGTCTTGTTTGAAGTGGAATCTGATAATTTCTGTAAATTAGACTCGTATGATGTAAGGAATCAACAGCTGCATAATTTATTTTTGTATTGGACTTTAATTGGCATTGATAAATAGCAGTAATCACATTATTAATATATGGATTGGACAGAGAATAATGTATGGCATCTAGTGAGTTATAAGCCAGGAAATCGATTGAGTGATTCCGATGCCTGTATCATTCTTGTGGCACTGTTTCAAATGTTCATGAATCCCCCTTGGGATTGGCATAAGAAAGAATGCATGAACTGAATACATTGAGCTGAATATCAGCAATGTTATTGTTCTTTATAAGATGTAAAAAATATAATCTAATTTAGCTTCCTTTGATTCACCATTTCTTATTAAACGTGTATTATTGAGCTAATGGAACAAGGGAAGGGTTGAAAAGAAACTGAGACAGTAGTTTCGTTTAGAGATACAGCGCGGAAATAGGCCCTTCGGCCCACCGAGTCCATGCTGACCAGCGATCCCCGTTGTACCAGCATTATCCTACACACAAGGAACAATTTACAATTTTTACGAAGCCAAATTAACCTACAAACCTCTACGTATTTGAAATGTGGGAGGACACCCACACAGTCAAAGGGAGAACGTACAAACTCCGTACGGGCAGCACCCGTCATCAGGATCGAACCCGGGTCTCCGGTGCTGTAAGGCAGCAACTCAACCGCTGCACCACCGTGCCGACCTGGTCTTATGTCTTTGTCATATAGGTGGCCATATATCAATGATTATTACATTAAATAGTGAAACTATTTTCTTTTAGCTAGTAATTCACAATAGTGCTAAAACAATGTACAGCCTGGTAGTCGGACCAGAGCCAAACACATTTGTGGATTATGTGCCATAATCAAGGACAAGTCTCACCCTAGTCACCACCTCTTCACCCTCTCCCATCAGCAAGAGCTCCAGAAGTTTGAAAACCCATACCTGCAGATTCAGGAACAGTTCCTTCCCAGCTGTTATCACTCAACTGAACCGTTCTCTCATCTGCTAGAGTAAATTCCTGACTCCCATCTACCTCATTGGAGTCCATGGAGCTATTTGAATGTTATATCTTTGCACAATATGTTTTGCCCTATAGGGGGGTTGCACGCAAGGTCATCGGGTCAAAGGCACTGAGCAGCTCAATCCATGTGGAGGACATGGCAGCCTACCGCATACACTGTTAATACACGAAACGAGTGCTTTCTTACCTGTTAAAAAACACCAAAATGTTCAATTTCTGCACTGTAAATAATTGTGGAAATCGGGGTAACTGTGAGAGACATTTATCCTACTTCAGAATTCCAGAAGTGAGGAGAAATTATGGCAGAAAGAAGCGAGGGCTGAAGGGACAATAACAGCTAAAGTGGTTCTCGAACATTGGCCGTGCAGATATCAAGTTTGAAAATATTGGGAATTGTCGCATTTGCTCACTGCATTTCATCAACAGTAAGGCATTATTTGTGTTTTTTCTTGATTCCTTTAGTATCTAAAAATGTAAAAGCCGACTTGAGAATCATGGGCGATTTTAAAATTTTACAGCCGGATTTATCACTTCTGAAAGGAATCAAGAAAAAACACAAATAATGCCTTGCTGTTGATGAAATGCAGTGAGCAAATGAGATAATTCCCAATATTTTCAATCTGCATATCTGCACGGCCAATGTTCGCCAATCACTTTAGCTGTTGTTGGCCCTTCAGCTGTCCCTTCTCTCTACCATCATTTCTCCTCACTTTTGGAATTCTGAAGTAGGATAAATGTCTCTCACGGTTACCCCGATTTCCACAATTATTTACAGCGGAAAAATTGACCATTTTGGCAGTTTTTAACTGGTAAGAACGCGTACTTTCTTACCTGTTAAAAAACGCCGAAATGATAAATTTTTCTGCTGTAAATAATTGTGGAGCCCTCTGAACCAAATGCTCTAGTATCTTTGCTCTGAACCCGAGCAAGGTGTAAGCAACCGAAGGAGCACATCCCTCGGGACAGCCCCCCGGCTCAATGCTGTCCGGCCACAGCCGCCCTCCACCCAGTCTCCCTCTGTGCGGTCGCACTGTCACGAGCTGTGGGTGACACACCAAACCGACGCCCCCCCCCGACCCCCGACCGCGGGGACAGACGGCCCGGGGTCTGCGCTTGTGGAACCAGAGTGTGGAGTACGGATGCTGGGTCAGAAGAAGGGCCGCCTGTGCTGGAGCCATGGTAAATGCTTACCCGACATTCACCGTGTGTACTCCAGACGGCGTTGCTCGGCAACAGTAGGGGTCACGGGTCGTGATCTCGACTGCCGTGCAACCTCCCAATATCCTATATCTGGGCACTGTGGACAGCTTGAATGCATTCATGTGTTGTCGTTTCCTTGACTGGATAGCACGCACATTAAAACTTTTCTCTGTACCTCAGTGCACATGACAATAATAAACTAAAGGGGCTGTCCCACTGCGGCGACCTAATTGGCGAGTTTAGAAGAGTTTAAGAGTGTTTAAAAGAATGTCATGTTGAAGGCCTCCTTCGACTATGTTGAAGACCTCCTTCGTCCTCCTTCGACGATGTTGAATACTAGCTTTGACTAACTTCAGGAAAACTGGACACCGAATAGTGAAGACGACCTCCTTCGATCTCCTTCGACCTTCCTTCGACTATGTTGAAGACTATCTACGACTACGTTTGACTACCCTCCATTACCTACGAATAACATGCCGACCTACTACGACCTACTTCGACTAAACCTACGAGTAAAAAAAATATCGATTTTTTTCCATGACGACCTTTATTTACTCGCGGGCATTTTTCAGTATGTTGAAATATACGCCGCAACCTAGCTGAGGCCTCGAGTCGGCGGGGACTACTCTCGAGCATGAAGCAGAGTTACAAAGACCTCCTAGGACCTCGTGTCGACCATGCTGCGAGTATGAGTCTCGGGCAAACTCTTCTAAACTCACCAATTAGGTCACCCCAGTGGGACAGCCCCTTAAACTAAACTTCAGTGCAACACTGAGGGACTGCCCCACTGACTGAAAGATTTGTTGCCCTGGATAAGGCATTGGGGCAAGCATTCGTCTGCCGACTAGGTTGGATTTACAAGGGAGTCGGATGCACTATATTTTACAGCAATATTTGCTAAGTTCCAATACTTATCCCTATATCAACATTACTAAAAGTGGATTATCTGCTCATTGTCACTTGCTATTTGTGGGTGTGCGTTTGGTGAATTGGCTGCAGTTTTCTTCAGCACTGCTGTGATTACACTTCAAAAATACTTAGCTGGAATGAAAAGCTCTTTAGGACATTCTTTGAAGTTCTTTGTAGAAACAAGGAACTGCAGATGCTGATTTGCACAAACGCCGGAGTAACACAGCGGGTTTGTGGAGAATAACAAAGATAGAAACAAAGTGCTGGAGTAACTTAGCTGGGTCAGGCAGCATCCCTGGAGTAGAAGGACGAGTGACGTTTCAGGTCGGGACCCTTCTTCAGACATGGATAGATGACATTTCAGGTCAGGACAGTTCTTCAGACTTCTATCCATGTTCTCCAGAGATGCTGTCTGATCCACTGAGTTACTCCAGCGCTTTGTGTCCTTTCCCTCTAAACCTTTTCTATCCATGTATCTGTCCAAGTATTTTTTAAATGTTATTATTAGTTACATTATTACAGTGACAGAAATCATAAGCTAAATTCCAAATCAAATATATGTATAAAAAATATATGTTATTATTCTAATTCTTCCACCCCATCTCCCATTGCACATAAACAAAAGCTTTTTTACAATATCTTGGTATATGTGACAATAAGAAACCGAAACCCCTACCTCTGGCCAGCTTAACCTTTTAAACTTGCAATAACCTTTTAATCTTTGTTCCTGCATGGCTTATTCTAATTTTCTCTTTGTAAAATGTTAATAAACCATAACAGTTTCAACTTCCACTCATTTTTAAGAGGGGCAACAAACAAAAAAGCTAGGAGTGCAGGTGCATAGTTCCTAGAAATTGGCATCACAGGTAGATAGGGTGGTCGAGAAGGCTTTCGGCCGCCATCAGTCAGAGTATTGAGTATAGATGCTGGGAGGTCATGTTACAGTTGTATAAGATGTTGGTGGGGCCACGTTTAAAGTATTATGTTCAGTTTTGGTCACCTGGTAATAGGAAAGATGATGTCAACGTGAAAATCCCGCAGAGAAGATTTATGAGGATGTTGCCAGGACTCGAGGGTCTGAGCTACAGGGAGAGGCTGAGCAGACTGGGACTTTATTCCTAGGAGAGCACGAGGATGAAGATGATAGAATTGTACAAAAGCATGAGAGGAACAGATCAGGTAAATTCACAGTCTTTTACCTAGAGAACAAGAGAACATAGGTTTAAGGTGAGAGGGAAAGATTTAATAGGAACCTGACGGTTTTGCCTAAGGGCCCATTTCTACAGTGCATGGCTCTATGACTCTAAAATGGCATTTAAATCATTGAAAAATTACCTTAAAAAAATTTTTTTGCTAATAATCTGAAGCAATGAAGATGACAAATGACACTGTATGCTGAACAAACTTTAAGAACAGAAGGTGTCTCTGACAGGCAGCATTCGCTGATGGATTATAGAACGATCAGACGCATGTTTGTGGCATTGTGAGAGGTTAATATTGGTTGTGTACATGTGTCCGGCACTGGAGGTAAAATTATATGATATCTTGAAGACACAAAATGCTGGAGTAATTCAGCAGGTCAGGCAGCATCTCTGGAGAATAGGAAACAGGCCTGTCGGCCCAACTTACCCCACCTACACTAGTCCCATCTGCCTGCATTTGGTCCATATCCCTCTAAACCAGTCTTATCCATGTACCTGTCTAAATGTTTCTTAAACATTGCGATAGTGCCTGCCTCAACTACCTTCTCCAGCAGATCGTTCCATACACCCACCACCCTTTGTGTGAAAAAGTGACCCCTCAGATTCCTATTAAATCTTTCCCCCTTCACCTTAAACCTATGTCCTCTGGTTCTCGATTCCCCTACTCTGGGCAAGAGACTCTGTGTGTCCACCCGATCTATTCCTCGCATGATTTTGTACACCTCTATGAGATCTTCTTCAGTAAGGCTCAGCTGCTGCATTTTCTCTCCTCTCGTCGCCGATTCAATATAAATAATGCTTTGCTGATGAGCTTGCATCTCCATTGCCACTGCCAGTGACACATCAGCAGAGTAGAGGTGCAGCTCTGGCCCTTGTTTCTGGTGCTGAGAGATTGATTTGTCGATCATTAGTGAGCAGGACACAGCTGTTCATTCACAATTGCCGACACTAATGGGTGCAGTAATGTTGGTTAATTTTCAAGGGCCAGAGACCTGAAGCACACCGTGAAGCTGCTAAAAGATGCACAATCCCCACAGAGCTGCCACCAAGCCTGTTAAAGAGAAAAGCATGGCCATCGGACTTAGTCTCTGCAACTGTTGTGCTACAGTGCTGAGAACTATAATCTGCACACTGTGTCTTCCCCTTCACTCTACTGATTGTCCTTGAGTTTGACTTGATTGTGTTTATGTACAGTATTATCTGATCTGATTGGATAGCATACAAAACAAAGCTTTTCATTGTAACCCAGTCAACATGACAATAATAAATCTAAACCTAAACATAGTTACGTCAACAGATTCAAAGTGGTGGAATAACTCAGCGGGTAAGGCGGCATCTCTGGAGGACATGGAATGGTTGAATTTACGGATCTGGACTCTTCTTCAGAGCAATGGCATTACCTGATCTCTTTTATTATGAGTAAGCTTTCTCTAATCTGCCCATCATGTCATCTCTAGAGATGCTGTCTGACCCGCTGAGTTATTCCTGAACTTTGTGTCTGTTTTTTTGTAAACCAGCATCTGCAGTCCCTTGTGTCTACTTCAACAGATTCATGGATAGTAATCTTTTTTTGGGGGTAAACTGGAATTGTTTGTCTTGCCCTCTTTCAAGCTGATTTTGCAAGTCAGCCTGTGCATTGTGTTCATTTTCGATCATTTATCAACCAGTGAGGCTTGAGTGTAGGTGTCAAAATCTTCCAGAAATGTGCCAATTTTTTCACATTTTCATTTCATTTCATTGTTGATTCAGGTAATATATCCAACATTAACTCAGTAATAACCTTTCATTTACTTGGCGAGGTGACAGAATTCATGCCACTCTTAAGCCTGATGATACAGAACACAATTAATTGTTTTCATATTTTGTGTTTGTGACAAATGTGTCAGAAAATATATATAATTGCATTTTCATGGCAAGAGCCAGGATTTCTTGGTCTCTAGAATATAGCATTGAGTTTGGCTTTGTTCATTTCAAGTCAAGTCAAGTCAAACCATTTCAAGTCAAGTCATGTCAATCCATGTCAAGTCAATCCATTTCAAGTCAAGTGAAGTCAATCCATTTCAAGTCAAGTCAATCCATTTTTGTGCACAGGGCAGGCCAAACAACTAATGGCATAGTCATTTCATTTCCAATTTTGTATTGCAGTTTCAAAAACGGACAGGGCAGGCCAAACAACTCATGGCATTGTCATTTCATTTCCAATTTTGCATTGCAGTTTCAAGCACGGGCAGGGCAGGCCTAACACCTCATGGGATTGTCATTTCATTTCCAATTTTGCATTGCAGTTTCAAGCACGGGCAAGGCAGGCCAAACAACTCATGGCATTGTCATTTCATTTCCAATTTTGCATTACAGTTTCATGCACAAGCAGGGCAGGCCAAACAACTCATGGCATTGTTATTTCATTTCCAATTTTGCATTGCAGTTTCAAGCACAAGCAGGGCAGGCCAAACAACTCATGGCATTGTCATTAAGGTCTAACAAATAATTTATTGCAAGTACACTGTAGACTAATAGTTCAGTTGATTCACAGCTTAGAATCACAGTTGTGGCCTCTCCCTCATGATCTTCCAGAGTGACTGACTCACGTCCAGGCATCCGGGGTTTTATAGTCCTGCCCACCCCCCCCTTGTCCTCACCTTCCACCCTACCAGCCATCACATACAACAGATAATCCTCCGACATTTTCGCCACCTCCAACGGGATCCCACCACTGGCCACATCTTCCTATCTCCTCCTCTTTTTGCTTTCCGCAGAGACCGCTCCCTCCATAACTCCCTGGTCAATTCACCTCTTCCCACCCAAACCACCCCCTCCCCTGGTACTTTCCCTTGCAACCGATGGAAATGCTACACTTGTCGCTTTACCTCCCCCCTCGACTCCATCCAAGGAACCAAGCAGTCTTTCCAGGTGAGGCAGAGTTCACCTGCACTTCCTCCAACCTCATCTATTGCATCCGCTGTTCTAGGTGTCAACTGCTCTACATCGGTGAGACCAAGCGCAGGCTTGGCGATCGCTTCGCCCAACACCTCCGCATAGTTCGCATTAACCAACCCGATTTCCCAGTGGCTCAGCACTTCAACTCCCCCTCCCATTCCAAATCCGACCTTTCTGTCCTGGGCCTCCTCCATGGCCGGAGTGAGTCCCACAGTTTAGTTTAGAGATACAGCAAGGACACAGGCCCTTTGGCTCACCGAGTCAACGCCAACCATCGATCATCCGTTCACACTACTATGTTATCCCATTTTCTCATCCACTCCTTACACATCAGGGGCAATTCCCAGAGGGCAATTAACCCACAAACCTACACGCCTTTAGGATGTGGGAGGAAATCAGAGAACCCAGAGGAAACCCACGCGGTCACAGGGAGAACGTGCAAACTCCACACAGACAGCACCCGAGGACAGTTTCGAACCAGCTCAACCCTCCCACACTCCAAAGACGTACAGGTTTGCAGGTTAATTGGCTTCCTTAAAGTTGTAAATTGTCCCTGGTGCGTGGGACAGTGCTAGTGTAAGGGGTGGTCGCTGGTCGGCGCGGACACAGCGGGCTGAAAGACCTGTTTCCCCGCTGTATCTCTAAAGTCTAAAGTAAAGTTTAAAGGTGAGATCACTGGAGCTCCATAGTGCAAGGGTATGGCATGGACTCTGGGCATGCAACGAGATGGAGATGTTGCAATCTTGAGCAAAATACAAAATGCTGGAGGAACTCGGCTGGCCAAGCTGCATCTGTGGTGTTAGTGGACAGGCAATGTTTCGGGTTGAGGTCCTTCTTCAGAACCAACATTGAACATTGCCTGTTCTTTCTCTCCGTAGATGCTGCCTGACCTTCTGTGTTCCTCTAGCACTTTGTGTTTTGTTCTTGCTTTCTCTTCATTTCTATTTCCTATTATACTGTAAATAGTGCATTCCCATTCACAGGACCCATTATGCTCCTTTGCAAATGTGAAGTGGAAATTGTGCTCATGACTGGATTCTGTGCTTGTTGACTATCTAACAAAGCCAATTCGGGTCCTCTCAATGAGTGATCCACGATTAACATTTGTTTATCACATATTGAATTTGAGATTGGTTCCACTGCCATGGTCTCCCCCTGATCATTATTTCATATCTAAGATTTTATTTTCACTGACACTATACCATCTGCTGTACTGTAGGTGCGAAAATATTGAGCAAACACAAAGACTGGAGGAACCCAGCTGGTCAGGCAGCCTCTGTTGTGATAGTGGACTTCTTGGCGTGTTTACCTGCTACCCATGTGGTTCTCTTTGATGGATGTTTTGATTTAGGATATATGTAAAAATCATTAACCGGCCCAGACTGCAGCCTCAGATCCTGAGAAGGTTCTGGTTGCCATTCCTAAAAAAGAGACAAAGTGCTTGAGTAACTTAACGGGTTAGGCAGCATCTCTAATGAACAAGGATAGGTGACATTTTGGGTTCAGGCCCTTCTTCAGAGCTGAAAGGTCGCCTGTCCATGTTCTCCAGAGATTGCTGCCTGTCCCATTGGGTTATTCCAGCACTTTGTGTGGGCTTTTTTCTTGTACACCGGAATATGCAGTTCCTTGTGTAGGTAAGAACTGCAGATGCTCGTCTGAAGAAGGTTTCCAACTTGAAACATTACCTGTTGCTTTTCACCAGTGATGCTGCCTGACCCGTTGAGTTGCACCAGCAATTTGTGTCTATATGCAGTTCCTTGTGCCTGATGGACACCCTTATCATAGTACTGTACTGAGGTCAGCACTGAGGTATTCACTCGGTCCTGTAGAGACAAGCAGCACTTGATGCATGACTTACTCTGAAGACCTGAAACGTCACCTCCTCCACAGATGCTGCCTGACCTACTGAGTTACTCCAGCACTTTGTGTTTTACTCGCGATTCCAGCATCTGCAGTTCCTTGTCTATCTCACACAGCATATCACCTGCCCTGTAAATTCCTGATACTGTCATTTGGTGTAATGTTGCAGAGAGGCAAAGAAACATCTCCCGGTAGTTTATTTCATGCATTGATGAGCAGAGGCAGATGTTTACTTTTTTTGTAAAGTGTTTTTGAAGAGATATGGTTACCATGCCAACTTTGTGAACTATCTGCAAATGCTCTGAATCCTGGGATTCTGAACAACTTTTCAGATTTGAAAGGAGTGACTCATTGGCGATGCTATCATTGAATGGATGGATGGCCAGTTCAGGGCAGCTCTCTGCGCCATCCTATCAATGTTGATTTTTCCCATTGACAGCCAACAAATCAGAGATCCTGAAGAATATACTGAGCATAGAATCTTGTGATGTTATGAAGAAATGTCCTGGCCCGACAGGTCATCCATCCTTTTTCTTCAGACCTATTGAGTTACTCAGGCACTTTGTGTCTATCTTATGTCATGTTACAGTTGTACAAGACTTTGGTGAGGCCACACTCAATTGTTCAATTTTGGTCACCTTCTTATAGGAAGGATGTCATCAAGCTGGAAAGTTCATGAGTTCTAGGAACAGAATTAGGCCATTCGACCCATCAAGTCTACTCAGCCATTCAATCATGGCTGATCTATCTTTCCCTCTATACCCATTCTCCTGCCTTCTCCCCATAACCTCTGACAGAGTATAGAGAAGATGTTGCCAGTACTCGGGAGAGGTTGGGCAGGCTAGGACGTACACTCCTTGGTGTGCAGGAGGATGAGGGGTGATTTTATAGAGGTGTACATAATCATGAGGGGAATAGATAGGGGGGGATGCACGGTCTTTTGCCCAGGATAAGGAAATCAAGAACCAGAGGACAAAGGTTTAAGGTGAGGGGGGAAAGATTGAATAGAAACCTGAGGGGCAACCTTTTCACACAGAGGGTGGTGGGTATACGGAGCAAGCTGCCAGACGAGATTGACAACATTTAAAATACATTTGAACAGGTACATGAATAGGAGAGGTATGAAGGGATATGGCCCATATGTGAGCCAATGTGACCAGCTTCAATGGGGCATCTTGGTCAGCATGGAGGTGTTGGGCCAAAGGTCCCAATTCTGTGCTGTGTGACTATCTCTTGGAATCATAATGCTGAACAACACAGACACAAGCCCTGTGGACATCCTTATCCATGCTGACCAAGTTGGGAGCTGCAAAACTCATGGACCTCATTAACCACTTTCTTGATCACCCGGCTCCATTACAGGAAATAGATTATCAGCTGATATCCTATAAACCCACTGACTCCTACAACTATCTAGACTACACTTCTTCCCACCCTACCTCCTGCAAAGACTCTATCCCCTACTCCCAATTCCTCGGTCTAAGCCGCATCTGCTCCCAAGATGAGGTGTTTCACACCAGGACATCCTCAATCTTTCGGGAAACGGGGGTTCCCCTCTCCCAACATAGACGAGGCCTTCACACGTGTCCCCTCGTTCCCCCTCAGCTCTGTTCTTGCTCCCCCAGTCGCAACTAGTCCTCACCTTACACCCCATCAACCGTTGCATGCAGCACGTAATCCTCTGACACGTTTGACACCTCCAATGGGATCCCACCACGTGCCACGTCTTCCCATCTCCACCCCTTTCTGCTTTCCGCAGAGACGATTCCCGGGACAATGGTCTATTCCCCCTCCCCCACACTGATCATCCTACTAGTTCCACTGCTCGAATCCTTGTATCCCTTAGTTATCCCCTCTTCCCCAGCCAACAATGGGCCATTATGGGCTCCCCGATTAGCAAAGTGTACAGAAATAGTCCACTGAGACCCCATGCAACTGGCGCCAGTGATAGATACAGCATGGAAGCAGGCCCTTCGGCCCACCAGGTCCACACCAACCAGCAATTAACACTGGTTTTATGTTATTCTACTATCCCACTTTCATATCCACTCCCTCCACGTTAGCGGCCAATTTACCTACAAACCCGCACATCATTGGGGTCTGCGAGGAATCTGAAGAATCTGAAGGCAATTCACAGAGGACATGCAAACTCCACCTAGCCAGCACCTGAGGGCAGGATTGAACCGGGGTCTCTGACGCTGTGAGGCAGCAGCTCTACCAACTGTGTCACTGCAACATCATGTTCGCAACATCGATTGTGCTGTATTTTTACATCTTCTCTGTCTAGTTCTACGTTTGTTTGGGTTAGAGGGAGGAAGGCTCTTTTTTAGGGAAATCCTGGGCTGAGTTTCGATGCACAAACTCTCTCCTGAATACGAACAGGTTGTTAATTCAATTCAATGAGAAAAAAAAAAGATCTCATGAGCAGCTGTCTTCTGGAGTCACCGCAGATGTATGGCTGGAGTAAATGATACTCCACAGCTGTGATACTAATCCTCAGCAACACCCTTCTTCAGTGTGTGAGATCGACAATCATGGAAAAGAAATGCTCTTCTAATGATGAAAAATCTGTTGGACTTTGGAGACAGTGTGGAAACAGGTCCCTTCGGCCCACCAAGTCCGCCCCATGGATCACCCCATGCACCAGCAGTATCCTACACACTAGGAACAATTGCAATTACAATTTTACCAAAGCCAATTAACCAACAAACCTGTACGTCTTTGGGGTGTGGGAGGAAACGGGAGCATCTGGAGAAAACCTCCGCGGTCACAAGGAGAACGTACAAACTCCGTACAGTCAGCAACCACAGTCAGGATGGAACCAGGGTGTTGCGCTATTTCTCCAGGTGCTCTGGTTCCCTCCCACACTCCAAAGATGTACAGGTGTGTAGGTTAATTGGCTTTGGTAAAAATTGTAAATTGTTCCCTGTGTGTTGGAAAGAACTAATGTACCGGTATCGCTAGTCAGCGTGGACATGGTGGGCCGAAGGGCCTGCTTTCACGCCGTATCTCTAAAGTTTTCATGTATGGCCTTTGTCCACCGATTTGCCTGTCCAAATGCCCCCACCCTCATCTGTATCCACCTATATCTTACCAGGCTTTGTCCTACCTCTCCACTCTTCCAGCTTTCTCTCCTAATTCCCTCCATCCCACCACTAGATGAGTCTAAAGAAGGGTCCCGACCCGAAACGTCAATTACCCACATTCTCCAGAGGCGCTGCCCGACCTGCTGCGTTATCCCCAGCACTTTGTGTTTTTTTTTGTGTGAACCAACATCCACAGGTCCTTGTTTCTACTAACCAGTAAGTAGGTAGCTTGTTATTAAATCTTCCACCTTTGTGGGTTTCACTGGATATGGTTGTGGATTAGCAAAGCAGGCCTTTTATAGTTTGCCTTGACAAGCAGCGAAGCTGCTGCTCTATGTCAATCTCTGAGCTTCTGATAAGCACACACTTGTGGGAGGTTTTCACCTAGGTTTAAAAAAATCCATTCTGTTCAGTACCTTCTGCAATAACCATGGCAACAGCAAAAATGTTACACCAGCAACATACAAAAATCTCAGTGATTTTTTTTCATGTATAATTACAAGCCTAGCTAACAAAAGCCAGTCATTTGATCCTTTTAGCTTTTTTTTTCCTTTCCCCCCTCAATACAGGCTGTAAACAACAACTTGGATTTATTTAGTGGCTTTAACACCATTTATTAATGCAAAGACCTTTGAGGTATATCATAGAGCAAGAGCAGAAGTTCATGGGAAGCAGCAATGGAAAGTGTTAGAGAACACCAAGGCAGGTTCCAAGGAGTGATGTGAAAGATAACAAACATCGAGACAACAAGGCAGAGATATTCACCGAGGACATTTCGTAACTAAGACCCTCGGCAGATCAATGATTTTAAAATGAGCGGGAACCGAGAGGGAAGGATGGTGATATCTGCCAGGGTTTCGGGCCTGAAGAGATTCAAAGAAGAGGGAGAAATGTGGCCATTCAGACATTTGGAAACAACTTGAAGAATTTCAAATGGAGTCACAAGGAACTTGTGCAGATGCTGGTTTACAAAAAAAGGCACAATATGGGAGTGGGGAGAGAAAGGAGATAAGTTGGGGTAGGACAAAGTCTGGCAAGGGACAGGTGAATCTCACACCTCTCCTATCCTTATCTCCTTTTCTCACACATTACGTGCCAGACTGTTGACCCGAAACATCACCTCTCCATGTTCTCCAGAGATGCTGCCTGTCCCGCTGATTTACTCCAGCACTATGTGTTCTTTTTTGTAAATCAGCATCTGCAGTTCCTTGTTTCTACAAGCTGGGGTTCAATTTTTTTATTCCCAAGGAAAATGTTATTGATGTTGGAGTTGAACGTGAAGGGCCTATGGGTAATATAAAACTGAGTGAAACACCAAGTGCTGGAGGAACTCAGCGGGTCAGGCAGCATCTGTGCAGGGAATGGACAGAGGAAATTTTGGCTTGAGTCGTTTGTCCAGTCCCTCCACAGATGTTGCCTGATCCACTGAGTTCCTCCAACATTTTGTTTAGATTGTAGTTTAAAGATACAGCACGGAAACAGGCCCTTTGGCACACCAAGTCTGCACCAATCACCGATCCCCATACACTAACACTATCCTACACACACTAGGGACAATGTACAATTTTACCAAGCCAATTACCCAACAAACCTGTATGGCTTTGGAGTGTGTGAGGAAACCAGAGCACCCGGGGAAACGCCACACAGGTCACGGGGAGAATGTACAAATCCGTACAGACAGCATCTGTGGTCAAGATTGAACTCTGGTCTCAGGCGCTGCAATGCAGCCACTCAGCCACCATGCTGCCGTTTGTCCATTCCCTCCACAGGTGCTGCCTGACCCACTGTTCCTCCAGCACTTTGTGTTTTGCTCAAGGTTCGAATACCTGCTATTTCTCATGTCTCCAATGATAGCAAATGAAATGGAGACCAGGAAATAAATCTTGGCAATTAATCAATTAATAATTATTTCATGAATAAGGGCGGCCCAGTGGTAGAGTTGCTGCCTTATAGCACTTGCAGCACCGGAGATCCCGACCACGGGTGCTGTCTGTACGGAGTTTGTATGTTTTTTTCCGTGGGTTTTCTCCAAGATCTTCGATTTCCACACACATTTCAAAGACGTACAGGTTTGCAGGTTAATTGATTTGGTATAAGTGTAAATTATCCTTAATTTGCATAGGTTAGTGATAATGTGCAACTTTGGGCCTGATAATATGGGCATGTTTCCGCTCCATATCTCTCATGTGATCAACTTTGTGGACTGAGATCAGGCTTGTAGAGGATACCTCATGGGCAAGAGGTTATGGGGAAGGTAAAACATAAGGAACATAGAACAATACAGCACAGAAACAGGCCCTTTTGCCCACAATGTCTTTGTCGAACATGATGCCAAAGCAACTCTTGCCTGCCTGCACATAACCCATATCCCTCCATTCCTTGCATTCCCATGTGTCCATCCAAAAGCCTCCTAAATGGCACTATCGTATCTGCCTCCAGCACCACCCCCGGCAGCACATTCCAGGCACCCACCATCCTCTGTAAATACAAATTTACCCACACATCTCCATTAAACTTGCCTTAAAGCTGTGCCTGATAGTGACATCAAAAAGCTGTGTTTGATATTTCCACCCTGGGGAAAAGGTTTTGACTGTCTCTCTGATCTACGCCTCATTTATATTAGGTTAAGTTGCATTGCTGGGTAGTTTAGTGTGGAGGTTTGCCCAGTGGGTGAGTGGTTCAGAGAAAAAAACACTTGAGGCAGCTGATTAATACCACAACTCAGGTTATTGTTCTGTGGAGAGACTTTGAGAAATGAACATTATTTGTTATTTTTGAGAAGTGTGGGCATTCAAGAGCTGACGGAGGTTTTGACAATCCTACATTTTGGATATAAAAATTCCAGATAAGCTATTCAAAACATCGAGTGCCAGTGAGAGGAGAGGGGAAGGTCCTAGGATGAATACACGGGGAATTCATGACGGTGTTATCATCACCAGGTTTTGCTGGCTTCTGGAACAGGTCATGACTACAATCATCTGCCAGTAATTTTAAAAAAAGATTCTAAATAGGTATGTGAGAGGTGGGAGATTGCAATCAATAGGTCAGTGGTCTGTTGGTTGTGTTCACCAAACACGGTATCAAGATAATCTCTTGCTCCTGCTGAATCCTCCTTTTATACATCCTTTCTCTCTCTGTCTGTTTCTCTGAGTCAATCTGTCTGTCTGTCTCTCTCTGTCTCTCTCCCCCCCCTCTCTCCCCCTCCCCCCTCCCCCTCTCTCCCCCTCTCCCTTTTTTTTTTCAAAAACTTTATTCAACACATTCATAAAATACAACACATCAAAACATAATCAAAATCACACTATAACGAACAGATCATTGTAGTACAACAGTACAATCATTGTTTATAATAGCCTCAACCCCACGCGGTGACCAGTGTTGACGGAAGGCCTCCAGCGTCCCCATGGACACCGCGTGTTCCCTCTCCAGGGACACACGTGCACGGACGTAGGCCCGAAAGAGGGGCAGGCAGCCTACTCTCCCCCCTCTCCCTTCTTTTTTTTTTCATTTCAAAAACTTTATTCAACACAAATCATAAAATACAATACATCAAAACACAATCAAAAATCACACTATAACGAACAGATCATTGTAGTACAACAGTACATTCATTTATAATCGCCTCAACCCCACGCGGTGACCAGCGCTGACGGAAGGCCTCCAGAGTCCCCGTGAACACCGCGTGTTCCCTCTCCAGGGACACACGTGCACGGACGTAGGCCCGAAAGAGGGGCAGGCAGCCGACTCTCGCCTGACCGTCGACCGCCCGCTGCCTGGACCCACGAATGGCCATCTTGGCCAGGCCGAGGAGCAAACCGACAGGTAAGTCCCCCCCCCACACTCGGCTCTCCCCACTCCCTGCCTTGTGTCCAAACACCAGGATTGTGGGGCTAAAATGCAGCCAGAACTTGAGGAACAGCCCCTTCAGATATTGGTACAGGGGCAGTAACCTCACACACTCCATATACACATGGAATACGGTCTCCTCCTCTCCGCAGAAAATACATGCGGCAGACGAGCCCGTGAACCGACTCAAAAGTTTATTACAAACCACCGCTCCATGCAGCACTCTCCACCCCAGGTCCCCAATATAAAGGGGTACGACTCCCTTATAGAAGGAATCCCCCCTCTCCCTCTCCCCCTTTCCTTTGCTCTCTCTCTCTATCTCTCTCTCTCATATTTTCCTTCAGGTATTTACTACTGGTTAGGAAGATCCCAATCACAATTGCCTCAACTCATGCATGAGATGAACAAAAACAAGACCCTGACCAATGTTCCCTTTTTATATGTTTGAGCTGTGCGTGGCATTAAATTCTGCTTGCAGTGGACATGTTGATGGACAAACCAGTAACTCCAGAAAGGAAAGTCTCCGATTAATTGCTTGAAGGAGCAGATTCTGAGACTACAGAAAGCCCTCTTGTTCTCTTTAATGTGGGCCAATGATCCAGACTGTAAATAAAGCCAAGGATTTATGCTTTGTGCAGCTTACAGTTTGTCATTCGCAATAAAGCACTGCACATCACCCTACTCTCATGGAAGGGCCGTCCCACAGAGATGCAGAATAATAAGGAAGAAGTAATGGGGGAAGAGTTTGTCATTTTGATTAACATTTGGGTTTAAGTTGCACTTAGAGTCATGGAGTCATACAGGCTCATTGGCCCAACTTGCCCACACCGACCAACATACCCCGTCTACATTAGTCGCGCCTGCCTGTGTTTGGTCCATATCCCTCTAAACCTATCCTGTCCGTGTACCTGAATAAATGATTTTAAACGTTACGATAATACCCGGGTTCGGTTTCCAAATATGAAGTAAATGAATAGTGTGGTACAAACATTTAGAATTCAGTGCTCTTAGTTGAAATACATTGAACTAAATAAAGTACATGTTCTGAAGAAGGATCCTGACCTGAAACGTGATGCATCCTTTTCCTATAGAAATGCTGGCTGATCTGCTGAGTTACTCCAGCATTTTGTGTCTTTTTTTAACTAAAATACATTCCTTACCTAGAATGATATCCTTAATTCTAGCTGATCATTTTACTTATTGTAATCTATTAATGCAGTGCTTTATCAATCAAAAGGTGCCAGTGCCGACGATTAAAGGGGCAGCACACAATGGCGCAGCGGTAGAGTTGCTGCCTCACAGCGCCAGAGACCCAGGTTCGACCCTGACTATGGCTGCAGTCTGTATGGAATTAGTGTACAAGGTGATTGCTGGACAGTGCGGACTCGATGGGCCGAAGGGCCTGTTCCCACGCTGTATCTCTAAACTAACCTAACAAACATGTGTGTCAAGTGGAAACAAAATAATTATGTTTATCTTTTTAGTCAGTATACCGTACCGGCACTTCCTATCTCAAAAAAAACATTGTATTTGTGTATCATTTGTTTATTAAATACTAATTGTGGATTTAGGATAGGTCTTGAACTTGAGAAGTTGAAATTTTATGTAATCAAATGTTTTACAGAGCACATCAAAAACAGACCAAAGTCTTTGTCCAGTCTTTGGAAACAAGAGACGATATGCCTCGTTTTCCAGGAGATGCATCCACCTTTCACTTGCCAGGCCTGGTCCTCCCCCCACCCCTTCTTCCAGCTGTCATCCTCTCCCCTCCCCTCCCCTCCCCTCCACCTCACCGACCACAAGCAGTCTGAAGAAGGGTCCCGACCTGAGACATTGTCTGTCTGTGTTCTGCAGAGATGCTGGCTGACCCGCCGAGTTACTCCAGCACTCTGTGTCTTTTCTTGCCATGTTTCCCTGTCTGTTTCCCTTGCAGCAATACAAGCTCCTACAGTAATGTAATTAGTGATAAGAACTGGTTCTTCACTAACCCCGGAGTGCCCTCGTGTCCTGTTGTAGCTGTTCGATAATTGAATTCATGAAACGATTAAAGTGTATGACACAGAAGCGATCTGTATCTCCTGCGTTCTCCGATAAGGAGGGCAGAAGAAGTGACTGCATTGATCAGGCAATTATTGCCTCAATAGAGACCCATTAAACCATTAGTTCTGATTGCCATCTCTGCGAAGTGCGAAAGGATGCTCCTGCTTGGTTATCATTGACTGCTTATTAATGTAAGAAATGAAAGCTGGCTTTTCGTAATTAATGTTTAAGCTGTAAAAACGATGAACTGTATTCAGAAAGTGAAACTTGCAAATTATTTGCTGAGCTTGTCGTAAAAGGAGGAGCTCTTAACTACAAACATTCCATATTTGTGCACGCTATTGGTTTAATGCCACAAACCATTGCAAGTTGCAACTGAATTTATGGTTGAAACTAAAAAAAGGCATAAAGTACAAGAGAAAAGCCCCTGTCCCACTTAGGAGACCTAAACAGCAACCTCTGGTGACCTTGCCTGCCACCTAAGCTCTCCATGAGGTCACCGGAGGGTTTGGTCCCTAATGGTCGAAAGTAGTTTCCGCGTGGTCGAGGCTTCATCTAGGTTGCTGCTATTTATTCATCATGATTAAAACCTGCCTCGACTAAAAATAGGTAGCTGTTTTAAAAATCGATAATTTTTTTGTCGAAGGTCTAGTCGAAGCCGGTTTTCTTCACAGTCGAGGAAGGTTTTCAACATATGTGTGGGAGGTGGTAGGAGGTTGCAGGTCACCTCAACCTTGATTTTTTTTTGGGTGGTGGGCAAGTTCACCAGAGGTTGCTGTTTAGGTCTCCTAAAGGGGACAGGAGTTAGAGAGAACATGATTAGGTGGGGACAGCACAGTGATGCAGCTGTAGACTTGCTACCTTACCACACCAGACATTCGAGTTCGATCCTGACTACAGGTGCCATCTGTATAGAGTAGGTTCTCCCTGTGACCGCATGGGCTTTTTCTGGGTGACATTTCGGGTCAGTTTCACTTCAGCATCTTTTTTTTTGTTAAATATTTTTATTAGAAGTACATATCAAGATAAGAATATACATGTCATATCCATTCTTAATATTATTAATATTAACAATTATTTCTAATTTGTACTTCTATGAGTTTTTCATTTTTAATATAGATAAGAAGTAAAAGAAAAAAATAAAATAAAATTAGAGATTCAGAAAGATGAATGAAGTATTAAGCAGTTTATACATCATTGGAGATATAGCACTTCATGGGGTCACTTCAGCATCTTAATAAACTATTTCCTCCTTGGCTTAAAGCAAAACGCAAACTGCTGGAGTAACTCAACAGGTTAGGCTGCATCTCTTGAGGGAATGGACTGATAACATTTCAGGCCAGGGACCTTCTGCAGACTAATTAAATTCCTGGTTTTGTTAGTTTTTGGGATGATCAAAGTCCTGAGTCAGAATTTCATGGTCAAACTAGGAGGAATGCAGGTTTGTAGGTTAATTTTGCCTCTGTAAATTGGCCCCTGGTGTGTAGGGAGTGGATGAGAAAATGGGATAACATAAAACTAGCGTGAACGGGTGATCAGTGGTTGGCATGGACTTGGTGGGCCGAAGGGTCCGGATCTCTAAACGGAGCAAAAGTAAACTAAGTGCAAGAAGCTTTGTTCCCCAGTCTTCAAATTCAGTTCAAGAATGGAAATCTTGAAGCTGCAGTCCTATTAAGGCTTAGAGTCATTGCGTCAAAGAGTCATCCAGCACGGAAACAGACCCTTTGGCCCACTTGTCTGTGCTGACCAAGATGCCCCATCTGTACATGTCTGATTTGCCTGTGTTTGGTCTATTTCCCTCCAAACCTTTCCAGTTCAAGTACATGTCCGATTGTCACTTAAGTACTTAGTGCCAGATGCTTTTACCACGTGCTCTGAGTAATCTCAACTCTTACAAATGGGGTCCCAAAAGAAATGCAGATTTCTTATTTTGTCTTAAAATTAAACCTGTCATCATGAGGAAAATGTTCTGAACAGGCAAATTGAAGATCCTGATGAATTTAGCAACGGCGCAAATCCCTTGCAGATTGGATATGGCGTGTCATATCGCTTAATTAGTTGTTGTTATGCTTGTATTACTATAATAAAATAATGAGTTAAGGGAATTAATCTATTTAAAGCAGGCTGCATCTCCGTTTCTGCACAGGCGAGGGACTGGTGTACTTGTCACTTGTAAATCGTGTCTGTGCTGGGGGATTGTTCCTCTTCCTCAGTGGAAGAATGCAATGGAGTTGAGGTGAGGATGTGTGCTCGTAGGACTCCAAGATGCATCTGCCAGGAAGAGACTTCTACACAGCCAGTACTTGCATGAGTTGTTGCAGTGTCTGAGAAAGCTGGCAGTCTTGCGGGGACAATTACCGACCTGGATGAATTGCTGGCAGAGTTATTGCATGGCCGACAGATTCTCCAACGATGGGAAACTTTCATGGGTTCGGATTGTTACAGTCATGCGCAGAGGATGTGATGGGCATTTGCAGGAGAATTATGCCTGCGGCATTCAAAGTATGATTAACAGGCTTGTGCAGTGTTAAAAGGAGGTGGCATCTACAGGAATGTTATAAGTGCATATGTCATAGGAGCATAATTAGACAATTCGGCCCATCGGGTCTACTCCACCATTCAATCATGGCTCATTTATAATTTACCCTCTTAACCCCATTCTCCTGCCTTCTCCCCATTACCCCTGACAGCTGTACTAATCAAGAATCTGTCAATCTCCGCCTTAGAACTCCTCGATGACATGGCATCCACAGCCGTCTGTGGCATTGAATTCCACAGAGTCACCACCCTCTGACCAAAGAACCTGATAACTTTATCTGATAATTCTGGAGCTGGCAAGTTGCCCTGCCCATGCACTAAATTTAGACAACAGAAACTCAAAGTAGACCCCCACCACTGCGTCGCAGGTGATAAATCACATGGCAGGCGGGATTTAGAACTCTCAAAGGTATTACAGATTAACTTAAATTCAAATATGACTAACATCAGAGATAGGGACAATGTACATATTTAATATCCACAGATTAAGTGGTGGTATATTTAGAGGCCATGTAGCGCAGCCTGTAGAGTTGCTGCCTGACAGAGCCAGGCACCCAGGTATGATCCTGACTATGGGTGCTGTCTATGCGGAGTTTGTACGTTCTCCCTGTGACTGCGTGGGTTTTCCCGGGTGCTCCCTTTTCTTCCCACACTCTAAAGACATACAAGTTTGTAAGTTAATTGACTTTGGTAAAATAGTAAATTGTCCCTAGTGTGTAGGATAGTGCTAGTGTACGGGGTGATCACTGGTCGGCGCTGACTCGGTGGGTTGGAAACAAAAAGACGCTACTTGATTACAATCAAGCTGTCTGCAGTGTGCAGAGACAGGATAATGGGTACAATATATATTTATTTATATTTTTATATATATAAATAGCATTTCCAAACTATATTTTCAAACCATATTAAGGGCATTGACAGGTCAGTAAATCCACTCACAGTTTAGAAGACATGTGTTCAGTGTTATTCACAGCTCAGACTGAGTGACGTGACCCTCTCGCTCCCCCATCTTGCAGAGACTGACTGAGGCACTCAGCACTTCCGGGTTTTATAGTCCCTCTGGAAGGGGCGTGGCCTTCAGGAGAGAGAATCTCAACATTTTTTAAACACTAGTAACTCTTTTACTTTTCATCGATGGGAAAAATCGTCTTGCCCTTGCGCAGCGGAGAGGGACTCTGCGTAAGTTACCCAAAAATCAAAGCCGTAAGTGGCAGCGTTTTTTCTAAAATCAATATACAGGATACCAGGAAGTGGTCAAGATAAGACTTTTAGTAATATATATTATCATGTGTACAAATATACAGTCAAAAGCTTTGTTTGCCATGTTATCTAATCATAGCGGATAACACTAAACATAAATGTAATCAAGTCAGACTCAAATATAATATGTAGAGCAAATGGGAAGATATTGAGTGCAGAATATAGTTCTCAGCATTCAAGTGCATCAGTTCCAGAGATGAAAGCCAATGTTCACAATGGGGTAGAGGTGAATCAGACAGTACCCTAGTTTATGGAAGGACTGTTCAGAAGCGTGATAACAGATGGGAAGAAGATTGCCTGCCCATAGTAAACCAACTGAGGACGGGTGCTCAGTTCTGGAATCCATAAAGCTCTCTGCCTCTCTTTCCTGATTTAAGACAACTTTAAGAAATTGCTTTTTTGGCCGAGCCTTTGGTAACATTTAAGAGTATTGCTGTGTCAAATCTTGTTTGATTAAACTACTGTGGAGCAACAAGGGATGTTTCATTTTGTTAAATGCACCATTTCCATGCAAGATGTTGAATGTTTTTGTATTACTCGGTGTGTCTCTTGTTTTTGTCATATTCCCTTGTTCCTTCAATCGTTATCTTTTGTTTTCCATGGCAGCTGATGTATCTGTACCAGTCCATTGGATATTGTAGATACAGCATTCACGTAGTACTGTGGGGAATGTCATAGTCATACAGCACGAAGCAGGCCCTTTGGCCCAACTCGTCCATTCCAACCAAGATGTCCCATCTAGCCTACTCCATTTGCCCGTATTTGGCCCTTATGGCTCTCAACCTTTCCTATCCATGCACCTGTAGCGGACACGGAGCTGTCCTTCAAAGAACGAGGCAAGGCATGACGAAGTTTGTCCAAAGACGAGATTCTTTATTGCCACTACAAGTCTCCTAACTCCCACACTGTGCGCGCGTGATTATCACCTTAAATACTCCCCAGGGGCACCCGTGACTCCTACCTCTCGTCACCGGGAACACATGACCCCCCCCCCCCCCCCCCCAGAGCCAAAGGTTATGTACAATGCGTGGCCCACCACCAGGGGCCGCCACACACCTATCCAATGTGATTCAGATGTTGTGATAGTACCTGCTTCAACTACCTCCTCTGGCAGCTTGTTCCATATCTCTGTGTGAAAAGGTTTGTCCCTCAGGTTCCTATTAAATCATTGCCCTCTCTTATTAAACCTATGCCCTCTGGTTCCTGATTCCCCAAATGGATAGGGAATCACTTGGACAATGATAAATTACCTTTAAGTTAATTCCAAAGTTCATTTTCCAGTTGACTTTATTGTAATGGCTGATGCTAGACACTTGCAAGCCAATCTTTGATGCATTAAAAATCTCAACGTGAAGGCCTATAACCACATTTGCAAATGTGTCTGTCCTCAGGATTGGTTTGCAGACCAATAAACTTTTTTGTCTTCTGGCAGGGTTAAGGGAATAATAAATTCCATCACTCTTTGCTCAAAACAATAAAAGTGTCAGGCTAAATCCTGCCCATTGTTTTGTTTATTTCTCTGAGGCAACACAGTGGTGCAGCGGTTGTGTTGCTGCCTTACAGTGCCAGAGACCTAGGTTTGATCCCGACCACGGGTGCTGTTTGCACGGAGTTTTTATATTTTCCTGTGACAACATGAGTTTTCTATAGGTGCTCCGGTTTCCTCCCACATCCCAAAGACATATAGGTTTATAGACTAATTGGCTTTGGTAAAATTGTGACTAGTCCCTCGTGTGTAGGATAGTATAGCGCTAGTGTACAGGGTGATCGGGGGTTGCCACAGACTCAGTGAAGGGCCTGTTTTCACGCTATATCTCAAAAGTCTAAAATCTCTGCCAAATAATTGTTTGTATGAGTTACCAACACTACCCTTGCAACACTTGCCCCATCATTATGGGAAAATCATCTTCCAACATCAGACATCCAACATCAGATCCGCACAGTAAACAAGGCGGGTTACATATGCAGCATATTTCATAACTTTTGGTTGAAATATACAGGAACATGCAAACTCTGCACAGATAGCAGTCAAGATCAGGATCGAACTCGGGTCTCTGGATCTATGAGCGGCTGGCTCTACAAGCTGTTGGTAGAACTTTTTAGTGCACAAGAAATCTTTTGACTTTCTTAAGATATTTTGATCTCGTGTAAAATATAAGGTCACAAAACTTTATATTTTTTATTGTATTTTTTCTCTCTCCGTCACTCTTTGCCTGTCACTCTCTGTCTGTCTCTCTGTCCCTCACACTCTGTCTGTCACTCCCTGTCTATCTCTCTGTCCCTCACTCTCTCTCTCTGTCTGTCTCTCCCCCCCCCATGTCTCTCTCTCTCTCGCTCTCTCTCTCTCCGTCTCCTTGCTGCCTTCTATATCTATTGTCACTGGTGCTGGGGATTGTGTAAGCGGTACTGTTATCTTCAGCTGTTTAGACCACTGCAGCTGTACTCCACTTGAGTTGTTCCACTGAGCTGTCTGACAGCTCGAGCAAGAAGTGACAGGCGTCAGAGAAAGGAGGTTCCGAGTTTGTGTGTCGTCTGTCAGTAGGGTGACGAGTGAACTGACCATCCTGCCTGATCATTAGGCTAACCTGGCTGTCAGAGCTCCTATATTGTCAGTAGTTAACTTCTCATCTTGGCGAGGCTGGTCCTAATTGTATGTTGTACCAATCTGGAGAGCGCTCTAAATGTCAGATGATTCTGGCCTGCAACATACCTTGAATATGATGTTGCACTTGCTTGCTGTCATTGTAAGAGTTCTCCCTGCAGATTGAAGGGATCTTGAGCAAGGTTGGCTGACCTGACCTGATGTCTTCATGTATGATGCTTCATCTTTATCCCATCTGTGCTCCCGAAGTTTGATGATGGTGATGATAATCTGTTGTCATTTGAACCTAGTTGCAGTGAAATTCTTTGGTTCTGCATATAAAGTACACAAATAGCCACAAAGACAAAGTTATAAAAAGTACTCAACCCTTCTTTAAGAACCCTTTAAGAATAAGGAGTAAGCCATTTAGAACGGAGACTAGGAAACATTTTTTCGCACAGAGAGTGGTGAGTCTGTGGAATTCCCTGCCTCAGAGGGCGGTGGAGGCAGGTTCTCTGGATGCTTTCACGAGAGAGCTAGATAGGGCTCTTAAAAATAGCGGAGTCAGGGGATATGGGGAGAAGGCAGGAACAGGGTACTGATTGAGGATGATCAGCCATGATCACATTGAATGGCGGTGCTGGTTCGAAGGGCCGAATGGCCTACTCCTGCACCTATTGTCTATTGTCTTCTTCATTCCTCCCCCCCCCCCCCCCCCCCCGTGTTGTTCTCGGCATTGTGGCACATCCACCGCTGCCCGACTCCGGCCAGTTTGATTGGCAGGTGTGCAGATGCAGAGTTCTTGGATGTATATTGGATGCTTCTGTATATGGTGCATGCTTTGACTGTTGCAAATCGTTGTTGGTGGTGGACATCTCTCATCTGTAACAATAAATGAATCGTGTGCCCCCCTCAGTGGCTGAAAATGCAAAGCACAGACTTCTATTCTTGACACAAGCATGTCAGATGCTCGTTAACCAAAAAACACACACATTGCTGGAGTTTTGTAAATGAACAGATCTGTCGCAGCGGTAGAGTTGCTGCCTTACAGCGCCAGAGACACAGGTTCGTTGCTCACCTCAGGTGCTGTCTGTATGGAGTTTGTGACCCTATGGGTTTTCTTCAGGTGCTCTGGTTTCCTCCTACACGCCAAAGATGTACAGGTTTGTAGGTTGTGTAGGGAAGAACTGCAGATGCTGGTTTAAATCGAAGGTAGACACAAAATGCTGGAGGAACTCAGCGGGACAGGCAGCATCTCAGAAACGTTCGCCATTCCTTCTCTCCAGAGATGCTCGAGCAATTTTTTTCTACCTCAGGTTTGTAGGTTAATTGGCGTAGGTAAAATAGTAAATTGTCCCTAGTGGGTAGCATTGTGCTAGTTTATGGGGTGATTGCTGGTCGGCGCGGTCTCGGTGGGTCGAAGGGCCTGTTTCCATGCTATATGTCTAAAGTCTAAAGTATATTTATTTATGTTATTGTACTAATGAGTCTGTTAAGCTGCAGCAGGCAAGAGTTTCATTGTTTTGAAATATAAATAAGTACATCAAATCTGATGGTGTTCTGTCATTGTCAGAACTGACTATGGGTCATTTATTTTCTAATTGACTTTTCTACTGGTCATGGTTGGAAAAGTTGATAAGACCAAGGTTGAAAAGTAAAGTTGGTGCCTAAGGCGTTTGTGTTCTGTTAGGTGATGTTCGTAACTCAGCCTTGGATGGAGAATGAAGAACCATGAGCAAACATCATTGGATGTCTCTGGAGATACCATGTACAATTTTCTCTCGTGTTGAATGGAACGAGGTATTAATTGACAATAGCAAAAATAGAAAAAATAGCCCATGTTGGGGGGGATGGAACAGTTATTAATGGTTGAAAGAAAGAACTGCAGTTAATACACGAAAGAACAGAAAGTGCTGGAGGAACTCAGCAGGTCAGACAGCATCTCTGGAGAACATGGATAGGTGACGTTTGTATCAAGAAAGGTATCGGCCCAAGACATTATCTATCCATGTTCACCAGAGATCCTGGCTGACCCGCTGAGTTCCTCCAGCACTATGACTTTTTCAGTTATTAGTGGTGTTGTGAAGATGACAGTGAAAGCAAAGAGGTTAAGAATTAAATGATGAGCCTATCATTTGATTGATTTATTGGAAGATGTTGTGTTGAAGTGACTCTATATGAATCGTATTACCTTTAATATGTCTTGGATTCCTAACAGTGTTGGCAACTGCTTGGGTCAATGACCATGAGGTTAATCTCCATCATGGCCTGACTTGGGCATAACCATTCAGGTATAAACGTTCTTCACAGTCCATGCATGGTTGCCATCTGAAGAAGGGCCCCGACCATGTTCTCCAGACCTATCCATGTTCTCCAGAGATGTGCCTGACCTGATGAGTTAGCTACTCCAGCATTTTTTTGTCATTTTGTGTATTAGCCAGCATCTTTTTTATTTTCTATGCTCGAATCTTCCTGTGTAATGTGGAAGAAACACCAGTTACTTTTTGGACCGGAAAGATCACTTTGGAGAGAAAGTGGAAAGAGAGAGAAATGGTTGGATTTTGTCGCTTGTCTTTTTGAACAAAAATTGTGATGGAAACAACGGACTGAAATAACTTTGAGCTTATTATATTTTTCAAATTGTTAGTGAATATACTATTTGAAAAGACATAAAAAATATAGGCTTTTCATTGTGATGTTATTATGTCTATTTTACTGCTAAATGTTGTCTTCATGGTAATGGCTGATGATTCCACAATGGTATAAGAGACACACGGAATTCAGTGTATTCTTTGCCCCTGCCAATGATTACGCATTCATTTGTGATCCTCGGCTGGTCTCTCTGCATCTCTGAAGTGTGCTTTAGCGAGCTGTTTTCAATGCTCCATTATTATCACCGGCCACGACCAGGCAAGACTAGTTTTGGAAAGGTCAAGGGGGTGATTCAATTTGCATCGTTCCGCACTGAATGCGACTGGATGCCCATATTAACAGCAGCTAAATTTAACGAGAGCACATTTGGTGCTGGGTGCCCTGGTTTCAGCGAAATTAGGGGTGAAAGTGCGCTAATGCTTCAAAGTGGAAAAAACAAATCTAATCCGGTGCACCGAACCAATCTGGGTGCAACGACATCTGAACTAATTACAAGCCTGATGACCACTGGATTATTCCAAATGAAATGGCAGACTGGAACTTGCTCTGCTCACATTTCCTCAAGTGAAGATGTTGCAGTGTTTGACACTCATCAAGTCCCAAGAGAGACACAAAATCCTAGAGTAACTCAGTGGGACGGGACAGGCAGCATCTCTGGAGAGAAGGAATAGGTGACATTTTGGGTTCAGAACTCCCACACCTCCTTGCTGAGGTGCGCTCCATTGCTCCCTCTTTCACAGTCCGTGTCCAAGTTTGCATTCCAATGCTCTCTCTGATGAAAACACGAACAGTGAGCTCAACTTTGTCTTTATGTTAAAGCTAGACTAAGTGGGACCCGCTGGGTCCCATGTTCACACGGGAGGGCTGGTCCCCCAACGCAATATTCCACCTCTCCACCAATTCCAACATTGGTGGCCAGTGGGGGGGGGGGGGGGGGGGGGGAGGGGCTCTCTGGAGCGCTAGTATGGGTGTTGTGGGCTGAAGAGACGGGTTTCTGCAGGGCTAGTATAGACATTGTGGGCCGAATGGATTCTTGGGCTGGTTACTCATTCACTCAAACCTGTTGTGCTGGCAGCTCACTCACAGCTGGTGGGCTGGCAGTTAACTCTTGGGTATTCCTTGAAATTCCATTTCAAGCAGGGTGCAAGGCCACCAAATTCAAGTGCAGTTTCTTACCACTTCAATTAGGGTGCAAGGCCACCAAATTCAAGTGCAGTTTCATACCATTTCAAGCAGGGTGCAAGGCCACTAAAGACAGCGAGTTGTGACCTCTCCCTCCTCCATCTTGCAGAGACTGCGCCACGCCCACACTTCTGGGTTTTATAGTCCCACCCCCTCCCACAAGAAGGGACGTGGCCTTCAAGGCATGATTGCCAGGATTGCCAGGACATTTTAAAAACACTAATAATTATTTTATTTTTCATCGATGGGAAAAATCCTCAGCACCTGTTGAACGGAGGGGGACTCTGAGTAAGATGGCCAAAAATCACAGCTGGGCATGGTAGCGATTTTTCTAAAATCAATATAAAGCGCAAACAGGAAGTTGCCTTCTAATTATATAGAAGGCAAGGCAACTTTAATTAGGCAAGGCAACTTTAATTAACAAGGCAACTTTACTTAGGTAAGGCAACTTTAATTAGGGAAGGCAACTTTAATTAGGCAAGGCAACGTTAATTAGGCAACACAGCTTTAGCATTTCCAAAACCAAAGGCAACACAGCTTTAGCATTTCCAAACCAAAGGCAACACAGCTTTAGCATTTCCAAAACCAAAGGCAACACAGCTTTAGCATTTCCAAACCAAAGGCAACACAGCTTTAGCATTTCCAAACCAAAGGCAACACAGCTTTAGCATTTCCAAACTATAGTTTCAAACCAGATTAAGGGCACTGACAGGTCAGTAAAACCACTCACAGTTTAGTAGACATGTGTTCAGTATTATTCACAGCTCAGACTGAGAGACGTGACCCTCTCGCTCCCCCATCTTGCAGAGATTGACTGAGGCACTCAACACTTCCGGGTTTTATAGTCCCTCCGGAAGGGGCGTTGCCTTCAGGAAAGAGAATCTCAACATTTTTTTAAACAGTAATAACTCTTTGTCTTTATGCATAGTTATATTCAGCTCACAACTATTTTACTTTTATCACTGTATTTATATAATATATATTTCTACTAACCAAGTCTTGAAAGTTTACTTAGGATGTGGATGTCATTACCTTTTCAATCTGTCAACCAGTTCTGATAACAAGTCTTAAGAATTATAGTCCACATTCCTGGTATCTGGGAAGTTATTTGCACTGAAATTTTGCAACCATTTAGAATCAAGCAATTCTAATCAATCTATGATCTAAAATGACTTCAGTCCTTGCCAGGTGTTATAATTTATTTCTCAGTAGTCCAGCAGAGTTTGCGGAAAGCGTACATTGCAGTCTTTGAACCACAAGTTGTAACATCTCTGGAACCTGCTCTCACTAATATGATATCGCTGACAGAATAGCAATTGCCTCAGTTGCTTTGGTCTTGTTGCTGTTGTGTTAACATAGTTGTACACTACACTTTCACATATGTAGGTTCATAACAAAGCCACCTTTCGAATATGGCATTCAGCTTTGAAGAAAAGCAATTTGACTTTGTGTGGAAGAAATCCAGAATCTATCTTTCTTGTTAGGGGCTAGCGTTTTCCGTGTTCACTTCCGAAGTCCCTGCACCCTGCAATTCTCCCCACCCCTTTGCAAGCCTTGATTTCCCCATATTTGTATTAACTAATGAAGGTAGACACCAGGACCTGCAGTCGTTGGAATCTTATGCAGGACACAAAGTGTTGGAGTAACTCAGAGGGCCGGGCCATATCTCTGGTGGAGTCTGAAGAAGGGTCTCGACCCGAATCGTCACCCATTCCTTCTCTCCCGAGATGCTGCCTGTCCCGCTGAGTTACTCCAGGTTTTTGTGCCTATCTTCAGTATCTCTGGAGGATATGGAGAGGCGATGTTTTGGGTCCTCTATTCAGAGGAAGCAGAGGGTGATATTGGATGTCTGTGTTTCAGACTGGAGGCCTGTGACCAGTGGTGTGCCTCAGGGATTGATACTGGGCACATTGCTATTTGAGATATTTATCACCGATTTGGATGAGAATGTGGAGGACATGTTTAGCAAGTTTGCAGGTTAATTTAGATTTGTTTAGTTTAGTTTATTGTCACGTGTACTGAGGTAAAATGAGAAGCTTTTGTTGCATGCTAACCAGTCAATGGAAATACAATACATCATTACAAGTGAGCCATTCATGGTGACACTAAAGCGGATGGTATCATAGATAGCGACGATGGTCATCACAAATTACAGCAGGGTCCTGATCAGTTGGGCAATTGGGCTGAGAAATAGTTAATGGAGTTTAATGTAGATAAGTACAAGGTGTTGCATTTTGGCAAGTCAAACCAGAGCAGAACCTTCACAATGAATGGCAGGGCTATGGGGAGAGTTGTGGAGGAGAGGGACCTAGGAGTGCAGCAACATAGATCCTTGAAGGTGGAATCACAGGTAGAAAGGGTGGTCAAGAAGGCTTTTAGTTCACTGGCCTTCATCAGTCAGGACACAGTGTATAGAAGTTAGAATGTTATGTGACGGTTGTGCATTGGTGAGGCTACATTTGTGTATTGTGTTTAGTTTCAGGTCACCCCGCTATAGGAAGGATGTTAAACTGAAAAGAGTGAAGTGAAGGTTTACGAGAATGTTGGCAGGACTTGAGGGCCTGAGCTAAAGGGAGAGATTGGGCAGGCGAGGACTGTATTACTAGGAGTGCAAGAGGCTGAGCAGTGAGGTACATAAGATCATGAGAAGAATGGATAGAGGAAATGCACAGTCTTTTACCCACAGCAGGGTAATCTAGAGCCCCAGGATTGGTTTAAGGTGAAAGTTAAAAGATTTTATAGGAATTTCACAAGGGGGCGATGGGTATATGGAATGAACTGTCAGAGTAGTTGAGGCAGGTAATTTAATAATATTTAAAATACATTTGGACAGGTGCATGGATAGGACATTTTTAGAGGGATATATGCACCAAATACTGGTGTCAAGAATCAAGAGTGTTTAATTGTCACATGTCCCAAAAAGGAAAAATGAAATCCTTACTTGCAGCAGCACCACAGATATGCAATCATCGTGCTTTGTAGGCGGGACTAGCATAGATGGGGCAACTTGGTTGGCATGGACAAGTTTGGCTGAAGGGCCTGTTTCCCTGCTGTGCGAATCTGTTACTCTATGCTACAGGCCTGATGTGGCAAATTGGAGCCATGCAGAATGGCATCAAGCTTGTCATGGATAGGATGGGTTGAAGGGGCCTGTTCTTCTGCAGAACGGTTCCATGATTGCATGAAACACCTTTTTGCTGCTGGTGTGACAACAGGAATATGCAGCCACAGTAACGAACAGCGAGTAGCGATGAGACAAGTGCAGGACAGAGAGAGCTCCGTGTTCCATCCAGAATGAACAGCATGGTGATTGCCACCAGTCAAGTCTTTGGCAGAGACGGTGCAAAATATAAAAGGGTACTAACAGAGGCAATCGGACTTGTGCATCAACTCAGTCCTTTTTCCAGCTGTGCATTCCAGTTCATCACGTTTCCAAAGATGTTTCATTTCCAAAGAGACTCGTCTCGGTTTTTGCTTCTTTTAGTTTTATTTAGCTTAGTTTAGGTTCGAGACGCAGCATGGAAACAGGTCCTTCGGCCCACCAAGTCCAGTGATCACCTCGTACACAAGCACTATCCCACACACTAGGGACAACTTACATTTTTTACCAAAGCCAATTAACCTACAAAACCGTGGGAGGAAACCGGCCCACCCCCGGGGAAAGCCCACACGGTCACGGGGAGAACGTACAGACTCCGTACAGACAGCAACCTTAGTGGGGATTGAACCCGGGTGTCTGGTGCTGTGGGGCAGCAACCCTACCGCGGCGCCACCGTGTTTTGCCAGTTTCCGTACTCTGATCACCAATCACGCAGTCAACAGAAACAATTTCCCCATTACAAACTGCCACGGAATAACATGCAAAATGAATTTTGGCATGGTAAACCTAGGATGTAAATTGTAAAGATGAATTAAGAAGATGTCAAAAGCCGCCAAATATGTTTTAGTTTGAGGCGAGATATCAATAAGCAATGTGGCATTTATTTTTTGTTGTTGTGGCCTCTGAAATGTTACTTTTGTTGTGAAAGAACTGAGAAAATCTGGATTCAGCCCAATTGAGTAATCAGGCAGTTTTTGAGTTTGAGACTATAATGGAGTTACAGCTGTCTGCTGCCTGTATTTCTGTTTAATGCATTGTAATCATCTTTTCACTGGGTTGTGCGCCAGTAAAATAATCCCAGTGGACCCTACATAAAGAGTCATTTAGATAAGATTAATCATATGAATAACAGTAGATGCTGATTACAATATGAATATATTTCTGTGTTGTGTTTCTGTATTTACACAGCGGAATAAATTGCATTGGACTTTTAATGCTCTTTCATTGCAGTATCATTCAATAAATCATTTTGACATGTTTTGTCACAATGTTGCCCCAAAGCTTTTGCATGTTCCTAACTAATAAAGGAAAGGTAGATAAATTGGTTGCATTGAATTACAAACACCTATTATTGTTGCGAGCTGTATGAACCAAATAAATAGTCGGGTCGGCATGCAACCGAAAAGTCTGTGCAAGCCCAGGAGATTCCTTGAATCATTGTTAAGACTTTACAAAGACTGAAAATCTCTCATTTAAAATACACAAAAGACATCGTACTGTTTGTTGCGTGTACCGACTATTGTTTGTTACCACACACACACACACACACACACTCTCTTTTTGGATCATATGAGCAGATAGGTTGGCCCCTAGGAGTAGCTGCTCCAGGCTTTTCCAGGACAGAGCGAGCCTGTGATGTTTCCGTTTGGAAGAGCAGGAGGAGTGGGAGCTGGCATCCTTTCTCCGAACACCAGCTCAGCAATCCCACATCACTGATCAAGTATAAATGAGCTTCTCGCAACGCCTGGGCCCTGGTGCCGGCAGCACCATCTGCCAGGCACCAGCTGCCCACTCGCGGCCACAGCGAACCCATCCACGCCCATAGCAGCAGAATAACTCATTGTCCCACAGCCGCATTGTTTAGACGTCCGACCTTCGAGATACATCCCACAAACCAATTTCCCTCCGGGGATGAATAAAGTTCTATCATATCGTATCGTATCGAAAACAGGCCCTTTAGCCCACCAGGTCCACGCCAACTAGCAATCACCCCAACTCTTATTTGCCTGCACATAATCCTTTATCTTCTCCCTGCACACCATAGACAGCTTGATTATATTCATGTACCGTCTTTTCTGGCTGACTGGATAGCACGTAACAATGAAGCTTTTCACTGTACCTCGGTACACGTGACAATAATAAACTAAACATATTCCTCCACTTCCTTGACTATATTGTCGACACAAAAACTGCAGACCCTGGAATTCGAAGGAAAAAACAAAGTGTCTGGCCCGCTGAGTTGCTCCAGCACTTTATTTCCTGACTATTTTACTTGGTTAAGGGAACCATATTTTATTTCCATACTTTTTTCCCATTGTGTCACACGTTTGAATTATTTTTAGAATATGATTACATATTTACATTTCATTAACATTTTGCAAAAGCAGTCATACACATTTGTAAAATATAATTTTGTTTAGTTTATTGTCACGTGTACCTAGGTAGAGTGAAAGGCTTTTGTTGCATGCTAACCAGTCAGTGGAAAGGCTATTCATGATTGCAATCAAGCCATCAAAAGTGTACAGATACATAGTAAAGGGAATAACATTTAGTGCAAGGTGAAGTCCAGTAAAGTCCGATTAAAGATAGTTTCAGGGCTTCCAATGAGGTAGATAGTAGCTCAGGACTGCCCTCCAGTTGTTGATAGGCTGGTTCAGTTGCCTGATAACAGCTGGGATGAAACGGTCCCTAAATCTGCAGGAGTTTGTTTTCACCCTTCCGTACCTCTTGACTGATGGGACAAGGGAGAAGCAGGAGTGAGTATCATCCTTGATTATGCTGGTGGCTGTGCCGAAGCAGCGTGAGGTATAAGTGGGGTCAATGGAAAGGAGGTTTGGTTTGTGTGATGGTCTGGGCTGCGTCCACAATCCTCTGCAATGTCTTGCGGTCTTGGATGGGGCTTTTGAATATGGCATGCAACGCCAAACTACGGATGGTCCAGAGATCAACAAGGTCATTTCCCATTTCTCATTTTCTTTAAACATATTTCCTTGTTAACTACCTGTTTGCCTCTTTGTTTATTTCTTGAAAGTAGTTGCGATCAGTAGGAGAAACATATACTTATTTTCTAGAACTAAGCACAAATTGTTCTCTTTGATTCTGTGTACGATAAAGCATGAAATACTTAACTTTATCTGAAGCAATTTTCCCGCAAAGAGCATGTTTGAACATTATGTTGCAAAGCTGTTTGCTGCATGTAATGTGGTAATAAATGAAACATTTTATGATTTAAAAGTGGAAATGTTTATATTTTCTAACATGGTTTAAATGGTCAGAACATCTATTTGTTTTCAAGTTCTGAATATAAATGTATTTATTCATATAAACTAACAGAAATGCTTTGAAGGATTGTAACATATGTTCAGAGGGAATTGGAAATAAAAGACACAAATTTGAGGTTTTACTAAACATCTGTGCCTTTAGCTTTGACTATTAAAAGCTGTATCTTTAAAAAGCTGCACTAATCTGAACTAAAATGTAAATGTGATCTATTGGGCATGTGTTATCCACAAGCTCAGGTGATTCGGATCCGAGTTCACTTCTCTGTTTTATATGACAGGGATGGCACAGTTGTGCAGCGGTAGAGTTGCTGCCTTAGAGCGCCAGAAACCCAGGTTGAATCCCGACCTTGGCTGCTGTCTATGTGGAGTTGGCATGCTCTCCCTGTGATCTTGCGAGTTTCCACCGGGCGCTCCAGTTTCCCCCCATGCCCCACAAATGTCCTTCTTTGTCCCTAATGTGTTGGGAATGGATGAGAAAGTGGAATAAAGTAGAACTTGTGTGCACTGGTGATTGATAGTCAGTGTGGACTCGGTGGGTTGAAGGGCCTATTTCAATGCTGCATCTCAAAACTAAAATTTGCAATAAACCAAATTAGGGCAACTGGTTTTCAGGACACACTATTTTGGCTAAAGTTGGTGGAAATTTACCAATGTTTGAATAAATTATATTTGCAATTATATTTGGAATTATGTTTGCAATATTCTGCACTGTGTATCATCCCCCTTTTGCTCTCACTGTTGTACTTGAGTCTGACTTGATTGCATTTATGTCTACTATCAGCTGAGCTGTTTGGATATCATTGAAAACAAAGTTTTTCACTGTACCTTCGTACACATGACAATAATAAACCTCATCTTAAAATTTAAACTGGGCGAGTGGGGGTCAGGGTTATAAATCCCGAGTTGCTATTTCATTGAATCAGATATCGATGAACTGACGTCCATTGGTGAACTGAAGTCCATCGGTGGACTGTATTATCTGCTTATGTTTAGATTCACTCTGTGGATGGATTAATTCACGGCGATACATAAAACATTTTGCATGATTCCTGATTGGATCAGAGAGTTTGACAATCAAATTGTTTCTATATTTTTTGCAGGTCTGAGGACCATTCTGTGTTTATCAATGTCTGGGCCCAGATCTGCTGGAATGGGCTTTATGACATTGTATTGGCCGACAGTGCATCTCAATAGGAATGATGGAGACATCAGTTTGAAGAAGGATCTCGACCCAAAACTTCACCCTTTCCTTCTCTCCAGAGATGCTGCCTGTCCCGCTGAGTTACTCCAGCATTCTGTGTCTACCTTCGATAGGAATGATATTTCCTTCAAGCCAAACACATGAAATATTCTGGTGACCGATCCTTCATATAGTTTCAGAGATCTTTGTAGTTACGTTTCATACCATCGCAGTATTTTTTTGTTTACCTTGCGCAGAATTGAGACAACATATCTGCCAGATGTGCTAAGCAGCCAGAGGAGGTAGTTGCGGCAGATACAATAACAGCATTTAAGGGACATTGGGACAGGTGCATTTTTAGGAAAGGTAAAAGGGATATGCACAAAATAACCATATATAACCATATAACAATTACAGCACGGAAACAGGCCTTCTCGGCCCTTCCAGTCCGTGCCGACCATTTATTTTCCCCTAGTCCCATCTACCTGCACTCAGACCATACCCCTCCATTCCCTTCCCGTCCATATACCTATCCACTTTACTTTTAAATGTTACAATCGATCCTGCCTCCACCACTTCTGCTGGAAGATCATTCCACACAGCCACCACTCTCTGAGTAAAGAAGTTCCCCCTCATATTACCCCTAAACATCTGTCCCTTAATTCTCATGCTATGCCCTCTTGTTTGAATCTTCCCTACCCTCAATGGGAAAAGCTTATCCATGTCAACTCTGTCTATCCCTTTCATCATTTTAAAGACCTCAATCAAGTCCCCGTCCCCCCCCCCTTAACCTTCTGCGCTCCAAAGTATAAAGACCTAACTTGTTCAACCTTTCTCTGTAACTTAGTTGCTGGAACCCAGGCAACATTCTAGTAAATCTCCTCTGTAGTCTCTCTATTTTGTTGAAGATGCGGGCAAATGGGACTAGTTGAGATGTGGCATATTGGTCAGCATGGACGAGTGGGGCCGAGAGCCTGTTTCGATGCTCTTTGATTACAAGATCATCCTAACCATGTGACGCAGAGGGTTGTGAATGTTATAATTCCTGAGTCGCTCTGTCCTTGAATCAGAAATGTCAGTTACTTAATTTAGTTTAGATATACAGCATGGAAACAGGCCTTTTGGCCCACAGAGTCCACACCGACAATCGATCACCCCTTCACACTGGGTCTATGTTATCCCACCTCATCCACTCCCTACATACTAGAGGCAATTTTTACAGAGGCCAATTGAGCTACAACCCGCACATCTTTGCAATGTGGGAGGAAACCGGAGCACCCGGAGGAAACCCACGTGGTCAGAGGGAGAACGTACACATTCCACGTAGAGACGGCACCCGTGCCTCTGGCGTTGTGTGTCAGCGGCTCTACCAGCTGCGCCACTGTGCCGCAGGGGAATATCGGATCTGCTAATGGGAATGAGCACTGATCCTGATCTGAGGGAATATCATGTGCAGAGCCGTGACGTTTGTAACATTGCATATCCAGGAGAGAGCAATTAATCATAGCAGCAATAATTCTTTAATCATTCTCCAGCAGTTCCACAACCATTTAGCAAGGAGAAATCTCCTGAGTTTGGCTAATCCCTGGCAGAACGTGCCGTTCTGATGGAAAGTATCTGAAAGCCAGTATAGAATGCCGTGACTGATCATGACTATCCCCACCTTGTTCTTGTAATTCCAATGAGCTGCAAACAGATAAACATAAATATTTTGTCAAATATTGCAATTTTTGTTTTGAACCTATGATTCATTCATGTAGAAAGGATCTGCAGACACTTTCTTATACTGAAGGTAGACACAAAGTGCTGGAGTAATTCAGCGGGTCTGGCAGCATCACTGGAGAAACAGGATGGGTCACATTTTGGGTCGGGACCCTTCTTCAGACTGAAACTGAGGGGGGGGGAACTGGAGGTAAAAATAGGCCAGAACAAAGCAGGGCCGGCAACAGATGAACAAGGGAGGGTGGAGCCCATAATGGCCATTGTTGGCTGGGGAAGAGGTGGTAACGAAGGGATAAAGGGATGCGAACAGTGAAACTTGCCAGAAAACTACGGTGGGGGAGCGGGGAGAGAGGGAGTGCAAGGGTTACTTGAAATTAGAGATATCAACGTTCATACCGCTGGGTTGTAAGCTGCTCAAGCGAAATATGAGGTGCTGCTCCTACCATTTGTGTGGCCTCACTCTGACTGAGGAGGAGGCCATTAGTTTTTCTATTCTCTAAAACTATCTGATGGATGATATTTTTTGCGATTTTAATACTGTAATGTTACATAATTTAATTTCCATCCACACAATTCCTCAGCCGTTCATGATACAATTCCAATTGGGAAATAAATCATAAAATGCTGAAGGTTCATACAATAAGAACATTTCTCATCTTGTTATTCTGATCAGTAAGAGCATTTTGAATATATTTCTATTGGAAACTTGAAAAAAAAAGTGGCAGACATCCCTAATTCACGGCTGAAACTATTTATCTTCATTTTATTCCCCCTTTATCCATATTCCTTGATACAATTACCTAACAAAAACATATCACCCTCAGTATCAAATCCCACCTCATGCAGCCTCTATAGGCTTTTAGGGGAATTGTTCTGGATTTTCATTATCCTTTAGATGACAAGTTGCTTCCTGATTTCCCTCTTAAATGACTCTACTGTCATTTTAAGATTGTACCATCTGTTTTAGATTCCTTCATGGAGAAAATAGTGTCTCTGTCTCTGCCTTAACGCAATCTTTATCACGTAATGCTCTTGATTAGATCCCTCTCCCATCTTCTGAACTCCAGTTCATACAAGCAATGTCTCCTACCATCTTGGAGTCATTTTCCTCGATTCCTGATCCATTTAATTTTTCAATACACATTTCACCACCGTTCACACTCACACACAAAGGTCAGTGCACATTGACTGTGATCTCGACGTCCAGTTGCATTGTTTACCCAGAGGACATTTTACACACAGAGTGCTGGGAGTCTGGAATGCGTTGACAAGGGCTGGTAGTGGAGGCTGATGCAATAGTGGAATTTATATAGATAGGCACGTGGATATGAAGGGACTAGAGAGATATAGATCACGTGCAGGCAGAGGAGATTAGTTAAACCTGGCATCATCTTCAGCAGCGACATTGTGGCTGAAGGGCCTGTTCCTGTGCAGGAAGGAACTGCAGATGCTGGTTTACACCGAAGACAGACACAAAAAGCTGGAGATGGAAATGAACCTTTCCGTGATCATCGTTGATTGGCTATATTTAAGAGGGAGTTAGATGTGGCCCATTGTGACTAAAGGGATCAGGGGGTATGGAGAGAAGGCAGGTACAGGATACTGAGTTGGATGATCAGCCATGATCATATTGAATGGCGGTGCAGGCTCGAAGGGCCGAATGGCCTACTCCTGCACCTATTTTCTATGATTCTATGATACCTTTCATTTTGCATACCCTTTGCATACCTTTCATTTATTTGTTCTACCTTCCTTTTATATCTCTCATTTCCTTCTCCCCTGATTCTCAGTCTGAAGAAAGGCCTGGGCCTGAAACGTCACCTACTCCTTTTCTCCAGAGATGCTGCCTGACCCGCTGAGCTGCTCCAGCTTTTTGTACCTGTACTGTTCCATTCTCTATGTGTTTAGAAATCACACAAGTGTCGCAATTCAAAGATGAAATTTTACTCGGAGGACACAAGAGCAGGAGAGTTTTCAGAAATGGTAATTTAATTTTCAAAAATCTGAGATTTTAAGTAGAGAGAAAAATAGGACCACTCACAATTTTTCTTAAAATATCAGCATCATTCACATATTTTAATCCTGAAACGATCACTCAGTCTGACAGCGCGATTTACCCGGGCACTGTTCCATTTATTCCTTTACATTAAATCAATGGTTATGATATATTGTGTATTAGATTTAAAAGTTTATAACCTGACTCAGTGTTTATCTCTTAAATTAATTATCACTGCATGGGCTTCCTCCAGGTGCACCGGTTTCCTCCCGCATCCCAAAGATGTGTGGGTGTGTAGATTAATGGCCTCTGTAGAATTGTCCCTAATGTGGATGTGAAGGTGGGCTATCATAGTGAATGGGTGATTGATGGTTGTCATGGACTTTGGCAGCCAAAGGGCCAATTTCCAAGCAGCATGGCTGAACTAAACTAAATGGCTTTCGATAGTTAATTTCAGCATTTGATTTTAAAATGTTGTTCTTCCACTTTGAGAGTACATTGTGGGGAACACCACTTGCTTTTCCCTTAGGAGAAATGTTTAGTTTAGTTTAGAGATACAGTGCGGAAACAGGCCCTTCAGCCCACCGAGTCCGCGCCAACCAGTGATCCGAGCACATTAACACTATCCTACGCACACTAGGGACAATTTACACCTATACCAAACCTATTTACCTACAAACCTGCACGTCTTTGGAGTGTGGGAGGAAATCAAAGCTCTCGGAGAAAACCCACGCGGTCACGGGGAGAATGTATGAACTCAGTACAGACAACACCCATGGTTGGAATCGAACCCGGGTCCCTGGCACTGCAACTGCTGCGCTGTTATGTTGGGGAAATGATTTCAATGGTCCAATGACTCTTTATCAGGGCAGATATTCCGATGCATTCACCTGTTCACTGCCAAGGTTTTTTTACTATTTGCCATGACACGATTATATTCGGGGATGGCACTGAACAGGTTATGGTTCACAGATTGTTTAAACCCATTTAATATGTGACTTCAATGTGGTCGTATCACAGCTGTAAGACCAAGACGATAGTTATCAAAGATATGAAGGTAGGTGCAAAATGCTGGAGTAACTCAGTGGGACAGGCAGCATCTCTGGAGAGAATGAATGGGTGATGGTTCGGGTCGAGACCCTTCTTCAGACTGATGTCAGGGGAGTGGGCGGGACAGAGATGGAATGTAGTCAGAGACAGTAAGAATGGTGGGAGAACAGGGAAGGGAGAGGGGATAGAGAGAGAGGGAAAGCAAGGGCTAAGTGAAGTCAGAGAAGTCAATGTTCATACCGCTGGGGTGTAAGCTACCCAAGCGAAATATAAGGTTCTGTTCCTCCATTTTGGACCTCACTCTGACAATGGAGGAGGCCCAGGATGGAAAGGTAAGATTGGGAATGGGAGGGGGAGTTAAAGTAGGTATGTTACCAAACTTACCTTGAGCGGCGCTGCAGCTCTGCCGCTCCCCGTGTGCGTGACTTTGGCGCCTTTCAGAGGGGGGCGTGTTTAAAGTGCTGTTTTTCCACAGACAGGGCAAATCGATCCATGTCGGGCGATTTCGTTGCTGAAGAAAAATCGCTCCGACATTTCGTTGATGAAGGTATTTTTAAATTACGCTAGATTATTTATTGACTAGAGTAATTTAAAAATCATCTTCTAAAGCCGTGAGCGCCGACAACGGGAAGGATTTTACGTAGGGGAGAAAATAAAGTACACAGTTTATTTTTACGTTAAAACTTGTTTTTTAGGAAGCCTTTAATCACATTTTCATGTTGCGAAATGGGGACAAAAAAAATGTATGAACCGGTAGTGTTTTTCATGCTGACTTCACCGCAAACCGCAATGTTCTAATCCACCGCATTCCACTAAAACCCACTCGCTAGTTGATTGAAATGGCCATTAATTTACAGGAATTAAACACTAGATTCCTTCTATTTGGCCTATAAATTCATGAAAATGAGATTTTAAAATCATGTTATATTGTGGATTATTGTGTGAATGTTATTTGGACACTTAGGCAATTAAAAAAAAGTTTATCTTTTCTTAAGAAATGGATAGATGTTTAGATCTAGTAATTGAATTTTGTAATTAGCTACAATTAAGTAACTAACTAATTATATGCTTTAATTTCAGGTCATCCAAGTTTCATATTTGTTTCAGAATGCTTCAATCTATAATAACTGAAAATGTCATTGAGTTCTCTTAATTTTTAAGAAAATTATGGACTTTTGACTGTCCTTGATCACAGCTTTTGAGTTAAGTCAATGGAAAGGCAATGGGGAACAAGATGCTAATTTCTGAGTATGAAAATGGCCATAACCTTTTTAATACTGAAAATATGAAAGTGAATTAGGTGTCAAATTAAACTTCTTTTTATGCTTTATCTGATGGGATAAATTGCAGACTTGATTTTTTTAATCTCAAAATTTTGTAACATTGCTAGTTAAAGTGCTGAGCAAACGGGAGATCAGGTAGGTTAAGACGGACTAAGCGGAGGTGTTCAGCGAAACAATCGCCAAGCCTGAAAAGACTGATTGGGTCCTTGGATGGAATTGAGTGGGGAGGTAAAGGGACAGGTGTTGCATCTCCTGCGGTTGCAAGGGAAAGTAGCTGGGGAGAGGGTGGTTTGGGTGGGAAGGGATGAGTTGACCAGGGAGATGCGGAGGGAACGGTCTCTGCGGAAAGCAGAAAAGGGTGGAGATGGGAAGATGTGGCCAGTAGTGGGATCCCGTTGGAGGTGGCGAGAGTGTTGGAGGATTATATGCTGTATGTGATGGCTGATGGGGTGGAAGGTGAGGACAAGATGGACTCTGTCCTTGTTGCGAATGGAGGCAAGAGGAGCAAGAGCGGAGTTGCTGGATATCGAGGAGATCCTAGTGAAAGCCTCATCTATAATGGAGGAGGGGAACTCCCAATTCCTAAAGAATAATTACACCTCCGATGATCTAGTATGGAAAACCTCATCCTGGGCGCAGATGTGGCGTAGACGGAGGAATTGGGAGTAGGAGATGGAGTCGTTACAGGAACCAGGGTGGGAAGAGGTGTAATCTACAGGATTGCCTTGGAAGTCAGTAGGTTTGTAGTAGATGTCGGCCAATAGTCTGTTTCCTGTGATGGAGACGGTGAGATCCAGAAACGTTAGGGAGATGTTGGAGATTGTCCAAGTGAAACAACAAAGATATTTCAGGATTTGTCAATTTGCTGCATCCAGCTATTATGATGCCTGGGATCCAAATATTTCCAATGGCTGCAATAATGTTGCTTTTATATATAAACACTGGGGAAATAAACATTTCCACCATGTCATCAGAAATATTTTGTCAAAAAAAAACCAGAAAGGGCAAAGATTCGTCATATGGAAAGTTTGTTGTTATCATATAAAAGCGGAAAGAATCTTTTAAGTAAACAAAAGGACACAAAGTTCTGGAACAACTCCATTAATTTGGAGTCCAATAATTGAACTCCAATAATTTAACGACAATAATTTGGGGTGGCATAATGGCACAGTGGTGGAGTTGCTGCCTTCCAGTGGCAGAGACCCAGGTTCAATCCTGACTAAGGATGCTGTCTGTATGGAGTTCTCCCTGTGAGCACATCGGTTTTCTCCGGGTGCTCCAGTTTCCCCCCACATCCCACGTGCAGGTTTGTAGGTTGATTGGTTTTGGTAAATTTATTCCTAGTGTGTAGGATAGTGCTAGTATTTGGGTGATTGTTGGTGGGCCGAAGGGCCTGTTTGCATGCAGTATATCTAAACCTAAAGTCTAATCCTAACTCAGTGGGTCAGGCAGCATCTCTGGAGAACATGAAATGTCAAGACCCGGAACATCATCTATCCATGTGCTCCCAGAGAGGCTGCCTGACCTGCCGAGTTACTCCAACACTGTGTCCTTTTGTGTATTAACCAGCATCTGCGAACTGCTCTCGTTTCTATATTTTAAATGAACAATTCTTATTTGTTGAGATACTCGCAGTTTAATAAGGCAATGGTCCAAGCAAACATTTTCTGCTTGTTTCGCACGTATTGCATATACTGATCATTGTCTGCATGTGATGGACTAATCTGGGGGCTATTGGAATGTGCTGTCAGATGGGAAATCAGTGCTTCAGAAGTGCAGACATTACAATCACATGGCACTCTGCTTATTAACAGAGGCAGGGAGTGATGCTGCAGTACTCTTTACTGGGATATTATTTTAGAGAAAAATAGCTCTAAGAATGGAGTATGACAGCACGGTGACAGATGAGAGACATTGAAGAAGAGTGGAATATTTAGTCTATTTCTCTTGTGAGGGGGAAAAAAATGACTTCAAAGTTCACTCCTGTTCCTGTCTATATTTTGTCTATTGCTCAGAAAAGTGAGATTCATAAACAGTGTAATGCAGTTTTTGAGTTCATTGACTTTTAAAATTTGAAGTTGGGGAGTCTGGCTCACAATGTGTTTTCTCTTCGGAATTGGATCAGACCTGTTCAGTTTACCATTTCCCTTGAAGCAAAGCACATACATCTCATCTTTTCTGCAGACTTGAGTTTGAAGAGTCTGGTGCCACACCAAAACAATTGAGTTCAGTTTAGTTTCGAGGGAGAGCGTGTACACAAGCCCTTCGGTCCACCGAGCCCGCGCCGACTGGTAATCCCCGTCTCACCAGCACTATCCTACACATTAGGGACAACTTAAGTCCCTGTCCCACTTATGTGTCCTTGGCACGCTAATTACGCGACCTTGTGACCACGTTGAGGCCCGACGGTCCCGCGATGGTCGCACGCGTCTTCATGCGCCCGCACAGCCGTCTGGAGCAAGTAATGTCATTTGAAGATGGACACAAAATGCAGGAGTAACTCAGCGGGACAGGCAGCATCTCTGGAGAGAAGCAATGGGTGATGTTTCGGGTCGAGACCCTTCTTCAGTCTGAAAGAAGGGTCTTGTCCCGAAACATCATCCATTCCTTCTCTCCAGAGATGCTGCCGGTCCCGCTGAGTTACTCCAGCATTTTGTGTCTATCTTCAATTTTCTTGGCCCTGCTCTGGGAGTAGAAGTGGGGGCGGACCGGATCCACAACGGCCATCAGCCCCAGGCCGAGCTCGGCGATCGTTTGCCTGCTTCTGCTGCTGTAGGAGGTGAGACGTTGCGTCGCGCCAGGGTCTTGGGCCTGTCCCACTTTGGCCGTCAGTTACGCGACAGGCCGGTGGCTTGCGAGGATTTAGTTCACTACAAAATTTCGGAGCGCCGCACGATACCGCGCACAACTCCATACCCCTCCGCGCTTCTCAGTGGGACCGGCCCCGCGCGGCCGCACAATGCCCATGCACCTCAACGCGACGCCGAGGTTGCGTAATTTGCGAGCCAAGGACACATAAGTGGGACAGGGCCTTTACAATTTTACTGAAACCAATTAACCTTCAAACCTCTGGAGGAGGAAACCAGTGCACCTGGGAAAAATCCATGCAGTCACAGGGAGAACGCACAAACTCCCTACTGACAGTACCTGCAGTCTGGATGGAACCTGAGTCTCTGGCGCTGTAAGGCAGCAACTATGCCGCTGTGCCATTGTGCCACCCCCAATTGCTGGAGCCACATTCATGTCCTAACGTTCAGTGTGGTTCTTTTCGGAAGCGAAGAAAATTTGGTGCATGGGTTAAAATACTGGCACGTGGCGGCACTGTGACACAGCTGATAGAGCAGCCGCCTCACAGCACCAGAGACTCGGGTTCGAACCCGACCTCGGGTGCTATCTGTGTTTGGTGTTTGGGTGTTCTCCCTGTGACCACATAGGTTTCCTTCAGCTGCGTCGGTTTCCTCCCACATATTAATTTAGTTTCGAGATACAGCATTGAAACAGGTCCTTTGGTTGGGATGTGATCTTATAGAGTTGGATACAATCATGAGGGGAATAGATAGGGTGAATGCACAGAGAATTTTCCCAGGGTAGTGGAATCAAGAACCTGAGGGGTTAATTTTCAGGTGAGAGGGAAAAACAATAGGAATCAGGGGAAGTGGGGGGGGGGGGGGGGGGCGCAATGTTTTACACTATGGGTGATCAGTAGATGGAATGTGTTGACAGAGGAGGTATTTGGGGCAGGTGTAATAAGAAGTTTTAAAAGACATTTAAACAGGTATATGAATAGTGAAGGTTTAGAGAGGGATGGGCCACATGCAGGTTAATAGGACTAGCATTGATGAGGTATCTTGGTCGGCAATGCACAAGTTGAGCCGAAGGGAATATTTCTGTTCTGCATGATTCAATGACTCTGGTTTTAATACCAACAACCCTTTGTGTTGCTACCATCAGTCAATCACCCCAGCATGATCATTTCCCGAACCTGACATCCTTGCGGTCTTTGCCTGAGATCAGCAATTAGAATCATAGAGTCTACTACCATTGGTATTAATGCATTAGTAATTGCATTACCGCGCATCAATTGCATGTAGTACTACTAATACATGGTAATACCACAAGTCTACCACCCGTATACACACTAGGGGACATTTACAGTGGCCAATTAACCAATTATGGCCATACAATGTGGGAACAGGCCCAACTTGCCCACAGCGACCAACATGCCCCATCTACACTAGTTCCACTTGCTTGCATTTGGCCCATATCCCTCTAAATCTATCCTATCCATGCACATTTCTAAATGTTTCTTAAACATTGTGTAAGTACCTGCCTCAGGCAGCTCGTTCCATACACCCACCACCCTTTGCATAAAAACAGTTACCCCTCAGGTTCCTATTAAATCTTTCTCCCCCTCACCTTAAACCTATGTCCTCTGGTTCTCAATTCCCTTCTTCTGGGCTAGAAACTAGGCTTCATTTACCCAATCTACTCATCTCATGATTTTGTAAACCTCTATAAGATCACCCCTCATCATCCTGTGCTCCCAGCCTACTCAACCTCTCCCTAATGCCCAGTCGTTCGGGTCCTGGCAACATCCTCGTAAATCGTCTCTGCACCCTTTCCAGCTTGACAACATCTTCCCAATCACATGGTGCCCAGAACTGAGCACAATATTCTAAATGCGGCCTCACCAACGTCTTATATAACTGTAACATGACCTCCCTCCTTCTATACTCAATACTCTGACTGATGACCGAAGGCCAATTAATGGTAAACGAGGAACAGAGCTGCATTGATGGTGTTTGCACAGGAGGAACTGGGTTGAGATTTTTAGTAAAACAAGAAAATGCAGATGCTGGTTTATGAGAAAAAAAGACACACTGTGCTGGAGTAGCTCAGCGTGTCAGGAGTTCATGGATAAGCGGTGTGTTGGGCTGAGACCCTTCTTCGCACTCAGAGATTGAGTCTTTCCTTGACACAGCTGACAGTATCAACTTTTATCACATTAATCTGGATTTGTTTACAGATCCCAGCAATCAAAAGCTGGCATCTTTCCCACACTGCTACCCTGATTTCATTTGCCTCATTTCAAACATATGTATTGCTAATCATTCAGACATGCTAACGAGATTTTGACCTGAGAAGCTGATGTGTGCAAATGGGGATTGCTGTCACATTTTACATCCTCATCCACATATTCCACACATCTGTTTATTGATCTGTAGATTTTATTCTCTCTGGCAGCAGCTGCTATTTATTGTGAGCGTAGTGTTCTTTTGTCTGGTCGATTAGCTAGATCTCTGCCAGTTTCCTGCCATTTTACATTCATTGCGCTGCATTCATTTCGAGTTCATCTTTGTTGATCGTATTAGCAGTGAACTGTCCATACCTCGTGTTGTCTACCTTGATGCAACCTGTAGCCCCTCCATTGTAAGTGGGGCACCATCAATGCTGAACATGCGGTATGATACACAAAGGATACAGCACGGAAACAAGCCCTTCGGCCCACCGAGTCCATGCCGCCCATTGATCAACTGTTAACATTAGTTCTATGTTATTCCACTTTCATATCCACTCTCTACACACTGGGGGACATTCTGCAAAGGCCAATTAACCTACAAACACCCTGCATGTCTTTGAAATGTGGGGGAAAACGGAAGCACCTAAGAGAAATTGACACGGTTGCAGGGAGAACGTGCAATCTCCACATAGACAGCAGCCGAGATTAGGATCGAACCCGGGTCTCTGGGCCCGTGAGGCAGCAACTCTACCAGCTGCACCACAGTGCCGCCCTAGGGCACTGTCCAATTCATCTCTACCCCATTAGATTTTGTTTATACAACTGATGCTCAACAATGTTGGGAGGGAAAGATAGATCAGCCATGGTTGAATGGCAGTCGGCTCTGGGCCGAATGGCCTACTTCTACTCCTATGACTCATGAACCTATAATGTTCTGCATTCTGTATCTTTCCCTGCTCTATCTATTGTAGTTGAGTTTAACTGGATTATTTTCATGCACATTATTCTCTCATCTGTTTGGACAGTCTGCAAAACAAAGCTTTTCATTGTAGCTCGGTACACGTGACAGTAGTGAATCTGAACAGAAGGCTGGACAAGCATACGATGAAGTGGTTATCGTGGATCGCACTGATAAATCTCATGGAGGGGAAATGGGTTCAAATGGAGCAGTGATGCAGAATGGCCTGTTCCAAGCCCAAGGTTGCCTATGTAATGCCTTGTTGCCAACTGTGGTTTTTCACTCTGCCATTGTTATCCACAGCACCAAACAGACCACAACTTTCCAATCCATATTCACCTAAGTTAATTGGGGGGTTATAAACTGCTGATGAAGCTTAATATATCTGCACAACAATAGCAAGGTAAAACACGAAGGAAGCTGAAAAAAATGGCATTGAACAAAATTACAAAATAATATTTTAAATTTCTTGTCCCAATAACGGTACCTTTGACCCTGACTCTCAGTCTGAAGAAGGGTCTCGACCCGAAACATCGCCTATTCCTTTTCTCCAGCTGCTGCCGGACCCGCTGAGTTACTCCAGGTTTTTGTGCCTGTCAACGGCACCTTTCATGTCGTCAGAATAGTTCTTGCCGCGTCAGCAACAATGACATGTTAAATCACTGTGCTATCTTTTTCTGGAAATTTGATTTTACTTAGACGTGGCACTTTTTACCCGTGATCATGCTGCTGGCTCATATCAGAGATATTTTGAGGAGAAGGCAATTGGAGGGAGGCAATTTCAATGGAAATGGCACACAGTCCCTATTTCCTCAGCAGTACTGGTGCTTAATGTTTTATTGTGCTCTTCTGTAGGTCTGAGCTGACAGATGTTAAACTGACTTCCCTGCACAGCGCACTAGCTGTAATTTGATTGCCACGTAGCTGTTGTTTTTGATTCTCAGAAGAATTGGCTCGAATAACTTAGAAAGGAAAGACACTGCTCTCTGCTGGGCTGTGGACAGAAGTACTCTGACTGTCAACACGGTCCCTTCCTGATGTTGGAAGCACATTTGGACGAGCAAGGGTAACAACGTCTCACCTAATAGTCTAGTTTAGTTTATTATTGTCACGGGTGGCGAGGTGCAGTGAGAAGTTTTTTGTTGCGTGCAGTCCAGTCAGTGGAAAGACCCTACATGGTTACAATCAACCCGTCCACAGTGTACAGATAGAGGATAAAGGGAATAATGTTTGGTGCGGGGTAAAGACCAATTAAAGACAAAACCAAAGGTTTCAAATGAGGTGGATGGTAGCTCGGGACCACTCTGGTTGGGGATGGGATGGTTCAGTTGTCTGATAACAGTATATTGCACTTATTTTGTTTCACTCAGTGAGTTCAGTTAAACACCTTTTGTGTTGAGATCCAACACTTTTTCGAAATGCTGAGGGAACTCAGCGGGTCAGGCAGCATCTCCGGAGAAAAAGAATAGGTTGCGTTTTGGGTCGCAACCTTTCTTCAGACTGAAAGTAGGGTTCTGGCCCGAAAACGTCACCTGTCCATTTTCTCCATAGGTGCTGCCTGACCTGCTAAGTTACTCCAGCATTTTCTGTCTTATCTTCTGTGTAAACTAGCATCTGCAGTTCCTTCCTACGTGTGACATGAAACCTGTAATGAATGTACAAATCTCCAAGGCAGCTTTCTTTTCAACAATCATCATCATTCTTGCAATGTGTCCCCTTAAGGGAAATATGCAAGTTTTCTCAAGTTGAGTAATTCATTCAGTTGAAATAATTAAAAACTGTTTACCATTATGCTATTATGCTTCCAAAGCAGGTCCTAAATGCAAAGTTTGATATGAAGGGGCATTTGATGTACAGAGAGGAAATAGTGACAATTAAATGCAAAACTTATTCTGCACCTTGAGTCCAAGACCACTTGCCTTACTTGTAGGTAGCTGATCCACTCTCATTTACATTTAGACTTTGCTCGAGATACAGCATGGAAATAGGCCCTTTGGCCCACGGAGTCCATGCTGACCAGCAAACACCCTGCACACTAGCACTATCCTACACATTAGGGTGAATTTACAATTTTCAGAAGCCAATTAACCTACAAACATTTACGTTTTTGAGGTGTGGGAGGAAACCAGTGCACCCGGAGAAAACCCATGCGGTCACTGTGAGAGGGTGTAAACTCCGTACAGACAGTCGGGATTGAACCCGGGTCTCTGGCGCTGTAAGGCAGCAACTCTACCGCTGCACCACTGTGCCGCCCACTTTAAAAAAATTAAAACGGCTCGAAATCAAAATAAATGCCACATTAATTCAATTCCAGATTGTAGCACATTTGATTTATTGGGATATAACATCAAAAATAATTCACATACTTTTCCTTGAGGGACACATTGCATTAATGATGATTTCTGTTTTAAAATGAAAGTTGCCTTGGAGACTTGTATATTTGAAGTCATGCTTGATAAAAAGGGAAATGCATTAAAAAATTCTTGACGTTCAAGACGTCGTAAAACACGGAAACAGGCCCTTCGGCCGAACCGACCGAGATGCCCCAGCTATGCTATCCCACCTGCTCGCTTTTGGCCCATATCCCTCGGAACTGTTCCTATCCATGTACCTGTCCAGGTGTCTATTAAATGTTGTGATGGTACCTGCCTCAACTATATTCTGACAGCTCGTTCCATGTACCCACCACCTTCTGAGTGAAGTTGCCCCTCAGGTTCTAAATAAAACACTTTCCCCTCTCACTTTAAACATGTCCGATGGTTCTTGAATGCCCTACTCGGGGTAAAAGATTCTGTGCCTTCATCCTATCAGTCCAAAAAAATCATAGTTCACCTGAGAATTGTCGCAAAATTGGTTTTATATGACAGTGGTGTTCAGTAACGATGAATCAACAGCAGCCCATTAATGACAACACTTGCCTGGAATAGATACAAAACAGAGAGAGGAAAGTGAAAATGTCGCAATCATTTTTACTGTGGCTGGGATGTTGGCTTCAAAATTAGCGATGGTGAGATTTAGGGCATTTGTTTTCATTTGGATCGGGGTCTGCAATGAAATATCTTGACATCTCACAAACTAATCATTATTATCGTTTAACTGTGGTTGGAAAATGTATTTGTCTTGCAAACGTTGTTATAATTGTAGCAAATTAGATAGATGTGTAATTGTACCCTCTATAATGGACTGTAATTACATTTTAGCATACAGAAGTGTTCTTTTTCACACTGCTATAAGCAAAGGTTTTTTTTTCTTATGAGGATGTTTTGTGCGTAGTTAGCCATCTCAATGATGTGTTTCTCGTTTGTAGGACTATAAGACAGAGTGGAACTAGAGTGTGGACAAAGACAATCCTGCTGTGAGTATGTTAATACTAAATATTTACATGGGAAATCTGTCTCTCGCAGTGTGAATGTGGAGTTTTCTGGGCAGTGTGTTGGAATGTTATTGGGAACCTGCCAGCCATGGTTAATAGTGTGGCGATTTAACAGTATAGTTCTTTTTTTTTTAAGAGAAAATGTATGTTCTATCCTGAATGGCAATGTTGTTGTGTTTAAAACAGCATGTTCTGGTTAATTTACATTTAGAAAAATCATTGCTAGTCTTTGTAAAAGAGCATTTATTTTTGATTTATTATTTTGTTCATTGCTTATGACATGGTTATAAAAGAATAATAGACTAAATGTTTTGGAGAAGTAGTGTTAATTTGTTAATATACTCCTTTGTCAGAGATGAGCTACTTAATCTATTTTTACCTGTTTCTATGGTAACAATATTTTATTTACAGTATTTTCTGCTCCTGCTTGACATTGTCATTCTGACTTGAGAATTAAGTAGATTGTTCTTACAGGAGAGTTGACTGATAATGGAATGAATATATCAAAGACAGGACAATACTTGACCAAGTTCATGAGGTTAACCTTTGCTCTCCCTCAGATATTTATTACTTTGTCTGGATCTTCTTTCCGCTTATTGAAATTCTGTTTGAATCTGTGGCACCGTGGGTTCTACTCTTTTCTTTCTAAATCCAGATGAATTTATTTCTTCAGTGTTATTTCTCATCCAATGGATTTGATATTGAAAAGGCTCAGATGGAGAGGGCTTTGGCCAGAAATTGAGGTGGAGATGAATTCAAATCGATTACAGATAAGGAGGTAGCGATAAGTCCTGATGGAATAGGATTGGAATAAATGGATTTCCCCGAGTTAGAAATAAGAGGATGATAATAAATTCAGGTGTGCCAAGAATGGCAATGTTTGCGTTTCATCAGTCACTTATGCTGAATTGCAAATTATTAAACGATAAGGGTTTAAAGATCCTTTCTTAGCAGAAATAGTCGGAAAATTAATTTTGGTCATATTGAATACAATGTCAATTCCCTTTATATGTTGCTCAGATTTGATTGCCTAACTTGGGATGCATTTGGTACTCGCCTATATTGATACGCTTATCTACTGTACCGACACATCCCAAGGGTACAAAGCCAAAAAGAAGCCTAACTGATTCTAGCGGCGTTGTCCCGCGGAAATTTATGAAATATATGTACAGAGAAGTACATATATGTACAGAGAAGCCCAACACTCTGACAACACACATAAATGTGCTGAAGTTTCTTCCAGCTCTTGTTTGCTTGTGTTCATCTCTTTAGCACTTTGTTTTAGTTTTTTTTTATTACCTGTATATTTCAACACCAATGACTTTCAGAAACGGATAGATTTGATCACAGCTAATCAAATACCATACACCGCTGGGCTTGGGCGATCTTTAGAAATGCCATCTCTACTCTGGTGTTTTACTTTAACTTAAACTGCTTATATTGGCTGGCAATGTTATACTCTCAAAGGAACTGAAAAAGATCAATAAAGACCATTCAATGAAGAGCATTTGTAAACTGTTCTCTGGGCTCTTGGCGTCTACTGAAGGAACGTCATCTTTGGCTACCATTCCAAGTCTAGCTTCAGTTTGTTTCCAATCTGATCTGCATCTCTTTCTTCACTGTGGCTTTTTCTTAATAAGTGCATGTTGGTGGGGCTATTCTAACAAGGTTGTGGGATGAGTCAAGTGGGGCAGATTCCATTGGGCGGGGTGCGATGGGATGCTCTTGACTCTTCGGATGTACAGTAGCACCTCAGCACTCGCATTTAAGCATGTGTGGAACTAAAAAAGTTACACGTTCCAACCCGTTTTTGGTTGCAAAGTGGCCCATCTAAAGTTAGGTATTCTTTCAACTCTTTTTGGAAGTTGGGTAAGTTTAATTGCCTCATCGTGCCATGCTGCGATGTTCACATCAAAACATGAATGCAATTGGTAATGTTATCACTGCAGTATTACCAGATACTAACAGAAGATTGCCTGGGAATTCTAGATACTGATTCTATTTAGCTTCTGGTCTAAATTTCAGCTTCCAAATGCTTGCAGTAAAATATTGTTTATTTCGAATAGGTAACATCTCATCAAATGTAGAATAATCTTTAAACCTACCTTCTTGGTCAGGGGAGAATAAAGAAATATGATCTCAATAATTATATCTAACAAGGTAATGTATTAAGAAGATAATCAGTGTCAGGCTTTCTTAAGCAGCAATACAATGCATTAATGTTCCAATAGATTTGAATTAGCATTGGTTAGATTTAATGGCAATTAGATCAGTAATGTTAATGTCGCTTGTCCAGGTTTTTGTAGGCAGGTTGTGACCAAGATACAAGCAGAAAAATACAGCAACATCCTACGTCTTGGCCAATAGCTGGTGATGTGATCCACAGTGTGGATCTCATGTCCACAGTTCTGCAGGGATAGATTTGAATTTCAAGCGGTACAGTAGCGCAGCAGTAGAGTTGCTGCCTTACAAGAGTTCAATCCTATCTTTGGATGCTGTTGGTACGGAGTTTGTACGTTCTCCCTGTGAAAGCATGGGTTATCTCTGGGTGCTCCAGTTTCCTCCCACACTCCAAAGACGTATGGGTTTGTAGTTTAATTGGCTTTGGTAAAAATTGTAAATCGGCCCTAGTATGTTGGATAGTGTTAGTGTACGGGGTGATCGCTGGTCAGCGCGGACTTGGTTTGCTGTAGGGCCTATTTCTGCACCTTTTATATGTCTAATGACTAAAGTGTGTGGTGAAGGTGTCCACTCCGCACTCATGGGTAACCTTGACTACACAATCACCATGGAAGATTCAAGGAATTTTCATGGAATCAATAACTGGCTGCATATTGGAGATGTTATTCTGCCTCAGCTTCTCATTCTTGGGCCCCTTGCTGTAGATTGTTGATTGGATTATCATGCTTTCTTGAGCTGCTGAAAGGCTCGTGATTTGGAGCTCGAGCTTTCGAAAGACATTCTTCATTGCTAGTATTGTTTGCGGATCTTTGCAGTGCAGGGTTGGGTGGGTGGTGGGACACGAGGGAGCACAATCACACAGTCAGTGATGGAACACCACATTGGCTTTTATCATTTGAGGATAGAATTGCTCACAACGTTAACAGATCCTGGCTGATCCATTCATGCATCAGGTAAACTAGTACATTAGTATCCAAGTGCTGTTTAATTACAAGACATCTATTAGGTTCAGGAGCCGAGTAGGGCCTAATAAGATTATACCCATTAGGCTTAATCATCCTGAACCTAATGGGATTTTTCCAAGAAGCCTCTTTCACGAAAGTATGTTAGATCCAATAGTTTACCGCTCCAGTGCATTCACTCGTCAAATTTCCAAACTTTGTTGGAAAATAATAGTTTAGCTTTACTTTTTCCTCTCCGTTACCCATCCCAAATGGTTGAAGAAAGGTCATCCTTTAGATTGGGCCTTCCAAGCTAATTTGCCCAGGGTTCTCCAAAACAGCTTCAGTGCACTTAGACAGGTTGGGCGTCTGGGCAAGTAGGAGATAGAATATAGTGTAGTAAAGTGTGGAGTCATGCATTTTGGTAGCAGCTGTAAAGGTGTAGACTACTTTCTAAATGGGGAGAGATTCCAGAAATTGGTGCAAAGGGATTTGGGAGTGCTGGTGCAGGACTTCGAAAAAGTTAATTTGCAAATCGAATTGGTGGTAAGGAAAGCAAACACAATGCTGGCAATTATTTCAAGAAGGATAGAATACAAAAACAGGAATGCAATGCTGAGCCTCTATAAGCACTGGTCAGACCACATTTGGAGCAATTTTGGGCACCATATCGGATGGAAGGCTAGCTGGCTCTGGAGAGAGTTTAGAGGAGGTTTACAAAATGATCGCACGAATGAGTAGGTTAGCATATGATGAGCGTTTGATGGCACTGGGCCTGTACCCGCTGGAGTTTAGTAAGACGAGAGGGGAACCTCATTGAAATTTAGCAAATAGTGAAAGGCTTGGTCGGAGTGGATGTGGAGTGGATGTTTCCACTAGTTGCAGAGTCTGGGACTAGAGATCATAGCCTCGGAATTAAAGGATGTTTCTTTTGGAAGGAGATGAGGAATAATTTCTTCAGTCAGATGGTGGTAAATCAGTGGAATTCTTTGCCACAGAATGCTGTGGAAGCCGTTAATGGATATTTGCAAGGAAGAGATAGTCTGTAGAAGGGTCTTGACCCAAAACGTCACCCTTTCCTTCTCTCCAGAGATGTTGCTTGTCCCACTGAGTTACTCTGGCTTTATGTGTCTATCTTCAGTTTAAACCAGCAACTGCAGTTCCTTCTTACACATACGGAGATTCTTGATTAGTATGGGTGTCAGGAATTATGAGGAGAAAACAAGAGAATAGGGTTAGGAGGAAGAGATAGATCAACAATTATTGAATGGCGGAGCAAACTTGGTGGGTCGAATGGCTTAATTCAGCTCCTATCACTTAGGACCCATGACCTTCTCAAAAACGAGAAGGCAGATGCGGGAGTTTTGACCAAAAAAATCAAACTGCTGGAGGATCTCACTGGGAAGTTTCTGCGAGTTCCTCCAGCAGTTTGCTTTTTTGGAACTGGGATGATGTTCCCAGCAAGTTCCTCCATCAGTATGATTTGTGTTCACATCTCAGACAACTGACATGATGGGACTCACAATGCAGCTCCTCAACTAAATCGTTCGAGAAGACTCCCACAGCATCAACTTTTAGATAGGCAGATTGATGTCAGGTGAATGTTTGTGATCAACTTCAGGAAGCAAAATGATACACATATCCCGGTAGCATTGACGATAGTGGCGTAGAGATGCTGGTTGAAAGCTTCAATTTCTTAGGAATAACTATCACCAGCAATGTGTCCAGGACTGGCCATATTGAAGCAATGGTAAGAAAAGCACCCAACTCCTCTACTTCCTTAGAAGTCTTAGGAAGTTTGGCATGTTCCCAGCAAACCTCACCAAATTCTACCGATGCGCTGCAGAAAGCATTTTACCCGGTTGCATCACAGCCTAGTTTGTGAACAGCTCCGACAAAGACCTCAAGAAACTGCAGAGTTGTGGACGTAGCCTAGGCCACATGCAAACCAATCTCATTCCATGGACTCCATCTACACGCTGCCTCGGCAAGGCCGCCAGCATAATCAAGGACTAGTCTCACTCAGAATGATTGAAAGATACAGCATGGAGACACACTGAGTCCACGCCGACCATCCATCACCTGTTTGCACTAGTTCTATGTTATCCCTCTTTCGCCTCCACTCCCAACACACTCAGGGCAATTTACAGAGGACAATTAACCCACAAACCCACACATCTTAGGGATGTCGCTGGTAGCTGGAGCACCCGGAGGAAACCCACGTGGTCAGTAGGGTAAAATGACAACCCTCAACCGCTTGAGGACAGGCATCGGACGCTATGGAGTAGCGATGGAGAGGTGGGGCCTCGTGGACAGCGCCACCTGCGAGTGTGGGACCCAACACACACAGTGGAGCACATCGTCACCAGTTGCCCCAAACACCGGCCACCGAACGGTGAACGAGGTCTGATTGACCTGGATGATGACACGTTGGCCTGGCTCGCCTCAACGGAGCTGCAGGTCTAAAAGACATACGACAGAAGAAGAAGAAGAAGGGTAAAGTGCAAAGTCCACAAAGACAGCACCCGAGGTCAGGATCAAAGCAGGGAGTTTGACCAGAACGATGCCTATGTCTCTGTGTGGGCAAAAGCAATGGATGGTAAAATTTTTACACAGTGAGTGGGTGGGTGCCTGGAATGTGCTGCTGGGGATGGTGGTGGCCATTACGATAGTGACATTTAGGAGGCTTCTAGATAGGTGCATGGATGTGCAGGGAATGGAGGGATATGGATCATGTGCAGGCAAATGAGCTTAGTTTAACTTGATATTATGTTTGGCACAGACATGGTGGATGAAGGGACTGTTGTTGTGCTGTACTGTTCTATGTGCTCCTTCCGTTCAATGCTGATGTGCAAAATCTGAAAATGTGGTTTGAGCCCAAATGCCTCAGGTGATAATGGTAGCAGCCAAACCTAGATGACAAATGGCTCAGTTACTCTAAGTGTGTATCATATTTACATTACCGTCTGCTTAGCCCTCCATGTTTATGAGACCCTGTTTAATAGATGGTTACGAAGGAACATAGTGTGCTTTTAGGGTAAATTTATATTCGGAAAATAAGACCACATACGATAAATTAATTGAAGTCTCGAGAGCGTTGTTTTCCTGCTGATGAACGTGGATTATTACTTCATTTTCTTCAGAACTGTCTACTCACTTAATCATACCGAGGTTATCATCTTCTCAGTGGAATACTCTTGGATGTAACTTTGATCCTAATGTTTAAAGAATATATCCATAATTTTCAGACATTTTGCCTTCATCTAATTATCTTTTGCCTGTAACATGACACAAACTACTGTAATTAGACACTTGAGGGTTTATTTTAATATAATCCGGATGAACTTCATGTTTGATAAGGTTAAACAAATCTGGCCAAGGTTTGTGAGAGGTTAGAGGCCATGCAACTGGGAGTTCTGTACCTTCCTGAGAGTTATTAACTACTGTAGTAACAAGAATCATTTGAGATCTTTCTAACTGCCTTTCCTCTTGTGCACTCTCCAATAGTTCAACGTTTCAATGCATTCGCCCACTGTTAATTGTACTAATGTGAACTCTCACAATATAGTTTAGTTTAGAGATACAGAAAGGATACAGGCCCTTCGACCCACTGAGCCCACACTGACCAGTGATCCCCAGACATTAACGCTATCCCACACCAATGAGGAACAATTTTACATTTATTCCAAGCCAATGACCCTACAAACCTGTATGTCTTTGTAGTGTGGGAGGAAACTGAAGTCTCGGAGAAAACCCACGCAGGTCACGGGGAAAACGTACAAACTCCGTACAGACAGCACCCCATAGTCGGGATTGAACCCGAGTCTCTGGCGCTTCAGGCGCTGTAAGGCAGCAACTCTACCGCTGCGCCACCGTGCCGCCCCAAATTGTCAATTGTCAACTGCAAGGTATATTGTTTAATTTTTTTTTTTAAAGACACAAAGTGCTGGAGTAACTCAGTGGCAGGCAGCATCCCTGGAGAACATGGAACTACAGATACACTTTTACAAAAATAAAGACACAAAGTGCCGGAGTAACTCAGCGGGTCAGGCAGCATCTCAGGAGAAAATGGATAGGTGACGTTTTGGCATCAGGACCCTTCTTAAGACGTCGCCTATCCATGTTCTCCAGAGATGCTGCCTGACTTGCTGAGTTACTCCAGTTTTTTGTGTCCTTTTTTGTAAACAAACATTTACAGGTCCTTGTTTCTACATTTCAATGTATTTATGATAATAAAGAAAACAAAATATCAATCCATTCTATCCAATATCGGAGAGCTTAATGATAATTTTATTGGCCAGTTCCTTATGGTTGACTTCCATTGAATTTTCAATCTAAATGATGTCAGCAATACTTGTAAAAATCTGGTCCAGTCCCATTTACCTCAATGAATGAAGTACTTTAGCTTCTTGATTTAATTAGTAGCTGTGTTAATTTGATGTGGATGGTATGTTTTCCAATTAATATATTGTTATGATGGATAGCCAAGCATAATTATGTTTTCCCAATACTATCCATAAGGTTCATGATCAGCTGCTTCCTTGTGGAACTGCATGCTGAGGTACCTTGGAACTAAGTGTAAAAAGCAGTTAAATCTGGTTGTGATTTCTTCTGTAAGCTGCTGTTAGTTTCAACTGGAGGGCTTGGTTTGACCTTAAACATCCAGAACACAGTTTGATTGTGCTAAAAGACACTTCTCTGCCTCAAAGTGATGTTATTTTATATATATTTGAAGATGGCCACGCCGTTGTGCTTGGCTGCCTGTCGTCTCCCGTCTAGACAAAGCCCCGAACAAAGCCACCTCAACCGTCCGTATGGCCTGCAGTCAATCCTGGTCTACGGACGACAAACACTCCTGGACATCCGTGCCTCGGTCGTCGAGGTCTTCATCCGAGGCCCCGGACTGAGCCCTGGATTGAGCCCTGGACTGAGCCCCGGGCTGAGCTCTGGACCAAGCCCCGGACCAAGCCCCAGACACAGCCCCGTCAAAGCCCCGGACAAGGCTTCCTCTACTGTTCGATCCTCGCTCGGCTCCCGGTGGGTGTACAGGCCCGGCCTTGCGGCCGCCGCCACACACGCGGTGCCAGGAGGAGGAGTAAACGCGGGCGCCCTGGAAAAGTTGAAAAATCTCGCCCGCGCCCGTTCAACATCAGCTTACCTTGCACTGCGCTGCGAAGACGGATCTGGTCGGCCCTTCCGCTCCATCCATCCATCCAGGTATGTCGGTCATTCCGGTCTCCGCGTGCTCCCAGCCACGCCCTGTGTGAAGCGCAGCGGCGTGCTCTCCCTGAACCTCCGCCCACTGCCGTGGGAGCCGCTAACGGACCACAACTTACCTGTAGTCCCTGCTAAAGTGGCCCTGATCAAAGCGAGATCCTTGCTGAACAAAACCTTCATCCTCAACGATTTCTTCACCGCACGTGGATTGGACTTCCGACTGATCACAGAAACCTGGCTTAATCCTGGTGAGCTTGCTCCACTTGTGGAACTCTGTCCTGAAAATTGTAACTTTTTCAGCTCGCCTAGGCTCTCCGATCGCGGTGGGGACCTAGCCACTGTGTTTTAAGAAACATTTCAACTGCCGCCTCCTGAACGCTGATCATTTCTCCAGTTTTGAACGTCAACTTATTATAGTTGGTCTTATTTGTCCATTTTTAATTGTTCTAGTGTATCGCCCACCTAAAATGCATAAGGACTTTATCTCACAATTTGGTGATCTCATCGCTAGCTTGTTGCCCAAATTTGACCGGGTCCTGATTGTTGGTGACTTTAACATTCATGTCTGCTGTCCCACTAAACCTCTTGTGATGAATTCATGAACCTGGTTGAGTCCTTTAATACTCACGAATGGACCCACGAATGGACCCACACACAAACTTGGCCATACACTCGACCTGGTGCTATCGTCTGGTCTCCCAATCTGCAATACAGAAATTATTGATGCTTGTCTGTCTGATCATAGTGCAATTATCTTCGATGCATCTCTGCCTTTCTCTCCCTCAAAATCCCATCTCCCTGCTCGCTGCTCCCTCTCCGTAAACTCATCGACTGCCAGTCATTTCTCTGAGGCTCTCATAGCTTCCCCCGACATCTGCACCATCGAGGCATCTCCCCTCCATCTCAGCACTGACAACCTAATTTCTCTATTCAACACCACTTGCTCTTCTATCCTGGATTCTGTTGTTCCTCTTAAAATGAAAAAGCCTAAGCCTAAAAGCTGGCCCTGGCTCAATGACACCACCAGAGCCCTAAGAAGAGAATGCAGAAAATCAGAACAGAAGTATAAATCTGATAAGCTTCAAATTGCCTTTGAACTTCTGAGAAACAATCTTCTCAAATACCAGGAACCAGTAAAGTCTGCGAGAACACAATACTTTTCCGACCTCTTTTTGAAAAATGCCCATAACTCCAAGGACCTATTTAATACCAATACTTCTATCATATGTCCTGACCCCAGTACCAGCTTAGCTGGGTCCCCTGCTAAGTGTGAAGAATTTACTACTTTCTTTACCAGCAAAGTTAAGAACATCAGAACAAATATTTCCCCTCCCATCCGTGACCTAGCTGTCTCATTGGTCTGTTCTTCGAAATTAGACTGTTTCCAACCGGTTACTCTACCCTCCCTTGTAAACCTGGTCACCACTATGAAACCTACTACCTGCCCCCTTGACGTTGTCCCCTCTGTCCTTCTGAAGGATGTCATTGCTATAGCATGTCCCAGCATCCTCGTCATCATCAACAGTTCTCTGGCCACTGGCATTGTTCCTACCTGCTTCAAGCACGCGGTGGTCCAGCCCCTCCTGAAAGAACCTAACCTAGACCCCACCTTGCCTAGCAACTACAGACCTATTTCCAACTGCCTTTCCTTTCAAAAGTCCTTGAAATGGTCATTTAAATCAACTTATGCCTCATCTTCACCAGAATTCCATCCTGGAAACATTCCAATCAGGTTTCAGGGCCATCACAGCACAGATTCTGCTTTGTTGAAGGTACATAATGACTTACTTCTCACTGTTGACTCCGGCGACTGTGCAATCCTGCTCCTTCTCAACCTCAGCGCAGCATTCGATACAGTCGACCACACCATCCTAATTGACCGTCTCCGGTACGGGGTTGGCATTGGTGGCACTGCCTTGAGCTGGTTCGGCTCCTATCTCAAAGATAGGAATTTCTCTACAAACATAGGTAACTCTTTCTCCTCCCCAGCTAGCCTTTGCTGCGGGGTTCCACAAGGTTCCATCCTTGGCCCCATTCTCTTCTCCCTGTATATGCCACCCTTAGGCCAAGTCATCCAAAGGCACGGCATTTCCTTCCATTGCTATGCAGATGATACACAACTCTATCTCCCCCTAAAGCCCAACAAACGATCAAATCTACTGAACCTTACCCACTGCCTTGAGGATATAAAGTGTTGGATGGCCCAGAACTTCCTCCAACTAAAGGAGAGTAAGTCTGAGGTCATCCTACTCGGTCCATCCTACTCCATCAAATTGATAGCAGGCAGCCTTAGAAGCCTTACCCCATTACTCAAATCTCATGCCAAAAACCTTGGCGTGATATTTGACAAACAAGTCAATGCAGTGGTAAAAGCTAGCTTTTTCCAGCTTCGGACGATAGCTAAAATAAAACAATTCCTCCGATTTGACAACCTCGAAAAGATCATCCACACATTTATCTCTTCCCTAAGGAACAGCATCCCTCTTCCCATCAGTACTGCCCCTCCATCAACTCTTTTAAGTCTAGACTTAAAACTTATTTCTACTCTCAAGCCTTTCTTGAGGTCCTCTGAGGGAGCGCTGTATGTATTTATATATCTATTGTAGATCTATGTACCACTGTTTGTGGCAGGTTAGTACCTGCACTAATGTAAAGCACTTTGTTCAACAAGAATTGTTTTTTAAATGTGCTATAGAAATAAAATTGACTTGACGTAACTTGATATTATATGCATACGCACATTCGGTGGAAATAGATACGATAGCAATGTCTGAGGGGCTTTTAGACAGGCACATGAACGGGCAGGGAATAGAGCAATGTTGATCATGTACAGGTATATGTGCAGTTTAATTGGCATCATAGTTGGCACAGACATTGTGGACCACAGGGTGTTGTTTCCCTCTGTTCCTGCTGTGTATAGCTCTAAGGTAGACAAAAGTGCTGGAGAAACTCAGCGGGTGCGGCAGCATCTATGGAGCGAAGGAAACAGGCAACATAGAAACATAGACATAGTAACATAGAATATAGGTGCAGGAGTAGGCCATTCGGCCCTTTGAGCCAGCACCATCATTCATTGTGATCATGGCTGATCGTCCCCTATCAATAACCCATGCCTGCCTTCTCCCCATATCCCTTGACCTCCACTAGCCCCTACATAGCCCACACTAGCAACGTTTCAGGCCGAAACGCTCTATGTTCTTGGATGCAACAAGACACACAGCCACATAAACGTTAACATAAACATCCACCGCAGTGGATTCCACATTCCTCACTGTGATGGAAGGCAATAAAGTTCAATCTTCTTCCTCTTTGTTCTCCCACGGTCGGGGCAGTCAAACCATCCATATTCGGGGCGATCAAAGTCCCGACAGACGATGATTGAAGCCCCCGTTGGGGTGATCAAAACTCCCACGTCGGAGAGGTTGAAACTCTCCGTGACATGGAGCCCCCGAATCGGCCTCTTCTTACCAGAGACCGCGGGCTTCATGATGATAAAGTCCACAGGCCCCGCGGTTGGAGCTTCGATCCCCGGCAAAGGGATCGCGAGCTCTGCGATGTTAATGTCCCGCAGACTCCCCCGGCTTGGAGCGCCGTGTCGGTCTCCAGGAAAGGCTGCCAACACCACGAAGTTAGGCCGCAGTGGGGACGGAGATCTGGTGCGGAAAAATATTGCATCTCCGTCGAGGTAAGAGATTGAAAAAATGTTTCCCCCAACTCCCCCAAATAAAACAAGCCAAGCATCACTAAAACATACTTTTAACATACTAAACATACTAAAAACCACAAAAAAGAAGAAAGGACAGTGAGTCTGTTGGCGAGGCAGCCACTGCTGGTGGCGCCACCCGGAAGTATTTCTTCCATATCTAGCAAACTCCCCAGCAACGCTCTATCTCCACACAATTTGCCTGTGCACTCCATTGACACCTGTTCCAGTGGACTCATGAGGACCTCATGTATCTCTCACACAATTAAACTGTCTGATCTTAGTACAACTTTATGCTGCAGTCTTTCATATGCCAGTGCGGCATGGTGGCGCAGTGGTAGAGTTGCTGCCTTAGAGCGCCAGAGACCTGGTTCGATTCTGACTACAGGTGCTGTCTGCATGGAATTTGTATGTTCTCCCCATGACCGCGTGCGTTTTCTCTAGATGCTCCAGTTTCCTCCCACACGCCAAAGACATACAAGTGTGTAGGTTAATTTGGTTCTGGTTAAAAAATTAAATTGTCCCCAGTGTGTAGGATAGTGCTAGTGTATGGGGTGATCGCTGGTCGGCATGGGCTTAGATTTTTCGAATGGCCTGTTTCCATGCTGTATCCCTAAACTATATCAATGATTTGGATGAGAACGTACATGGCATGGTTACCAAGCTTGCAGATGACACAAAAGTGGGTGGATTTGTTGATTGCGAAGATGGTTGTCACATATAGCAGCAGGATTTTGGTCAGTGGGCAGGTGTGCTGAAGAATGGTTGATGGAATTTAATGCAGAGAAATGTGAGTTGTTGCATTTTGGGAGCACTAACATGGGCAGAACCTACACACTGTACGGTAGGCCTCTGGCGAGTGTTGTCGAGCAGAGGGATCGCGTACAGGTACATAGTTTCTTTGGAAATGGCATCACAGGTAGAAAGGGTGGTCAAAAAGGCTTTTGGCACATTGGGCTTCATCAGTCAGAGCATTGAGTATAGAAGTTGGGAGGTCATGTTGCAGTTGTATGAGACATTGGTGAGGCCATATTTAAAGTATTGTGCTCAGTTCTGAGCATGTTAGTGGAAAGATGGTGTCAAGCTGGAAACGGTGCAGAGAAGATTAATGAGGATATTGTCAGGCCTCTAGGGCCTGTGCAATAGATAGAGGCTGAGCAAGGACTCTATTCCTTGGAGCGCAGGAGGATGAGGGGTGATTGTGCTTGGATGAGGTATCTTGGTCAGCATAGACGGGTTGGGCAGAAGGGTCTGTTTCCTTGCTGTATATCTCTAGGAATAACGCTGAGGGACAGCAAGTGGTGCAGTGGTAGATTTGCTGAGTCAGCATCAGAAACCCGGGTCCGATTCTGACTACGGGTCCTGTCTGTAAGGAGTTTGTAAGTTCTCTCTGTGACCACTGGGTTGTGTCCAGGTGCTCCGATTTCATCCTACATTCCAAAGACTGGTAGGTTAATTGCCTTCTGTTAATTGTCCCTGGTGTGTAGGATGTCGAAAGCGGTCTAACTTAAAACCAGTGTGCGGGGTGATCGATGGTCAGCACGGACCTGATGGGCCAAAGGGCCAGTTTCCAAGCTGTACCTCTAATCAAACGTTGTTGTTTATTTTACCGCAACATTAGGCTGTTTGTTGTGTTATTTTGTGATCCTCTCCATAATAATGGTTCACAGTTGGTATGTAGCTGAAAGTTAAATCCAGAAGCAAGTAATTACAATCGAGGTTCTGAAAGGCAGACAAAAAAAGTTTTTAAAAAAAGAAACACTTGGATTTTATGCAGCACATTTCCCTGTTATTGAAGTTGGAGGGCACTTGAAGTAGCAAATTACTTCATCACAATGTAGTGAATCATTATGTGGGAACACACACCAGTAAACTACTTCAACCGCATCGTGGAATTAGTAAAGATGTTGAAAGCCATTAGTCAGCCTGTTTTCAGGTACAGTCAAGCATATAAAACGTACAGACAGAAAATGGGCAACCAACCTATCAAGCTATCTCCACACGGTAAAGTTGCAGTTTAATACAATAGTTAGAGAGTGGTAATTAGTGGCTTCCCACCCATCCCACTCCTTGTCATCTCCCAGCAGAGAAAGGGAACCATTATCATATTTGAAGAAGGAACGTGGGAGAATCCTTTGCTCCTGGCTTTTATGTTTCTCACTTCCAGTGGAATTGATAAACTCGGTGAAGCATTCTCGAGAACAACGCATCTGATCGTGCGGTTTCCCGCTTTGTTCCCCTCTGTCACTGAAATGAGCAGGTACAAGTGTCGAAACACTGAAGAGCAACAGATGCTGGTTTGTACCACAGATATACACAAAGTGCTGGAGCAGCCCATCGGGACAAGCAGCATCTCTGGTGGACGTGGATAGGTGATGTTTCCGGTCGGGAGCCTTCTTCAGACAAGTGTGTCAGCTAAAGTTATGCCCTTGCATTCTTTTACCCGAGACATCTGACCCAGTCACAGAGAGCCGTCAAAATGCAAAAGAGTTAATGCAAAAGAAAAACTACCATTAAACTGTTGAACGAGAACAGGGGCAGCACGTTGGCATCCTGATCTGTGTGTCCCTGTGGTGGAACTGAAGTTCGGCTATCCTCATTACTGCTACGAGGGAACTTTACAATGTGATTGTCCTTTAACATGAGTGCTTCATACTGTTCACTGACACAATTAATTTGCACCGAGCAAAATACATTCATCCATGTTTATTTTTGTGCATTTACCACTGCTCCTGAATATGAAGTTTGACACACAGTTATTGATTGTATTTGGAGGAAACAAACTTATATTTTGATGCAAAGAAGTTATTTCACAGACTGCAAAGACTCAAGAATGTTTAATTGTCATATGCTACTGACAATGGAACAATTAGATTCTGACTTGGTGCGCCCTGTAAATGACTTCCAGACTCAGTATACGATTCAAACACATAGAGAGCAATAGTATTAGTATCAGTATTACAGTGGGGTGGAGTTAGAGATGCTGGCTGGTGTGTGATTGGTTAACATGCAACATCAATCTACATCCTTCCCCCCAAAGGTTAAGTGTGAAAGGGCACTCATGCCATGGGGTTAAACATACTGACCATATCTGTCTGGTGGTCTACTAACACGGTCCGAGCGCGTGCGGACCAAACACTCCCCTCCCTCACTTGAAAGATGAGGCGGAGAGCCTGGAGGCGAGAATGACGCGGTGGAGGCCTGTGGTGACCGAAAGGGGAAACATGCGGTGGGAGAGGCCCCGTTGTTAGGGGAGACCGCGGGACGTGGAGGGGTGCAAGGCATGCGGGGACGGGTGGGAGACATTGCAAAAGGCGGCTGGAACTGGAGCGGTGGAGCATAGGGACCAGCAGGCGGTGGTCGAGGCTCCCTCACAACAAGCAGGTGTTGTTGACTTCTCCGGTACACCGCTCCCTCACAGTCTACCAGGTACGACCGTGGCTCATCAGTCGGGTTGACCACAGTGCCCAGACGGGAATGTCCAGTTGAAGTTCGTAGACGGATGACCTGACCCGGAAGTAAAGGCTTGAGTGGTCTGTTGGAACTGTCGTATGACTGTTTCTGGATATCGTGCTTCTCTTGTAGACGTTTCTGGATAGTGGCGGGCTTCAGAACCTGAGGAACCAGTTGCTGTTGTGCGATCGGTACCGGAGGCCTCGTCAATCTCAACATCAGTCGCTGTGCCGGCGATCCCAGGGTTCCGTCCCTGGCAACATTCCTGAGATTCAGGAGATCGAGATAAACGTCTGACTTTGAAATCTGTGCTCGCTCCAGCAAGTGTTTGGCGCTTCTGACAACGCGTTCAGCGAGTCCATTACTCTGTGGATACTCGGGACTGCTCGTGACATGCTAGAAGTTCCATCGGTCTGCGAAACGCGTGAACATGTGGCTGGTGAACTGCCGACCGTTGTCGGTTCTCAGGCTGACAGGAGAGCCAAAGGTAGAGAAGTGTCTTTTCAGCTTCTGGATGACCATCTCCTATGAGGGAGGTCAGTTGGCCTAGTTCAAACCAGTTAGAAAAGGAGTCGACTAGAACGAGGTAGTGCTTCCCGCACCATTCAAAAATGTCTGCCGCCAGCGATGTCCAGGGCAGAGCTGGTGGAGGTTGTTGCAGAAGGGGCTGCCGCTGCTGATGAGGCGCAAGACTGTTGCAAGCGGGGCAGGAGGCTACGCGGTCCCAGTCCCATTCCCGGCCAGTAGAACAGACTACGGGCGGGTGCCAGTGTGGCGTCGGCTCCTGTGTGACCGCTGTGTGCCTCTTTGAAGTACACGTCTTGTAGCGATGAGGTTATCACCACCTTGTGACCCTGGACGACATTCCCATCCTGAACTACCAGTTCATCACGAACCAGGAAGAAAGGCTGCACTTCTGTGGGCGAGTTGGATTGTCTGTCTGGCCAGCCTGTTTTGATGATGGAGGAGAGGATTTGAAGCGTATCGTCTGTGGCGGTGTGCGCGGCCAAGGTGCGCAGTTGCTTGCTGGAGACGAAGTCGACACCGAGAACCGTGAAATTTTCCTGTTCATAGGGATGTTGTTCGCAAGATGCCCGAGGTGCACGGGAGAGAGTGTCAGCGACGTGCATGTCCTTACCCTTAATGCAGGTAATAGAGAAATTGTACCACTGCAGCTGCATCATCATACACTGCAAACGAGCTGGCGCGGCGTGGATGGGCTTGTTCAGGATTGTCACCAGTGGTTGGTGATCCGTCTCGACCGTGAAGGTGTTGCCAAAGATGAAGTCGTGGAATTTGGAGCAAGCAAAAACGACGGCCAACAATTCCTTTTCGATTTGCGCGTACTGCTGCTCCGTGTCGGTCATGGTGCGAGAGACATACGAGACAGGTAGTAGAGTGCCCTCGGCAGATGGTTGCAAGCAGGCTACGCCGAGCCCGAATTTCGAAGCATCGCAGGTGATTGTCACCGGACGTTTCAGATCGAAAAACATTAGAGTCGGTGCATTGGTCAGTTTGGACTTTAAGATATCGAAAGCCATCTGATGTTGCTGGAACCATGACCATGCTGTGTCCTTTTTTGTCAGCTCCCGCAGTGTGGAGCTTAGTTCACTGAGGTTCGGTATGAACTTGCTGAGATAGTTTACCCTGCCCAGAAAACGCTAGCAGGCACATTTACGCAGTAACACACACATAAATATTGACAGTATTTATCCAGTGGGATGGATCTCCCCAACATAAACTCAAGGTTCATGTAGCCTCCGAGACGCCAATGTTTCCCTTTCCTCCTTGGTTTAAGATAGATTGAATCTTATAATTTCATCTCTATTTATAAAAAAAATGTTTTTTGGTGTTGATTTGCTCCTGGTCATAATTAGGGTCATAGATTCATGCAGTGTGGAAGCAGGCCCTTTCGCTAGTTCCACCTCTGTGCATTTGGCCATTATCCTTCTGAATCTATCCAATCCCTGTACCTGTCCAAATGATTTATAAACATTGTGATAGTATCTTCCTCAACTACCTACTCTAGCAGCTCATTCCATATACCCACCGCCTTCGGTGTGAAAAAGTACCTCCTCGGTGTCTTATTAAATCTCCCCCCTCCCCCACATCACCTTCAACCTATGCCCTCTTGTTCTTGATTCCCCTGCACTGGGTAAAAGACTCTGTGTATTTAGCCGATCTATTCCTCTCATCATCTTATACACCTCTATAAGATCATCCTTCATCTTCCACACTCCAAGCAGTACAGTCCGAGCATGCTCAACCTCGCCCTATAGCTTAGGCCCTTGAGTCCTGGTAACATACTCGTGAATCTTCCCTGCTTCCTTTCCAGCTTAACAACGTCTTCCCTGCAACAGAGTGACCAAAACTGAACACAATACTCCAAATGTGGCCTCACCAATGTCTTGTACAACTGTAACATGACCTTCTCTACCAAATACTCTGACTAATGAAAGCCAATGTGCCAAATGCCATCTTGTCTAACAGGTTGGTCTTGAATAGAGAACTTTATGGATGAGCTGGGTAGACTTAACTTGTGCATTCAGGTGAATGGGGTTAGGAGGGAGAGATAGATCAGCCGTGATTGGATGGTGGAGTAGACTTGATGGGTCGGATGGCCTTATTCTACTCCTATCACATCACTTAAGACCTTATTCCCTGCACAGATGCTGCCTGGCCCATTGAGTTCCTCCTCCATCACTTTGTGCTTTGCCCAGGATTCCAGCATCTGTGTCTCTCGTTTAATATTTCTGTTTATTCCAGTTGGGATTTAAGGTGAAGGGGAATATCTAAATTCTTAACTTTTCAAAGGACAATTCAGTTTCAAGAAATGATCTTATTAAAATATATTTAAAATTTCCTTGTCAATTGGATGCCTTATACTTTCTGGCGTTTATTTACATGATTTTCAAGCCTTCTGAATTTACTGCTCAATAGCAAATACAAATATTGATACAAATTGATTTGTGCTGTACTTAAAGTTGTTCTTAATATACAGTACCCTCCAATGCACCCTAACCTTCTACAGATACAATAGACCTTAACACAAAGCATCACAACAGAATACAGAATTGGAAGCTGGCACTGGGGAATTGGTTATGTTCCAACATTTTATGCAATAATACTGCTTAAATATTTTTTTGCTGTGAGTTGCGATTACTGCAGTTCTGTTGCCATGGGGATATAACAAAATATTTAAAGCAGTTTTTTTTTTAACTCTTCGCTTGCAATTTCTTAATTTTTGTCTTTTCTATTATTTATGTTTTGTATTTTTTCAAATATATTTTTAACATTGCGACTGATGTAATTGCTTTAAGTTGCCATGTATTTTTAGATGTCTGTGTTAAAAGGAGGATGTTTTTTGTCTTAGAGACAAATATGCGTCTGATATTCCTAGCTTGTATATGCGTCGCCCTCATGGAGTCATTCTTCAGTCACCAAGGTTATCAACAGTATGAAACCCAGTCTTCATGTAGGACGTCAATTTTGATCAAAAACCTACACCCACGCTTTCATTTCACTCCTGTCATCAGGAAGAAGGTACAGGAGTCTGAAAACCGTGACCTCCAGGTTCAGGAACAGCTTCTTCCCAACAACCAACAGCCTCCTGAACATTACAAACACCGACTCAACTTTGAACTATGAACTGTCTTGGTTGCATTATGGGCCTGTCCCACTTTCACGACCTAATTCACGACCTTTTTTACTCGTGGACATTTTTCATCAGGCTACTTGATGCCACGAGTACCTATTGCTAGCATCACGACCTACCTACCACCTACCTACCACCTCCTACGACCTTGTGACGACCATGCTGCGAGTATGAGAAGAGCAGACTATGAGGTCGTGAATTAGGCTGTGAAAGTGGGACAGGCCCTTTAGAGACTTTTGGCTTTTGTTTTGTTTTGCACTATATTAGGGTTTAATATTTATTTAACTTTTTTTAATCTGTTTGTTATGTTATGTACTGAGTGCAGCATTTACAAACTTCTTGTGCTGCTGCAAGTAAGGATTTCATTGTTCTGTTTTGGTGCCTTTGACAATGAAACACTCTTGACTCTTAATACAGATGTCTGAGTTCGAAGCAGACTATTACCAAGGATACCGAGGAGCAACAAGGAAGGTGCATTGTGCCACAAGGTGCCTAGATAATTGGCAATATTTGGCCTACTTTATCCATATTGTTGGCCTCTCCTGATTAATAATCAGTTAAACTGCCGTAGCCTGCACACATTTTTGGCAGCAGGGTGGTGCAGCTGGTGAAAACCACTGTCTTGCAGTGCCAAACCAGGTTTGATCGTGACATCAGGTGCTGCCAGTGTGGAGTTTGCACGTTCTCCCTGTGACTGTGCAGGTTTCCTCCGGGTACCCTGGTCTCTTCCCACATCCCAAAGATGTATAGATTTGTAGGTAAATTGGCCTCTGTAAATTGCCCTTAGTATGTAGGGGGTAGATACAAAAGTCAGATGTCATGGAACTAGTGTGAACAGGTGACCGATGGTCGGCGTGATCTCGGTGGTTTGAAGGACCTATTTCCAAGCTGTGACTTTCAATCCAGGTATTGTTCAGGTTAATCTTTTGTTTGAGTAAGATATCCACAGCAACTCCCTGAGGGGTGTCTCTCTATGGAGAACCATTGGAGTTAAACTCTCAATCAGGTCTTTCTCATCCGTTCACTTGTTTAAGTCAGCAGGGTAAAAGATAGCACCTTTGTTACTGTCCGTCGAGATTGTTGATGTTTAGAAAGATATGGTTCAGAAGTATCTGGAGTGGAACATCTCAGAGTGTGCACCGTTAGGCAAGTGTTCTGAGATCTTTTATTTCAAAATATTGATCACAAGGCATTTGGGATTTGTGTGGAAAATGAAACAATCAATCTATCTCCATTGAAGAGACAAATTGCTCTTTGTTATGGTAGTGCTCAATAACCTGATGGTCGCTAGGAAGAAATTGTTCTTGAACCTGGAGGTCACGGTTTTCAGGCTCATGTACCTTCTTTCTGATTGTAGTAGTGGGATGAGAGTGTGGCCAGGGTGGTGTGGGTCTGATGAAAACATAAGGAACTGCAGATGCAGGTTTACAGAAATTAACGCAAAGTACCGGAGTAACTCAGCGGGCAAGGCAGCATCTCTGGAGAACAAAGAAAGGTAGCATTTTGGGTCGGGATCGTCCTTGAGTCTGAAGAAGTGTCCCGATCGGAAACATCACCCATCCATGTTCTCCAGAGATGCTACCTGACCCGCTGAGTTACTCTAGCATTATGTGCCCTTTTAGGTCTTTGATGATATTGGCTCTCTGCTTGAGGTAGTACCTCCTAAATATGCCTTTGATGGTGGGATGGTCAGTACCTGTGATGGAGCAGGTAGTGTCAACCACTCTCTGTTGTCTCCTTCGCTCCTTCATTGTCAGAGAGCAATGGGTGCAATGTGAGAGTTGATAACTTTATTTGTGTGGGCTCCTTGCTGCAAGCTTTTTTGTCACATCATCAACATCATACATTTCTTTTTTTGGCAATACCTGCGTCAAAATGAAATATATTTCCCAAATTTAACAGGCCATTATATTTGTCTCCATGTTGAAGGTTTGAGTGCAGTGGTTAGAAACCCGGCAAGAATTGCAGCTGATAATCAGATATTTATTTCAATCGCCATGGCAACACTTATAGAAATGCGCAGACATATTTCTAAGATCTGTCTTTGTAAACTGCAAAATAATGACAGCAAATCCCAGAAAGCGATACCTGTGCAGCTCGCTGGGAGATGTGACAATTCTTCATCCTGCTTTCTCCATCCAGTACAGAGGGACATACTCACTTGATGGATTCTGAGCAAGTTTTGTGCTGGGAACACACATGAAGGTGTTGTCACGATATTGGAGCTGAACAGTGCCACATATCATTTCCTGCATCTCATCAGATGAAGTCTTAGCACATGCTCCATTTTTCACCGGCACTCTCCGCTCCTCGTGTCCGAACACCCTCATGTCAAAGTTATAAGTTCACACGTCACAGGAGCAGAAGCAGACCATTCTGCCCACCGAGTCTACTCCGCCATTCAATCATGGCTGATCTATCTTTCCCTCTCAACCCGATGCTCCTGCCTTCTCCCAAGAACCCTTGACACCTTTACTAGTCAAGAATCTGTCAATTTCCACCTTAAACATACCCAATGACTTGGCCTCCACAAACATTAGACTTTCGAGATACAGCGCAGAAACAGGCCCTTCGGCCCACCGGGTCCACGCTGATCAATGATCACCCTGTACACTAGCACAATTCTGCACACTAGGGACAATATACAATTTTTCTACCAAAACCAATTAACCTACAAACCTGTACATCTTTGGAATGTGGGAACCGGAGCACTCGGGGAAAACCCATGTGGTCACAGCGAGAACATACAGATTCCATACAGACACCACCCATAGTCAGACTCGAACCCGTGTCTCTGGCGCGGTAAGGCAGCAACCCTGTGCTGCCCTAACTTGTGTTGGTTGACCTTGGATTATGCAATGCCACACTGTAGACATTTGGCAGATCAAGGCAGCAGTTGTCCAGTTTAGGAGCTTTCTTTAGTATCTTTTCATAACGGACCATTGGAGGGGACTATAGCGTCCATTATTGCTGGCTGTCTGCTACAACTGAGTAAGGGACTATCAACTCATTCTATAAGTAGTAGAAACAAAGAACTGCAGATGCTGGTTAATACATAAAAGGATGCAAACTGCTGGAGTAACTCAGTAGGTCAGGCAGTACCTCTGGACAACATGGATAGGTGACGTTTCGGAACGTCTTCATCCTCCATCTTCCCTTCTGAACTCGGTCCAGAACTGGGCCTGGAATCCAGGTGAGTTGAGGTGAGGATCAGCGGAGTCGATGGTCACAGCTTGCGGGCGGCCAGAGTGCAGGTGAGGTTCGGTGGTGGCAGTGGCAGTGGGGGCGGCAGGCACAGCCCCGAAGCAGCCGAGGAAGCTGTGTGGGCCGGCGGTGGCGGTGGTGCCAGCAGGTTTGGCCTAGAAGCGACTGGGGAGGCGGTGCGGGTCGGGTCGGGACGGGGCTCGTGTCGGCAGCACAGCCTCGTGGTGAAGAACGCTAAGTCCATCCGCTGTAAGCAAAACCTGTAATAAAAAGGTCCATAAAAACGAGGGTTGATATGAATTCTGGTAAAAATCTTAATAAGTAGATTGGAAATGCTGGAAATACTCTACGGTCAGACAGCATCAGTGAAGATTCTGACCCACGAACAGGAATTTTATGACTGATCTGATCAGCTGTTTGCATCTTTAAGTGTGTCGATTCTTCTGCAAATTCACTGATTCACTGATATACATAAATTCCAATCCTTTATGGGTTTTGTAATAATAAAAGGATAGGTTCCATGGTAACTGGTGATGAAATCAGTTGCTACGCTGTTCCTCACATCCATTAACAATGGGTTCATTGTAGAAGAGAACATTTTAATTGAACATTTTCTCAATTGCTTTCAATCACCGGTATTCGTTGTGGAATCTGTCTTGGCATTCATCATCATTAGTGACTGAAAGTAGGATAGATTTAGGTTTAGGTTTATTATTGTCAGGTGTAGCGAGGTACAGTGAAAAGCTTTGTCTTGTATGCTATTCAATCAGATCAGATAATACTAGAATCCGTCTAAAGAAGGGTCCTGACATCACCTATCCATGTTCTCTAGAGATGCTGCCTGACCACTAATTATTCCAGCACTCTGTGTCCTTTTGCGCATTAACCATCATCTGCAGTTCTTTATTTCAACTTCATACAATGATAATGCATTGCTTGGTTATAGCAGACAATGGCAATAAGACCCTCCTCCAATGGTCCATTATAACAAGGGTTTACTGTATATTATGCATTCTGATCTTCCCCATTGCATTTTGTGCACTCTGTATCTTCCCCTCAGCTCTACCAATTATACTTGAATTTGGCTTGATTGTATTTATCTATAGTACAGTTATAATGGGTAACTACAGTTATAATGAGTGACTTCAATCTACATATAGATTGGATGAATCTCCCCAGTCGCTTCTAGGCCAAACCTGCTGGCACCACCACCACCACCACCAGAAGTGGCCACGCTGGCTGGCATCTGCGGCTCACCTGCAGTCCGTCTTTTTTCTTTTTTTTGTTGTCTTCTAGTGTTTGTTTTAGTAGAATCGTGTTTTATTAGGTTGTGTATGTGGGGGGGGGGGGGGGGGTGGGAGAAGCAGGGTTTTAGTCTCTCCCTTCGGGGGGATGAGTGTCCCCCGTCACCGTCTCTGTCTCCGTCTGTGCTGAGGCCTAATGGCGGAGCTGGCGGCCTCGGTGCTGTGGCGGCGTTTGGCGACGGCCTGGTTTGGAGCTGCAGTGCTCCAGCAGTGGAGGCGTCCTGGGCTTAGAGCTGCGGTGCTCCAGCGGCGGCGGTCCGGCTTAGAGCTGCGGTGCTCCAGCAGTGGCGGCCTGGTTTGGAGCTGCGGTGCTCTAGCAGTGGCGGCGTCCTGGGCTTAGAGCTGCGGTGCTCCAGCGGCGGCGGTCCGGCTTTGAGCTGCGGTGCTCCAGAGGCAGCGGTCCGGTTTGGAGCTGCGGTGCTCCAGCAGCGGCGGTCTGGTTTGGAGCTGCGGTGCTCCAGCGGCGGCGGTCTGGTTTGGAGCTGCGGTGCTCCAGCGGCGGCGGTCCGGTTTGGAACTGCGGTGCTCCAGCGGCGGCGGTCCGGCTTGGAGCTGCGGTGCTCCAGCAGCGATGGCCTGGTTTGGAGCTGCGGTGCTCCAGCGGCGGCGGCGGTCCGGCTTGGAGCTGTGGTGCTCCAGCGGCGGTGGCCTGGTTTGGAGCTGCGGTGCTCCAGCAGCGGTGGCCTGGTTTGGAGCTGCGGTGCTCCAGCGGTGTCGGAGGCCAGCATCGGCTCAGCACAAATGGAGAACTAGGAGGGATGAAGACAATGACTTAAGACTTTTGCCTTCCACCACAATGAGGAGGTGCCTGGTGAACTCATTGTGGTGGATGTTGAATATGTGTTTATTGTGTGTTTTTTTTTAAATTATATGTTATATATAATCAGGGGTGCTGAGGAAGAGGATTTCTTGGAATGTATGCGGGATAGTTTTCTAAACCAACATATAGAGGAACCAACGAGAGAGCAGGCTATTCTAGACTGGGTATTGAGTAATGAGGAAGGGTTAGTTAACAGTCTTGTTGTGCGTGGCCCCTTGGGCAAGAGTGACCATAATATGGTTGAGTTCTTCATTAGGATGGAAAGTGACATAATTAATTCAGAAACAAGGGTTCTGAACTTAAAGAAAGGTAACTTTGAGGGTATGAGACGTGAATTGGCCAAGATATACTGGCAATTGATTCTTAAAGGGTTGATGGCGGATAGCCAATGGAAGGCATTTAAAAACTGCATGGATGAACTACAAAAATTGTTCATCCCAGTTTGGCAAAAGAAATGTTATACATCCGTGGATAACAAGAGAAATCAGAGATAGTATCAAAACAAAAGATGAAACATACAAATTAGCCAGAAAATGCAGGACTGGGAGAAATTCAGCAGAGGAGGACAACGGGGTTAATTAGGAAAGGGAAAGGGAAGATAGATTATGAAAGAAAACTGGCAGGGAACATAAAAACTGACTGAAAAAGTTTTGTGTGAAGAGATAAAGATTAGTTAAAACAAATGTAGGTCCCGTGCAGTCAGAAACAGGTGAATTGATCATGGGGAACAAGGACATGGCAGACCAATTGAATAACTACTTTGGTTCTGTTTTCATAAACACAGACATAAATAATCTGCCGGAAATAGCAGGGGACCGGTGGTTAAATGAGATGGAATTGGAACCACCGCTCAAAATCCAGGTTAGCCGGGAAGTGGTGTTAGGTAAATGCATTAAAGGCCGATAAATCCCCAGGGCTAGATAGGCTGCATCCCAGAGTACTTAAGAAAGTAGCCCCAGAAGTAGTGGATGCATTAGTAATCGTTTTTCAAAACTCTTTAGATTCTGGAGTAGGTCCTGAGGATTGGTGGGTAACTGATGTAACCCCACTTTTTAAAAAGGGAGGGAGAGAGAAAACAGGGAATTACAGACCAGTTAGTCTAACATCGGTAGTGGGGAAACTGCTAAAGTCAGTTATTAAAGATGGAATAGCAGCACATTTGGAAAGTGGTGAAATAATTGGACAAAGTCAGCATGGATTTACGAAAGGTAAATCATGTCTGACGAATCTTATAGAATTTTTTGAGGATGTAACTAGCAGAGTGGATAAGGGCGAACCAGTGGATGTGTTATATCTGGACTTTCAGAAGGCTTTCGACAAGGTCCCACGTAAGAGATTAGTATGCAAACAAGCACACGGTATTGGGGGTTAGTATTGATGTGGATGGAGAACTGGCTGGCAGACAGGAAGCAAAGAGTCAGAGTAAATGGGTCCTTTTCAGAATGGCAGGCAGTGACTAGTGGGGTACCGCGAGGCTCGATGCTGCGACACCAGCTATTTACAATATATATTAATGATTTGGATGAGGGAATCGAATGCAACATCTCCAAATTTGCGGATGACACAAAGCTGGGGGAGAGTGTCAGCTGTGAGGAGGATGCAAGGAGGCTGCAAGGTGACTTTGATAGGTTGGTGAGTGGGCAAATGCATGGCAGATGCAATATAATATGGATAAATGTGAGGTTATCCACTTCGGTGGCAAAAACAGGAAAGTCGACTATTATTTGAATGGTGGCTGATTAGGAAAAGGGGAGATGCAACGAGACCTGGGTGTCATGGTACACCAGTCATTGAAAGTAGGCTAGCAGGTGCAGCAGGCAGTGAAGAAAGCGAAATGGTATGTTAGCATTCACAGCAAAAGTATAGGAGTATAGGAGCCGGGAGGATCTACTGCAGTTGTACAGGGTCTTGGTGAGACCACACCTGGAGTATTGCATACAGTTTTGGTCTCCTAATGTGAGGAAAGACATTTTTGCCATAGAGGGAGTACAGAGAAGGTTCACCAGACTGATTCCTGGGATGTCAGGACTTTCATATGAAGAAAGACTGGATAGACTCGGCATGTACTCGCTAGAATTTAGAAGATTGAGGGGGGATCTAATATAAACTTACAAAATTCTTAAGGGGTTGGACAGGCTAGATGCTGGAAGATTGTTCACGATTTTGGAGGAGTCCAGAACAAGGGGTCACAGTTTAAGGATAAGGGGGAAGTCTTTTAGGACCTAGATGAGAAAAAGATTTTTCACACAGAGAGTGGTGAATCTCTGGAATTCTCTGCCACAGAAGGTAGTTGAGGCCAATCATTGGCTATATTTAAGAGGGAGTTAGATGTGGCCCTTGCGGGCTAAGGGGATCAGGGGGTATGGAGAGAAGGCAGCTACTGGATACTGATCAGCCATGATCATATTGAATGGCGGTGCAGGCTCGAAGGGTCGAATAGCCTACTTCCGCACCTATGTTTCTATGTTTCTATTAGCCAATTTGAGTAGATAGCATTCAAATCAAAGCTTTTAACTGTACCTCAGTACACATGACAGTAATAAACCTCAACCTAGTCATAAATACCATCAAGACAAACTCAAATACAACAGGTAGAGCAAAGGGGAAGATACAGAGTGCAGAATATAGTTCTCAGCATTGTTACGCAAAGGTTCCACAGACAAAGTGCAATGTCTGCAGTGAGGCAGCGAATCAGGCAGTATCCTAGCTTATGGAAGGACCATTTAGGAGCCTGATAACAGAGGGGAAGAAGCTGTTCCTGATAATGGTGGCTCATTAAAGTGACTCCCTGATCCATCACAGTTCTGAAAATGTCACCAGCTGTGAGGAGGTAAGCACGATTTTGTAGGTTAATTGGCCTCGGTATAAAATATCCCTAGTGTGTTGGATAGTGCTGGTGTACGGGGTTCGCTGGTCAGCGCGGACTCGGTGGGCCGAAGGGCCTGTTTCCACGTCATATCTTTTAAAAAAAACAAAGAACAGTTAACACTGGAATCTTGAGTCAGACACAAGGTGCTGGAGTAACCCAACAGATCAGGTGGCATCTGTGGAGGGAATGGTCAGATGAAGTTTCAGGTGAGGACCCTTCTTCAAAGTCATCTGTCCATTCCCTCTACACATGCCTTACTTCAGCAAAAGTAGGCATACAGTGCTGGAGTAACACTTGAATAATTCTTGAGTCTGAAGAAGGGACCCGACCCGAATCGTTGCCTATCCACGTTCTCCAGAGATGCTGACAGACCCGCTGAGTTACTCCTGCACTTTGTGTCGTTTTTGTAAACCAGCATCTGCAGTTCTTTGTGTCTACATATTGTGTTAAGAAAGTGAAGCTTATTACTTTGGAAAGATACAACTAGATAATAGGGAAATTGTTGGCTTTAAACTTTAAACAGTCTTAACATTTTGTTCTTGGATAATTCATATAACTATAATGACAATGTACAACATTGTAAATCATAAAGACTGTATTTTACAAATGCAGATAGAAATTCATAATTGGATTGTTAATCGCAAAATTAAAAGTAGATTTCTGCTAGGATCCAAACGGTCCAATTATACCAAGTCATTAGAAACGTAATTAAAATTGCAGTTTATGCCACTTATTTTTCCTGATTTGCACAGGTATGTGTTTACATAAATAAGACCTGTTATCAGAATATAGAACATAGAATGCACAGTACAAAATCAGACCCTTCCACACACAATGTCCGTGCCCAACATGATGCCAGGTTAAACTAATGTCCTTTGCCTGTCCATGATCCATTTCCTCCATTCCTTGCACATTCATGTGCCTATTAAAAAGCCTTTTAAATATCACTATTGCATCTGCCTTCACCACCAACCCTGGCAGAGCGTTCCAGGCACTCGCATCTCTTCGTATAAAAAAACCTTCTCCACACATCATCTTTAACCTTAGGCCCATTCATCTTAAAGTTATGTCCTCTAGTTGTTGATAGTTCCACCCAAGGAGAAAGGTTTTGACTGTCTACCCTATCCATGCCTCTCATAATTTTATATACTTCTATCAGTTCCCCCCACCCGCCTTCGACTCCGACGTTCCAGAGAAAACAATCCAAGTCGGTCCAACCTCTCCTTATAGGTAATACCTTCAAATCAAGGCAGCATTCTGACAAGCCTCTTCTGAACCCTCTCCAAATCCTCCACACCCTTTTCAAGTAATGGGGTGATTAAAACTGCACACAATACTCCAAATGCTGCCAAAGTCCCATACTCCAAATGCTACTCAAAGTCCCATAAAGCTGAAGACGCAGGGAACTGCAGATGCTGGTTCGCTAAAAAAAAGATACCAGGTGCTGGAGTAACTCTGCGTGTTAGGTCTGAAGGTGGGTCCCGACCCAAATTGTCACCAATCCAGGTTCTCTGGAGATGCTGCCTGACCTGCTGAGTTACGCCAGCACTTTGTGTCCGACAAAGGTGGATCTCCTTTGTTGCTATTGTCGTATTTAAGTTCCACTCAGACATTCTCTTGTGCCTTAATCACATCTTTAGTCCCTGATCCCACAATGTTGTTTGTTCAACCTCCCCTTGTTGTTAATACCCTATATAACATTCTGGTAACCTTTTCTCGACCCTCTCCAAAGCCTCCATCCCTTCCCTGAATTGGGGCAACCACAATTGCACACAATCCTCCAAATACGGCTTAACTAAAGTTCTATGAAGCTGCAACATGACCTCCTCACACTTAGGCCCTGGCCGATGAAGGCAAGCATACCATAAAGAATGCTGCTATCACCATTCATGAATAAGGAGATAGAAGTGTGCACAGTACTTCAGGTGTGACCTAACCAATAACATATACCATTGTAATACAAATGTCCTCATCCTAAATTTCAACCCCTTTGCAATAAAGACTCTTTGCACTCTTGGCTAGTTGTTGCACCTGTCTGATAACATTTTGCTGTAGAGTGCTACACAGTGGCACAGCGGGAAATTTGCTGCCTTATGGCATCACAGACCCGGGTTCAATCCTGATTACAGGTACTGTTTTACGGAGTTTGTTCATTCTACCTGTGACTTTGTGGGTTTCCTCTGGGTGCTCCGGTTTCCTCCCACACTCCAAAGATGTAGAGGTTAGTAGTTTAATTGGTTTTGCTAAAAATTGTTATATTGCCCCAAGTGTGTGGTGACGGGGTGATTGCTGGTCGGTGTGGACACGGTGGGCCGAAGGTCCGGTTTAAAATGTAAACCAAAGGTAGATATGACTACCTTAAATCAATTAGAACTTCAGGATGCATTCCTGCTGTTGTATATGCTGTTGTATATGCATCCTTGTCTGACCACTGACGATGAGGGGAATGGATAGGGTGAGTGCACAGAGTCTTTCACCCACAGTAGGGGAATCAAAAACAAGAGGACATATGTTTGGTATATAACCATATAACCATATAACAATTACAGCACGGAAACAGGCCATCTCGGCCCTTCAAGTCCGTGCCGAACAACTTTTTTCCCTTAGTTCCACCTGCCTGCACTCATACCATAACCCTCCATACCCTTCTCATCCATATGCCTATCCAATTTATTTATAAATGATACCAACGAACCTGCCGCCACCACTTCCAATGGAAGCTCATTCCACACCGCTACCACTCTCTGAGTAAAGAAGTTCCCCCTCCTGTTACCCCTAAACCTCTGTCCCTTAATTCTAAAGTCATGTCCTCTTGTTTGAATCCTCCCTATTCTCAAAGGGAAAAGCTTGTCCACATCAACTCTGTCTATCCCTCTCATCATTTTAAAGACCTCTATCAAGTCCCCCCTTAACCTTCTGCGCTCCAGAGAATAAAGACCTAACTTATTCAACCTATCTCTGTAACTTAGCTGTTGAAACCCAGGCAACATTCTAGTAAATCTCCTCTGTACCCTCTCTATTTTGTTGACATCCTTCCTATAATTGGGCGACCAAAATTGTACACCATACTCCAGATTTGGCCTCACCAATGCCTTGTACAATTTTAACATTACATCCCAGCTTCTATACTCAATGCTCTGATTTATAAAGGCTAGCATACCAAAAGCCTTCTTTACCACCCTATCTATATGAGATTCCACCTTCAAGGAACTATGCACGGTTATTCCCAGATCCCTCTGTTCAACTGTATTCTTCAATTCCCTACCGTTTACCATGTACGTCCTATTTTGATTTGTCCTGCCAAAGTGTAGCACCTCACATTTATCAGCATTAAACTCCATCTGCCATCTTTCAGCCCATTTTTCCAACTGGCCTAAATCACTCTGTAGACTTTGGAAATCCTCTTCATTATCCACAACACCCCCTATCTTGGTATCATCTGCATACTTACTAATCCAATTTACCACCCCTTCATCCAGATCATTGATGTACATGACAAACAACAAAGGACCCAACACAGATCCCTGAGGCACCCCACTAGTCACCTGCCTCCAACCCGACAAACAGCCATCCACCATTACCCTCTGGCTTCTCCCATTCAGCCACTGTTGAATCCATCTTGCTATTCCTGCATTTATACCCAACAGTTGAACCTTCTTAACCAACCTTCCATGGCCTTAAAAGGCCTTACTGAAGTCCATATAGACAACATCCACTGCTTTACCCTCTTCAATTTTCCTAGTAACCTCTTCAAAAAATTCAAGATTAGTCAAACATGACTTTCCAGGCATAAATCCATGTTGACTGTTCCTAATTAGACCCTCTTTATCCAGATACTTATATATATTATCTCTAAGTATCTTTTCCATTAATTTGCCCACCACTGAAGTCAAACTAACCGGTCTATAATTGCTAGGTTTACTTTTAGAACCCTTTTTAAACAATGGAACAACATGCGCAGTACGCCAATCCTCGGGGACTATTCCCGTTTCTAGTGACATTTGAAATATTTCTGTCATAGCCCCAGCTATTTCTACACTAACTTCCCTCAATGTCCTAGGGAATATCCTGTCAGGACCTGGAGACTTATCCACTTTTATATTTTGAGATGAGAGGGGCAAGATACAATATGGATCTGAGGGGCAATCTATTCACTCCAGATTCAGGGACAGTTTCTTCCCAGCTGTTATCAGGGAACTGAACCATCCTCTCACCAGCTAAAGTGCTGTCCTGAACTCCCAATCTCCCTCATTGTAGACCTTTTGAACTATCTTTCATCAGACTTCATCCTGCACGAACTGCTGTCCCCTTTATCCTTTGTCTGTACACAGTGGATGGCTCGATTGTAATCATGTTTATTAATTTCTTTGACTGGGTAGCATGCATCAAAAAGCTTTTCTCTGTACCTCAGTACACACGGCAATTATAAACTAAACTAAACTAAACAGAGGGTGGTAGGTATAAGGAACGAGCTGCCAGAGGAGATGGTTGTGCCACAATAACAACATTTAAAAGACTCTTGGACTGGTACATGGATAGGAATGGTTTAGAGATGTATGGGCCAAATGTGGCCAAATAGATGGGGCATCTTGGTCTGCATGGACAAGTTGGACCAGAGGGCTTGTTTCCGTGCTGTATGACATTATGGCTCCGTGACTATGATACTGTGCTTATACATTATCAACAGTTATTTTCCCCTTTAAAGCATTCAAAATATCCTGCTAAATATAAAACAAATGACCGCTGCAATTAATTGTTCAAATATCCTTTCAATAACATAATAATTACTGTCTCGGGTCAGAGAGGAAAGCCAAAAACTATTAGCCACCTTATGTCACATGTAATGAACTCATTTCAAAGAACATTTTTATTAAGTTAAGCAAATTAATTGAGAAAATTGTATTTTTTCACTCCACACACAGCGCTTCCTCCCTGTGGATTTACTTTCAAAGTGATGGATAGTTTTTTTTCCCCAAATCAAAGCAGTAAAGTTCGTAGAGTGAATGTTTTCATAAATAACAGAAGTAAACTTTAATTATGTAGCTTTAACATGGAACACGATGAAGCTAAATGACGTGTAAGATCTTCACAGTGGAAGCACAATTATTTTCTTTAAAACCTGGTTTCTAGGATACTCTGAGCACTTTGAACTCCAAGCATGAGTGAGGTGTGTTTCTGCTCCCTCATTCCTCCTCCCATCATGATATCTCAATACTTTCTCAGACTGTTTATCGTACCAGCAGTGGCAAGGAGACAGAGTGCAATTCAGCATGAGGAATAAGCCCTTTGGCCCATCAAGTCCGTGAAAGCATCCGGTACTTTAATCTCACCCTAACCCATTCAGAACATAGAACAAGCCCTTCAGCCACAACATTTGTGCCAAACATGATACCAAGACCGATTCTTATCTGCCTGCACATAATCCATATCCCTCCATTCCCTGCGTATCCATGTGCCATTTAAAAGACTCTCAACGGCCACAATTATATCTGCCTCCTCTGCTGCCCCTGGCAGGGCATTCCAGGCAGCCACCACTCTCTGTGTAAAATAGATCTTGCCCCACACATCGCCGTTAAACTTTGCCCCTCTCACCTTAAACCTACGCCCTCTGGTATTTGATATTTACATTCAGGGATAATATCATGACTGTCTGCCCTATCTGTGCATCTCGTAATTTTACAGTGCATTCAGACCCCTTCACTTTTTCCACGTTTTGTTACGTTACAGCCTTATTCTAAAATGGATTAAATTCTTTTTTTTTATCATCAATCCATACACAAAACCCCATAATAAAAAAGCAAAAGCAGGTGTTTAGAAATTTTTGCAAAGTAATTAAAAGCTGGTCCCCCCTCCCATTGGTATGGAGCTGTTGCATTTTTCAGCTTGAAATTGTGCACTTGAATGCAATATTTATGCTTTAAATTGGATTAGCTATGAATAAGGTTAGGCTAAACTACATTCCTAATTACATCCCACAGTAGAGCCAGGCTCTGATCAACAGGTGCAGCACATGAATGATCTTAGTGTATTCATGTATGGAAATCAGATTATAATCAAGCACTTGGCCCATGTTGACTAACCTGGGTCTCACTGCACCTGGTACTACTCCTGATCCTGACTCCAGTTGCATACCTTCTCTCATTCCCGACCCTGAATCCAGCCTTACACCTGGCCCGCTATTCTACCCTGATCATAGCTGCTTATCTGCTTAGGTTCCCAGTGCTAAACACTCCTACTATCCTACTATGCACACCTGGTACTATTCCAGACCCTGACTCTGGATGCACACTTGGCCTTGCTCCTAGCCCCTCTGCTCTGACAATATATCTGGCCCACATATAAAGCCCCATATCTGACCCCCTGGACTTAACCTGTTACGTTCAAGTCCACAGGTGCTTATCTAATGCGGCAATCTTTTATGGGGCAATTCACAGACCAAATTTTGTACAACAAAATTTGCCACATCCATTGGCTTCCTAGTTATCTAACATTCTTGTTACTTTGTCAAATAAGTCATCAATTGGTTGAACACAATTTCTCATTCATAAAATTATACTCATTCAGCTGTATAAGTATTCTGTTACCATTTCCTTCAGTTTCCTAACAAACTGTCCTGAAGTCATTTTCACCTTCAATATTTTCAGTATATTGCTGTCTTCCTCTCAGCTGGAACTTTTCCAAAATGCAGTCCAATAACTATATATTTAAGCAATAATATTCTATTTAATGTGATCTTGATATTACATAATATTTTCAGTGTTATTCATAACACGACATTGATCTTTGTTTTGATTGCACCTACCAACATGCATACATTAATATATTACAGTTAATATGTACCGAGGGCAAATTTTTGTTCCAATGCTCCCCATTCCCAATTACTTTTACATCAAAGTGATTGAAATATAAGTGACGTTTAAATGGCATCAGAAAAATAAAACCTCCGGAATGGATGATATTCATTGGAGTCAGTATCAGCACAATTACTATATTAAACTTTGAATCTTCAGATGTCCTGGTTCAAGCTAAAACTAAAGACAAATAATAACCTCCTCACACATTCCCCTACAAGTATCTCTGTCACACCTTTAAAATATGTCCCTTCTTGGAACAAGGTCTTATACATCGCATCCGAATCAGTTTCCATCTAATTACACTCCTTGAGGATGTTCATCTACGTTAATTAAATTAATAAAACAATGAGATTGGGGACATTTCTATTCAACCCGTCAAAGATTTGGGGTGGGGAGGGTTAGAAATAGTCAGTGAGGTAAACAAACATAACAGTTGAGTGGCAAATAACAATAGTGCTACCTTCCCAATATTTAACTGAAGGAAATAATGGGTTATTGGGGTTGTATGTTGTGACAGACAGCCTGACACCTGTCATTTTAATTTTACACTTATCCCATCCCCTTGGATATTCCAGACTAATAACAAGGTTTTGTCAAATCAGGCTAGTTACAAATCGATAACATTAGCCAACTCCGAAACACGAAGTGCTGAGCTTTGGGATCCAGACATCATAGACCCCGCTCACATCTAGCAGTGCTCTCCGTCTGAACCAGGGGTGCGGAGCATTTTTGAAAATGTGGCCGCTGAGCGATCACTGATCACTGGCCTTGGGGGTACCCGGTGAGGGAGTGGAGCGACTGGGTGGGGGGAGGGTGTGGGATGGGGGTGTCCCCCCTCCCAGGGTAGGAATCTTTTGAAATTTGATGTATTAAAATCATGTTTTAGTGCATTGTTGAACTATGATTTCAATGTTTTTTGTTTGAAGTATTTATAAGAGGTAACTTTTTAAGGGATAACTTTTTCCACACAAAGGGTGGTGGGTGTATGGAACAAGCTGCCAGAGGAGGTAGTTGAGGCAGGGACTGCCGCAACATTTGAGAAACAGTTAGTCTGATACATGGATGGAACAGGTTTGGAGGGATAGTGACCAAAAGTAGGTAGTGTACTGGGACATGTTAGCGGGTGTGGGCAAGTTGTGCCGAAGGGCCTGTTTTCACACTGTATCACTCTATGACTGCATTATACCTCCACCATGCATGAATGCTTCGAAATCAAGTGGTCGTTTTATTGCCATAAACTCAAGCATAGGAACAGAGAAAATAGGTGCAGGAATAGGCGATTCGGCCCTTCGAGCCAGCACTGCCATTCAATATGATCATAGCTGTTCATCTAAAATCAGTACCTCTTTCCTGTTTTTTCCCCATATCCCTTGATTTCGCTAGCTCCAAGAGCTAAATGTAACTCTCGCTCCAGTGAATTGGCCTCCACTGCCTTCTGTGGCAGACAATTCCACATATTTACAACTTTCTGGGTGAAGAAAGTTTGTCCTCATTTCAGTCCTCAATGGCCTACCCCTTATTCTTGAACTGTGTGACCCCTGGTTCTGAATTCCCCCAACATCAGGAACATTTTTCCTGCAATTACAGTAAGTGAAAATCTAGCAGGCAAGCAGGATGCTTTCTCCAACCACCACCATTTGAAGACCACTATCTTCTACCGTTTCTACCCAGTGCTTGGTACCTACTTCCAGCAGCCACTGGTTGTCCTCCAGGATGCACCGAGCTGCCGCCTGGTCCATGCCGGTCACCAGGGCAAATTCGGCACCGAGACTCTCACGGCAGCGGCGCAACGTTTCCGACGAAAGCCCAGGACTCTGGCACTGAGACTGCTCCATGGCCGGAGCTGCAGCGACCGACTCGCCAGCCCCGCAAACGCTCGCCAGCCCCGGCTCCCTGTCCGCATCTGCCCCCGCTGCTCCATCTCTCTAACACCCGGCTCTCTAACACCCGCGACCCATGCAGTTGATATTAGTTTTGAAATTCTCGTTGATCACAGAATTTCTCACGACACAGCGTGAGATTAGGCAGCTCTGCAGAGACCCATATAATTGGTTTATGTAAACTGCACAGTGTGGGTAGGAGAGAACTAGTTCATGGGTGATCGTGGCTGGCAAGGACTCGATGGGCTGAAGGGCCTGTGTCCACGCTCTATCTTTACACTAAACTAAACGAAACAAGGGTAGGTGACTTTCCACTCATTACACAGCTGAAGAAAAGTCCCGACCTGAATCGTGGCCTGTCCATGTTCTCCAGAGATGCTGCCTGACCCACTGCGTTACTCCAGAACTTTGTGTTTTTGCTCAATACCAATCTCAGTACATCAATTGACCCGGCTTGACTCTAAAATTTTCATCCTGCTTTTCATCTGCACTCGAGGCCACCATTTTCTTGACCGGTAAGTTCAATTAGTCAGATCAATAATAATGGCAGATGCTCCCTTACTTCAGGTAAGAGTCACGGTTGCCCTGCCAGAACCGCCCATAAATATTACAGAAAGAAAGGAAGATTTGCTGACTTCTAACCGGCTAGTCAGTGATTTGAGTACAAACCAATTTTGGCTGCGTGGGATTAATGAAAATCAATCTCTCTGCCTCAGTGCAGCCCGTCAACACTGCTTTGTATTAAAATGTGGTTCAACAACAATGACGGACAAAAACATAGCGCTATTGCAAATAGTAATATCTTGGGTACGAAAAGTACGAAAACATTTAGGTTAGTTTAATTTAAAAATAGAGTATGGAAACAGGCTCTTCGGCCCACCAAGCTTATGCTGACCATCCATCACCTGTTCACACCCATCTCATCCACTCCCTACACACTCGGCCCAATTTACAGAAGGTCAATTAATCTACAAACCCACATGTCTTTGGGATGTCAGGGGTTATCGGGTGAAGGCAGAAGAATGGGGTTAGGAGGGAGAGATGGACCAGCCATGATTGAATGGCGGAGTAGACTGAATGGTCACTTATGACCCTATGTGGGAGGAAACCGGAGGAAACCCACGTGGCCACAGGGAGAATGTGCAAACTCCACACAGACAGCACCCGAGGTCAGGATTGTGCTTGAACTCTATCAGATTGGTCGCTGGGTATTTGCTTCAAGAGATGGAGCAGACCAGGAATGAATAAACCTCTGTCATAGTTCTCTTCTGTAGCAGAGTCTGTCACACCAAAAGCAATTTTGGACTCGTTTACTACCTTCCTTTAGAACAAGACTAATTTTAGTGTTGAATTCTTGGCTGCGTTTTTGTATTTGCCAAGGAACTGCCTGGGATTATATTAATGAAGCACCCCTGTGTTTCTTGGAAAGGATATTATTCATGTTCCTCATTTCCTTCCGCTTGTACATCACCTTGCCTCCGAGAGTAACGCGTGGGGACTGCCCAGGGATTGTGTAAGGACTGGAAGGAAACACTACCTGCCATTGCCCTCCCCAAACACTGGCATGCAGTTCAATAATTAGGCATCTTAACTAAAGGCTTGTTTGTTACATTAATACCAAGGAAGAAACCTCTCCCTGACAACAGGTGGAAACTCTTTATTGTCTTGGAGTAATCATCTCGACTTGGCTGACAGGTGATTGGGTGTAATTAAGTCTAATTCCTATGAAAAGAAATGGAGCACAAAGACAGGCTACATCTGTGAGATGGATGTTAATGTTGCCTACGTTTTAAAGCAGAAATGTTAACCAAATGTTTACTTTATTGAACAGGGTTGTTTCTAACTTGCTCAGGCACATTTCTGCATCAGTAAAGAAATGAGTTATGATTCCAAGATCTTTAGCCTTGACTGAACGTGCATATTGCTTTAGTTGGCATTTCAAAGTTCCAGAACAAGTGGATGGAATTGTCATGTAATGCCCCTTGTACGGGTTGATGCAGCGCATTATCTCCACGATACTGGCGTTGCAGCATTGTGATATCATCAGGTCCCAAAAGGTGGAAATTGTCCTCACCCATATCTTTAAAATACGTTGAACATTGATGGTGGCCCCAACAGTAAACTTGCATTTGTAAGCTCAGTCAAGGCTAAAGAGAAGGAATCATAACTCTGGGCTGCTATGTGGTTGGTGGGAGTTTATGGTTACTGTTCAGCAACAAACTTTAGATTGTAAACATGCACTTGGAATTCATTCTGGGTAGAGTTGATACCTGGACGTCTGTCTCAATAGACTGCAAATGTCCTACCTGTGTGGGTGTATTACAGTAGTGTGGAATTTGTGCAAATGGATGGTTGATGGTCAGTATGCACTTGATGGGCCAAAGAGCCTCTTTCCATGCTGCCTCTCTTTGAAACTAAGTTATAACCATATAACCATATAACAATTACAGCATGGAAACAGGCCATCTCGGCCCTTCAAGTCCGTGCCGAACAACTTTTTTCCCTTAGTCCCACCTGCCTGCACTCATACCATAACCCTCCATACCCTTCTCATCCATATGCCTATCCAATTTATTTTTAAATGATACCAACGAACCTGCCGCCACCACTTCCACTGGAAGCTCATTCCACACCCAAGTTATCCATGAAGGCGTGTCACTAAAACATGTCGAGGTTCTTTGTTCAATTTATTCCTTTATTGTGCAGTTAACTTTGGAAATTGCTTCCTCTGGAATAGAATATAATATTACTTTGACATGAAATGCTTGCATTGTTTTTGCTTTGCTTATATGATGGAGATGAGGTTTCTGAAATCTGATGCATGTAAGTTGGTTCAATAAATCATTTCAAGCGTTAAAAGGATGAAAAGCTGCTGGCACATAAGCTGGAAAATTTATCGACAGTCACACCAATAGTTTCATGCGATGAGGAAAATGTTATTTGTGGCATTACCGTTTTTGCAGAATGAAGGTGTGATTATTCAAGCAAAAGATAGCTTAAAGAGACAATGGAGAAGCAATATCTGAAATCCCGAGAGGACTAGGAATCTGATGTAGGTGTGTCGAGATGGTCACATTCCCCTGCACTCTCTGCTACATATCTCAAACAAACTTCGCTGCTCCCCGTGCAGCTCTTTTGCTTTTAAACCATTTAATGGACGATTAGAACTGAGTTGAAGCAATACTCCAACTACCCTGATAATTAGTCAGAGTTCTGACACCATAAGACATTGGAACAGAATTAGGCCTTCAGCTCATCGAGTCTATTCCACCATTCGATCATGGCTGATCTATATTTCCCATCCATGCTCCTGACTACTCCCCATAACCTTTGACACCTCTACTCGACAAGAATCTAATAAGACCAAAGGACATAGCAGCAGAATTAGGCCAATCTGCCCATCGACTTAGGCCACTTCTGCCGTTGGCTTGTGAACGGTATCTCAAAGGGCCCCAACCAGAAACGTCACCTCTGCTGCCTGACCCACTGAGTAGCATGCAGACAAAAGCTTTCCTCTGTATTTCAATATACATACCAATAATAAACCAATACCAAAGTTTCCTCCCCTCTACAATCGGTCTGAAGTCCCAACCCAAAACATCACTATCTATTTTCTCCAGAGATGCTGCCTGATCTGCTGAGTTACTCCAGCATTCTGTGTCTACCAATATTTCCAAGCTTGTATGAATTGTGAAGGGGTGGAGGAACTTTCAGGTAGTGGGTTTCCCCTGATTCCTTTTATTAGAGGTTAAACGTTTGGGCGGTGTTAAGGTCATTTTTTTTAAATATAGAAATTTTTGTTTGCAAATTAAATGAACAATTAAATTGTGCTGCAGATAATGAAACAGAAAATAGGTGCAGAAGGAGGCTATTTGGCCCATCGAGCCTGCACCGCCATTCATTGTGATCATGGCTGATCATCCACAAGCAGTAACCCGTGCCTGCCTTCTCTCCATACCCCTTGATTCCGCTAGCCCCTAGAAGGTTGGATTCACTAAATTAAGTCACCAGAGATGAACCATGGAAATATATAACTTTATATAAGCACTGAAGATAGACACAAAATGCTGGAATAACTCAGCAGGTAAGGCAGCATCTCTGGAGAAAAGGAATAGGTGATGTTTCGGGTTGAGACCCTTCTTCAGACTGAGTTAGGAGAGGAAAACTGAAGATATGAAGATGTATAAGGAATTAATGCACAGAGGGGATGCAGCAAGCAAGGGTGTTGCAGAAATCTTGTCAGAGAGAGGAAGAGAACTACATCTAAGTAGGCATTACCTTGAGATTTTACAGAGGAGCAGACAAAATGTACGGGCAGGAACTGCAGATACTGGTGCACAATAGACACAAAACGCTGGAGTAATTCAACAGATCAGGCAGCATCACTGGAGAAAAGGAATAGGTGACCTTTCACCTCCATTGTGTTTCTTGTATTGTATGCCAATAAGAGCTTCCATTGTGATTTGTTTTCATGTGTTGAAATCCCCCAATATGGAAGGATAGTTTCTGAACTGAACCTTTGCCTGCACATGTTTACATTTTGTGTACTGTGGTGAATGTGGGCAGGTATATTGTGCTGGTATTCATTGAATCCATTGCGATTTAAAAATGGAATGTTCTGAAATGTAAAACCAGGAAACATTCCAATGATTCAAACAAGAAAGGATTGCTTGTAGTTCCTGGCTCACAGATCAATAAACCCTTTCTGTATGACACGACCATCTCCATTTAAAGATTTCTCGTTCCTAATTCATTTTTATCCACCAGCATTTATGATAAAACGAATTGTTGGTTTTCTTGCGCTGTCCATTCCATGTGGATTCCAATGACGAGAATATAAACTAAACGTTGCATAACACCAGCCTCCGACTTTCAATCCGTCAAAACAGCCAACACTTTGAACAGCTTTTTCCATGACCATCATTCCAAACTTCCTCAAACACTGGCATAACTTCAATAGGATCAGTAGAAATGTATAATTGTGGGGATTTAACGAGGAAAGTCCTCAAGGGCCTGTCCCACTTTCACAACCTAATTCACGACCTTTTTTAACGGCCCGTCACACTTCCATGACCTTTTTTACTCGTGGACATTTTTCATCATGCTGGAAAAACGCCCCAACCTACTTGATGCCACGAGTACCTACGACTCGCATCACGGCCTACTACAGCCTACCTATGACCGCCTACGACCTCGTGACGACCATGCCGCGAGAATGAGTCAAGGGCAAACTCGGCAGAGGTTGTGAATTAGGTCGTGAAAGTGGGACAGGCCCTTAACAGAATTTAAGTTGCACAAGTTGTAGACCTGCTGCCTCATAGTGCCAGAGACAAGTGCCTGACCTTGGGTGCTGTGTAGTTTGCATGTTCTCCCTGTGACCGCGTGGGTTTCCTCCTGGTGGTCCAGTTTCCTTCGACATCCCAAAGACGTGCAAATTTGTAGGGTAATTGACCACTGCAAATTGTCCCTAGTTTGTAGGTTGTGGATGTGAATGTGAGATGGAATTAGTGTGAACGGGTGATCAATGGTCTGTGGGGACGTGATGGGCCGAAGGGCCCGATTCAATGGAATCAATTCAGTCCAGTTCTGTCTACATAGAAACATAGAAAATAGGTGCAGGAGGTGGCCATTGGCCATTCGGCCCTTCGAGCCAGCACTGCCGTCTACTGCCATGCAACAGGAAAGAACCACAGATGCTGGTTTATACCAAAGATGGACAGAATATTTTTAAGGCGAACATTGACAGATTCTTGATTAGTACGGGTGTCAGAGATGGTAGGGAGAAGGCAGGAGAATGGGATTGAATCATCCCTGATTGAATGGCGGAGTAGACTTGATGGGCCGAATGGCCTAATTCTGCTGGCAAAACTTATGAACAAAGTGCTGGAGTAACTCAGAGGGGCCGGCGGCATCTCTGGAGAAAAAGGACAAGGGATCTGATCTGCAGTCTCTAGACGGGTCTGACCTGAAACATCACCCTTTCTTTTTCTCCAGAGTTGCTGCTTGACCAGCTGAATTACTGTAGCGTTTTGTATCTGCCTTTCATGTTTACTGGCACTCAGGCTGTGGAATAATTGGTTGGGCATTAAGAATAAGGGGGAGGCTATTTAGGACTGAATGGTGGAAAAACGTTCTAACCCAGAGAGTTGTGAATCTCTGGAATTCTCTGCCACAGAAGGCAGGGGTGGTCAATTCACTCGATATTTTCAAGAGAGAGTTAAGGGCCTGACCCACTGAGGCGATTTTTTAGGCAATTACGGGTGACTGGTTTGTCGCCACATGTTCGCCAGTGGTCGCTGGGAGTAGTCTCCTCAGTCGTGCAAAAAGTTGCTGCGTCCTTCTGGTCGACACTACACGTTGAAACATTTTCGAGGACAGTGGGTTTGATGCTAATGAGCGTAGCTTGACTTCTCCTCACGTAGGTGCTGTCGTAGGTTGTCGCCAGGATGAAGTAGGTTGTCGCCAGTTTTTCAGCGACCTGCTACAACTATGACAATCACCGGCAGTTGCCTAAAAAAATCACCAAGTGCAACAGGCCAATTAGATTTCACCACCTTAGGGCTAAGGGAATCAAGGGATATGGGGGAAAAGCCAGAACGAGGTACTGATTTTGGATGATCAACTTGATCCATTTGAATCTTGATCTTATTGAATGGCGGTGCTAGCTCGAAGGGCTAAATGGCCTACTCCTACACCTATTTTCTATGTTTCTATGTTTAATTCTGTGTCAAAGTACTCCGCTAGAATGATTTTATATCAGATTTATTTGCGGCCATGCCAACTTGTTAATTTTATTTTTGCCAAATTAAGGTTCGCCAACAATCAGTCTTTGACACAAATGAACGATTTACAGGGGAGTTGTCCTTTACTGCTCTGCAAATGGTTCTAATACCTCCACACCTGTGAGTGTAACTACAGTGCCCTCCGTAATGTTTGGGACAAAGACCCATCATTTACTTATTTGCCTCCGTCCAATTTGAGATTTGTAATAGAACAAAATCACATGTGATTAAAGTGCGCATTGTCAGATTTTATTAAAGGCCATTTTTATACATTTTGGTTTCACCATGTAGAAATTACAGCAGTGTTTATACATAGTCCCCCCATTTCAGGGCACCATAATGTTTGGGACACGTGGCTTCACAGGTGTTTGTAATTGCTCAGGTGTGTTTAATTGCCTCCTTAATGCAGGTAGAAGAGAGCTCTCAGCACCTAGTCTTTCCATCACCTTTGGAAATGTTTATTGCTGTTTATCAATATGAGGACCAAAGTTGTGCCAATGAAAGTCAAAGAAGCCATTATGAGACTGAGAAATAAGAATAAAACTGTTAGAGACATCAGCCAAACCTTAGGCTTACCAAAATCAACTTTTTGGAAAATCATTAAGAAGAAACAGAGCGCTGGTGAGATTACTAATCGCAAAGGGAATGGCAGGCCAAGGAAGACCTCCACAGCTGATGACAGAATTCTCACTATAATAAAGAAAAATAGGCAAACACCTGTCCAACAGATCAGAAACACTCTTCAGGTCAGGTGTAGATTTGTCAATGACCACTGTCCACAGAAGACTGCTGTAATTTCTACATAGTGAAACCAACATATATATAAAAATGTCTTTATTAAAATCTAACAATGTGCATGTTAACCACATGTGATTTTTTTTCTATTACAAATCTCAAATTGTGGAGTACAGAGGCAAATAAATAAATGATGGGTCTTTGTCCCAAACATTATGGAGGGCACTGTATCTGGAGTGGAATTACAATGATGCTTCTTTTGATCCTTGCTTGAATTTTAATCATGTCCTGTGGTTGTTTGCTCACATTTCTTCTCATTAAAATAAAAGCATCATTGGAAGCTTTTAACCTACCACCATTTTATACCAAGGGCTATGCCTCTTATCGCCCAGTTAAACATCAACTTAATTAAAATAAATTTCTGTTCAGACAACTTGCTGCCATTTATGGCAGCAGTGCGTTGATTTCTCTCTCCCTCTTTAATCTCTCTCAAATTTCTGCTCTCATTTTCTCTACCCGTAAGATAGAAAATTCAATTTGATCAGTAACAGAAATAACGATCTACGAGACAGTCGACAAAACTTTTCATTGAGTAAGTAAATGAATGCAAGATGCAGAATGGAAGCAGGCCCTTCGACCCACCAGGTCTATGCTGACCATCGATCATCCGTTCCCACTAGTTCCACGTTATCAGACTTTTACATCCACTCCCTACACACTGGGGCCAATTTACAGAGGGCCAATTAACCTGCAAACCCGCACGTCTTTGGGATGTGGGAGGAACCCAGAGCACCCAGAGGAAACCCACGCGGTCACATAGTAGAATGTGCAAACTCCACATAGGCAGCACCCGAGGTTAAGATCGGACCTGTGTCTCTGGCGCTGTGAGGCAGCAACTCTACCACTGTGCCACAACTAAGTGCACCAGGTGTTTACACCAAACTGCACATGTCTACCAGTGAACTACCTACCTGATCCTTCACACCCACACGTCTTTTGGGATGTGGAAGGAATCTGGAGCGCCCAGAGGAAACTCATGCAGTCACAGGGAGAACGTACAAACCCCACACAGACCAGCAGCCGAGGTCAAGATTTGACCCGGGTCTCTGATGTTGTGAGGCAGCAGCTCTACCCGCTACAGGGCTGCCAAAGGAACAGTCCTGGCGCTTTAACTTGCTGACAGTTGCCCAATGAATTTCTGCAGGCTTTGGAATGTAGATTTGATTGAGTCCCGGCATCCGATCCAGCAGGATATCTCCACAGGGGTCCCGGGCTACCTTTGAACAGACACAGCAAGACTCTTGAGCGAGTCAGACTAAACCATCCGCACTGCGACATACGGAGTCCAAATCAAGATATGTAAAACAGGAAATATAAATTAGTACTAAATAATACATGTAGGCAAAATAAAGACCAGGAAATAAGATGTATTGAGACGTGACACAGAATGTAACAAGGTGTTTTTTTTTTAATTTGCAAATGCTTTAACTTTTGAATACATGTAAAGTTAAATGTTTGATCTCAGAGCTTAGTTTGGCATTAATTAATTGCTGCTGAATACATCAGCACGTACTTTAACCATCATGTCTGGTGGGAAATATATACCTTTTCATATCTTTCATTTCCCCTTTACTGACTCTTAGTCTGAAGAAGGGTCTCGACCCGAAACGTCACGTATCCCTTTCCTCCAGAGATGCTGCCTGACCCGCTGAGTTACTCCAGCACTTTGTGTCTGTCTTCAGGGTGAATCCACATCTGCATTTCCTTCCTACACATTTAGTCTGCACCTCATTGCATTGACTCTTTGATTGAAAGATACAACACGGAAACAGGCTCTTCGGCCCACTGAGCCCGCGACAACCATTGGTCACCCCGTCACACAAAGTCTCTGTTATCCCACTTTTCCATCCATTCCCTGCATACTAGTGGCAATTTACAGAGGCCAATTAACTTACATATCCGCATATGGATGTGGGAGGAAACCGGAGCACCCAGAGGAAACCCACGTGGTCACAGGGAGAACGTACAAACTCCACGGCGACAACACCCGAGGTCAGGATCTAGCCCAGGTCTCTGGCACTGTGAGGCAGCAGCTCTACCCGCTGCACCACTGTGCCGCCCCTAACAATGACAAGGGCAGGTCTTGGAGCAAGGGAGGATACATTTTTATTTCTGTGAGATTGGTGCAGGAATTTTGGTTAAGCATCTAGAATATCAAACGCAGAATCCGTGGTAAAATGTTGTGGGAAGCTCTTGAAATATCTAATAATTTGGCTGTGGATTTAGAACAGTTTGATGCTTGTCAAGATTCTCAACTGCTGATACAGTAAATTGAAGTAACATTTCTGTACCTTTTAGAGAGTAATAGAGTCACAGAGCATGGGGACAGGGCCTTTAGCCCAGCTCGTCCATACTGATCAAGAGGCACCATCTAAGCTTAAGATACACACAAAATGCTGGAGTAACTCAGTGGGAACAAGCTGGAGAGAAGGAATGGGTGATCTTTCGGGTCAAGACCCGTCTTTAGACCTGAACTCGACCTTGAGTCTCAACCCGAAACGTCACCCATTCCTTCACTCCAGAGATGCTGCCTGTCCCGTTGAGTTACTCCAGCATTTTGTGTCTATCTTCGGTTCAAACTATCATCTGTAGTTCCTTCCTACACCATCTAAGCTTGTCCCGTTTGCCTGTATTTGGCCCATGTCTCTCTAAACCTTTCCTGTCCATGTACCTGCCCAAGTGACTTTTAAATGCTGTTATAGTACCTGTCCTGACTACCTCCTCTGGCAGCTCGTTCGATATACCCAAGGAATCTATAGAATTTACATGATGACCAATTAGAAACATAGAAACATGGAAAAATAGGTGCAGGAGTAGGCTATTCGGCCCTTCGAGCCTGCACCACCATTCAATGTGATCATGGCTGATCACATTGCGACATTTGTTCTCATTCAGTAGTCGGGCTTCAGAGCAATCTTATCTGTGATAACATGAGGGATATTAATGGCACTGAAATAACAGCCACTTCACTTAGTTTTCTTAACTTTTGGCCGTGCATAAGATGGCGAAAGCAACATAGACTATCTGTAAACTTCACGACATTAGACAATAGAAAATAGACAATAGGTGCAGGAGTAGGCCATTTGGCCCTTCGAGCCAGCACCACCATTCAATGTGATCATGGCCATTATTGGCATGCGCCAACTTTTGGCACACCTTTTACTACCTTAATGGCGCAGCAGGTAGAGTTACTGCCTCTCAGCGCCAGGGGTTCAATCCTGAACCAGGTTCAATCCTGACTATGGGTGCTGTATGTAAGGAGTTTGTATGTTCTCCCTGTGACTGCATGGGTTTTCTCTGCTCTGGTTTCATCTCAGATTCCAAAGACATACAGGTTTGACGGTTAAATGGCTTCGGTAAAAATATCCATTCCCTGTATATTCATGTGCCTATCTAAAGGTCTTGGGCGAACATAGAACAGTACAAAACAGGAGCAAGCCCTCCGGTCAGCAATATCTGTGCCGAGCATGATGCCAAGTTAATCTCCTCTACCTGCTGGTGCTCCATATCCAATACCTAAAAGCCTCTTAGGTGCCACTATTGTGTCTGCCTCCACCAGCACCCTCGATAGCCAATTCTGGGTTCACACCACCATTTATGTAAAAAAACATGTCATAGTCATGGAATCATAGAGCGCGAAACAGGCCCTTCAGACAACTTGCCCACAGTGGCCAAGATGTCCCATCTACACTAGTCTCACCTTTCTGCGTTTGGCTCACATCCCTTTAAACCTGTCCTATTCAAACCTGTCAAAATATTTCTCAAAGGTTGCGATAGTATCTACCTCAACCACCTCACCTGGTAGCTCTTCCATGCACCTTCACCGGTACGGGATTGGTGTTGATGGCACTGCCCTGAGCTGGTTCGTTTCCTACCTAAAAAACAGGAGTTTCTCTACCAACATAGGCAATTCTTTCTCTTCCCCAGCTAGCCTTTTCTGCAGGGGTCCACAAGGCTCCATCCTAGGCCTCATTCTCTTCTCTCTGTACCTGTTCCCCCTCGGCCATGTCATTCAAGGGCATGGGACTTCTTTTCACTGTTATGCAGATGATGCACAGCTCTATCGCCCTCTGAAACCCAACAACTGGTCTAATTTACACAGCCTCATGCACTGCCACGATGACTTAAAATGTTGGACGGCTCAGAACTTCCTCCAACTTAACAAGAGCAAGTTTGAGGTCATCCTACTCGGCCCCTCCGACTCCATCAAAATGATAACAGGCAGCCTTGGAAGCCTAACCTCCTTAGTCAAACTGCACGTCCAAAACCGTTGCATGATATTTGACTCCGCATTAAAGTTTGACAAAGCAAGTCAACTCTGTGGTAAAAGCTGGTTTCTACCAGCTTCGTACCAAAGCTAAAATCAAATCATTCCTCAAATTCGACAACCTTGAAAAAATTATCCATGCATTCATCTCCTCCCGCCTTGACTACTGCAACTACTGGCATCAGCCAATCATCCCTGTCCCGTCTGCAGTTGGTCCAAAATGCCGCAGCAAGACTTCTCACGGGTACCCGTAAAAGGGACCACATCACCCCGATCCTGGCCTCTCTCCACTGGCTCCCAGTACGATACATAATCAACTTCAAGCTCCTCTTTTACGTATACAAAGCCCTTAGCCCCCCTCCCCCACCCCCACCATATAAAAAAATCTTCTAACCCACCATTCTACCTTCAGGTCCCTCACGTCGGCCGACTTGGGGCTACTGACTATCCCGCTGTTTAGGTTTAAGCTCTGGGGTGACCGCGCTTTTGCGGTTGCAGCGCCTAGACTGTGGAATCGCATCCCGCTCCTCATCAGAACTGCCCGCACCATCGACTCCTTTAAGTCAAAACCTATTTCTACTCTCTAGTGTTTTTGAGCCTGTCTGAGGGGGCGCTGTAAACAGTTTATGTATGTATTGTTAGGTCTGTACACCGTTGTATGTATCAAATTAGTACCTGCACTGATGTGAAGCACTTTGGTCAACGTGAGTTGTTTTTAAACGTGCTATAGAAATACATTTATTATTATTATTATTATTATTATTATTATTATTATTCACCCTTTGTGCGATGAACTTACCTCTCAGGTTCCTATTAAATCTTTCCCGCCCTCACCTGAAACCTACGTTGTCTGGTTCTCGATTCCGCTTCTCTGAAAAAAGATACCCTGTTCATCTACCCAATCTATTCCTCTCCCACAGAATTGTCCCACACATCTAATTTAAAACGTTACCCTTCTCAGCATAAAGCGATGCTTGCTAGTTTATGAAAATAGATAGAGATTTGAGAATAAATGTTAGATAGCTCAAAATCCCCCTCTAAATGCTGGGTTCTGAGGTTTCTTACTGATCTGTTGCAATGATCTGATTGAGAGCCAGCTAATTCGATTATTGCCCAGCGCGGTACTTTTTTATAAGTGAAAGTGGCAGATGGTTTCCTATTAATGCCCGGTTCTTGCATCTGTTACAAGGCACTAATTCCACTCATTCGAGTCTTATCCAGCTTTCCAAATTTCATTAGGAAAAATAGACAAATTAATGGGCTTGCCCTCTTCCATAAATTGAAAAGAATATAGTAGAAATGTTAAATCCCAATCAAACTCTTGTGAATAAAATCATTAATGCTTTACACGTTTTTAATATTCTCTGTGCTGTTATTGAAGACCAGTTTCAGTTATATTTATTCTGACAGAGCGTATATTATAAAATGCTCATGATTTTAAACCAATTGAACTGAGAGGACACAGCAGAGATGATGTTTATCTGCAATGCTATGAATAAAACAGCCCATGAAAAATTGTGCTGCTTTTGCAATAGAGCTACTAATCTCGTTCTGGATTTATGTCACAGTTCTTGGTAATCCATGGCTAAATCAGTGACAGCACAGCAGCATTGTTTCATTTTTTTGTTTCAGCTACTGCCCCCAAAAATCAATGTTTGAATGTACATTTGCAGTGTTAATATTTTAATTGGAAAGTTTGTGGGAAGTAGCTCAAATCTTGTCAACTGAGCTAGCATGAGCATGCACGGAATGGAGGGATATGGACCATATCAGCTAGCCGGTACTGACGCAAAGTGCTGGAGTGACTCAGCGGGTCTGGAGAACATGGAAAGGTGATGCTTCAGGTCGGAACCTGATTGTGGTTGACGGCGGGGGGGGGGGTGGGGGGGGAGAAGGGGGGGGTTGGATCAGTGGGGAACGAGGCAGCATGTTTACCAACTGTGCAACCCTGCCACCCTGCCAATTGTATAATATGATTTTTGTAGGAAGGAACTGCAGATGCTGGTTTACACCGAAGATAGACACAAAATGCTAGAGTAACTCAGTGGGACTGGCAGCATCTCTGGAGAGAAGGAATGGGTGACGTTTCGGGTCGAGACCCTACTTCAGACTGAGAGTCAGGGGAGAGGGAAACTAGAGAGATGGAAGGGTACAAAGAGAAGGTAAAGTGTGAAAAGGACAGATTTCCTCGGTTATCGTCTGCTTTGATCTGTCCTTTTCACACCTTACATTGTCTTTGTACCCTTCCAAGTAGTTTGAAAATTTTTGATTGGATGGATAAACTTGGATTCGTCTTAGAGTCATAGTCAAACAGCGTGTGAACAGGCTCTTTGCCCAACTTGCCTACACCGTCCAACATGCCCCATCTACACTAGGCCCACCTGCCATGTACATGAATAAACATTTGTTAAACATTACGATAGTACCTGCCTCAACTACCTCCTCCAGCAGCTGATTCTATACACCCAACATCATTTGCGTTAAAAGGTTTCCTCTCAGATTCCTATTAAATTTTTCCCTCGCTCACCTTAAACCTATGTCCTCTGGTTCTCAATTCCCCTACTCTGCAGTTACCCAATCTATTCTTCTCATGGTTTTGCACACCTCTGTAAGATCACCCCTCAAGAGTGTTTTATTGTCATACTAGACCGAGTGCAGACCCGATGGGTCTGTTCCCCCATCGCGTGGTTGCGGGGGAGGTGGGGGGGACGGAATGCGGCATCACACACACTAACTACCCCCTGCACACATGCTAACAACCCCCCTTAATATTATATTAATATTATTAATTTGCTCCTTTTAACCCGTAACCACTCGATGCACTGACGCATAGCCCCCAACTCGCAGGTGCGTCTAGAGAGGGGGGGGGGGGGGGTAGAGAGTGAGCGCAGAGAGAGAATGGGGAGAGACAAAGAGAAAGGGGCAGAGACAGAAGGGCAAGAGGCAGAGGGAGGGGGGAGGGGAGGAGGAGAGGGAGGGTGGGTGAGGGGGGGAGGATGGGGGAGGAGGGGTGAGAGAGATGGGAGGAGAGAGAGAGTGGAGGAGAGAGAGGGGGAGAGAGAGGGGGCTGAGAGGGGGAAGGGAAGGAGGGAGAGGTGGGGGAAGGGAGGGGGGGAGGTGGGGGGGTAAGGGAGGGGGAGGGAGGGTGGGGAGGGGATGGGGTGGAGGGAAGGGGGTAGGGGAGGGGTGGAGGGGAGATTGGAGGGCAGGAGGGCGATGGGGTGGGGGAGAGAGGGGGAAGAGTGGGGAGAGAGGGAGAGAGGGGGAAGAGTGGGGAGAGAGGGGGAGGGAGAGGGGTGGGGGCAGTCCATCTATTCCCCACTCCCTACCACCCCCACTCCTCTCCCTCTATTCCCACACTCTCCCTCCTCACCTCCCCAATACCTCCTCTCCCTCCATACTCCCTCCTCACCCTCAATCCCCCCACTCCCCCTCTTCACCTCCCCAGGATCTCGCCTGTCCTCCGGATCTGCAGAACTTGCTCATTCACAGAGAGGAACACAGAACAGGGAGGAGTCAGAGAGCCAAATGCAAGCACGCGTCGGGGGTGGGGGTGGGGGGTGTTGACATAACTCGGCCTCACGACGCCCGCAGCCGTTGATAACTGCCAGCTGAGGGGGGAGAGGGAGGGAGGGAGCAGGGGAGGATGGGGGGGGGGGAGAATGGGCGGGCGGGCATGATGCAGAGTGAGCCTGCGGGCCAGGCGTACGCCATCAAGACACTGCGTATGCGTACACCCTATCTACCTGTGACACCACTTTTAAAGAACTGTATACTTTGGACATACTTTGATTGATTGGACAAACTTGGATTAATTGGACAAACTGATCAGTTTCAAATGCTTGGATTGGTTAGACAAACATGGATCAATTGAACAAACTTGGATTGATTATCTGGTACGTCAGATATTGATGGGAGGCCTGATACAAGTTTATAAAATTACTGGACTAAGTGGGACCCATTGGGTCCCAGCATCATACGGGAGGGCTGGTCCCCCAACACAATATTCTACCTTTTCACCAATTCCAATATTGGTGACCAGTGGGGGGGGGGGCTTTCTGGAGCGCTAGTATGGGTGTTGTGGGCTGAAGGGACTGGGTTCCAGAGTGCTAGTATGGACATTGTGGGCAGCATGGATTATTGTGCTGTCGGTTCAGTCACTCAAGCCTGTTGTGCTGGCAGCTCAGTCACTCACGGCTGGTGGGCTGGCAGTTGACACAGCTATTCCTTGAAATTCCATTTCAAGCAGGGTGCAAGTCCACTAAATTCAAGTGCAGTTTCGTACCACTTCAAGCAGGGTACAAGGCCACCAAATTCAAGTGCAGTTTCATAACATTTCAAGCAGGGTGCAAGGCCACTAAAGACAGCGAGTCGTGACCTTTCCCTCCTCCATCTTGCAGAGACTGAGCCACGCGCACACTTCTGGGTTTTATTGTCAGTTCCCCCTCCCACCAGAAAGGGCGTGGCCTTCATGACATGATTGACAGGAGAGAGAATCTCAACATTTTTTAAACACTTATAACTCTTTTATTTTTCATCGATGGGAAAAATCCTCAGCACCTGATTAGCGGAGGGGGACTGAGTAAGATGGCCAAAAATCACAGTCGTACGTGGTAACGTTTTTTCTAAAATCAATATAAACAGGAAGTGGTCAAGATTAGACCTTTAATTATATAGAAGGCAAGGCAACTTTAATTTGGCAAGGCAACTTTAATTGGGCAAGGCAACTTTAATTTGGCAAGGCAACTTTAATTCGGCTAGGCAAGGCAACTTTAATTGGGCAAGGCAACTTTAATTAGGCAACACAGCTTTAGCATTTCCAAACCAAAGGCAACACAGCTTTAGCATTTCCAAACCAAAGGCAATACAGCTTTAGCATTTCCAAACTATATTATCAAACCACATTAAGGGCACTGACAGGTCAGTAAAACCACTCACAGTTTAGTAGACATGTGTTCAGTGTTACGCACAGCTCAGAACCTTTTTCCCGGGGTGGAAATGTAAAAGATCAGCGGGCACAGCTTTATAGTTGGTGAGGCAAAGTTTGCAGTTGAGGTGTGAGGCAAGGTTTTATACACAGAGAGTGATGGGTGCCAAGAACATGCTGCCAGGTGCGGTGTGTAGCAAGGAACTGCTCATTCTGGTTTAAACCGAAGACACAAAAGCTGGAGTAACTCAGCAGGGTCAGGCAGCAGCTCTGTCGAAAAGGAATGGGTGATGTTTCAGACTGGTCTGAAGAGGGATCTCGGCTTGAAACGTCATCCATTCCTTTTCTCCACAGATGCTGCCTGGCCCGCTGAGTTACTCCAGCTTTTTGTGTCTATTTGCCAGGTGTGGTGGTGGAGGCTGAAACGAAAGTGGCGTTTAAGAAGCTTTTAGACAGAAGATGAGTATGCACGGAATGGAGGGATATGGACCATATGCACGCAGAGGATATTAGTTTAACTCGGCATCATGTTTGGCACAGATATTGTGGGTCGAGGGACCTGTTCCTGTGCTCTACTAGTCTGTGTTCCACATTTATTCGTGAGGAAATGATGAGACAAGTTTAATTATATTCTCTCTGACAAGTGAAAGGTACGGAGTGATGTTGGGAGATAACACCAACTAAGCATTTTAATTGCCTCAATCTTTTGTACTGTGATAAAACATTTGAGATAAGAACATTGTGGATTTTGTACTGATCTGTGAAGAATGATTTCTTTGAAATATGCTACTTTTGACTGGTAAAGCAAATTAATGCGCTCAGGAAGACAAAGACTCACAAGTTCAAATTTTAATCAATTTTTTTTTCAGCTTTAACATATTCCAGAATGGTAATTATTACTAACAGTTTGATCATGCCATGGCTTAGTGTGCTGATGATGTATTCCTCAGTAAAGTTAAACTTCAATCCTTGCCAAATAAACCACTGTTAAGATGGGAAAGAGAGGTATTGGATACGTTATTTAAACAACTGGAAAAATTCTTCACCCATGCCAGTGTCTGCATTTTATCATCTTAAAGTGGCAAAGGGAAAATAGCCCCATTAGCAGAAAAAACCCACTGATATCAATCAAAATGTGCAGGAAGGAACTGCTGATGCTGGTTTATACCGAAGATAGACTGGAGTAACTCAGCGGGTCAGGCAACATCTCTGGAGAAAAGGATATCAGTCTCTTTGTTTCTCCATACGACTTACTTTCATGTCAAAGAGTCGTACAGGACAGAAACAGGCCCCCTGGCCCAACTTGCCCATGCCAACCAAGATGCTCCAATTACACTGCTCCCACCTGCCTGTGTATGGGCCATACCCCTCTGAACTTTTCCAATCCATGTACCTTTCCAAATGTTTTTTAAATGCTATTATTGTTCCTTGCAGGGATTCTGCCATATGTGAACCAGTGCCCCATATGTCCATCACATTTGCAGGAAGACACTTTGTACAGGTTCAGGTTCATTACTGCAGATACCAGACGTTTTGTCTGTAAATGTTACACGATAATGATGCAACATATTATTCTGCACTCTGGCATTTAGCTCTTTGCACTACCTGTTGTCCCTGTGTATGGCTTGAATATATTTTTGTAAATATATGACTTTATTTGACTGGACAACTTGCAAACAAAAGCCTTTCGCTGTATTTTCGGTGCACGTGACAAGAATAAACCAACAAGGGGAGATGTAGGAACAAGGAACTGCAGCTGCTGATTTACAAAAAAATAACACAAAGTGCTGGAGTGACTCAACAGGTCAGGCAGCATCTCTGAAGAACAGGGATAGGAACGGGGACTTTTTTTTGGAGGGGGGGGGGGGCGGTCCTGAAGGGGGAACGAAAGGGAAAGAATGACGATGGAAGGCGACAGTAGGGGAAGCTGGATGATGTAGTATGAAGATAATGAGTCTTAAAGAGGGGACCTAAAAACAGAGAGAATAGGCATAAGAGGCTTGAGGGAGGTTTTAGGTGCATGTGTGACTGTGCGTGTGTGTGTGGGTGTGTGTGAAATCTATGTATTAGCTGGTGTCTATTGGCTTCAGGGAACTGGAGCAGCAGTAAATCTACCTCAACCTGAGGACTACTTAAGGAAAATATTATGTAAAAGAAAAGAAAATACAGAATATTGGTCTTCGTCAGTCAGGGTATTGAGTATAGAAATTGGGATGTGTTAAAGAAGGAACTGCAGATGCTGGAGAATCGAGGGTTACACAAAAAGCTGGAGAAACTCAGCGGGTGCAGCAGCATCTAAGGAGCGAAGGAGATAGGCGACGTTTCGGGTCGAGACCCTTCTTCAGACCCTTCTTCAGAAATTGGGATGTTGGGTTACAGCTGTACAGAACACTGGTGAGGCTGCACTAAGAGTATTGTGTTCAGCTTTGACTAACCTGCTCTAGGAAGGATGTCATGAAGCTGGAAACAGTGCAGAGAAGATGTTGCCAGGTCTCGAGGGCCTGAGCTGCAGGGAGAGGTTGGGCAGGCTAGGACTTTATTTTCGAAGGGAAGAGGCTGAGGGGTGATCTTATAAAGGTGCATGTGATCATGAAGAACATAGATAGCATAAATGCACAGAGTTACCCAGGGTAGGGGAATCAAGAACCAGAGGACATAGGTTTAGGATGATATTTAATGGGAACCCGGAGCAATATTTTCACTCAAAGATTGGTGGGTGTGCGGAACGAGCTGCCAGAGAAGGTAGTTGATGCAGGTACAATAACAACATCAAAGTACATTCAAACAGGTACATGGATAGGAATGGTTTAGAGGGATATGGGCCAAACGTTGGACGAGCCTAGATGGGGCATTTTGGTCAGTATGGGCAAGTTGGGCTGAAGTACAAGTTTCCATTCTGTATGACTTTGAGAACAGTGAGAAAAACAAAGCAATGTGATCTAATGGAGGGCTTCAGAGTGCTAGCATAGCCATGACGGGCTGAATGTCCTCCTACATTTTATGGTTCCACAGTTATTTCCAAATTCAGACCTCTTCTTTTTTGGTGTTGAATTAATATTTTTTATCTTGAGATCCTTGAATAAAACGGCAGTATTTTAACTTCTGTAAGAATATGTACGTGTAATTCAACTATTTATTTGAGGATTACATTGTGTCTCTGAGTTCATATACTGATATATGCAGTGCCCTCTTTAAACTTGTCAATTGTTTGAAAACGTTAAAGGTTTAAGCCGACATTATACAAAGAGTAAATTTTCTTGGCATAGTAAGCCATGTAAAATAAATATAATTTGCTCTCATTATTAGGGATGTCGTGTCTTTGAAAGTGCTCTGGGAGCATGTTTTGTAGAACTAGCAAGTTTTAATCACAGGAGTTCCCAGCACCAGAGGCTTTCGAACAGGTGTCTACACCATAGTGCAGTTTAGCAGGAGCCAATATGTGCGGTGGCGCAGCAGTAGAGTTGCTGCCTTACAGGGTCAGAGACCCGGGTTCGATCCTGACTACCGGTGCTGTCTACACAAAGTTTGTACGTTCTCCCCGTGACCACGTGGGTTTTCTCCGCATGCTCTGGTTTCCTCCCACACTAGAAAAACATACAAGTTTGTAGGTTAATTGGCTTTGGTGAAAAAAAATTGTAAATTGGCGATAGTGTGTCGGATAGTGCTAGTGTACGGTGTGATTGCTGGTCGGCACAGACTCGGTGGGCCGAAGGGCCTGTTTCCATGCTGTATCTTTAAATTAAGCGGAACTAAACTTGTGGGAAGACACCTTTACATCATACATGCATGTGATTTATTTGCATATTTACTTACAGGTCCACCACCAATTTTCCAGTACCCTTGTTCCAGAGCCTTTTGGGATTATCCGTTTTGCCGGACCAACAGAGGTCACGGCCTCCAAGAGCGACTGAGGTACTGGCCTGTAAAGTTGGCCTCGGAAGTACGGATCTGCCGGCTATGGCTGGGCCAGAGTTCCAGAGCCCCGGCCATAAGGGCAAAACTCAACCTGCTGATCAGCTGCGGAAGTCCAGATGAGGTTGAGATCGGCCGCATCACACGGCCTAGGCGACACATTTTCGGGCGGACTTTTCGCAGGGGGGGTGGGCTGCCAAAGGTTTCAAAGGTCTTTTATTTGTCACGTGTACCAATTAAGGTGCAGTAATATACGAATTACCATACAGCCATACTAAAAAAGCACCAAGACACACAACTGCATAAAAGTTAAAATAAACATCCACCACTGCGGATCCCCCACATTCCTCACTGTGATTGATGGAAGGCAACAAAGTCTAATCGGAGCAATCGAACCATTCGCACTAGGAGTGATCGAAACTCCAGCAGCCGGCGATCGGAGCCCCCACGTCGGGGCGATCGAAGCTCGTGCGGCTTGGAGTTTCCGATGTCGGTCTCTAACGAGAGACCGCAAACTGCACAATGTTAAAGTCCGCAGGCACCGGCGGTAGAGCTCAAAGGTCGATCCCTGGCGAAGGGATCGTGGGCTCCGCGATGTTATAGTCCCACAGGAAGTCACGGTGGAGCTCTCGAAATCTGTCTCCAGCAAACGCCACCAACTCCTCGATGTTAGGCGCAGTGCGGACGGAGACACGATACAGAGAAGGAAAAAAATCGCATCTCCATCGAGGTAAGAGATTGGAAAAAGTGCGCTCAGTAATTTTTTCTGGGTTAAAGGAGGTGCTGGGCCAGTGGCTGGAAAGTCAGTGGTGGACCTATACTAATATACAACGCTGTTATCCCTCTTTGAAAGTGTGTTTTCTCTATACATACCAATCCCTGGCCGGATCAGTTCAATGGTTAACTTGGAAATTAGGTTTTCTGGTATTGTACTCAGTTCAAGATTTGAAATATGTGTCGAATTGGATAGTGTGCTAATACATTATAAAGTCATACAGCAAGGAAACAGACCTTGTGTTCTATCTTGTCCAAACTGATCAAGATGCTCCATCTAAACTAGTCCCACCTGCATGCACTTGGCCCATATCCACCTCAACCTTTCCGATCCATGTATCTGTCGAAATGTCTTTTGAATCGTGTTCTCGAACCTGCCTCTACTACCTCCTCTGGCAAATGGTTCCATAAACCCACCACCTGCTGAGTGAAAAAGTTGCCCCTCAGGTTCTTATTACATTTTTGCCCGCTCACCTTAAACCTATGTCCTCTGGTTCTTGTTTCTCCTACCCTGGCTAAAAGCCTCCGTGCATTCATCGTATCTATTTCACTCATGATCATATACACCTCTATGAGATCACTCCTTAGCCTCCTGTGCTCCAAGGAATAAAGTCCGAGCCTGCCATCCTCACCCAATAGCTCAGGCCCTTAAGTTCTGGCAAATCAAATCTTCTCTGTACTCTTTCCAGGATGTGTTCTGACTTATCTTTTGCTATCAGTTTTTTGGTGAAAGTGAACGCTTTTAACATTTAATTCAATTCAAACATCATATTGTACTGCAGATAGACACAAAATGCCGGAGTAACTCAGTGGGTCAGGCAGCAACTCTGGAGAAAATGAATAGGTGACATTTCGGGTTGACACCCTTCTTCAGACTCAGGGGAGAGAGAAACTTGAGATATGAACAGGTACTGCAGATTTTGGCCCCTTGCTAATTACCCCCTAGTTTGTAGGGGGCAATTTACAGAGGCCAATTAACTTACAAAACTTGCACAACTTTGGGATGTGGGAGGAAAGCCACGGGGTCACAGGAAGAACGTACAAACTCCACGCCGGCAGCACCCGAGGTCAGGATCGACCCAGGTCTCTGACGCTGGTTATATTAAATGGCAGGACAGATCTGCAGTGATCATGTTGAACGGCAGGCCAGGTGGCTTACTCCTGCTGCTATTTTCTTGCATTCTTCTATTGAGGTATAAGCTGGTAAGAGCATTTAGCAGTTTGAGGAAGTCATTTGATGTCTGCCTTCTGTGCGCTAGAATTTGAATAAGAATTCAAGCCAAATGCTTTTATTTGATTGTGTAGTGGTTCTTGCCGTGTTAGTTTATGTAAAGAGAGTGTAGAGTCTGATAGGATGTGTGGCACGTTGGAAAATAAGGATCCCAAGGAAAGAAATTAAAGACGATTTTATAGATATTCAAATAATCTCCCAATTAATTTACTAAAACTAATGTACTAGTATACCCAGACATAATGTGTAGGAAGGAAGTGCAGATGCTGGTTTACACCAAAGATAGGCACAATGCTGGAGTAACTCAGCAGGTCAGGCAGCATCTCTGGAGAAAAAGGGAATAGCTGACGTTTCAGGTCGGAAACCTTCTTCTGAAGAAGGGTCTCTACCCGAAGTGTCACTAATTCCTTTTCAGCGGAGATGCTGCCTGGCCCGCTGAGTTACTCCAGCATTTTGCGTCTACCCAGGCATCATGCTACATGTGACACAAGGAACTGCAGATGCTGGAACCTTGAGCAAAACACAGAATGCTGGAGTAACTCAGCGGATCAGGCAGCATCTGTGGCGGGAATGGATAGACGACTTTTTGGCCGAGTCTGAGTCTGAAGAAGAGTCCCGACCCAAAACATCACTCATCCATGTCCTCCAGAGATGCTGCCTGACCTGCTCAGTTACTCTGGCACTTTATGTTCCAGCATACAACAGGCACCATGCTACCTTGCTGAATCACAGTTGCCTTGAGAGGATGATGGAGATTTATGTGATTTAAGCCTTGTGTTTCTGAAGTAGCGCATATAATGGCTTAGAAATTCTTTGAGCATTAAACAAAGTGCAGGAGGAACTCGGAGGGTCAGGCAGCATCTGTGGAGGAATCACATAGGGGGTGCAGTGAAAGAGGGTCTTACAGAACTCCTGTCAGATGGGGGAGGAAAACATATTCAAAGTAGGCACACTTGCAGGATATTTTTCAGTGGAGCAGTTTAATGGAAACACAAGAAACTGCAGATGCTGGAATCTTGAGCAAAACACAGTGCTGGAGGAACAGCAGGCCAGACAGCATCGGTGGAGGGGTGTCTGAAGAAGCGTCCCGAACCGAAACATCGTCTGTCCATTCCCTCCACAGATGCTGCCTAACCAGCTGATTTCCTCCATCATTTGAGATGTATGGGCTGGAGCGGGGGTACCTTTAAAATGAAGACCTTTGTAGAGGTCACCCATATCCGCTGTCTGAAGCTTTTTACTGCAAGTAAATGTTTTTAAGAGTGATGTACTTGAAGTTTGGGAGAAATCACACTTGACAATATTCAGTCCAATAGGCCCTGAAAGAAAATCTGCAGAAGCATCTTGAACAGTTCTAGATGGATCAGCAAGGATTTTGATGGATCAGCAAGGATCTTGATTGATCAAAGAACCACATCAATCTATCCGTGCTTTCATTTGACTGCAAGCACCAAATTCACAAATAGCTTCTTCTCAATAACCATAGCTGAGGTTAGTGTGGTTTAATCATTCAGGTTACATCAAACTAACCTCAAACGCGGCACAATGGCGCAGCGGTAGAGTTGCTACCTTATAGTGCCAGAGACCTGGGTTTGATCACGACTACGGGCGCTGTCTGTACGGCAGTTACACCATGGCCGCATGGCTTTTCTCCGGGTGCTCCAGTTTCTTCCCACACGCCAAAGACGTGCAAGTTTATAGGGTGATTGGCTTCTGTATATTGTCGCTAATGTGTAGGATAGAACTAGTGAATGTGTGATCACGATCGGCATGAATTCGGTGGGCCGAAGGGCCTGTTTCCACACCATGTCTCTCAACTAATCATAAACCTCTAGGGGCTGTCTTTGGTTATACTAAACAGTTTGACTTTTTTGCACTAATATTGTGGTTATTAATTTGATTTTGTTGTTGTTTATTATATATTATCTGTTTGTTGCAATAACAGCCCTGTTATGCTGCGACAAGTAAGAATTTAATTGTTCTGTTGTTGGTACATGTGACAATTAAACACGCGTGAGGTTAGAATGGGGTTAGATATCCCAATATATGTAGTTCTTTTTACAGTGCAGGATACAGGGAACTTTTCATGTTAAAAATTCCACAACTTTGAATCAATATTATAAGTCGCCGCAGATTTTGGAAGTTATGCAGTGCAACAGTTCCAATTAGTACCGTATGTCTCGCAATGTTCAATCTGTCTGTTGTAGAAGCAGGCAGATTTCAAAGGGAACGCATAACACACAATCCATTCCTCTGGTCCTGAACATTCACTCCATGGTTCAACTCTGCCATCTACTGCTGGTTGCTTGTAGTGCACCTGACTTGGAAAAAGTAACCAAGTCCGCGCCGACCAGCGATCCCCGCACACTAACACTATCCTACACACTAGAGACAATTTTACACATGCACCAAACTGAAGCAGATTAACCTACAAACCTGTACGTGTTTGGAGTGTGGGAGGAAAACAAAGATGTCGGAGAAAACCCACGCAGTCACAAAGGAGAACGTACACCTTGCCGACACACACACACACTGACACACTAACACACACACACACACACACTGACACACACATACTGACACACATACTGACACACACACACACACACACACACACACACACACACACACACACACACACACACACACACACACACACAATGATAGCGCAAAATGATAGAACCATTGCCCCCAAGTCTGTGTAGTTCAGAGCTTATTTGGAGGTACACCAGATTAATACATCTTTACATAACGTGATGGCATGTTTCACACTGTCGACCCACACGTGACAGACATTTGTCTGAGGAAATTCACCCTTGCAGAATTCACAAATCACTTGCCCAAACATTTGAGAGACAAAATAATATTTGCTCCCCCACGGAATTTGTGTGAGGACGAAAAAGTTAATAAATCAAAAAATGTTTTTTCCCCATCTTGAGTTACATGCACAGATAACTTGTTATAGATTCTCAATATTAAACATGGAAGAGCTGAGCTTAAAATAAAAATTCCTGAACTTGCTCTAGTCTTATTTTACCCAGGTTTTAAATCAGACATTGGCAAATTATAATGGGAAATTAATTAAAGTTTGCTGTATATTTTAAGGATGGCACAGTGGCGCAGATGGTAGATCTACTTCCTCACAGCATCAAAGGCCTGGGTTCAATGCGGACCTCGGGTGCTGTCTGTGTAGTGTTTAACATCCTCGCTGTGACTACCTGATCTTTTTTTCCGGGTGCTCCGGTTTCCTCCCACTTCCCAAAGACATGCAGTTAAATGGCCTCTGCAAATTGTTCCGAGTGTAGAGGGAGTGGATGTGAAAGTGGGATAACTAAAACCAGCATGAACAGGTCATTGAAGGTCAGCGTGGACATGGTGGGCAGAAGGGCCTGATTCCATGCTATACCTTTCAATCAAATTGCCACCAGTGTGCAGGGAGTGTAAGAGAAAGTGGGATAATAGCACTAGAGTGAATGGGAAGGAAGGAACTGCAGATGGGGGTTACACAAAAAGCTGGAGAAACTCAGCGGGTGCAGCAGCATCTTAGAGCGAAGGAGATAGGCGACGTTTCGGGTCGAGACCCTTCTTTAACAGGAACTGCAGATGGTGCTTTAAACCGAAGATAGACACAAAATATTGGATTAACTCCGTGGGATAGGCAGCATCTCTGGAGAAAAGGGGTGGGTGACGTTTTGGGTCAAGACCCTTCATCAGACTAGTTAGGGATAAGGGAAACGAGAGATATAGATGATGATGTAGAAAAATAAAGAACAATGAATGAAAGATATGGAAAAATATAACAATGATAAAGGAGCTGTTAAAGAAGGAACTGCAGATGCTGGAGAATCGAGGGTTACACAAAAAGCTGGAGAAACTCAGCGGGTGCAGCAGCATCTAAGGAGCGAAGGAGATAGGTGACGTTTCGGGTCGAGACCCTTCTTCAGACTGGTGATAAAGGAGCTGTTTGTTGTTTGAAAACAAGAAGCGAGTGTGACTTGCGTAAGAGGACCATTTTTTAGCTTTGAAAAACTGTTGCTTTAGCAGGATGTTTTGGGATAATTTTTTTGCTGTAAAATGAACTATCGGCCTATGAGTTTTGAGGCATTTGTTTGAATTTGAACAGATAGGATGTGTCTATACACTTCAGAATTCATTATGCTACTACCATCAGCAGTTGTATCATCAATGAAGATAAGTGAGCCAGTACCTTCAGCAGCCATACATGCCCAGGCCATAACACCCCCGCCACCGTGTTTCACAGATGAGGTGGTATGCTTTGGATCATGGGCAGTTCCTTCTCTCCTCCATACTTTGCTCTTGCCATCACTCTGATATAAGTTAATCTTCGTCTCATCTATCCACAAGACCTTTTCCCAGAACTGTGGTTGGGCTTTTAAGTGCTTCTTGGCAAACTGTAACCCGGCCATCCTATTTTTGCGGCTAACCAGTGGATTGCATCTTGCAGTGTAGCCTCTGTATTTCTGTTCATGAAGTCATCTGCGGACAGTGGTCATTGACAAATCCACACCTGACTCCTGAAGAGCGTTTCTGATCTGTCGGACAGGTGTTTGGGGATTTTTCTTTATTATAGAGAAAATTATTTTGTCATCAGCTGTGGAGGTCTTCCTTGGCCTGCCAGTCCATTTGCGATTAGTAATCTCACCAGTGCTCTCTTTCTTCTTAATGATGTTCCAAACAGTTGGTATGCCTAAGGTTTGGCTGATGTCTCTAACAGTTTTATTCTTGTTTCTCAGTCTCATAATGGCTTATTTGGCTTTCATTGGCACAACTTTGGTCCTCGTGTTGATAAACAGCAATAAAAGTTTCCAGAGGTGATGGAAGAAAGACTAGGTGCTGAGAGCTCTCTTATCCCTCCATTAAGGAGGCAATTAAACGCACCAGTGCAATTACAAACACCCGTGAAGCCATGTGTCCCAAACATTCTGGTACCCTGAAATAGGGGGGGACTATGTATAAACACAGCTGTAATTTCTACATGGTGAAACCAAAATGTATAAAAATAGCCTTTAATAAAATCTGATAATGTGCACTTTAACCACGTGTGTTTTTTTTCTATTACAAATCTCAAATTGTGGCGGACAGAGGCAAATAAATAAATGATGGGTCTTTGTCCCAAACATTATGGAGGGCACTGTAAATCAAATTTAATGGGAACTGACAACATTTTATGGCATATTATGATAATAAGTCAAGGAAAATGCTTACCAGGCAATTTTACAAAGTGGACTTCATGTAAATTAGCCGCTCTGATCAGGAGGAATTTTGCAAGAGGAAATTCAACTTGAAATCCATAAATTACGTTTCTGAGAATTTCGTAATTTAATTGTATAAATTTAAATGCCTGTCAAGGAGCTTGAACTTGAATAGATTAGATATCAAACAGTTGTAAATATTAGAAAGAATATGTGCACGTTAGTGGCAGACTGAGAGAGGCTGTGCCTGTGGAAGTAAATGTTGATTCTCAAAAGGAAGATTAATTGTACAATTTAGAAATACCACAGAGCCACGTAGAAGAATACAAAATGGATCAGGACAGAAGATCCCTTTAATCTTAACCCTGAAAAACATTTTTCGGCTTCTCATTGATAACCTGATTAATACAAAGGAGGAAAATAAAGTGGTGCAGCATGTAGAGCCGTTATCTCTCAGCGCCAGAGATCTGGGTTCAATCCTGACCTCTGGTGCCGTCAGTGCGAGGTTTGTACTTTCTCCTTGTGACCTTGTGGGTTTTCTCCGGGTGCTCAGGTTTCCTCCCACATCCCAAAGATTGGGGGAGCACCGTGGCTCTGCAGTAGAGTTGCAGGTTCGATCCTGACTACAAGTACTGTCTGTACGGAGTTTGTATATATTGCCTGTGACCACGTGGAGTTTCTCCAGGTGCTCTGGCTCCGAAGACATGTAGGTATGTCAGTTAGTTAGCTTCTATTAAATTGCACATCGTCCCTAGTGTGTCGGATAGTGCGAGTGCGAGGTGATCATTGGTCGGCGTGGACTCGGTGGTCAAAAGAGCCTGTTTCCACGCTGTATCTCTAAAGTCTAAAGTCTAAAAGCTCTCCTAAACATTTATTTTTTTGATGTTCTCACATCTCTCCCACGTTCACTAATTTCCTCATGATAATTATCAGCATTTGGAGACGTGCCTCTCTTACCAGCCTGCAATTAATCCCACTCCTGCTGGCTTGTTTTGAGTCCTTTTAGCCGGTCTAAGTTTACCAGAAATCACAGTCAGGTTTCCCAGACTGCGCACTAACATCCAGCACGAGATTGGTGTCCTCCATCTAGTTTAGTTTAATTTATTATCATGTGTACAGCAAAACGTTTTTGTGTGTGATATCCAGTGCAGACTATACATGATTACAATCAAGCCATCCACAGTGTACAGATAGAGAGGAGCTGTGGTATCGAGTCTGGGTGAGGATGTGGTCGTAGAGTTGGAGGAAAGGGGGTATCACAGATGGGGAGCAGTGGTATTGGTCTGAAGAAGGGTCTCGACCCAAAACGTCGCCTATCTCCTTCGCTCCTTAGATGCTGCTGCACCTGCTGAGTTTCTCCAGCTTTTTGTGTAACCCACAGTGTACAGATGCAGGATAATGGGAATAACGTTCAATGCAAGATAAAGTCCAGTAAAGTCTGATTAAAGATAGTCCAAGGGTTTCCAAAGAGGAAGAAGGTACGTCAGGTCAGCTCTCTGGTTGGTGAGAGGATGGTCAAAGTGCAGCCAATATACAAGGTTCTCCTGTGTGCACAGAACATAGAGAACACAGAGAGTCCCAGAAGAAAACTCTGCTGTGACTCTCAGCCATTCGCAACCAAGGGGTGGCGCAGCTGGTAGCGCCAGAGACCCAAGTTCCATCCTGACCTCCTGGTGCTGTCTGTGTGGAGTTTGCACATTCTCCCTGTGACCACCTATGTTTCCTCCAGGTGATCCGGTTTCCTCCCACATCCCAAAGAGGTGCAGGTTTGTCGATTAATTGGCCTCTGTAAATTGTCCTCTATTGTGTAGGGAGTGGATGAGAAAGTGGGATAACGTAGAACTAGTGTGAAGTGGTGATCGATGGTCAGCATGAAGGCAGGAACCGCAGGTGCTGGTTTACACCGAAGATAGACACAAAATGCTGGAGTAACTCAGCAGGACAGGAATAGAAGGAATGGATGATGTTTCAGATCGAGACCCTTCTTCAGACTGGACGTCAGAGGAGAGGGAGACACAGAGATAAAGGGCCTGTCCCACCAGCATGCGATGAGCGCGACCTAACGTGGTCGCTTGAGTCGTCCGGCTTGAGTCGTCCCACTTCGATCGCCGGAGACATGTGGAATTGTGCGGAGTTCGTCCCGACATCGTGCGGGGCTCCGAAAAACTGACCATGTTCAAAAATTCCGCGCGGCAACGGCTTGTCGGCTCGCTGTCGCCTCAACGCATTACACACCGCCTCGACGTCGTGCCTCCGTGAACCTATCTGTAGGTGCCTCCGTTACCCTCTCTGTGTGTGGCTCCGTGACCCTCTCTGTGGCCCTCTCTGGCGAACTTACCTTTAAGACTTCGCTCCAAGTTCGCCTCACTTTGCGCCACGTTGCGCCACTCACCCGACCTCCGCTCGGCCCTCGCTGACGGTTTGGTCGCGCTTGCCGCATGCAGGCGCATGCTGGTGGGACGGGCCCTGTACGGGGATCACCCGACCTCCGCGCGGCCCCCGCTGCCGGTTTGGTTGCGCTCACCGCATGGAATCGCATGCTGGTGGGACAGGCCCTTAAGGATGAGTAAGGTGTGAGAATGAGACATCAAAGGGGATCAAGAACAATGTAGAATAGATCATTGTTAGCTCGGGATAAGGTGACAACAAAGCAAACAGAAATATAATGTAATCGGGGACAGTCAGACTGGACGGAGAACTGGGAAGGGAACAGCTTACCGGCACCGCAAAAATGTTAAAGATCATTATTTTGTTTTCTGGCCACGTGACATCACTTGGTACATTATAGGAAGCAATATTTATCTGCTTTGCCAAAATATTCTTCTTCAATCAGAGTTGGCCTGCAAGAAGCTCATTCTGACAAATGTAGCTGCCTCGCTGTGAATTTAGTCGTCGAAGAATACTTTGATCATAATTGTGCAGGAACTGAGTTCCAGAAACCCATGTGGATTTTGGTTATTAAAGTGCATGGCAACGCAATGATAGGTAGTTCAAAAAGACACCCAAAAGGCCTTTTTGCATATTTTATTCAAAATAAATGGTTAGATGTTTACTGCCTTCAGTCCTTGCAAAATTGTTTTTATTTCTTCTCTGTAGTCACCACTCATCTATTCGATCATTAATTGCTGTCTGGGCAATTGTATTGCTGGAACCATTGCACACTTTCAATATTGTTCCCAGCAGAATACAGTCAAAAAAGCTGATAATGTGTAACTTTATTTGGCCTTGACTGAATCTCCTGGGTATAATACAAGTCAACAATAAAGAAAAATCGTACACCTGCACCAGAATCTCACAAAATCAAAGACCAGTTTCCCTGACATTAAAATCATTGTAATGGAAATAGAGAAATATGAATGAAAATCCAACAGTGCTACTTAAACATTGTATTATTGTTAGACAGCCATAAAATCTTGCACCAATAGACCTTTTATTTTGTTAGTTTCAAGGATAGTATCAAGTTTTGTGATTTTGCTGACTTAATTGTATGCCCACCCGTCTGTTGTACACTGCCTGGATTTGGTATTATGTAGTGAGTTATTTGTGTATTGGCTAACATAAGTATTTGCAATGAACCACTGCAATCAGGCTGCATTAGCAGAATATGTTTCTTGTTTGAAACATTACTCAATTGATTGAATGGTACAGCATGGAAACAGGCCCTTCGGCCCTCCTATTCCATGCCGACCATTGACCACCCGCTCACACTAGTTCTATGTTATCCCACTTTCTCATCCACTCCCTACACACTAGGGGTAATTTACAGAGGCCAATTAACCTGCAAACCTGCACGTCTTTGGGATGTGGAAGGAAACCGGAGCACCTGGAGAAAGCCCACACGGTCACAGGGAGAAGGTGCAAACTCCACACAGACAGCAGCCGAGATCAGGATTAAACCTGGGTCTCGGGCGCTTTGAGGCAGCAGCTCTACCCGCTGCACCACTGTGAAGCCCATGAAACATCTTTTTGCTTAAAACAAAATCTCACGTTTGTTAAAATGTGTAACTAGCTGCAGTTAAAAATGATGGCTGTCATTAATAATTAAACAATTTAATGACACTGTCTTGTTCCCAACCTGATTTTAAACAATTTAAAACAATTATTAAAAACAGCAGGGTGGTGCTAGCTTTATATTGGTGTACAGCTTGCAATGTTGAGTAAATAAGTTGGATTTGGGGATGTACATATTGAATTTCTCAAAACCAAAAGAGCCAACTGAACGGATAGAAACTTCTTAAAGAACCATAATAGACGGCAAGGTTCATGGAACTTTACAATGGGACAGGTGTGTTCTTTTGAGCAATGGTAACAGTGGCGCAGTGGTAGAGTTGCTGCCCCACAGTGTCAGAGACCTGGGTTCGATCCTGACCTCTGGTGCTATCTATATGGAGTTTGTACGCTCTCCCTGTGACCATGTGGGTTTTCTCTGGGTGCTCTGGTTTCCTCACACACTCCAAAGACGTGTAGGTTTGTAGAAAAATTGGCTTCTGTAAATTACCCCTCGTAGTGTAGTGTGCAGGTGATTGTTGGTTAGTCTGAACTCGGTGGGCCGAAAGGCCTGTTTCCACGCTGTATCGCTAAACTAAAAAATGTCGGGACTGGAGGCACTATATACAAAAAAAAGACACTAAGTGTTGGAATAACTCAGTGGGTCAGGCAGCATCTCTTAAAGACATGGATAAGTGACTTTTGGAATCGGGATCCTTGTTCTGACTGATGGAGTGGGATGGGGGGGGGGGGGGGAGGAAGCTGGAAGAGAGGTGGAGGCAGAATAAAGCCTGGCGAGTAATAGGTGGATACAGATGAGGAGGGGGGGCAGTTTGATAGGCAGATGATTGGACAAAGGCCAGAGATGAAATGACAAAAGTTGTGAGATAAGGATAGAAGAGGCCAACTAGTCTACACTTGGTTTCCCCGATGCACAGGGGGCCACATCAACGGCACCGGATGCAGTAGATGAGGTTAGAGGAGGTGCACGTGAACCTCTGACTCAGCTGAAAGAACTGCTGGGATCCCTTGATGGAGGTGAGGGAGGAGGTGTTGGGTCAGGTGTAACATCTCCTGTGCACACAAGGGAATGTACCTGGGGAGGGGGTCGTTTTGAACAGGAGTTGAACAGACTGATAGCTGAGCTTTCAGATCCCCAATCCTTTGTACTAGTTTGGGTGAATATCGGCCATGAATTGAACCCAGATCAGTGGAAGCTCCAGACCAGCACGGGAATGACTGGAAGATTTCACAGCATTTAAGTGAACCTTTTGATGTTCCAATCTGGGAATTGAAAGGGAAATTGTTGCCATAAGGTCATGAAGAATAGGTGAATTCGGCCAATCGGCTCATCAAGTCTACTCCGCCATTCAATCAATCTATCTCTCCCTCCAAACCCCATTCTCCTGCCTTCTCCCCATAACCTCTGACACCAGTACTAATAAAGTTGTTGTTTGAATTCTGAAGAAGGGCCTCGACCCGAAACGTCGTCTATTTCTTCTCTCCATAGATGCTGCCTCACCCGGTGAGTTTCTTCAGCATTTGGTATCTACCTTTTATTGTTTACAGAAGCATATCTGCGACTGAGATGTGGAATGGCTATTTATTTCTCATTAAACAATAAATTTACCAAAGCACTGCTATGCGTTAATTGATCATAGTAAGAAATAAAATGTTCTTTGTTTGTTGTGATAGATATATAAGTCTTATAGCATATAACTGGTATTTTATGCAACTGAATTAACTTTCAAATAATGTTCATTCCTATTGAGTCAAGAATGTTTAATTGTCATATATACCAAAACAATTATATTATTTTTCTACTGCAGCTGTACAGGCCCATCCATGAAATATTGTACAGATAAATATACAATAATCAATGAAACAATAAATTAATAATTAGTAATACAAAATGTCTATTTCAGTTATTTACCAAGAAATCTTATCTATTAACTGTTAGAACTACTTAAGCTTACCATTTGTGCTTTATTCCTCACAAACTTCTCCTTTTCTGAACTTTATGAACTTTATTCAGCAACTTCTGTGTCCTTTTACATTGCACGGTGAATTTAGTTTCGTTTCGAGATACAGCACAGAAACAGGACCTTCCTGTTGAGTCCGTGCCGACCAGCGTTCCCTGCAGACTAGCACTATCCTACACACACTAGGGGGACAATTTACAATTTTACCAAAGCCAATTAGCCTACAAACCTGTACGTCTTTGGAGTGTGGGAGGAAACTGGAGCACCCGGAGAAAACCCACGCGGTCACAGGGAGAATGTACAAACAGCACCCGTGGTCACGATCGAACCTGGGTCTCTGGCGCTAAACGTCAGCAACTCTACCACTGCGCGACCGTGCCGCCTCTTTTCGGCGAAAATATTGCACTGTGTTTTCGTCGATGCTCCGACGTGATCGCCATGTCAGAGCACCCACATAGTCTCCCACAGCTACAGCACAATACGAATAATAAATTTACGCATGCGCAGTAGCCCTTCCGTTTCCTGCTTGCGTAATATCTGACTTGTGCAAGGGCCCACAGGACATAACTGTTACCTAGGTCAGGGAACCTAATCACTTTACTGCTTAAGTTTCTCAAACATCCCTCGCAACATTCTACTAAAAGATTATTTTCCATGATTGCATTTAAGTGGTGGGTCTCTGGAACTCTCTGCCACAGAGGGTAGTTGAGGCCAGTTCATTGGCTATATTTAAGAGGGAGTTAGAGGTGGCCCTTGTGGCTAAGGGGATCAGAGGGTATGGAGAGAAGGCAGGTACGGGATACTGAGTTGGATGATCAGCCATGATCATATTGAATGGCGGTGCAGGCTCGAAGGGCCGAATGGCCTACTCCTGCACCTATTTCTATGTTTCTATGTTTAATCTCACGATTCTGTAATTTAACTGCACTGGTGTTTTAGATTTTAAATTGTGCCGTGGGGCCCAGAGGATTGAGGAACTTATAAAGAATATTATTGATCGAATCACGTTAGTTTCGGAAGCTGGTTAAGGTGGGGCAGTGGGTGAGGAGAGGATGAATAGGTGGAATTTCAGCAGGATTCTATTGTTTGCCTGGCAGGAGATGGAAAGAACCAAGGCAAGGCAGGAAAATGGTGTAGACCGTGTTAATTCTGAACATCAACACATCTCGTTTCAACATTACTTGGGAGAAATCGGTGGCTTTGGAATAGCGCCAGAACATGGCGCCTCTTGCATGCGGTCTCAGTGGACTTTTTCCGTACACTTTGCTGATCGGGGATTATGCTTAGGTATGGTAATACTTTACTGGACTATATGCAAACATGACAATAAATGAGCTTTGAACTACAACAGACTATTATTATTATTATTGCACAATAATTGTTTGTATTTTGAGTGTGTGTATATATACACACAACTTTTTTTCTCTTGTGCATGTACTATGTTTACATATTCTGTTGTGCTGCAGCAAGTAAGAATTTCATTGTTCGATCTGGGACATATGACAATAAAACACTCTTGACTTGAAAAAAAAGAATTTCACTGTGTATTGTCACATGTGACAATAAAGCACCACTGTACATGCATGGAAATTCTTTCACGATGTTACAGTGATAATTGTGTGTGTTTGTTGAGAAAGGAGGTAGATTGATAAGTAGAGAGGTGGCGAGAGCAAGGGTGAGATCAATCAAGAATACGGACAGGATTGACGAACCTATTGAGTCTATCCTTTGTCCAGTTAGTTCAAGGTTCCTCAATTCACTATATTCAACTGGATGTTTCCTTGATAAAGCTGCTGTCACCATCTTCAATATCCTGTTTCGACACACTATATTTTGTAAGTGTGATTTCTATATTGATTTTTATTCAGTATTGTAAATCTTGGTTCTGATATTAAATGTTCTAATTTCCCATCCTGCTGCTGATACTAGAGGCACAAAGATAGTTCTTGTTTCAGAACCGATATGACTTACAGCTAAAATGTTTAATGGAGAGGGCTAACATCCAATGGTAATATGAATGAAATTCAAAGACAAATTTCCCAGTGTCGGTGCAATTTAATGTTTCGAAGCAGTAAAAGTGAGAAGATATTGTTTTGATGCAATTTTCTATTTTCATTTGATGATATAATAATGCATGATTTGGGGGACTGCATTTTCTTTCAATATGAAATTTGTAGAGTTGTTGGGAAATGCATAATCTTTTGAGGATGTCTTTATTGAGAAGAGAAATCTTAAGCAGGCTTGATCAGATTTGCATTTGAAGAAATTGAGAATTTATAAATGATACGTTTTCTATTTTATATATTCCTCCAGTTATGTGACATCCAGTTAGTCTGATTTATGCATATATTGAAGTCTCGATCAACAAAGCTGATAGAATATTAACAAACACAAAACAAGTTTGCAACATTGCTCCAGATGTATTCAGATTTGTGTTGTCCTTGATTATCTGGCTGTGGAGAGAGAAAGTAATTGCTTTGTGGGTTAGCTGAATTATAAATGCTGATACAGTTCCAGGAGGTGTTTGTCGAGTTGTACTTCTAAGATTTCTCACCAGAGGTCAGCAGCAGATTGGCCTTCTTTTTGTCTAACATTATATCCATAAGATTAGCTGTTTAATCTCTATCGCCCAATCGCTGCATAATTTCACCCATATAATCAACATTTCATTCATATTACCAATGATTAAATAGACACTCGGGTGATTGATGAAGAACAAATGTTGTTGTTTAGTTTGCTTTGGTTGGTTATTTGGACTCTGCGAACGTCGTTTGCCTTTTTCTGATACCTGTTGTAGTCCTGCAGAGTAGAAAATGGACGCTCCTCCCATAGGTTGTCCGTGCAATGGGTAGCTGTCCAATCCAGGGCGCTATCCATGCCCAGGCACCGGAAATGGTACTTCCCTGTTTGGGGAGTATTCCACTCCAGTCTGATAGCCCAGATCATCACACAGACCAGACTCCCCATCATCGACACCACTTACACTTCACACTGCCTCAGGAAAACAGGCAACATAATTAAAGACCTTTTCCACCAAGGTCCTTCCCCCATTCTGTTGGACAGAAGATGCAAAAGCTTGAAAACACGTGCCACCAGATTCAGAAACACCTTATTCTGTACTATCAGTCTACGGAATGGTCAATAAACTAGGGTGTAGTCCTGATCTTCCACCCTACCTCATTGCAGGCGTTGGACATTTTCTCTGCAACTGTAACTGCAAAATGCTGTAGCACTATATTCAGCTCTCTGGTTATCTTTTCTCTTTGCACTACCTGTCCCACTTGTATGTGGCTTAATTGTACTCGCATATAGTATGATTTGACTGGGTAGCAGGCAAACAAAAACTTTTCTCTGTATCTCAGTGCATATAATATATACCACCATAGCCATTAAAGGGCTGAAGCTGGTTATGACCCATTTGTGAAGAAATCATAGATTCATAGAGTCATACAGAATGGAAACAGGCCCTTCAGCCCATCTTGCCCACACCGACCAACATGTCCCATCTACACTAGTCTCACCTGCCTGCGTTTGGCCATATCCTTCTAAACCTATCTATATACCCGGCTAATTGTTTCTTAAACGTTGCGATAGTCACTGCCTCAACTACGTCCTCTGGCAGCTCGTTCCATGCACCCACCACCCTTTGTGTGAAAACGTTACCCCTCAGATTCCTATTAAATCTTTTCCCCTTCACCTTAAACCTATGTCCTCTGGTTCTCAATTTGCTACACTGGGCAACAGACACTGTGTGTCTACCCGATCTATTCCTCGCATGATTTCATACACCTCCAAGATGACGTGCAGCATAAATTGAAGTTATGATCTTCCATCTTGAAGCGCTGTTCATTGTTCCATCCAATGGCTAATTGTGGTGAATTCTCAACTTTTTCTTATTTATTTTATTTTGCATTACCGTGTTAATGGTGAGCTGAAATTATTTTCCTGAGCGAAGGAGACTTGATCAAACTTCTCAAGATCATGACAGGCAGATAGTGGGATGCTGTCTCCGTTAACAGATTGTTCAAGGACCAGGGGACACGGATAGGAATTATTGTATAAAGATACAAAGAAGATGCAAAGAAAATATTTTTATTATTCAGAGCACTTATGATTTCTTTCACCGCTTGAAAGGTTGGTGGAAATAAATTAATCAATTGAGTCACTTGAGATAGGATCATTTAGAGGGTTATCAACAAACAGCAAGACAACAGGGCTATGTGTGTATGAAAGAACTGCAGATGCTGGTTTAAACCGAAGATAGACAGAAAATGCTGCAGCAGCAGGACAGGCAGCATCTCTGGAGAGAAGGAAGGAGGGGCATTTCGGGTCTGAAGAAGGGTCTCAACCCAAAACATAACCCATTCCTTCTCTCCAGAGATGTCTATCTTCAGAGAACAGGGCTAGTTACGTTCAGAATTGGCATATATTGAATGGGCCGAATGGCCTTATGCCGTGCTGTACTAATTCTGTTAGTGTCTATAATAAATGTTGAAAGCCACATCTTGTGAAACATAAGAGAATTTTTATTGATGCACTAATATCATTCTATTGCAAGCTTTCACTTATAATCCAATAACTATTCAGCTTCACTTTCAGATCTATGATGTCATTAAAGCATATTGATTGAATTACTTTTTTCTATCCCATTGCTAACCGTTTTTAGCAAAAATGAATGCTGAGTCAATTTTTGCAGATATTCATGTCACCAACTAAATGCAAATTTTATTCATTGAGGTTATAAGTGCATGGCTAGATTCATACATCAATCGTGAAATAATTGGAGAAAATGAAATTCCCACACTTACATATATATGTATATATATATATATATTCAGCAATATGCAAGTTAATATTTCATTAGCATAATACTGTTTATTTTACCTTGCTTATAATGCGGTGTAAACACAATCATGGAGATTTCTGGTGTGTACCATGTGAAAGAAGGTGTATGTCTATTAATAATGAGGAGTTTTGCCTCATATAAGGTAGCAAGATAATGTACATCTTAACCAGTGGTGCAGCTGGTAGAGTTGCTGCCTCACCATGCCAGAAACCTGGCTTTGATCCGGACTTTGGGCGCTGTGTGTGTGTGGAGTTTGCACGTTCTCCCTGTGACCGCATGGGCTTCCTCCATGTTGCTCCAGTTTCCTCCCACATCCCAAAGATGTGTGAATCTGTAGGCTGCACAGCAGGGTCTCGGCACGAAACGTCACCCATTCCTTCCCTACAGAGATGCTGCCTGTCCCGCTGAGTTACTCCAGCTTTTTGTGTCTATCTTCGATTTAAACCAGCGCCTGCAGTTCTTTCTTACACATGAATCTGTAGGTTAATTGGCCTCTTGTAAAATTGCCCTCAGTGTGTAGTGAGTGAATGCAAAAGAGGGATAACGAAAGAACTAAAGTAAATGGGTGATCAATGGGCGGCGTGGATTCAGTAGACCGAAGGGTATCTCTAAACTAAACTAAAGTAAACGGAACTAAACTAAGAAAGCAGACCTCTCCTAAATCATTGTAAAATGTCAGCAACTATTTTCAAAGGATCCCAGAACATTCAACAAAATTGGTCACAATGCAACGACTAGTTCTTTATTGACTTCTCAATTGGTTTTCTCCAGAGCATTTCTTCTTGACACATAAATTGATTGATTGAAAAATACTGTATGGAAACAGGCCCTTCAGCCCACTGAGTCCATGCTGACCATCGATCACCCGTTCACACGTTATCCTGCCTCCGTATTCACTCCCTACACCTCTGTCAGAATAAGGGCCCCGACCCGAAATGTCGCCTCTCCTGATTTCTCCATTGTTGCTGCCTGACCCGCTGAGTTATTCCAGCACCCTGTGTCCTTTTCTGCAAACCAACATCTGCAGTTCCTTGCGTCTACTCACTAGCGGGTAATTGTACAGAGAACTTTCAAACTACCAACCCGCACTGGAGCAGCCAAAGGAAACCCACATGGTTACAGGGAGAACGTGCAAACTCCACACAGACAATATCCCAATGTCAGTATCAAATTCAGGTCTCTGGCGCTGTGAGGCAGCAGCTCTACAAGCTGCATTACTGTTTTTTGACAGAAAATACAATTGAACACCAAGTCTATATATTAATTCAACCTGTAAATAATATATATATATATGATATACACAAGTTATCACGCATGCCTGTTTATAATTGGTACAAATGTACAGCATAATAGATGGAACAGAATAATCTGTCTTTCTGGTTTGAGTTTTTTTAAATTCTATCTGTTCCTTGCCTAGTCATTGGAACAGCGCAGAAACTAAATACTGTCTTTCCCTGTCCTTATCTTCCCAGTCAGTGACACTTGGGAAATGCTTGAGTAGGTTAGGAAATGACTGCAATCTAACTCAACATTGCTTCCATCCTTCTGAATCCTATTACATCAGTGCAATGGTCATTGAATAATGAATTAATAATCAATTGCCCTTGTAACTGGAGAAATTACCGAGGTTGATTAATGGTTTGGCTGACGTTTCAAATGAAGCATCTTTTACAGCCTTGGTCCTTTCTCAAAGTTGGAAAAATTTTGGGGATGATGTCATTCACTTCTGAAAAGTCAGTACAGGAGGAACTTGGCAAGAGGCGGTGTAGTCGTGTAACGATATGGCAAGAGATCGCGGGTAAAGGCAGCTGAAAGCATCCTTTGATGGAGTACTAAATTTTGTTTCGATGCACTTTAAAATCATAGACTAGTTTTGGCACAGATCTGAGGCCATTCAACTCATTGAATGCGTTCCAATCCCTAATCTCCTAATAGAACAGTACGGCACAGGGACAGGCCCTTCAGCCAACATTGTCTGTGCCCGACTTGATGCCAAGACCAATTCTTATCTGCCTGCATTTAATTCATATCATCTATTGTCGACAGGTGTTTGCTTAAAGAGAAATTGACCTCGCCAGCAATGTGATATGTGTTCTGATTTTAATGACATCTTGTTCCATAACAGTATTCACATTCATAAAACATAGAACAGTGCAGCACAGGAACAGACCCTTTGGCCTGTGTCAACCATGACACCAAGACCAACTCTCATCTACCAGTGCATAATCCATATCCATGTACCTATCCAAATGTCTCTTAAATGCCACCATCATAGCTGCCTCCACCATCGCCCATGCCAGCACTTTCCAGGCACCCACCACCATCTCCGTAAAAATAACCTCACGGCGGTCACAGTGGCGCAGTGGTAGAGGTGCTGCCTTACAGCGAATGCTGGGTTCGATCCCGACTACGGTTGTGTCTGTACGGAGTTTGTACGTTCTCCCCGTGACCTGCGTGGGCTTTCTCCGAGATCTTCGGTTTCCTCCCACATTCCAAAGACGTACAGGTTTGTAGGTTTATTGGCTTGGTAAAAGTAAAAATTGTCACTAGTGGGTGTAGGATAGTGTTAATGTGCAGGGATCGCTGGTCAGCGCGGACCCAGTGGGCAGAAGGGCCTGTTTCCATGCTGTATCTCTCAACTAACCATCTTTAAACTCTCTCCCTTTCACCTGAAATGTATGCCCTCTAGAATTTGATATTTCCATCCTGGGTAACAGGTTCTGACTGTCTACCCTATCTACGCCTCTCATAATTTTACATTGTTCTATCAGGTCTCCCTACAAAGTTTGGTGTTCTAGAGAAAACAATCCAAGTCTGTCCAATCTCCCCCTGGAATTAATACCCCCTAATCCAGGTATAATTCTGGTAAACCATCTCTGCACCCTCTCCAAAGCCTTCACATCCTTCCTGTATTGGGATGACCAGAACTGCACACACGGGCCCAATCTATCCCTATTGCCCAGCAGATTATTGTTTTACTGCACTGCTTCCTTATTCCCTTTTAAAAACCCTGAATGACTCCATCATCACCATCCATGCAAGCAAGCTGGGCTTTCGTTCATTTTTTGATTTAGAGTGAAAAGTAGCTCTGATGGAGAAAAATCTGTAAAGAGAGAATGTGCTGGATTTCAGGGTGCAAACTGTGTTTGCAATTCCACATCCTCAGAAGAGTTAAATGAGTGAAGCCAGAATTCTTTCGCAGAGAGAGGGAACAAAAACTGATAGGCGAGGTACAATTTCACATATCTGTCCACTGTAAATGGGTCCTCTAGGATTTGGTATTTCCATCCTGGGAAACATGTTCTGACAACTGGAAGGCACACAACGAAAGCTTTTCACTGTACCTCGTTACACGTGACAATAAACTAAACTAATTATCAGGTTAGCAGTTCAGAAAGAAGCATTGAGAGAGTCTAGGGTCAGGATTTTACAATGCTCTGTTGGAGAATTTATGTGTCTGTTTCTCAGAATACTTTTTTTATTGTTTCTTACGGGTTTTACAGAGTAGTATGTTCACATATCTGTTGAATAAGGATTTCATTGTTCCATTTCAGGACACGGGACAATAAAACACTCCTGACTCTTGAATGAGTGTCCTGCAGGGGGAATTAGTAACAATTCACTTGGGGGAAATGGGAAATGGGAAAACGAAATAACGAGGCCTAAATAACAGGCCTAATAATCTGGGTGATTTGCAGATGTTTGGTTGAGGAGCAATTGACCTAACCAGGAACAATGGGATAGGTGTTCTGATTTTAATGACATCTTGTTTGAAAACAGTATTCACATTATATAGATAATTGAACGTAGAAAAGTACAGGACACAGGGACATGACCTTTGCTGGACAAAAATCCAAGATAAAGTAAGCCCACCAGTCTGCACATGATCCAAACCCCTCCATTCCCTACATTTTCATGTGCCTATCCAAAGGTCTCCTCAACACAACTGTCAAATCTGCCTCCACCCCTTCTCTTTTAAACTTGGCCACTTCCCACTTTAAACCTATGCTCTCCAGTATTTGACATCTCCACCTTGGCGGTGGGGTGTAAAAGGTTCTGACTGTCTACCCTATCTATGCCTCACATAATTTCCTATACTTCCAACAGTTCTTCCCTCATCCTCCAGCGCTCCAGAGAAAACAATTCAAATCTTAGTATAGAAATTGGGAGGTCATGTTGCAGTCAAATAATACGTGCTCAAAGGACAAAGGACATTTATTGTCACATACACCAATTGGTGTAGTGAAATTTGTCTTGCCATGCAACACATAGATAAAGATAGGACATAACATTAAAGAATTTAACATAAACATAAAAAACATCCCCCCACAATGGTCCCATTATGAGGGAAGGCACAAAGTCCAGACCCCATCCCCAGTTCACCCATAGTCGGGCCTATTGAGGCCCCACCAGTCACTGCTATGGGGGCTGATGTTCCAGGCCCTTCTTCGCCAAGTGATGGTGCTCCGGCGACGGGAGAACCCTCTCAGCGGCTCAGGGTGCCTGTAACGGCCGCTTCCTTGCTGGATACCGCGGCTTCCGACGGCAACAGGCCGTGCTGGATGGAGCTCCACAACTGGTGATCTCGCCGAGAGACCCCAGGCTCCCGATTTAAATTTCAGCGCCGCCGCCTGAGGCCGGCCGCCCCGCAGCTCCGCGATGTTCACCTGTGGTCTTCAGCTCACCGGAGCTCCAGCGTGGCGACCCAGGCAAGGTATCGCCCGCTCCGCTCCACGATGGCGCTCCAGCGCTGCGCTGCTGCCGAAGCCGTGGTTCTTGGCGGTACCCCCAGGAAACGCCGCTCCAGGCCCGCTGGTAGGCCGCGAGGACGGGTCGAAGGTGCAGCCTGGAGAAAGCTGCCTCTCCGACCAGGTAGGGTCCCTAGAAAGCAGTTTCCCCCTTCCCCTCCTCCACCCCCACATAAAAAAAGGCTAGGACTCCGAAAAAAAAAACCTCAACTAACTAAGGTGAGGCCGCATTTAGAGTATTGTGTTCAGTTCTGGGCACAATGTTGTAGGAAAGCTGCTGAGAAGATTTACAAGGATGTGGCCAGGACTCGGGGGGCCTAAGCTACGGGGAGAGGTTGTGCAGGCTGGGACTCTATTCCTTGAAGCACAAGAGGATGAGGGATGATTTTAATGGAGGTGTACAAAAAACCATGAGAGGAATACATCGGGTAAACGCATACTCTCTTGACCAGAGTAGAGGAATCAAGAACCAGAGGGCATAGGATTAAGGTGTGGGGGGAAAGATTTGATAGGAACCTGAGGGATAAATCCTTCACACAAATGGTAGTGGTGTATAGAACGAGCTGCCGGAGGAGGTAATTGAGGCAGATATCATCGCAATAAATATTTAGAAATATTTAGTTAGGTACATGGATAGGATAGATTTAGAAGGACATGGATCAAATGCAGGCAGGTGGAACTAGTGCAGATGAGACATGTTGGTCGGTGTTAGCAAGTTGGGCCAAAGGGCCTGTTTTCACACTTTATGAATCTTTGACTGTCCAGCCTCTAGCTAATGTGCTTTAATCCAGGCAGTGAGATTTATAAAGCACAGTAAGAGACCATTCAGCTTCCAATTCAACCTGCTCATCTGCTCTATCCCTGGAGTCATAGATATACAGAACAAAACAGGCCATTCGGCCTAACTCCATCATGCTAGCAAGGTGCATACCAGAACTATTCCTATTTTCCTGCCCCTGGTTCATATTTCTCCAAACCTATCCATGTACCTATAAATGGTTGTAATTATACCAACCTTTACCATCTCCGGCAACTTGTTCCGTGTCCCCACCACCCTCTGCATGAAAACATTGCACTTTAAATATTTCCCCTTTTATCTCGAAGGACCTGACCTGAAACGTTACCTATCCATGTCATCTAGTGATGCAGCCTGATCCATTGGATTCATCCAGCATCTTTAACAATGTTTTTTTTAAACTCTATGCCTTCTAGTATTCAACTATCCTACCTTGGGGGGAAAAAATATGTGCCCATCACTTATCTATGCCCTTTATGGTTTTATAAATCTCAATAAAGTCACTCAATCTTCTTCACTCCAGGGAAAACAGTCCCAGCCTATCCAGGCTCTCTTTTTAACTTGAGCTCCCCTGTCCTGGCAACGTCCTTCTGCATCTTTCCCACACCCTCTCTAGCTTAATCACATCCATTCTTTCCTATGCCATGCAGTACGGTGCATGGCAGCACGGTGGCGCAGCGGTAGAGTTGCTGCCTTACAGTGCCAGAGACCTGGGTTTGATACTGACTGCGGGTGTTGCCTGTACAGGGTTTGTACATGTTTCCTGTGAGCTGCGTGAGTTTTCTCCTGCAGCTCTGGTTTCCTCCCACACACCAAAGACATATACAGTAGGCTAATTGGCTTCGGTAAAATTGTAAATTGTCCCTAGTGTGTGTAGGGTAGTGTTAGTGTACGGGGATGGTTGGTCAGCACAGACTCGGTGGGCCAAAGGGCCCATTTCCATGCCATATCTCTAAACTAAACTACACTTAATTCTGCACAATACAACCCTGGACATTTTGTGTTTCCTTCAAGTATTTATCCATTTCTCTTTGGAACATTACCATTACCCTCACATGGAGTCCATTCTGCTGGCCCATTGTTTTGTGCAGTATTAATCCTCCTATTGCCTCTGGCTCTTTTGCAAATTATTTTTGATCTGTGTCTTTTGGGCACTGACCTTTCTGCCACTCAACACGGCTTCTGCTTGTTCACCTCATTAAATCTGTTAATCTACTCTGCTGTGGTAATAACTACAGGCTTCCAAATCCCGCAATATTACAGATGTCTTTCATGGAGTGATGCAGCATTAAAACAGGCCCTTCAATTCAACAAGTCCATACTGACGAAGATGCCCCATCTAAGCTGGTCCCATTTACCTGCATTTGGTCCAAATCTTTCCAATCCATGTACCTGTCCAAATGTTAATATAAATGTTTTTGTACTTGCCTCAATGACTTCCTCTGGCACCTTGTTCCATATCCCCACAACCAACTGAGTGAAAACATTACCCCTCAGGTTCCTGTTAAATCTTTTCCCTCTTATCTCAATCCTATGCCCTCTAGTTTTTTAGTGTGCATTCACCCTATTTATTCCCCTCATGATTTTATACTCTATATGATCACCCCTTGGCCTTTTTGCCCTCAAGGAATAAAGTCCTGGCCTGCTCAAACTCTCCCTATACCTCAGCCCCTCAAATCTTAGCACCATCCTCGTAAATCTTTCCTTCACCCTTTCCAACTTAATGGCATCCTTCCTATAGCAGGGTGACCATAACTGAATATTGTACTCCAAGGTAGATAAAAATGCTGGAGAAACTCAGCGGGTGAGTCAGCATCTATGGTGCGAAGTTTGAACGTGACGTTTCGGGTCGAAACCCTTCTTCAGACTCCAAGTATACTCATAGTACTCCAAGTGTCTTGGACAACTGGCATCATTATCGAAAATCTCTTCTGCATCTTCATGCTTAAAGTTCATAAGTCATAGGAGCAGAAGTAGGCCATTCGGCCCATCGAGTCTACTCTTCCATTCAATCATGGCTGATCTATTTTTCCCTCAACCCCATTTTCCTGCCTTCCCCCTATAATCCTTGACATTCTTACCAATCAAGTATCTGTCAATCTCCACCTTAAAAATACACAATGACTTGGCCTCCACAGCCATCTCTGGCAATGAATTCCACAGATTCACCACCCTCTGGCGAAACACTTCCTAAAGATATCTTTGCTAACTCATGATCCCAATACTGGGGTGAAATGCATCATTAGAGTGCAAACCAATCTGTTAAGAACCTTTTTTTTTAATTCAAGTTATAATATTAACAATTATCCCATTTATGTTGGTAAGTTGATAAGGGGAGGCTTCCCAGTTGTTTTACTTTAGAAATAAAGCAGGGAAACCGGCTCTTCGACTCACCAAGACTGCGCTAACCAGCCCCGAACCCTAGCACCATCCTGCACACTAAAGACAATTTAAAATTTACAGAAACCAATTAACCTACAAACCTGTACGTCTTTGGAGTGTGGGAGGAAACTGGAGAAAACCCACATGGTTTCAGGGCGATCGTACAAACTCTGTACAGACAGCACCCGTAGTCAGGATTGAACCCGGGTCTCTGGCACTCTTCCACTGCACCACTGTGCCACCCCCAAAAGCTAGTAGGCATTTTGCATGTTCACTTTAAACTTTATACACACATTTTCATATTAGAGCCTCTCACTTAGCTGTGGGTGATACCACTTGCAGCTGGACTGATCATCTCAGTGATGCAAGCAATTGTCAACAGATTCACTGGTTGCACTCGCAAATACATCTAAAAATTGTGAATGATATCACATCGGCGTTGAACTTAGCAAATTAGATATTCTATCAACGAGTATTCATTCTGTACTTTTCTTCTGTAAGATCCTTTGTGGGTCCTTATATCTTTCTCTGTGCTCATCATCTCCCATCTGTTCCCAATGGATCTTCTCCCAACTCTTGCTCTCCGTCCCCTAACCTATCCTCAGCCCTTTACCTGGATTTCTACCTTGCTCCCTGATAATTCATGATGCCCTCCTGATCTCCCATCTTCTCCCTGGCCCACTCAGATGATCTCCCTGGTTATCTCCACACACCTCTGATCTCTTTTCCCAGCCTTTATTCCCCTTCATTATGTTTACCTGTGACCCACAGGCTCAGCAATAGCTTCTTTCTCAATCTCCTCCAATCATCTCCCAATCCTACCTTTTCTTCTCCCGATGATCTCCACCTTCTGTCATCCTCCACACCTCTAACATCTCTACTGCCTTCAATGCCATTCTTTTGTCTTCCATTGAGTGGGGAGCAGCTTCTTCCCCAGTGTTATCAGACTTCTCAATAGTACTCCCATAAACCAAGGTTGAGTCCCAATCTTTAGTTTAATTTATTATTATCATGTGTACAGTGAAAAACGTTTGTTGCATGTTAACCAGTCAGCGGAAAAACTTTACATGTTTGCAATCAATCTTCCAACCTACCTCATTGTGGACATTAGATATTTTCTCTGTAACTGTAATACTACAATGCTGTAAGACTATATTCTGCACTTGGTGTTTCTGTCTTTGCACTACCTGTTGTACTTGCGTTTGGCTTGATTGTACTCATGTATGGTATAGGAAACATGTTATAGGGAAACTGTTGTCAAGCTAGAAAGGGCGCAGAGAAGATTTTTGAGGATGTTGCCAGGAACTGAGGGCCCGAACAATAGGGAGAGGTTGAGCAGGCTGAGACTTTATTCCTTGGAGCACAGAAGGATGACGGCTGATCTTATAGAGGTGTTCAAATCATGAGAGGAATAATTCAGGTAAACACATAGAGTCTTTTGCTCAGAGGAGGAGAATCGAGAACCAGAAGACATAGGTTTAAGGTGAGAGGGGAAAGATTCAATATGAACCCGAGGGGTCACTTTTTTTTTTTACACAAATGGTGGTGGGAGTATGGAACGAGCTGCTGGAGGAGGTAGTTGAGACAGGTACTATCGCAACGTTTAAGAAACAATTAGATGGATACATGGATAGGATAAGGTTAGAGGGATATGGACCAAACGTAGGCAGGTGGGGCTAGTGTAGATGGGGTATGCTAGTCAGCATGGGCAAATTGGGCCGAAGGGTCTGATTCCACGCCGTATGACTCTGTGACTCTATAATTTGACTAAATAGCACACAACTAATTTCATTGCGTATCAGTACACATGACAATAAGAGACCAATATCATTGTTTCTCCTCCACAGTTCCCCACTCATTGCTGCTCATACTTATTGAGGGCTGGCTTCCATCTATGTTGAATACCTACACAAATTGTCCAGCACTGTAAAATTATATTCTTCTTTGCTCCACAATCACCCTTCATCTCCACTGAACAGTCATTGTCCTATCTGCTGGAATTTATAGAATAGCTAGCTGTTATCTGCATTGCCCCTTTATGCAACTGTAGCAGGGATATAATGTGATGCCAGAGTTGGGAACTGCTATTATTATGATTTACTTCGCCCGATGAGGAATGGTTAAATAATAGACTTTGAAAGCCAAAATACAAATAATTTAACAGATGCATCAGATCTCAGTGACATTTTCAGATATTCATTATTGAGGGTAGCTTTTGTTTAATAGTCATTAGCTGCATGGATGTGCTGCCCAGAAAAGCATCCAAGAACCAAATGTTCTACAAAGCTACAACTGGTGTTTTCCATTTGTACATCAAATACATTTGGAAAGAAGATAAGGAGGAATTTATTTCATCAAAGGGTAGTGAATCTGCAGAATTCATTCCCACAGACGACTGTGGAGGCCAAGTCAACGGATATTTTTAAGGCAGAGATTGACAGATTCTTAATTAGTACGGGTGTTAGATGTTATGGGGAGAAGGTAGGAGAACGCGGTTGAAAGGGAAAGATAGGTCAGTCGTAATTGAATGGCGGAGTAGACTTGGCTGCCCGAATGGTCTAATTCTGCCCCCATAACATGAAATACCTGCTCCTGATGCTGGAATTAGGGATTGAGTGAGCTGTTCTGGCAGCAAGATAATTCACTGACTCTGCTATTTTAAAGATCGCCAAAACAAAATTGATGTCTCATTTATACAGGCTTTGTCCTGCCCTTCTCTCGTCCACCATTCTTAACCCCTCTGTAAATAGCTCGTTCTGAGCTTCCCCCCCCCCACCAATCTAGGTTCAGTCAAAAAAATCACTGCGTCGAGCACATGCGCCACTAATCTTTATTTTGACAAAACACAATTACAATTCCCACTACTATACCTAACCACCGCGGGTTCGATCCTCGTATCTGCCTGGCCAAGCCCCCTTTAGCCTCCTTCAAGCAGAGACACTCCAGACGACTACACAGTCCCAAGCATTCTCACATAAGATTGACACAAGGACCTCGTGGGAGCGGTCTTTTATAGGTCTCCGAAACTTGAGGGGCCGAACCACATGGGGATGGTCTCTTTACAGTCCAATAACAGATATCGATTAACCCAGTATGTGATAGACATTTCGCTAACCCAATAATAGTGACTAATCCAATGTATTCAAACGGTGCTTCTGAAAGAAAACAAACATTGCAACATTTGCCCAGATATTCAAGAAACCCAGACAAGGCTCAACACTTAAGCCAATCTACATCTAGCAAAGTAAAGCTTTGCAACAATATTATACAATGTGTATGTCTGGTTTGCATTCATCCAATCCATGCAATTTGCACCTAATTGTCAAGATCTGTAGATGTCTTATCCTACAGGTGTTATCTAGGCTCTAGACAAACTGGCACAATTCTGCAGCTTGTCCTATTTCTGCAGAAGGCACATTTAAATTCACCAAATGGCCTAGCAGTCCAGAAGCCTTTACTCAATTTTAGTGTCCTGGCCTCTCCAATTTGGCCAGAATTAACATTCCTTCCTTTTATCATATATGATAAACCATCATTTATTATAACCAAATAGTCAGATAATCAGATAACCAGATATACATATGTGTGTCTGGTACATTCTCCATCTATAAACAACAAGACAATGATGTTTCTTCCCAGAATTCTGTCAAGCTTCCCACGTTTTTGTGGGCGTAGTTTCACAATTTCCGTCTGATGAGTCTTCACCTCCCGAGTTTTTGTGGGCACGAATTCCCTCCATCTGTATTGTTGCCCATTCTTCCATCCCTTTCCATAGTCGAACCTTTAACCTAGAATTCCTGAAAAACATGGGACAAAGCAAGTCACCACTCATGTACTAATGCTTTCCCATACATTCACTGTAATTCTGCAATACAACCCCTTTTCCATTTCACTATTCTGCTCTATTATATTCTATTCTATCACTGTACTCCTATTACTATTCTGTTCTATAATATACTCTTTACTATCCTCGGATCAATACTAATCAGCTCTCTCCGTATTCACACGATGTTATGATATGTATATCTGATGATGGTTTCTCAGATATATTTCAGCCTGGTTCAGTCCAAATTTCCCTACAGGCGTGACTCTTATTTAAAGTAAACCATGAAGAATGTTTCAATTCAACCAAATTCAGTCTCAGCTTTCAATTTAATATTTTATATTTCAGTGTCATAGAAACATAGAAAATAGGTGTGGGAGACCATTCGGCCCTTTGAGCCAGCACCGCCATTCATTGTGATCATGGCTGATCGTCCCCAATCAATAACCCGTGCCGGCCTTTTCCCCATATCCCTTGATTCCACTAGTCCCTAGAGCTCTATCCAACCCTCTCTTAAATCCATCCAGTGAGTTGGCCTCTACTGCCCTCTGTGGCAGGGAATTCCACAAATTCACAACTCTCTGGCTGAAAACATTTTTTCTCACCCCAGTCTTAAATGGCCTCCCCTTTATTCTAAAACAGTGGCCCCTGGTTCTGGACTCGCCCAACATTGGGAACATTTTTCCTGCATCTAGGTTGTCTAGTCCTTTTATAATTTTATATGTTTCTATAAGATCCCCCCTCATCCTTCTAAACTCCAGTGAATACAAGCCTAATCTTTTCAATCTTTCCTCATATGACAGTCCCGCCATCATAGGGATCAATCTCGTGAACCTATGCTGCACTGCCTCAATCACAAGGATGTCCTTCCTCAAATTAGGAGACCAAAACTGTACACATACCCCAGATGTGGTCTCACCAGAGCCCTATACCACTGCAGAAGAACCTTTTTACTCCTATACTGAAATCCTCTTGTTATGAAGGCCAACATTCCATTAGCTTTCTTCACTGCCTGCTGTACCTGCACGCCAACTTTCAGTGACTGGTGTAGAAGGACACACAGGTCTCGCTGCACCTCCCCCTTACCGAACCTAACCCCATTGAGATAATAATCTGCCCCTTTGTTTTTGCCGCCAAAGTGGATAACCTCAAATTTATCTATATACTGCATGTGCCACGCATCTGCCCACTCACTCAACCTGTCCAGGTCACCCTACAACCTCCTAACATCCTCTTCACAGTTCACACTGCCACCCAGCTTTGTGTCATCCGCAAACTTGCTAGTGTTACTCCTAATTCCCTCTTCCAAATCATTAATATATATGGTAAACAGTTGCGGTCCCAACACCGAGCCTTGCGGCACTCCACTCGCTACTGCCTGTTATTCTGAAAAGGACCCGTTCACTCCTACTCTTTGCTTCCTATCTGCCAACCAATTTTCTATCCATGTCAACACCCTACCCCCAATACCACGTGTTGTAATTTTAGTCACTAGCCGCACGTGTGGGACCTTATGAAAGGCTTTCTGAAAGTCTAGATACACTACATCCACTGGCACCCCTTCATCCATTTAACTTGTCACATCTTCAAAAAATTCCAGAAGATTAGTCAAGCATGATTTCCCTTTCATAAATCCATGTTGACTTGGACTAATCCTTTTACTGCTATCCAAATGCCTCATTATTACCTCTTTAATAATTAACTCCAACATCATTCCCACCGAAGTCAGGCTAACTGGTCTGTAATTCCCTGTTTTCTCTCTCGCTCCTTTCTTGAAAAGTGGGATAACATTAGCTATCCTCCAATCCACAGGGACTGATCTTGAATCTGTTGAACATTGGAAAATGATCACCAATGCGTCCACTATTTCTAGAGCCACCTCCCTGAGGACCCTGGGATGCAAACCATCAGGTCCAGGGGATTTATCATCCTTCAGTCCCATTCGCCTACCCAATACTATTTATCGCCTAATGAAAATTTCTTTCAGTTCCTATTAGATCCTCTATACTCCAGTACATCTGGGAGATTGTTTGTGTCTTCCTTAGTGAAGACAGATCCAAAGTACCTGTTCAACTCTTCTGCCAATTCCTTGTTACCCCTAATAATTTCACCCGTGTCTGCCTTCAAGGGACCCACATTTGACTGATACTCTTTTTCCCCTCAACATATCTAAAGAAGCTTTTACTGTCCTTCTTTATATTCCTGGCCAGCTTCCCTTTGTACTTCATCTTGTCAGCCCGTATTGCCCGTTTTGTTTCCTTCTGTTGTCTTATGAAAGTTTCCCAATCCTCTGGCTTCCGGCTACTCTTTGCTGTGTTATACATATTTTCTTTAAGTTTTATTCTATCCCTAACTTCCCTTGTCAGCCACGGTTGCCTCCTACTCCCCTTAGAATTTTTCTTCCTTTTTGGAATGAAACGATCCTGCATCTTCCAGATTATGCTCAGAAATTCCTGCCATTGCTGTTCCACCGTCATTCCTGCTAGGATCCCTTTCTAGTCTACCTTGGCCAGCTCCTCTCTCATGCCTTCATAGTCCCCTTTGTTCAACTGCATCACTGACACTTCCGATTTAACCTTCTCCTTCTCAAATTGCAGATTAAAACTAATCATATTTTGATCATTACCTCTAAGCGGTTCCTTTACCTCGAGTTCTCTTATCATATCTGGTTCATTGGACAACACTAAATCCAGAATTGCCTTTTCTCTGGTCGGCTCCATTACAAGCTGCTCTAAGAATCCATCTCGGAGGCACTCTACAAACTCTCTTTCTTGGGGTCTGAACCAACCTGATTTTCCCAGTCTACCTGCATATTGAAATCACCATCACCACAGTGGCATTACCTTTGATACTTACCGGTTTTAACTCCTGCTGCAACTTACACCCTACATCCGGGGGTCTGTAGATAACACCAATTAATGTCTTCTTGCCTTTACAATTCTTCAACTCAATCCATAGTGACTCTACCTCGTCAGTCCTTATGTCTTTCCTCGCAAGGGACTGAATTCCATCCCTCAACAGCAGAGCTACCCACCCCCCTCCTCTGCTCACCTGCCTGTCCTTTCTATAGGATGTATAACCCTGAATGTTAAGTTCCCAGGCCCGATCCTCCTGCAGCCACGTCTCAGTAATCCCCAATGTCATATCTACCAAACTCTAACTGAGCCTCAAGCTCATCTACTTTACTTCTTATACTTCACATATTCAAATACAATACTTTTAATTCCTTATGCATCTCACCTTTCACATCGATCCCTATTACACTTGGCCATACTCTCCTTTCCCTTTGTGAGCTTCCTTTCCCGTTAATTCTGGGGTAATTAACTATCCCTTTACTCTCTTTCCTTTTAACTCCGTCCTTGACTATCCCATGTGACACCCCATCCCCCTTATTCAGTTTAAAACCACCCATGTAGCAGTGGCAAACCTGCCTGCCAGAATGCTGGTCCCCCACCTGTTAAGGTGCAATCCGTCCCTTTTGTACAGTTCTCCCTTACTCCAAAACAGATCCCAGTGATCTAAGAATTCAAATCCCTGCCCCATGCACCAGTTCCTCAGCCACACATTCAAGTCCTGATCTCCCCGTTCTGCTCCTGCTCTCACCAGCACGAGAAACTGGAAGCAAACCAGAAATAACAACCCTGGAGGTCTTGCTTTTCAGCATTTTTCCGAGCTCTCCAAAGTCAAGCTTCAGAATATTCATGCCCTTCTTTCCGACATCGCTTGTGCCGACATGCACTACTACTTCCGGCAGTTCACCTTCGCCCTTGAGGATTTTCTGCACTCTGTCCGTGACATCCTGGCACCAGGGAGGCAGCACACCATCCTCGAATCCCATCTGTTGCCGCAGAAACCCCTGTCCGTACCTCTTACAATGGAGTCTCCAACTACAATGGCGTTGCCTGACGTTGGCCTCTTTGGTTTTCGGTCAACAGCCCTTTTTGCTTTGCAAGCCAGTCCGCCGCTCAGTCTGTTAATGTCTTCTGTCCCGACAGCTCCTAAGTGGGTGAACCTGTTCTCAAGGGGTGCAACACCCAGGGACCTTTGCATTCCATGTTTCCCTCCCTTTCTCACCGTCACCCACCTTCTCTCTTCCAGTATGTTAGGTGTAACAATCTTACTGTAGGATTTGTCGAGGAACGACTCAGTTTCTCGGACAAACCCGAGGTCATCCACTTGCTTCTCCAGTTCCCCAACACAGTCCCTCAGGAGCTGTACCTGGATGCACTTCTCACATTTGTAGCAGCCAGAGGAACCAGCAGTGTCCTTGACCTCCCACATCCCGCAAGCATAGCACTGAATCAGTTTGCTTGACATTTCCTTCTTTCGGCTCACCCTCTCCTGCGTTTGGTGTGGCGTCCTCCCTCAGCCTCCTCGAGAAAGACACACTTTTCTCGCAGGGCACTTCCCTCGACAGGGCCACACCCCTTGAGCAAGTCTTGCTTATATCAGATGCTAAATTGCCTAATTGTCCAATTTACCAATCTTCCAATCTAATTGTTCAGCCAATCCCCACACTCACTCCTAACCTGTCCATCTCATCCTTCTTATTCCACAGCTTTGTGGCCGATAACACAATTCCATTCCAATTCCTGTGGAATTCCCAGCTGTTCAAATTCAATCAATCAATTTCCATATGTTGTCAATTTCATCATAAATCCAATTAAGAATGCCAATTCTAGGGACAATTTCTTTCCACCTTAATAATAGAAGCCGCTTTACTATCAAAGGTTAAACAATTTAGATCCACTGGTCAAATACATTGACTCTGATATCTCAACACCCATTTAAGTTTCTCCTTCTAATTCAATAGACTTCTCCTCCAGTATTTCTTCCTTAGTATGTTGGCTCGGCACTCAGTCCATAGGGGTTCTCTCTTATACTAGTTTTCTAACCACTGAGTAATTTCTAGATGGTTAGTATTGACTTTCCAAGGGGAACTCATAAATTTTCAGTCTACCTCATCATTTTATACTACCACCTTACGTTTCCAGGGTATGTCTTAATTCCTGATATCCGCTAGGGTCTGTCCCTTTCTTGATAGCAACTAACTAGTCCAGTTCGATTACCCTTGTATGGGTGAGACAAGAGAAGAATGCCAAATCATCAGTCAATTCTCTAACAATTTTTAAGAGTATATCCCATAAGCCCTTTTCAAATCAATTTACTTATAACTAAATTTAGGCGCAAAGTGAGTATTTTGCCTCGAACCACAGAGGAATGTCTATTTCCAAATTCAAATTCAGTTCTTTAAAGTGGAGCTCGCCCCAATAGTCACCGTAGGTTGCCTGTTGTTGTTTCTTTAGGAAAGATTGGACAGTGTTACTTTCCTTTCCTTCACTGGTGCCAAAAGCTAGATGATGTTTATGTTGGGCACTAGGGTAGGTATCTTCTTCTTCTCCCTTGATGTCAGTTTCAAAGGAGTAGGGATACTGAGGAGCAGCTTTCTCCATCTGTTGGCCCTCCCAGATTTGTCTTAAAGGGACAGGACAGTATCATTTCCTTCTTCTTGTTGGTTCCAGTTTCTGGGGAGCTACATTACCTGAGCTGTCTTCTGCCCGTTCTCAAGGGGTCTGTATATTCTTTACCTCACTCCCCAGATAGTATGTTGTTGATTATACTGTCCCACAGGCACAAACTTAGTTACAAGTTAGTACAATAGATCCTTTCCCCACTCCTGCACAATAAGTTTGTTTCTTTCTCCCTAGTGCCATTTCAGTTCTCCTTAATTCCAATTCCTTCTGACGCCAGCTACTGGGTTCCTTTTCTTACTTTCTTTATTGCCCCTTCATTTCTCTTCCGTTCTGCTATATTTTGTCTTCTCGCTGGGCACTCCTTACTCCAATGACCTGATTGTGTACAGTTGTGACAAGCTCCTTGATTTACAATGTTATTTGCTCTAAGGGGTTTTCTTGGGCAGTTATAAGATTGTTTACAATTTTCTTTTATATGTTCTTCAGTTTTTAATAGCACAATATTGTGGGGAACTTACTCCATTTTGATAGTTTAAGTCACCTGATTGGTCCATGTATAATTTTGAAAAACGGTCTAAAAATGTCTGTTCCCTCACATTTCTCTGGTTTTATTCCCAGAACTTGTTTTAAATCACTTGGTTTCTGAAACGTTTTTGCAAGGACCGTTAAAACAGCCTCTTCTCTTGCACTGTCATCCACTACTACGTTTGCCAAGGCTTCATAAGTTGGGTGTCCTCGGGCTACTAGAGATTTGGTATTTTCGGCTGGAGTAATTATTTGTTGTATGGTCTCCCACAAATCCCTGGAATCTGCATGATATACACGCATTGTGGTTCTCAAATAGTCTATAAAGGCGGCAGGTGACTTCTTTTATCAGGGGTGTTGTTTAGTTCTGCCATTATTTCATGGGGCTTCCACGGAACATGGCCGTCTGTGGCACGGGGATTATTCATACTCACTGCGCTGTTCGAATCCATTGTACCCAGCCCTTCCCTCACTGGGAACTAACTGCCTATGGGATATCTGTTTAATTTGTAAACTTTAGGTTACATGAAAATCTATCTCAGTATCCTCAATCACTGTCTCACCCTCAGATGAATCTCCCTGTTCGCTAGGGGTCTCCCGATACTGTCCAGTTCCAGAGAAAGTTCCTCTTTCTCACTGCTCGTATAATCTGTATAGGTTGTGGCTGCTGCACTATATCTATCATACCTTCCTTTTCTTTAAACACCTCTTAGTTCTAACCTCTTCGTTCTACTCTGGGTGCCATAAGCTACTGGATGATCTATCAATGATGGAGTGGATAGGGTCGAAGAATCTGGTACCCCAGTATCTGCTGTTGGTAGAATCTGTTGTTGTAGTTGATGTAGAACCTGCAGTTGTTGTTATAGATCCTGCAGACCTAAAATATTTATTACGAACACGTCATACAAGGTGCCAGTGAAGCCTGGCAAACACAAGAGGAACATGGTGGGAGCTGTGAACATCCACCATTAACATTTGTCCACTCTTCCAAATATTCATCTCCTTCCCCCTTGGAGTCAGCACTAACCAACGGACCCCTAAACTTTAAATTTACAGAGACTAGTTTCCTTCCAGGAGATCTGCCTTTTCCCTGTTCCACTTGTTTTCCTTCATCTCCTCTCCTTCCTTTTAATCCCTAAATTATCACGCTCACTTCTGAATAGTGGCTAATGGCCCCAAAGCATTTGCAGCCTCGCAATTCTTTACTCCTTAGCTCCACCAATCCTACTCTCCTATTCAAATTCTTCTCCTATCGCCCACAAATCCACAAATACAATGTTCACAATCCCCAGTCATTCAAAGATCACTCCAGGGAACAATCAAACCCATTCGAGCAACTCGTTTAACCCTCAATCAAAACACGTGAAAATGAGTTCCAAACACGCAAGTAACACTGTACATCTCACGCAGCTTATTATTATCAGGCACAAATCTACATAAACCACAATCATTCATCTAATATCACATTCAGTAACTGTACAGTTCCAAAAGCAAATCACAATATTTCTAACTTCCAAAATTTATATTAAAAACACTACACAATCTAATGCGATACACCATAAACTACTACTTCATAATGTTGTCTTGCAGACCAATGAGTTGGTTTCCCATTATTGAAAATTCCTAGGACTTAACAAGTTTCCAACACACTAGCAAAGGCAACATTCGTAACACCTCGCAAGTAGTCTATCTTCTTTCAAACAGGTACCCAAGAACCAGTCACACAAATCCTACATACACAGAGATCCACACATGCTTTTTAAAGCGGTAAACACACTTTGAGATCCACACTTTGGGACCACCTTCTCAAAAGAACAAGCAGACACATTACAGCAGCAAATCACCTGCACTTAAACACTTGGATTCAAACAAGAACAAATACAGTTGTAACATAAGTGCAAAGTCACACTCAAAAAAGAAATAATACAGCTAATAGTTATAATGCATTCAATCACACTATTTTAAATTACACTAGATCACATAATTATCGCAAACAGTTCTAACAATACAAGAGCAGAATTAGTTACGTTACCAGAACAAAATCAGTTGCATTGCAAGAACAGAATATCACAACTCACATAAAGGCAGAGCAGTGCAATTTAATCAACAAATACAAATATTTAATTCAAACGCACTTTTACTTCAATTATCTAACACCCAAAAATCCTTCAGCACTCACACAGACAATACAAATAGCAGTCCGCGAACTTAACACACCCTAAATCTTAATTTTCTAAATCTTAATACTCTAAATCTTTTTACGTACACAAAGTATTTATACAATTCGGATTCGATAACGATGCTAAAAAAGACCATGCTGGATTTCTACAATTTACAAGAATAATTTAACACGCTAGCGCACAGTTTACAAACACTCGATCTCAATGCAGCATCACGCTGTTATCAATCAGTGAACATATCCTTCTGATACCAAAGGTTTTCCCCTTCCTAGGGTACTCTTTGCTGAGGGGTACTACTTCTTAAATGACTCATTTTCCTCCTAAATGTTACTTTCCTCCTGCTAAGACTGGACTTCTATAGGGGGACCTCTATCCCTCTTCTCTAAGTTCTACAGAATTAGGGGTTCCTTTTGCATCCGGGTACTTTTCACCAAGTAACCCAGGTTCCCGTCTCTCAGTTACTCTTCGCTATCAGGTACTAATCAACAATCGATCAGAGGATTACTATTCACTGTTGATCAGCCGCTATTCAGAATCAATCTCAAACATGCACAAACTCCGAAGTTCTATCTGCACAGCATTCGAATTCTACCGTACGGGTAGAACTTCAATGTGAAATTCGGTATTTGGAAATTTGATTCTGAAAATCTAGACTCGTCCTCGGACCACTAATTTTGGCGCGTATCCCTCCACATACGCGGGCTCTCGAATTCAAATTGTCCAATGAAGTCTGGAATGGACTAGAGTATTCCCAGCCAGTCTATACTCTAGCCACCAAGCCCAGTGCCTTTATGAGATTCCTCATCCATCACTCCAGGGAGGGACTCAGACACCTTCACACAGACACCCCTCTCTGCTGGGCACCGGGGGTTCAGCGCTTAGCCTTTTAACGCTGTTCGTCAATGTTGATTTTCAGAACGCACCTTTCCAATCAGCGATCCCGGCAAAGATAGAACAATATGTAGACCAGACCTGTGTTTCAATACCCCACCAAATGGATACCAAATCTGGACAATGGGCCACCCCTCGCCCTCAAAGTGCATCATGCTCTCATTAAGCAGCTGCAGTCTGCCAACAACAACCAAGTTTTGGGCCACTCCTCGTCCTGTTTTATGGGCCCCTAAGCCAAAGGAGTGCTAATCACCCCCCCGTGCTTGCTAGACTCTGTTCTAACAATCTCGATTGGACCCTTTCCCAAGCCCGCGAATGATCGATCCGCTCCGACTAGTGAAGTGCCGAAAATCAATGCCAAAATCGCACAATGGACCCGATTTCTGCAATCACGATCGAAACAGCTCAACACCCTTGATCTGAATCTTGTATTTGGGGGTCCGTTGAGATTCTGGATGAGCCCCCGATGTAAATAGCTCATTCTAAGCTTCCCCCCAGTCTAGTTTCAGTCAAAAATCACTTGCGCATCAAGCACTTGCGCAACTAATCTTTATTTTGACAAAACACAATTACAATTCCCACTACTATACCTAACCACCGCGGGTTTGATCCTCATATCTTCCTGGCCAAGCCCTCTTTAGCCTCATTCAAGCAGAGACACTCCAGAATGTTACGCAGTCCTAAGCGTTCTCCCAGAAGATCGACACAGGACCTCGTGGGAGCGGTCTTTTATAGGTCCCCGAATCTTGAGGGGCCGAACCACATGGGGGTGGTCTCTTTACCGTCCAATAACAGACATCGATTAACCCAGAACATGATAGACATTTCCCTAACCAATAATACAGTAACTAATACAATGTATTTAAAAACTGAGCTTCTGAGAGGAAATAAACATAGCAACATTTGCCCAGATATTCAAGAAACCCAGACAAGGCTCAACACTTAATCCAATCAACATCTAGCAAAGTAATGCTTTGCAACAATATGTACAATGTGTATGCCTGGTTTGCATTCATCCAATCTTTTCCATGCAATTTGCACCTAATTGTCAGGATCTACAGATGTTTCCCGTCTCTTCCTGCAGCACGTATCTAGGCTCGAGACAAACTGGCACCATTCTGCCACTATTTCTGCTGAAGGCCCATTTAAATTGAGAAACCATTACTCAATTTTAGTGTCCTGGCCTCTCAAATTTGGCCAGAATTGACACCCCATCCCTCCCCCCCCACCCACCCCCCCCCCCCCCAACCACCTTAATCAGTCTGAAGAAAGGTCCTGACCCAAGACGTCACCTATCCATGTTCTCCAGAGATGCTTCCTAACCCGCTGAGTTACACCAGAAATTTTTTTGTAAACCAGCACCCACAGTTCCTTGTGTCTCTTGGTTGTACATGGCTGTGTCGAGTGTGTTATCAGTTGTATGTGACACTGTTCTTTGCGGTTTGTGCATTTTGTCACATACCTTTGTTAAGTGTTCTGTATGTTTAAGATGTGATACACGTACAAATTGCTTTGCACACCAACCATGTTTCAAAAGGTTATTTATTGCACAACGTGCACAATCACACAATAACAATCACAATAATACTTTATTCGCCAAGTATGTTTTGCAACATACTAGGAATTTCATTTGCCAAGTCAGTCGTACAAATAAAAAGCAATGGAACACACAAAACACATTTTAACATAAACATCCATCACAGAGACTCCTCCGCACTCCTCTCTGTGATGGAAGGGGAAAAAAAGTTCAATCTCTTCGCTTTGTTCTCCCGTTGTCGGGGGCCTCGAGCCCTCCATTGATGGGATGATCTTGACTCCCGTAGCCGGCAGCGAGTTCTCCGCATCGAGGCGATCTGCTCCTGCATCTGGGGGATGTCAGCTCCCCCGCGCCGGACGATCGAACCTTGCGTCGGGGCTGGTCGAATATTCTGCGAAGTTGGAGCTCCCGATATCCACGGCCTCTCCCGAGACTGCGAGCTCCAGATCCGCAGGCCACGGATGGAGGGATCCCAGGCAAGGGATCGACTCTCATGTAAGTCTAAGTCCCACGGTGGGGACCAAGGTCAGTCCGAGCCTCCAGCTCCATCGATGGTAGGCCGCAGAGTGACCGGAGAATGCGATCCGAAAATTAATCGCATCTCCAACAAGATAAGAAACAGAAAAAAAAAGTTTCCCCTGACCCCTACCCCTCCCCCCACATAAAACAAACCAGAGAACATTTACACAAACGTTTAACACACTCACCAATATTTGTTTAAAAAGACGTAAAATCGAAAAAACAGACTGTTGGCCGGGCTGCCAATCATATGGTGCCCCTGGTGGTAAAATAGTTGAGTTTCAATAGGAAAGCTTCTATGAGTCTCAACAAAGTCTTTATTTCTAGTAAAGTTTAAATACAAAAGTCCAGGTACTGTGGAAGTCATATGCATATGTTATTTAAATACATACCATCAATAAAAACTGTGTGAAATATAATGTTCACTATTTTTGCACGTCAAAGGGACATCCCAGTCTGCTCTCCTGCTTATTAGTTTTGCACAACAAATATTTTAGTAATTATAGAGGAACTGACTTTTGAAATCATGCATCAACGCAGGAACAGCTTCTTCCACTCTGTAATCAGGCTTTCGAAGAGTCCTTCCACAAGCTCGGGTACAGTCTAATTCACCTCTACCCCATTGCGGACATTGGTCTTTGTCTCTGGAACTGATGTACTGCAATGCTGAGAAATATATTCTGCACTCTGTGTCTTCCCCTTTTACCCATTGTACTTGAGTTTGACTTGATTGTATTTATATATAGTATATTCAGATTTGATTGGGTTCAATGCATAATAAAAGCTTTTAACTGTACCTTGGTATATGTGGCAATAACAAACCTAAACCATTTGAAGTAAAGTCACTTTAAAACCAAGCAAAATAAAAGGCTTTTTCAACATAAAGCAGCATGATTTCATGAAATAATGTCTGGTTTCTTTGCAGTCAATTCTGAGGTTTATGAGAGTCAATCTCATGTACGCACAAAATGCTGGAGTGACTCAGCGGGACAGGCAGCATCTCTGGAGAGAAGGAATAAGTGACGTTTCGGGTCTCGGGTCGAGACCCTTCTTCAGACTGAAGAAGAGTCACCCATTGCTTCTCTCCAGAGATGCTGCCTGTCCCCGCAGAGTTGCTCCAGCATTTTGTGTCTGCCTTTGATTTAAACAGGGCATCTGCAGTTCTTTCCGACTCAATCTCATGTACAATGGTTTGTACGTTTTTGGGGCATGATTAGTGGAAACCAAATATTCTCTGTTAGTAGAAACCAGAAACAGTCGAACTGTGCAACTCCCCTCCCCTCCCCCATCTGTCTTGGGATAAACTGACTCCCCTCCTCTCCCCCCCACCCCCTCCCCAATATTTGCACACCCACAATCCATTCCGTTTGCCACTTTAATTTCATGTTTCATGTACTTTGTGTTTTATGATTTTTTTGTTGGCAGATCAATTTCCCTCCTGGGATAAATAAAGTTCTACTGTATCGTATCGTATTTTGATTCAAAAGTCTGCTTGCAAAGGACACACATCTACAAGCCTCGGGCTGTAGCGTTGGGTGTAATTTTTTCCCCAGACCAAGTGGTTTTGCAAGCTGACATTAAAACCGCAGCAATTCGCCCCCAACTGAAAATGTACATCATCTCCTTAAACCACGCCGCTATGAAGCTTCAGAACCTCCAATAAATTAACGCACCAATGATCATCTCCACGGAAACCCATTCTCATGTTTAAGTGACCTTTCTGTGCAATGTCCAACGAATAATTAGACTTTCTGAGTCGAAAGAGAGGGAGAGAAAAAAAAAAAGAATTAACCTTCATCTAATTTCAGAAAAGGTGCAAATGAAGGTTGTTGTCGTCTTTGTTCTGGGAGTGCGTTATCTGCTTGAGCGAGCAGCAGACACGTGTATCATGGATAGGTAATAGGTTCTGTTAATTGTTAGTCTCAGCTTGTCAGGCTGCATCACACACACGCTGGATAAAGTGTTCTTGTATGGAAGATAATTGAATATCAAAAAAAAGACTTTGTTAATTTGATTACGCAGAGCTGGCCTGAATTGTTCTTCATCAAAGGAGATTTAATTTTGACAAGCAATTAAATTATTCTGCCATATCATTGTCCAACTTTTCACATTGATGAAGCTGAGACTGTGAAGTGGTTATATAGTGCTTGGTAATAAAAGATAGAATGTGCGGGTGAGAAATTATCTTCATGCATACCTAATTAGGTTAGCAGTACCAGCTTCTACTTTGTGTTGAATGGTCTGGAGCGGTCAAAATCACCTCTGAAGTCCCAGTGACAAACTCAACCCAATAGAAACACAATCAACCTGCACAATAGCAGCTTAGTGTCAGCTAAGAATAAAAAAGATGACCTTAAAAGTTACAACATCCCTTTTTCAAATGCCAAATGGTCCACTGGGAACTGATTTAAGTCTGTTTCAACTCATTACTCATTTCATTTAGGGCCGCTAACAGTTATTAGGGACAGGAGACCTTAATCTTCCCTGGGTCCCTGCCTTATCCATCCCCTCTATCAGAAAGGCGCGACGTTCATTCCCAACTCTGCATGATGGATTCGAGCCCACGGGAGAAGCTGCCCTGGGAATGGAAGTGCATCTTCAGAGGGCTTGAACGAGATGTTGACCGGAGTCCAAAAGGTGTACGAAGCCCTAGGGTTGTGAAGCCGACTTTGCTACGGCCATTAACATGGACGACTATATCACGCTACACTCTGATCTCAACTCGTCTGCTGGAACTGGATGTCATTTTCTCAAGCAAACGGCAAGGCGATTTACCTTCCAGCATGCCTGCAGACGAGGGAAGAACGGAGGATATGTCTCAACACAAATCCCCAACATCTCGTACAGAAGGTGGGTATGGGACGGGCTGCCAGAGGAGGTAGTTGAGGCAGGTAGAGTGGAGAACTATAGGTGTGCACAGGTTTAATGCGAGAGGGGAAATATTTAATAGGAACCTGAGGGGCAACTATTTCACACTGAGGGTGTTCGGTACATGGAACGAGCTGCCAAAGGAGGTAGTTGAGGCAGGTTCAAGAACAACATTTAAAAGACATTTGGACAGGTATATGGTTAGAAAAGGTTTAGAGGGATATGGACCAAATGCGGGTGAATGGGACCAGTGTAGAAGGGACATCTTTGTTGGCATGGACAAGTTGGGATGTAAGGCCTATCCCCGTTTTGTATGACTATATCTCTATCTTTATCTATCTGGCATTTTACCGTTTTTTGTATTTATCAAAGTATTTGCCACTGGTAAAGTTTTCTTTTGGAATGTTTCCTTTGTAGAATTGTAATTTGTCAGACCTCCATGATTAATGTAGCTTCACAACAGTGCTACCTACTGTACTGTTACTGGAAACAGAAACTTAATAAGCATGAAGGCAGCGTGTATGAGAGAGTCATAGAGTTGTACAGCATGGAAACGGGCCTTTCTACACACCTTGTTCATGCCAACCAAGTTGGTATATTGGGATTGGTAGACAGAAACTGCTAGAGAAACTCAGCGGGTGAGGCAGCATCTATGGAGAGAAGGAATTTGGCGACGTTTCGGGTCGAGGCGCTTCTTCAGACTGATGTCAGGGGAGGGGGTAGGACAAAGAAATATTGTGCTAGTTCTATTTGCTTGCTTTTGGCTTGAGGATGGCACAGATGGTAGAGATGCTGCCTCACAATGCTAGAGACATGGGTTCAATCCTCACCTCGGGTGCTGCCTCTGCAGAGTTTGTACGTTCTCCCTGTGACCGCATGGGTTTCCTCCGAGTGCTCCAATTTCCTTCCACATTCAAAAGACATACAGGTTTGTAGTTAATTGGCTGCTGTATATTTCCCCTAGTACGGAGGGCTGGATGAGAAAGTGTGATAACATAGAACTAGTGTGAATGCGTGATCGCTGGTCAGCATGGACTCAGTGGGCAGAAGGGCCTGGTTCCATGCTGTATCTCTAAACTCTAAACCCTTCCCATCCATATATCTGTCCAAATGTATTTTAAATGTCTTAATTGTATCCTATTCTCCTGCTTCCTCTGGCAGCTTCTCCGAATTGTGGACTGCCCACTGTCCAAAAAGTTGCCCCATGCTCCTTCCTGAATCTCTCCTCTCTCACTATAAGCCTTTATCCTCTAGTTCTTGAATCCTCTACCCTGGAGAAAGGACTGTGAGCGTTCACCTTATCCGTGCCTCTCGTGGCCTTGTGCACCTTCAATGTCGGCTGCGGGAGGTGCTCCCTTAGGCATAAAGGTGGGCGGGCGAGCAGAGCGATGTCGGTGGCTGGTTGATCCACACGTATAAGGAAGGTGATGGCTGGAGGCTGGGGCTTGCCTGGCTCAGGCACCGCTCATAAGAGCTAGAGTGCGGACTGTACTTTGAAAATGGCGCGAAAACCTGGTGCCTCTTGCATGCGGGCTCAGTGTACTATTTCTGTACGCTTTGCTAATCGGGAGATTGTGCTTAGGTATGGCAATACTTTACTGGACTGTACGCAATAAAGGATTTCACTGTGCGTTTGCTCACGTGACAATAAAAGTTCCATTGATATTACCGTTGACTGAGTTTCACCTCTTGTGATCTTCAACCGTATATTCAACGGTTCAATGGTTCTATATTGCCACGTATGCATAGCACAGTGAAATGCTTGTGCACAACCACAAATAAACAGTCACCATATTTTGGTGCCATTAATTAAGAAAAACTCCAAAAACTCCAAAGTCCGGTCCAGGTGATGGAATTTCTGTAGCACTCCCAGGTAAGCCCCAAGCTGCTACAGTGCCTCCTCCTCACCTGTCTGCCTCTGTGTCCAAGGGGCACCTCCTGCAACAGACTTTGAAGGTGCTGGAAGCGATACCCCAGTCCCCGTCCTACGGGCCCACTCCTCGCGTCCATTGTATCTCTGATCTTTAGGGTTTACGAGCTTCCCCCAGCAGGCAGCGGCTCACCGACCTTTCCCCGCAGCGGCGAACCAGGCCCGCCGCAGTACATGGGCATCAAGTCTTTGTCCTCAGCGGTCGCCGGCCACTGGGTCCATCCTCGTTCCCATCGCTTCCCTTGGGTCTCGTCGGCACGGATGCCGTCAAAAGCAGGTGTTTGTTTGTGTTTTCACGTACCAGCACTTGGCATCTAGGAAAGGAAGGGGCCAGAGTTCACTGTCTGGCACATTTCTTCTTTTCTTTCAACAAAACAAGAGAGCGGGATAATCGCAGTGAGTTCAGCTAATTAATGTCGTGCTTGTTTATTTGTGCTGAATGCAGACTTTGCGTTTCGGGTGCTTGGCCTTCTGTCTCCTTGCTCAAACACAGCAATGAAATAGATATCCTTTATCTAAATTGAAATCAATAAATATGTTTGCTCTTTTTTTTGCGTCGAACCCATTAGCTCTAAATAGGAAAGTTCAATGATCTTAATATTAGTTTTGAAATTAAAGCACAAAATTAATGAAATTAGATTTTGGGACACTGCATTTTAAGTGTTGTACAATCTAATATCGATTTTACCCAGAGTAGCTCACCTCAGCGATCACGAGGTTAATTCCCTTGATGGCGGGACTGTCATATGTTGCTAGAATGGAGTGGCTGGGCTTGTATAGAAGGATGAGAGGGGATCTTATAAGACTATTAAGGGTTTGGACATGCTAAAGGCAGGAAACATGTTCCCGATGTTGGGGGAGTCCAGAACCAGGGGCCAAAGTTTAAGAATAAGGGGTAAGCCATTTAGAATGGAGATGAGGAAAAAAAAACATTTCACACAGAGGATTGTGAATCTGTGGAATTCTCTGCCTCTGAAGGCAGTGGAGGCTAATTCTATGGATGCTTTCAAGAGAGAGTTAGATAGAGCTCTTAAAGATAGCAGAGTCAGGGGATATGGGGAGAAGGCAGGAGTGGGGTACTGATTGTGGACGATCAGCCGTGATCACAGTGAATGGCAGTGCTGGCTTGAAGGGCCGAATGGCCTACTCCTGAATATTGTCTATTGTCTAAAATCACAACCATTATAAAGTTAGAGACTTGCACAATCCCAATCCTACCTCGGCAATGGAGCACTATGATCGGTTCTAATTGTGCATGTTGGATGGTGCTGCTAGCAAGGTTTTCATTGTTCCTGTACCTCACCGTTCTTGTGTTAGATGACAATAAAGTTGTGGAACAAGGAACTGTCGATAGACACAACATGCTGAAGTAACTCATCGGGTCAGGCAGCGTCTCTGGAGAAAATGGATAGGACGGCACAGTGGTGCTGCAGTAGAGGTGCTGCCACACAGCACCAGAGACCCGGCTTCAAATCTGGCTACTGGTGCAGAGTTTGCATGTTCTCTCTGTGACTGCGTGGGGTTCTCTGGTTTGCTCCCACACTGCAAATATAAGCAGGTTTGTAAGTTAATTAGGCTTTGATAAATAGTAAATTGTCCCTCGTGTGCGGGATAGTGTACACAACAGGGTGATTGCTGGTCGTCGTGGGCTCGATGAGTCGAAGGGCCTGTTTCCATGCTGTATTTACCGACTAATTACACTTGACTCTCTCGGCACCACGCTGTATAATTCTATGGAGTTTACAGGCAAAATCAAATTAATCATGATCTTTTCGGATGATGGATCTACTTCTGTTCCTAATTCTAATATTGTCATGTAATGTATTGGGTTTGTCTACAGATGAAACTAGCACCCTAATAGCAATGAAAGGTAAGATACACGTAGAATAATCAGGATCTCATTCAAACTGAGGAATCTTGAACATTAGACTGCTTTGGATGGGAGACTTGTGCAGGTCACATCATTGCACCACTTTGCTGCGTAAGACTTGGGACATGCAGCCCTAGACAATGAAAGCATCTCTTTAATGTTCCAAATAGATCAATGCCAGAGATGGCACAGTGCTATTCCTCAGCGTTCCTTATACCATAAGACATAGCAGCAGAATTAGGCCATTCAGCCCATCGAGTCTGCTCCGCCATTCGATCTGGCTGATCTATTTTTTTCCCTCTCAACCCTATTCTCCTGCCTTCTCAATGAAGTACCCAATGACATCCTCCACAACCTTCTGTGGCAATGAATTCCACAGAATCACCACCCTCTGGCTAAAGAGATTCCTCCTCTGAATCTCCATTCTGAAGGTAGGTCCTTTTATTCTGCGGCTGTGCCCTCTGGTCCTGGACTCTCCCACTACTGGAAACATCCTCTCCACGTCTACTCGTTATTCATTATTCAGTTTAGCCACTGACTGTGAAGCCATAATAAGGGAGAGACTTTATCCGATCTTAAATCCATCTGCCTCATTTCAACGGAGCGCAGAGGGTAGAATTCCTGAGGGCAAAATGGATGGTGACATTATTTGGCATCAACAAGCTTTGAGCTGGAGAATTCATTGGCACTGCTGAGTATGGAGAGAATGTTACCTCTTTATTTTTCGTAGTTTTAGCATTAAGATTCTAACCCCATTGTTTAGTCGGGAAACACTGCTGGAAATCCCACTGTTTACCTAAAAGACGTACATTTACAGTAGGGTTACAATAATTTCCCAGTGGCCCTGAAATGGTTTCAGGCTGTTAGCGAGCAGGCCAGGTCTGCAGAACAAAAAACATACAAATAAAAAGATTTCTTCAAGCACCAAAGATTGCTGTTTAAAAGGTCTCTAGGCTGCAACTAGATGCACTTCATTTATTTTGTTTGGACTTGGTGCATTGAAAGTCCCCTCATCATTTGCATTTATTACAATGAGCAGCAGGCAACTCAAATCATAAGTAACACATACGGCCTGATCTGAAACAGTGATGCATCTGTCAGCAAACCGAATCCAGCCATAACCAGGCCTAACAAAGCTGAAAGTACTTTCTCCAACTAATAAGGCTGGGAAGCTGATATTGCATAGGAAGGAACTGCAGATGCTGCTTTAAACTGCAGATAGACACACAAAGCTGGAGTAACTCAGCAGGACAGGCAGCATCTCTGGAGAGAAGGAATGGGTAATGTTTCGGGTCGAGATCCTTCTTCAGTTTCTATCAACTGATAGTGTAGTTTAGTTTAGTTTATTGTCACGTGCCTAACCAAACACCCAGTAATGCAGTTGAATAACGTTCAGCTAACTGCAGTGGATGAAATAGCAATGTATAAAATGTCACACTACATGTTGTACAAAGTTCTTTAATCAATATACATACTTAACATATGCAATGCACTGGAAGATGCAATAATAAGGAACTGCAGATGTGGTTTATATATAGTTGAAGAAGGGTCCCTTCCCGAAATGTCACCTATCCATGTTCTCCAGAGATGCTGCTTGGCCCACTGAGTTATTCCAGTCATGTGTCTTTCTTTGCTGTAAGATGATTCACGTTTTCTATGCCTCCCACTCAAACTCTTTCATGAGTTAAAAAAACATACAGGCTTAGCAAGAAATTGCAGAGGATAATGATGCAGCCCAGAACATCACACAAACCGATCTCCCTTCCATTGACTCTATTTACACTTCACAGCAGTAGAAGGAGGTGTCTATCAAGGAACTGCAGATGCTGGTTTGCACCGAAGATAGACACAAAATGCTGGAGTAGCTCAGCGGGACAGGCAGCATCTCTGGAGAGAAGGAATGGGTGACATTTCGGGTCGAGACTGAGAGTCAGGTGAGGGAGAGACAGGAGAAAAGGAAGGGTAAGGTGTGAAAATGACAGATGGAAGCAGACGATGATCAAGGAAATGTAGAATGTTTCATTGTTGGCTGGGGGGGGGGAAAGTGACAACGAGGAGTACAACAAGAAAAAATGTACTATTTGCATACCTCGTCGTCACCTTCCCCTCAGCCAAGTAGAAGCAGGTGCCTGCTCTTTGTCTTGGTGCTGAGATATGACAGAGACCTCTCTCTATCTCGATCCATCGACCTTCAGGAAGTGACATTCCATACTTTATGACCGACTGGCTGGGATTGCAAAAGGGTTTAACACCTCCGTGCTTACTATCCATCAAGCAAATGTTTCATGATGCAGGGTTTCCAGAGAATTGAAAACTGTCGTGGGTATTTTGATAAAACAGATCACCAAGAAGTATTAACTTTTGAAATTGTGTTACTATGAGGTGTTGATATAAAGAAAACTGATGCAGGAGCGCTGATTGTGGGAATGCAGGTTACATTAACAAAGTCACTTTTCAGTTCTTGACCTATTTCAACATAGTTCATAGTGAGCTTCAGGGTCAGGGTCAGGTTTATTATTGTCACGTGTACCGAGGTATGGTGAAAAGCTTTGTTTGGCATGCTGTTCAAACAGATCAGATAATATTAAATATAAATATAATCAAACCAAACTCCAGTACAATCAGTAGAGCAAAGGGGAAGATACAGAGTGGCAAATATTGTTCTCAGCAATTTAGTGCATCAGTTCCTATGGATAATGTCCACAATGGGGCGGAGGTGAATCAGACATTCCCTAGCTTATGGAAGGCTGATAACACAGGGGAGGAATCTCTCCTGGTCACAGCACTGTGGAGAAAGCCAAGGTCAACTGGTGAGTGTAAATGCACTGTCAAAGAATAGACGACAAGTTGGAAGATAATTGATAATAAAGAACCGGCTGTTCCAATCACAATGTACAAAATACTGAGAGCAAATTTAAATCGATCTGTTCACTGAAACAGAAAGCAAAAAGGAACAAAAACCTCATTAAAAGCACACAAAATACTCTAGACCCTCCGGGGGAGGGGGGGGGGGGGGGGGGTTGTGGTCAGACAGCATCTCTGGAGAACATAGATCAGTGACCTTTCGGGTCGGGACCCTATTGCAGATTAAAACTTATTAATGGAAATTAATTAGCAGGTTTCTTGCATCAATTATTAAAATTACAATTACTTGGCCAACAATTTAAACTGACTTAACTAAAATAATAGTTCAATTTAAAGAATGTATCTAACAGATTATTGTGGGTCTCCCATTTGTAGTTTTAGGTTCACTCCTGTGTCCAGATGGAATGAATATAACCAAATGTCTCTATATATAACAGACTTGGTGGAATAGGGATTGCATAGGGATTGCTATCCTTGAACTGAACTGAATTGAACCATCCTACTAACAACTAAAGAGCAGTCCTGAGCGACTATCTACCTCATTGGAGACCCTTGGACTATCTTTGATCAAACTTTACAGTCCCTTATCTTGCACCAAACGTTATTCATGTTATTTCCTTTATTGTGTTTCTGCACACTGTGAACGGCTCGATTGTAATCATGTATTGTCTACCCGCTGACTGGTTAGCACACAACCAAAGCTTGTCGCCATATCTCGGTGCACGTGACAATAAACGAAGCTCAAACTCAAACTGAAAGATACGACATGGAAACAGGTCCTTCGGCCCACCGAATCCACGGCAACCATCTATCACCCTCGTTCACAAGAGTTCTATCTTTCCTCACTTTTGTATTCACTTCCCGCGCACTAGAGGCAATTTACAGAGTCTAACTTTGTTTACGCCTTCAACAGTTCAACTGGGTTGGGAAGCACAAGTGGCTTATCCATCCACTGTTCATGCCACATGACAATACCTAGAACTTGATATCAGCTTGTGGTTCTTTGTGCTAATTAAACGTCGATGTTAACTTGCACACTTGTCCTAAACCAGCTTATGCTCACCTTTGAAGGTCAATCATATTTCTAAATGAACTTTTTTTTTACACAGTTGTGCAGCTGGTAGAGCTGCTGCCTCGCAGCGCCACAGATTCAGATTCGATCCTGACCTCGGATGCTGTCTGTGTGGAGTTTGCATCTTCTCCCTGTGACCACTTGGGTTTCCTCCCTGTGAATGATCGAAAATGAAATAAGCCACCTTAATATGCCTGGCAAGCTACCTGGCAAGGCCAGCGGCATAATCAAGGACCAGTCTCGCCCCAGGTATTCCCTCTTCTCCCCTCTCTCATCATGCACACCTCCAAATTCAGGGACAGTTTCTTCCCAGCTGTTATCAGGCAACTCAACCATCCGATCACCAACTAGAGAGCAGTTCTGACTTCCCTTTACCCTCATTGGAGACCCTCGGACGATCTTTAATCGGACGTTACTGGACTTTATCTGGCACTTGACATTATTCCCTTTGTCCTGCATCTGTACACTGTAGAAGGCTTGATTGCAATCATGTATAGTCTTTACGCTGACTGAACAGCACGCAGCAACAAACAAATGTCCCTGTTCCTCCATACACGTGACAATAATACAGTAAACTAAACCACGTTACTGCATTACAACAGCTCGCTATGCTAGATAAATGATAGATTTTCCTTGTTAAAAAAAACTGCTGCATGCAACACCTCTCTGAATATCCTATATTTGTAAAGATGAGACAAAAACCTTCGCAATTGTTCTGGTGTCACAAACAACAAATCTCCAGTCCTTACTCTGTCATGGAAACAGCATTTAGATGTGGGTGAAAATCCCAATGATGAACTGCCTTCACTCGCTCCACCACAATGGGTGTAATTGACTCGCGGTAGCGTACTGCTGGACTGAAAGAAGAGAGCACTCTCTGAGCTGCCCCCTTGAAATGAGATGTTAACCTCGGGTCCCGACTGCCTGGGCAATGTCTTGGGTGAGCATTAAAGATTTCTTGGTACCATCCAGCAAGGTGCAGAGTTCCCAGCGTCCTTGCTGACGTTTGACTCCCAGCCAATGGAAGCTGAAAGCTGATGTCAGCACCGCGAGAGACCCCATTTACTGTCCATCCCGAGATGATTGCTCACCTCATTGTTCATCCAGTCTTGCCTATTACAAAGAAAACTGATATTTGGCCCCGATAACACGTGCTGCATCTTGATACAAATTCAATGTGCAAAGCTTTTGAAACATCAGGTTTTTTTTTAAAATTGAATTTTAAGAATAGTTCAGTTGTTCCCTTTCATTTGTTCGAAACCGAAGAGAGCATTTACATCAGAATGCATGGTTTGATGAACAAAAAATGTTCAGTCTAAGACTCAATTTCTTGGTTAAGATGAAATGTGATTGATCCGTTGAAAAATTGTTTGCTCTCCTTTCCGAAGCCACATCAGGTTTGCTGAAACCACTGTTGTGTTATCTTCTGCTATCTGTCCCTCAAATTCAAGATCACGAAGGTAGAACAGCTGGCTTATGCAGTCATTCTCCTGAACATATTCATAGTGAGGGAGCTCTGTGCTGCATCGAACTACATTATTGAAAGCAAACAGCCAAGTCATTTATCAAAAACTTCATTAAAAGTACAGCCCATTGAAGTGACATCCTGAGGCACAGCTTTTTGCAGTGACGACAGTATTGGTTTTGTTATTGGGAAGACAACTTGCAAGCCTTTATGTCTTTCTATTAAACAACGTTGATGTTTCATCTCAATTCCCTTTCTAGTTATCAAAGGAAAGTGCAAGCAAGCACTGTGAGGAAACTCCCTAACTGTGTAATTTCCACTGTTATTTTGATTGAAAGATACAGGCCATTCGGCCTAACGAGTCCACGCTGATAACACTAGTTCTATGTTATCCCACTTTTGCATCTGCTCCCTACCCACTAGGGGGCAATTTACTGAGGGTCAATTAACCTACAAACCCTCACGTCTTTAGGACTGGAAGGAAACAGGAGCACCCGGAGGAAACCCACGCGGTCACAGGGTGAACATGCAAACTCCGCACAGGCAGCACCCAAGGCCAGGATCAAACCCAGTTATCTGGGAGGTGCGGCAGCCACACGACTATCCAAAATGTTTTCAAAGTATTTTTTTTAGGTTAAATGTAATTGAGTTACACAATCCCCAAATGACACTGAGTTGTATTTGTTAAAGTGTAAAACAATTTGTGAAGTCAAAGGGTTAATATGATAACACTGAAAAGAGACACCTACATGGCTTTGATTTTTGCAATTGCAATATCAGAGCGATGATGATGAATGGTAAAAAGATGATACGATGAAAGAGCTGAGATTATTAAATTTGCAGTGACACAGGTATGAGCATTGTGGAGGTAAATTGCATGCATGTGCCCAGAACAGTGAACAGCACAGTGACGCAGCGGGTAGAGCTGCTGAAGACTCATGTTCGATCCTGACCCCGTGTGCTGTCTGTGCGGAGTGTGCAGGTTCTGCCTGTGACCGCATGGATTTTGTCCATTTTCTTCCCACATCCCAAAGATGTGCAGGTTTGTAGCTTCATTGGCCTCTGTAAATCACCCCCGCGTCTGCGTGGAGTTCTATGTTATCCCACTTTTGACATCCATTCCCTGCACGCCAAGGGCAACTAACAGACGCCAATTAACCTATAAACCCGCACATCTTTGGGATGTGGGAGGAAACTGCAGCAGGGAACAGCAACTCTACTTGCTGCGTCACCGTTTTAGTTTAGTTTAGTTTAGAAAATCAGCATAGAAGCAGACCCTTCGGCCCACTGAGTGCACACCGACCAGCAATCCCTGCACATTTACACTATCCTACACACACTGGGGACAATGTCTATTTTTTCATACCAAGCCAATTAAACCTGTACAAACCTTTACAATTAAGCCTCTACAAACCTGTACATCTTTGGAGGAAACTGAAGATCTTGGAGAAAACCCATGCAGGCCACGGGGAGAACATACAAACTCCATACAGACAGCAACATGTCAGGATCGAACCCAGGTTTCTGGCACTGTTAGGCAGTAGCTCTACCGTTGCGCCACTGTGCTGCCCACTGTTACTTCAGAATCTCATCAAGCAGAGAAACATTTGGCATCATGAAGCAGAGACTGGGAATATTTGTTATTTTATAGAACAGTAACTCATCTGAATGATTTTCTCGAGGTATCTGTTGCTGGGTCATTTAAGGATCCTTTTATATATCAGGTTTTATTCTGGGAGAAATGCTCGGCCCCCTTTCTACTATTTAAAAAAAAATCAAAACTCATTCCTAACTATAACACTTGATAGTGTTCAGATGATTTGCAAAATTTAAATTACCACAGAAAAAGGTAAATAACACCGAATATCAGAAAAGTGAGGATTTTTTTGTCCCTGTATAAAAAGCCAGTCAATAATACCTCTGTCAAAAAAGACAGATTGTGATGCTTTTGTATATGGTCAGCATATTTTTACCTGCTGTCTTTGTCATTTCCTTGGCATGGAATTATTACTTTTTTCTCCCACAATCTAGCAGAAGTGGAGAGTATATCTGGAGAGGTGTATAGAAGAATATTGAAACACTTGGGCTCCACTTATAACTACGCTCTACAAAGATAAGAACCATTTCCCTTTCAATCAACTGCCTACTGCATTCCTGCCATGCCGACAGCCGTAAAACACCATGGTCTTACTCCTGGAGGTAGTACAGACCAGAGGAAACCTGCTCCTCAGATAGACACAAAATGCTGGAGAGAAGGAATGGGTGACGTTTCGGGTTGAGACCCTTCTTCAGACCCGAAACATCACCCATTCCTTCTATCCAGAGATGCTGCCTGTCCCGCTGAGTTACTCCGGCACTTTACGTCTATCTGCAGTTTAAGCCAACATCTGCAGTTCCTTCCCACACTCGTAATCTGCACACAATCTACTCTCTCAGAGCAGCACGATTGAAAGATGCAGCATGGAAAACAGGCCCTTCGGCCCACCGAGTCCGCGCCAACCAATGATCATCCATCCGATCTAGTTTTATCCACACTCTGCACACCAGGGGCAATATATGGAGGTCAATTAACCTACAAACCCCGCACGTCTTTGGGATATGGGAGGAAACCGGAGCCCATACTCCGGTGGAAGCCCACACATTCACAGGGAGAACGTACAAACTCCACACAGTCAGTGCCCGGGGTTAGGATCGAACCCGGGGCTCTGGCACTGTGAGGCAGCAGCTTGTGCCAATATGTCTGCTGGCCCCTTTGGGATAATCTGCTGGCCCCTGTGAAATCATTAGTTCAGCAACCTCACACAAATTGAAAGTACCGATACCTTCCACTCACTACAGCGACCGTGCTTCAGACAACTGAAGCACTCTAGTAATGTGGATATTAAATTGTGCACCAATATTCAAAAATATGCTTGGAATATTATGAGTGAAACTATAAAAACTACAGGCTTGATCTCTCTGCCTAGAACAACCAATCAAACAGATCATATTATGCCATTTGATTGCAGCATCAAATTGAGTGCTCTTTTGTAAAATCCTAAAGACACATTTTCAACATCTCAACAGCACAAGGATGCGCTCTGTGCAATAAATTAAAAGGCAATACCATTGCTCCACCCCACCATATTGTTTGATAATAATGTAAGCTGTTCTTGGATTATTTCCCAAAACTTTGCTCTGAGATTGAACTGATGCGTTTCATTTTTCTGTGCTGCAGGGAAGGATTCACTCTCTGCTCCTGACAATAGCTGTCTTTGTGTAATTGTGGGGAAACAAATCTGCTTGGGCTGAACAAATGAACATCAGCCCGTCTCCCTTATTTTCCTCCGCATTCCAGCCCTGCCCTCGGTCACACACAAGGTCACGTAGAATGTCCTTGTATTATTGTACTTGAAGCACACTTTTTTGCATCAAACACCAAACTTCAACAAAGGCAAACCTCAAACAGAAATGTCTCTCTCCAATAACGCTGATTACATAATCGAGGGAAATGGATCGAGTGCTATCCTGTTATGTGGCAACTGAACTGTCCTCTCACCAACTAGAGTGCAGTCCTGACCTCCCATCTAACCCAATGGAGACCTGCAAACTATCTTCAATCTGACTTTATTCAGACTTTATCTTGCACTAAACATTATTCCCTTTATCCTGTATCTGGACACTGTGGACAGCTTGATTGTAGCCATGTCGTCACACAGACACACACACACTCAGAGACACACGCAGACACACACACACACTCAGAGACACACGCAGACACACACACACACACACTCAGAGACACACGCAGACACACACACACACTCAGAGACACACACAGACACATACACACACACTCAGAGACACACACAGACACAGACACACACACACTCAGAGACACACACAGCCACACACACACACTCAGAGACACACACAGACACACTCACAAACACACACTCAGAGACACACACACACACTCAGAGACACACACACAGACACACACACACACACTCAGAGACACATACACAGACACACACACACACTCAGAGACACACACACAGACACACACACACACACACTCAGAGACACACACAGCCACACACTCAGAGACACACACACACACACACACACAGACACACACACACACACTCAGAGACACACATACACACTCAGAGACACACACAGCCACACACTCAGAGACACAGACACACACACACACACTGATGCAGACACACAATCAGCACGATTTCACTCTGGAATAATCAGAAGTTACTTTTACTTTAAGTAAAATTAATTTTGGAACCTGTCACACTTGCAAACCTATACTGTGCAACCTCAGCTTTGATCTTCAAGAATAATTTATTACCGTTGTATCGTACCAAAGCCTCATCTTGAAAAAGGCTTCTATCAGTCTTCCCTCATTTGAACAAATAAACCTTTCTTCTCCCTGGACCGGTCACTTGCCATCTCTTTGCTGCTCTTTCCCTCACTCAGCATTTTGTGCCGATCTCTACCTGTCGTTCCCAATTAGGAAATAACAGAGGCACTAGAGGGCAGGAGAAAGGTGTGTTGATGTGGGTGGGCTGGTGTTTACACACACAGCAGTGTACCCATTGTTTATAATTGAGCAATTTCCAACGTGACCCCACTCCCTGATCAATAGAGAACATTCACTGGGGACTGTTGCCTTATGTAAAAATAACCACTTGAGATTTGAGATATTGGACACACAATTCATAAGTGACATGAGCGGTCTATTTTGTAGGATGTATCAGTTTAATTGAGTGCATTTCTGTGGATGTAGGTACAAATAGATGTCCAGGTTTTGACTTTTCATTGGATTTGTGGCAAGTTGAGATCAGACACTTATTTTATGGTAGATCTTATATTTTCAAAATAATCAGCATTTGTGGCAGTGTGAATGGAGCATGTGAAATATACAGAGCTGTGTCTGTAAAGTCAAATGCTCATGTTACCCGTGGGTTAAAACTGACTTGTAAAAGACGTTTGGACAGGAAAATGGACAGGATGCATTTTGAGGGCCATGGGCCAAATGCACACAAATGGGACCAGCCCAACATGGCAACAATATGAGGAGGACACAAAGCACAGGAGGAACTCAACAGGTCAGGCGGCATCTTTGTAGACTTTATAGACGTTAGAGACTTTCAAGAAGCAGCACGGAAAAAGGTCTTCGGCCCACCGAGTCCGCATTGACCAGTGGTCACCCTGAACATTAGCACCATCGTACACGCTAGGGACAATTTACAATTTTTACCGAAGACAATTCACCGTCAAACCTGTACGTCTTTGGAATGGGGGGAGGAAAACGGAACACCTTGAGCAAACCCGCACAGTCACAGGGAGAGCGTACAAACTCTGTGCATACAGCACCCGTAGTCAGAATTGAACCAGGTCTCTGGCACTGGGTCTAAGGCAGCAACTCTACCGCTGCGCCACTGTGCCGGTCTATCTGTGGCGGGAATGGAAGGATAATGTTTTGGGTCAGGCTTTTCTCAGGAGACTGAAGAAGGGCCCCGACCTTGAACGCCATCTACCTATTCCCTCCACAGAGGTTGCCTCACCTCCTGAGTTCCACCAGCACTTTGCGTTTTAATTAGAATTGCCCCAGAGGAACAGAAGAACATGGATCATGGTTCACGTTCTCTTGGTGCAGTAATCTCTCCATTTCACGTTTCTTTCTGGACCTGAGCCTCTCTCCGTCAGGAGCTCGAGGGGTGACTTCCATCTGGAAGTTCACGGACAAAACCTCCAATATGATGCGAAACAACGTGGAAATAATTGTCGCCATGTGTCACTCCAGAAAAAAATCAATTTTCAATCACATAATGCAGTTTTAATGGCAGTATGCAATTGGATTTCCCAGCAAATACATTTTGCTGACAACCAGAGATGGAGATGCCATCACTGTGACGCAATGTCGCAGAGAATCAGTGTGGGGCCTCAGTCACCATAATTCAATGCATTGAAGGTAATGGAATGAATTTCAGTGACAGGGTAAAATGGACTGATGTGGCTCTATAGTCTGTTTAGAGCTAATGGGGTTGGATTTATGGGTAGGTACCATTGAAATGTTGTTTCTTAATACATTACTGGTTTGTCAGGATTAAAACTTTGCCATTTACAGTGAACAAGAACCTACCATAACATCTGATGTGTTGGGCTAAAGCTGACATAATTCTACACATCACTGGGGCATGAAAAAAAATGAAGTGAAGGCATATTTCTATCTTCAGGCATGCTTTAGATGTATCTGTGATGTGGGTGATGATCACATCAATGTAACAAAAAGAGGGGGAAACTTTGGGCTATGAACAGTGCTGCTAAAACTGAACTGAACGATCCCCTCAACATGTGGGTGAATAGGCTTCAATTTCAAAGTTTCTAGGACAAGCAAAATTTCTTTCTTTGCAAAGTTTTTGCAAAAAGTGAGGAGGATACTTAACGACTTCAAGAGGACAGAGACAGGCTGGTGGAACAGGAAGACATCTGTCAGAAGAGATTTAATGCAAATATTTGCTGAGTGATACATTTGGGAGGAAGAGAGACAATATAAAAGATCTAGTTGAGTTTGTTTTGAAGATACAACAGAGAACCAGACGCTTCGGTCCACCGAGTCCACACCGTCCATTGATCACCAGTTCACGCCAGTTCTATGTTATCCCACTTTCCCATCCATTTCCGACATACTAGGGGCAATTTTCAGAGGCCAACTAATCTACATCCCAGCACGCCTTTGGGATGTGAGAGGAAACCGGAGCACCCAGAGGAAACCCACACAGCCACAGGGAGAGCATGGAAAACCCCACACAGACAGCACCCGTAGTCGGGATCGAACTGGGGCTTCTTGTACTGTGAGGCTTTAAATAATTTTAATACAAGATGTTATAAGTAACATAAAGGGCCTGTCCCACTTATGTTACGACCATACAGCCTGTAAGGTCGTCAGAGGTCTTCTATGGTCGTGAGAGGTCTCCAAAGAGTCGTAGCGTCTTTCTGGTCGCCGCTGAATTTTCAACACGTTGAAAGTTTCGGCGACCCATGACGGGTGCCGGCAGTCGCCTGTAAAGGTTGCATAAGTGGGACAGGCCCTCAAGGCTTCTCTTTTTTAAAAGAGCGCTTTTGGATTTTTTTTTCACTTTTGTTCCTTCATTTTTCAAACAGACGTGAAGCTGGGCTGCAGGTTTAAAAGTAAATAAACAAAAAGTTAAGCATTTGTTCTATGTGCACAAATCACTTTTGCAACACACACCAATACAAAACATACTGCAGATACAAGGAATTGCAGATGGTGAAATCGTGAGCAAAAAAGCGCAAAATGCTGAAATTACTCAGCGGATTAGGCCACATCTCTGGAGAATATGGACAGGTGAAGTTGGGTCCTGATTCAACAGTCGCCTATCCATGCACTCCAGAGATGCTGCTTGACCCGCTGAGTTGCTCCAACACTCCGTTTCTTGCCCAATACAGGATGTCTCCAGTATATTTTAGTCTCGACTTTAATACGTAGCAATTGCTTGGTGCAAGATTTTGTCGATTTTCAAGTTTTCACTAACCCTTTGTGGATGTCAGCTTTCAATTTGTGTTTGAGAATATTTAGCGAACATTTACCAATATTTATACTTCATTTTCAACTTGGAAACGTCAGCCGCAACTCAAATGAAGTATGTGCAGTGATAATGCATTACATCCCTGACCTTTGTCTTGTCTTACAATCTAGTTCATTATATTAACTTTCATCTTCAGAGTACAAGACTCACATGAAGGCTGCATACTTCCTCATGCAGATGTTCTGTGTGGTGTACAGGGTTGTTCAGCTAATGTTAAGAACAGGAAGGCTCGACACAGTCCTGCTGACTATGTATGCAAAAAAATGCAGCAGGAGAGAGGTACTAATAACAAAGCTATTGTTGTAATGAGAGTAGAAAGTCAGTGGGATATTGTATTTGACTAGGTTTTGAAAAGCAGCCTCCCTCTAAATGAGTCTTGCTATCAGAATGGCTCCACATTTCCAGTTGCACCAGATCCACTGAATCTCAGTAGGGTAGGTCCCAGCTGGACAGCGCTCTGGATAATTAGAAACGTCCCGTGGGATATGAGGCAAAGATTTGCTTAGTATTCATTTCTGAGTCTCTGTGGTGAGAGAAGGAAAACTGCAAAAGTGAAGCAGTAATTAATATCAATTCCAACATTACTCATGAAATCAGATGTGTTTGTTAAACTGGTACATTAATTAGTGAAAGAACACCCTACAGTGAAAGGTACATGTCATTAATTTTACAGATAGATCTTCACCATAAAGCAATGCCCACCACTATCTTGCTCCTAATTTTATTACCCAATGTGGTTCTGGTTAGTTTCTTGTCTTTGCTGCATTAATCTCTCTTTGTTGTTTGATGTGAGTTGTACCTATTAAAGAAACATTCCCTGGCACATTCTGCGATTGCAATATTTCTTATTTCACCCCAGCTTAAAATATTTAAACAACCTTGTTATTACACATATGCTCCTGAAAAACAAATTCTAATTCTGTTTGGAGCTCATTTACAATTTATTTTGAACGATTTGCTCATTTATTACGCACTTTTAATTTTATAATCAATTATATATTTACAATCTGGATGGCATGCAACCATTTATTGTTCATCATAATTGGTGACCAAAGTACGTTATATGGTTGATTAATTGAACGATACAGCAAAGAGATAGGCCCTTTAACCCACCGAGTCCACGCTGATCATCGATCACTCATTCACACTAGTTCTATGTTATCCCACTTTCACATCCAGTCCCGACACACTAGGGGCAATTTACAGAGGGCCAATTAACTTCCAAACTTGCACGCAGGAACCCCACGCGGTCACAGTGAGAACATCAAACTCTGATCAGAATGCACCTCAGGTCAGGATTGAACCCAGGTCTCTACCAGCTGTGCCACTGTGTTGCCCTTAAATTTGATTGGCTATTTCAAAAGGCAACTAAGAGTCAACCACATTGGTGCTTCTGCAATCCTGGGCTAGATTGCACAAGGGCATTGGTGAATAGAGTTGGCCTTTATAACAACCCAGTCGCTTCATGGCCCCATTGTGGATACTAGCTTTTTATTCCAATTCTATTTAATGACTTGAATTTCAATTCCCTAACAACTGCCGTGGGATTTGAACTCTGGATCAATAATACAATCCTCTGTATGTGGTACTGTAACTTAGCAATTACTCTACCGTACTTATTAAACCATGTCTGGCCACTGTCTTTATTTACAAGGGCTACAGGCATTATCCTAACCTGGCTTTGTGTTTCCCTATCAATTTTGTACATTCTAATTTAAATCTTTTTACTTGAATTTCACAGCAATTTGCATACATACAATGATAACAGACAGTGATAGTCAGGGCATAATTGTGCAACAACAATTGTGCCACGTATCCACAACTTTCAACTTTTATCTTGTCTATTTTTACAGTTTCTAATCTTTATACTTGTTTTTAAGACCTATACACACTGAGTGTGCCCGCAGAAGGCTCTGTTGTATGATGACTGTTATATATTGTCTTGTTGTATGTTGAGCCACGTCAAAGAAGATTTTCTGTTACGACAGACAATAAAGTTTTCTGAATCTGAATCTGAATTTGAATATGTAAACGACCCTCAAAGCCCTTATCCTTACCCCTCCATAACCCACCCGAATCAGGTCGGAACCAAACGGGGACAAACAACACTAACATACGTACACATCCACACAAATACGATAAGATAAACGGAACAAAATGCACACAAATAAATAAATAAACAAACAAACAAACAAACAGATAAACAAACAAACAAAGAAAAGGTGTGGAGGGGGGGGGGGGGGTTGAGGGGAGAGCAGCTGCAATAAGACAGAGCAGTGATAGAAGGCACTCAGTCCTTTTCCGAGTCCGGACACAAGTTGAGAGAGTTAACAAGTTCCAAGAAAGGGTTCCATGTATCTAGGAATGTCTTGGTAGAGCCTTTGAGAGAAAACCTAAGTTTTTCAAGCTTTAAATTGTAGAGCACCTCCTTGATCCAGCGGGCGTTTGTACATTCAATAGAAATAAATATTTAGTTCCGATTCTGTTGAAGGCAAACTTCCATCCAATTGCTTCCCGACTTTAGACTTTAGAGTTACAGCACTGAAACAAGCCCTTCGGTCCAATGAGTCTGTGCCAACCAGCGATCACTATCACTAGCACTCTCTTGCACACTAGGGGCAATTTACAGATGTCAATTAAACCACAAACCTGCACGTCTTTTGAGAGTGGAAGGAAACTAGAAACACTGTACATACAGCACCTATAGTCAGGATCAAACCCGGGTCTCTGGCGCTGTAAGGCCATTCCTCCAACGTTAAATAACGCACCCTGTTTCACAACTGGCTATCCGTGGTTCTACTGCACGTTCTCACTCTCTCAGAGACCAAGGCACAGGCCTATGTTTATGTACTCTCTCTATCTCTCTCTCTCTCTCTCTGCCTCCAGTGACCAATCAACTAGATTACCTCACCAACAGCTTATCCCTCTGGACACCTTGTCTCAAACACCTTGAAGACATTCCCTTTTTCCTGTCCACCCCTCCCTACCTTCAAATAAAGACAGAAAATGCTGTGAATGCCCAGCAAGTCAGCCTGCATCTGTGGCTAAGGACATATAGGTGGGTACAGGTTTAAGATGAGAGAGGAAAGATTGAACAAGAACTCGAAGGATAATCTTTCCACACAGAGGTGATAGGGAAATGGAACGAGCTGCCGGAGGAGGTAGTGGAAGTAGGATCAATAGCAACATTTAAAAGACATTTGGACAGGTACATGGACAGGAAAGCTTTAGAGGGAAACGGGGCATATGTGGAACTAGCGTAGATGGGGCATGTTGGTTGCCATGGATGAGTTGGGATTGTTTCCGTGCTGTTTGGCTCTTTGACTCTATGATTGTGGAACTCGGTGGTGTGACGGGGAACGACCAGAGAACCTAATTCTCGTTCAGTGTAGGTGGTGAAGGGGTGAGAGCAGAAAGACGGGGAATAGATGAGTTAAATCTGGTGTTAATTTTGGTTGGTGGGTAATCTCAATCAGAGCAATCCTGGCTTCATCAGCGATCTGAGTAATGGCGCTGCTAGTTCTTGGCAATTAGCAGGCAGGAACGGAGTACTGATTGTGGATGATCAGCCACGATCACAGTGAATGGCGGTGCTGGCTTGAAGGGCGTACTCCTGCACCTATTGTCTATTGTCTAACTCTGTGCATTTGTACAGAACTGGGTTTCCATGGGAAGTTTGGAAGTAATATCAATAGAAATATACCAGAGAGTGGGATGATTTTTTTTCTTGTTATCCACTACAGAGCTTCATCCGTCATTGTTAAAGACACGACAGCAAGAGATAAAATTGTAAGTGAAAACTTTAGAACAAGTATAGAACAAACCGGTTCTTTTATTTTGTGGAACGGGCTGCAGCTTCCAGATATAGATAAACAGGCACTCACTCAACATAACTTTACAAGCCAGGGCAGTGCTGTTATAAATAAAAGGGAGACACAAAATGCTGGAGTAACTCAGCGGGTGCGGCAGCATCTCTGGAGAGAAGGAATGGGCGACGTTTCGGGTCGAGACCCTTCTTCAGACTGATGTCAGGGGAGGGGGCGGGACAAAGATAGAATGTAGTCGGAGAGAGTAAGACCAGTGGGATAACTGGGAAGGGGAGGGGGATGGAGGGAGAAAGCAAGGACTATCTGAAGTTAGAGAAGTCAACGTTCATACCGCTGGGGTGTAAACTACCCAAGTGAAATATAAGGTGCTGTTCCTCCAATTTGCGCTTGTACTCACTCTGACAATGGAGGAGGCCCAGGCCAAAAAAGGTCAGATTGGGTATGGGAGGGGGAGTTGAAGTGCTGAGCCACCGGGAGGTCAGGTAAGTTAAGATGGACTGAGCGGAGACATTCAGTGAAACGATCACCGAGCCTGCGCTTGTCTATCTGATGTAGAGAAGTTGACACCTGGAACAGCGGATACAGTAGATGAGGTTGGAGGAGGTGCTAGTGAACCTCTGCCTCACCAGTAAAGACTGTTTGGGTCCTTGGATGGAGTCGAGGGGGGAGGTAAAGGGACAGGTGTTGCATCTCCTGCAGTTGCAGGGGAAAGAACCTGGGGAGGGAGTGGTTTTGGGTGGGAAGGGACGAGTTGACAGGGAGTTTCGGAGGGAACGGTGTCTGGGGAAAGCAGAGAGGGGTGGAGATGGGAAGATGTGGCCAGTCGTGGGATCCTGTTGGAGGTGGCGAAAATGTTGGAGGATTATATGCTGTATGCGACGGCTGATGGGGTGGAAGGTGAGGACAAGGGGGACTCTGTCCTTGTTATGAATGGGGAATAAGAGCGGAGCTGCGGGATATCGAGGAAACCCTAGTGACAGCCACATCTATAATGGACGAGGGGAACCCCCGTTTCCTAAAGAATGAGGACATCTCCAATGCCCTGGTATGGAACACCTCATCCTGGGCGCAGATGCGGCGTAGACAGAAGAATTGGGAGTAGGGGATGGAGTCTTTACAGGAAGCATGGTGGGAAGAAGTGTAGTCAAGATAGATATGGGATTCAGTAGGTTTGTAGTAGATGTCGGTCAATAGTCTGTTTCCTGTGATGAAGACGGTGAGATCTAGAAACGGTAGGGAGATGTCGGAGATGCTCCAAGTGAATTTGAGTGCAGGATGGAAATTAGTGGTGAAGTTGATGAAGTCAGTGAGTTCTGCATGGGTGCAGGAGGTAATATATTTGTGATCACATGAAATGGTGAATTTGGAAGCAAGTAACCTGGTATTATGAAACAACTGTGACCTAGAAATAGCCGAGTGTTCTCACCTTGAACTGCACTCCTTTCTTCACAAGTAACCACAATATTTTTCATGTCATCGTCATTTTAACTTCTACGGAATGTTGTTTTGTTTTATTTATACACAGCCCTGTCCACCTGATTTTGTGCCAAGTGCATATATTCCATAAAGAATATTTGTCTGCTTTGCAGTGAGCTAATATAAGTTTAGAGAAGCAAGGAACTGCAGATGCTGGTTTATGGGCAAAAAAAGTGCTGGATTAACTCTGTGGGTCAGGTAGCATCTCTGAAGAACATGGATAGGCGGCGTTTCGGGTCGAAGCTTTATGTCAGATTGCGGTGTAGTTTGGAGATACAGCATGTAAACAGGCCCTTTGGCTCACCGAGTCAACGCCAACCAGCAATCACCTCGTACTCTAGCACTATCCTATACACAAGGTAGCAATGTTACAAAATTTTGAGATTTAAAAAATCAAGTCTGCAATTTATCCCATCAGATAAAGCATAAAAAGAAGTTTAATTTGACACCTAATTTACTTTCATATCTTCAGTATTAAGAAAGTTATGGCTATTTTCATACTCGGAAATTAGCATCTTGCTCCCCATTGCCTTTCAATTGACTTAACTCAAAAGCTGTGATCTGGAAAAGTTAAAAGCCCATAACTTTCTTAAAAATTAAGAGTACTCAATGACATTTTCAGTTATTATAGATTGAAGCATTCTGAAACAAATATGAAACAATCTTACTTGGATTACCTGAAATTAAAGCATATAATTAGTTAGTTATCTAATTGTAGCTAATTACAAAATTCAATGAGTAGATCTAAACATCTATCCATTTCTTAAGAAAAGATAAACTTTTTTTAAATTGCCTAAGTGTCCAAATAACATTCACACAATAATCCACAATATAACATAATTTTAAAATCTCATTTTCATGAATTTCTGGGCCAAATGGAAGGAATTTAGCGTTTGATTCCTGTAAATTAATGGCCATTTAAATCAACTAGCGAGTGGGTTTTAGTGGAATGCGGTGGATTGGAACGTTGCGGTTAGCGGTGAAGTCGGGAGGAAAAATACTGTTTGTTCATACATTTTTTGGGACTCCATTTCGCAACATGAAAATATTATTAAAGCCTCCCGAAAAACCAACTTTTAATATAAAAATAAACTATTTACCTTTTCTTCTCCCCTACGCAAACTCCTTCCGGTTGTCGGCGCTCACGGCTTTTGAAGGTGATTTTTAAATTACTCTAGTTAATAAATAATTTAGAGTAATTTAAAAATACCTTAATTGATGAAATGTCGGAGCGATTTTTCTTCCGCAACCAAATCGCCCGACATTCATCGATTTGTCCTGCCTGTTGAAAAACGGCACTTTAAGCCCACCCCCCTCTGAAAGGCGCCAAAGTCGCGCACACGGGGACTGTGTGAGAAGTGCAGCGCTGCTCAAGGTAAGTTTTGCAACATACCTACACAAGGGACAGATTACAATTTTACTAAAGCCAATTAACCTACAAACCCGTACGTCTTTGGAGTGTGGGAAGAAACTGGAGCACCTGGAGGAAACCCACATGCTCAGAGGGAGAATGTATGACCTCCATACAGGCAGCACCCATAGTTAGGATTGAACCCGAGTCCCTGGCGCTGTAAGGCAGCAACTCTACCCCACGCCGCCATGCCACCCCCTTTGCAAAATGACCGTTCCCATCGCCATGAAGTTACCTTCAGCTCTGCTTTCACAGTGCTTCTTTGTTCTCCTGGTCCAAGCATTTCTCTCGAGCCTCTCTCTAGTTAGCAGCATCCTTGCAAAGCCTGTCGGGCTGCTGGACATCAAGATTTCAGCCACAGGTTTCTAATCTTTGAAAGTGGCATCACAAGTAGACAGGGTGGTGAAGAAGGCTTTCATTGGCCTTCAGTCAAGAAGGCTTTCATTGGCCTTCCTCAGTCAGAGTATTGGGGTGGAGAGGTCATGTTACAGTTATTACAGGACGATGAGGAGTGATCTTATAGAGGTGTACAAAATCATGAGAGGAATAGATCAGGTAAACATACAGTCTTTTGCCCAGAGTAGGGAGATAGAGAACCGTAGGACATAGAATTAAGTTGAGGAGAGAAAGATTTAATGGGAACCTGAGGGGTAACGTTTTTCCACAATGGGTGGTGGATGTATGGAACACGCTGCCAGAGGAGGTAGTTGATGTAGGAATTATTGCAACGTTTAGACAGCTACATGGATAGGATAGGTTAAGAGGGATATGAGCTAAACGCAGGCAGGTGCGGCTAGTATGACTCTATGACTCTTTCCTATCATCAGCATCTCACCTCGGGTAAGAGGAAGAAGAAAATATGGGAAGCACAGTACATGGTGTGTTATTGAGAATAAACAAGGATATCTTCACTGCAATTAGCCATACGGAGGTTTCATCTATCATTTCCAAAGAGAAAGTTGAACAGGATTTTGGGTTTTCGAATTTCCTGGGTGGTGTTGGATACATTTGTATTCAAATGGATTTTAATCCATGATGATCCAGCATATTGACACCTTTCTCTTCCTCCCCCGGCATCCCTCTTCCTCCCCCCTCCGTCCCCCCTCTGTCCCCCCCTCTTTCCCCCGCCCCTCTATGCCCCCAGTCCCCCCCCCCCCCCCCCCCCCCCCACTATCCCCCTCCCCGCGCTTTGACGGGTCGGGACCCAATTAGTCCCCCCTGGTCCAGTCACCATTAAACGTTGTCCCTTTCACCTTAAAGCTGTGCCCTCTAGTATTTGAAATACCCACCCAGGGGAAACGATTCTGACTGTCCACCCTATCTACATTTCTCGTAATGAAACATAATTTTTGTTTAGGATTTGAGATCTGTCGTTATATTGCATGTTGAAATGTCCCTGACGTTGGGCATATTGATGGAAACAAATTGTTGATAAATGCAGCTTAATTTTTAATTGATATACTTACTGGCACACTGTGTACAAAAAAAAAGCAAGCATAACATTCAAGTCTGAATGGGCCAATGTATTTACAAAACTGTTTAAAGGCAGCACATAATTTCTGTTGACTCCTGTTAATCTCTCTTTGCAATCATGATATCTTATTGGCAAGTCGGCAGGAACTATTTTTGTGCCTTCATATCACTTCCTCCCTTGGGCTTGCAATAATGAAACCACTGCCTTTATTAATTTCAACAAATAAGAAGACGCAGTAAGTAGTGTTTGGGAACCTTGGTGTCCTTGTTCAGCGCTGCTTTGAGAATTACTCACCTTCAAAATTTGGATCAATAAACATGAGCGAAAAATTAGGAAAAAGCCAATTTTCCCTAATGTTGAATTCACGCAGTTTTTCTCTGCTGCACAGTCCAACAGAGAGGATTTTTTCTGCCTGGTCAGATCAGTATTATCGAGTTTAATGAGAGGGAAAATTTTGAAGTGTTATCACATTGAATAAAAGCCTAGACAATGCGGAGGATTGTGCTCCTTAGATTGAACCCTCTGGTGTGGCAACTGTTGGAATTCCAAAGCCAGCACAGAGCTGCTACTCAGCTTAATGTGTCTGAGAGAAACAGAGGTCCATTGTATTACTGTGACACCACCAAAAACAATGTTTAAAGCAGATTAATAAATAAACAAAATCTGGAATGCACTTTCCTTCCCGTTGACTCCATCAACACTTCATGCTGCCTCGGAACAGCAGCCAAAATAATCAAAGACTTGTCCCACCCCAGACATTCCTCCATACTTTATAGATACAGCGTAGAGACAGGCGTTTCGACCCACCAAGTCCACGCCAGTTGATGATCACCTCTTACACCAGCACTATCCTACACAATAGGGACCATTTACACTTTTTTTACAAAAGCCAGTGAACCTAGAAACCTGTACGTCTTTGGAGTGTGGGAGGAATCCAGAGCACCCGGAGAAAACCCACGCGATCCCACAGAGAGAACGTACAAACTCCGTACAGACGGCACCCGTGGTCAGGATCAAACCCGGGTCTCTGGCGCTATAAGGAATCAGCTCTACCGCTGCATCACTGTACCGCCCCATTTGGCCTTTGTCTCCACATGAGGGGAAGGCTTGTACATGAGGACACAACTTGTTTTTAATTGTGTTGTGAGATCTTTTACATCTCGGAGAACTGATGCAAGCACAGTTTCCACATCACATCCGAAAGACGGCTTTTCTAACAGTGTGCCACTCGTATGACTTTCTCAGGCTGGAGTGAGACTCGAACACACAACCTTTTCATTTGGAAGTGAGAGTTTAGTTTGTTTTAGAGATACATCAAGGAAATAGGCCGTATGAGCCCCGGGTTCATGCTGACCATCGATCACCAATTAACCTACAAACCCGCACGTCTTTAGGATGTGGGGGGGGAACGTGAGCACCCGGAAGAAACCCACGCGGTCACAAGGAGAACGTGCAAACTCCACACAGGCGGCACCTGAGGCCAGCATCAAACCCGGGTATCCGGTGTTGTGAGACAGCTGCTCTACCAGCTGCGCCACCCCCATGATTCTCGGTCACAAGGGAGACATATTAATTTTGCAAAATTATTTGACAACTTAAAAATATTACAGGTCATTCATCAAATCGAACATCTGGACCCACTTGATTCCCAAAAATCCAAGAAATGAATGAAAAATAGGCTCTTTTAACCCAATGAGCTCAGTTATTATACATATCAGAAACGTATTAGTGTCCTTATATCAAATTTGCATGGATTATGTTTCATTCACTCAGTATCAGTGCAAAGAGGTAGAAGACTGCTCTCATCTTGAACTTGGTTCTTGGTTCTTGGACTGCACAACTGCACTTCTTTCTTCAGTTGTAACCGCAATATTTTTCATGGCCTCTTCATTTTAACTTCTATAGAATGTTGTTTTGTTGTATTTACACACTGCCTTGCCCACCTGGTTTTGAGTTTGTACATATATTCCGTAAAGAATATTTGTTTGCTTTGCAGTGAGCAAAAATTAGTTTAGGGAAGCAAGGAACTGCAGACGCTGGTTTATAGGCAAAAAAAAAGTGGGAGTAACTCAGGGGATCAGGTAGCATCTCTGGAGAACATAGATAGGCGACGTTTCCGGTCAAAGCTTTATGTCAGATTGTAGTTTAGTTTACAGATACAACATGAAAATTGGCCCTTCAGCCCACTGAGCCCACGTCCACCCTCGATCACCTGTTCACACTAGTTTTATGTTATCCTGCTTTCGCATCAACTCCTTACACACTAGAGGCATTTTACAGAATTAAATTAGCCTACAGACCTGCACGACTTTGGGATGTGGGAGGAAACCGGAGCGCCCAGAGAAAACCCACATGGCCACAGGGAGAATGTGCAAACTCCACACAGACAGCACCCACAGTCAGGATCAAACCTGGTTTTCTGGTGCTGTGACACAGCTGTGCCATGGTGCCGATGATAAAGCATGCATTGCAGAATGACTGTCGTACCATGTTGAATGTTATTCAGGTGAATATTGTCTACAGGTTATGTAATGCATTTTCTTGTAATTGGAGTAAAGTGGTCATTTTCAGGTGGGGAGGCCCAGCGTTTCAATCGTCAGTTTTGGATCCCAGCTATTCAATTTACATGCGTAGGAAGGAATTGCAGATGCTGGTTTAATCCGAAGATAGACACAAAATTCTGGAGTAACTCAGCTGCCAAGCAGAATCTCTGGAGAGAAGGAATGGGTGACTTTTCGGGTGGAGACCCTTCTGAGTCTCTCAGTCTAAAAACCCCTGTCCCACTTTCACGACCGAATTCACGACCTCTGCCGAGTTTGCCCTTGACTCATACTCGCAGCATGGCCGTCACGAGGTCTTAGGTGGGTCGTGATGCTAGTCGTAGGTACTCGTGGCATCAAGTAGATTGGGGCGTTTTTTCAACATGATGAAAAATGTCCACAAGTAAAAAAGGTCGTGAATTAGGTCATGAAAGTGTGACAGGCCGTTAAAAAAAGGTCGTGAATTAGGTTGTGAAAGTGTGACAGGCCCTTTAACCCTTCTCAGACTGAAGAAGGGTCTCGACCCGAAAACGTCACCCATTCCTTCTCTCCAGAGATGCTGCCTGTCCCGCTGAGTTACTCCAACATTTTATGTCTCAATTTACAGCCATTATTTGGATGAAGGAATGATTTAGATGAATGTAATATATACAGAAATGCTGATGATGCGAGATGACAGAAAATGCAGATGCTTCACGGGAAGGTAGAACGGTTAACTGAATGGAACTGAGCGGGACACGTAGAATGTAATTTGTGCATCATTCGATCAGCCGAGAAGGTTGTTGGCTGCAACCTTCTCCCCATCGACGAACTGTACATTGCAAGGGCCAGGAAGTGAGCGGATAAGATCATCTCTGACCGCTCTCACCCTGGCCACAAATTCTTTGAAGCACTTCCCTCTGGAAGGCGACTCCAGACTGTCAAAGCCGCCACAGCCAGACATAAAAACAACATTTTTCCCACGAGCAGTAGCTCTACTCAACCGCAAAGAGTCTGTAGCCTCCTTGTGCTCTGGTATTTAATTTCATTCTTCACATGTTTAAATTATAATGTTTTATTTTTAATCGTCTACTGTATATCGTGTTGTTACTTGCGAGCAAAGCACCAAGGCAAATTCCTTGTGTGTATACATACTTGGCTAATAAAATATATTAAATTCAATTGAATTCAAGGCCATTGACATTGGTAGGAAAGCACAAAGTGCCGCAGGAACTTAGTGGGTCAGGCAGCATCTGTGGAGGGAATGGACAGGCAAAGTTTTAAGTTGGAAAACATTGGTAGGAATAATAGGCCTTCAACATTGGTAGGAATAATAGACAGGAAATGTATTTTGTTTAAATGGCGAGAGAGTGAATGTAGGTGTATGGATGTGGTCTGAGCGTTCTTATACATGTTGGTGGGTCACACAATTGGGACAGTAAGTGGTATGTGTAGGAAGGAACTTCAAATGCTGGGTAATAATGAAGATAGCACAAAGTGCTGGAGTAACTCAGCAGGTCAGGCAGCATCTCTGGAGAAAAATGACTGGTGACATTTTGGGTCGGAACCCTTATTCGGAGGAAGGTTCCTTGTGATCATGGAGGTTGAACAGCCAATGGCCTATAAATTAGGCTGCATTGTATTCAAGTGATACACAAACACGTTCTCGAAACTGCCAGCAAGAAATGAGCATTCAGATCTTGGATAAAACAGGCCCAAGACCTCTTCGTCATTGATGAAAGTGGCATTAGATTGAAGAATCTGTCTGAAGAAGGGTCCCAACCTGAAATGTGACCTATTCCTGTTCTCCAGGGATTCTGCCTGACCCGCTGAATTACTCCAGCGTATTGGCTTTCCCTGGCAAACCAGCACCTGCAGTTCCTTGTTTCTCATTAGACAGATTGCACATGTAGGAACTTGTGCGATTGAGCAGAAACGTTGGACCCAATGCTTCAGCATTCCTTTCTATTAGTCGAGACATCATGTCTTCATAAGAAACACTGAACCACTTGGCAACATTGACCACTCTTCCTTCTTTTGAATTTGAAGAAATCTTCTGTTATATTTATTTCCTCTATTTTATCAGGCCAGATGGAACTAGAAGACTCATTCAGATAATGTCTAAAGAATGAGGCCCCAGATGAGATGGGAGATGGAATTGGCAGAAACTTTAAAACATACTTCTCAGCAATAAAGTCCCTCGCCTTTCAAATGAAATATTGGCTAGCATTCAAAACATCAGCAACACAAACTGGTTTGTTGAAAAGCCTAAGTAGAGGAATTACGTTTTCTCCCTAAAACACTAATCATAAAATCTGTACATTCCACAACTGTGTTAACCAATTTTGAAAAAGAAACAAAAAATGCATGATAAGGACGCAAAGTGGTGGAGTAAGTAACTCAGCGGGTCGGGCAGCATCTCTGAAGTACTTGGACAGGTGATGCTTCGGGTCAAGACCCTTCTTCAGACACAAAACATCACCTGTCCATGTTCTCCAGATATGCTGCCTGACCCGCTGAGTTACTCCAGCACATTGAGTCTTTTTTAGTAAACCAGCAGCTGCAATTCTTTGTTTCTAAAAAGTGCAGATGCTGTAAAACATAAAATGCAGGAAATACTCAGAGGTCAGACTACAAGTGTGGCAAGAGAAACACAGTTAACATTCCATTTTCCTTAATTTTTATACATTGATTTAGGAACTGTGGATGTTGTTCGCAAGATGGTTTAGTTTATTGTCACGTGTACCAAGGTACAGTGAAAAGGTTTTGTTGTGTGCTACCCAGTCAACCAAAGATCTTATAGCGGAGCAAGATAGACCACTCCTGCTAAATGCAATGGGCTGACGTGCAGTACTCAACGGAGCGGAACGTGGGCCTTTTTTTAATCCATTTCAGTAACCCGACCCGACCCGACCCGACTCGCAGTGTAATCAACGTTGCGTGGGAACAGTTTGTGTTAATAAATTATAACTAAAAATGGAGAAGATTTTTACCGAAGAACTTTTATTTTTACGAGGATTTTTCCGTAACCGGCTTCCGTCTCCGCACTAGTATCTTTGCTCCGCTATGGGATCTTTGGTGCGGAGACGGAAGCCGGTTACGGAAATGGGGCCGAAAATTACCCATGAATCTGCCCATGACCGTACTATGTCTTTTTCGCCGAGTGATCTATCTTGCTTGCTATAGGATCTTTGGTGAACGGCAAGACAATACAAAGGATCAAAGGTTCAAATTTATTTGTCACATGATTACATGCGCAGTGTACAGATACATGATAAAAAGAATACCTTAGTGCAAGATAAAGACCAGTAAAGTCTGATTAAAGATAATTCAAGGGTGTCCAATGAGGTCGATAGTTCAGGACTGGTCTCTACTATCGACCTCATTGGACACCCTTCAACTATCTTTAGTCAGACTTCACTGGATTTTATCTTGCACTAAGTTACAGGATGGTTCATTTGCCTGATAGTAGCTGGGAAGAAATTGTCCCTGAATCTGGAGGTATGCGTTTTCACACTTCTGTAACTCTTGCCTGATGGGAGAGAGGAGAAGAGGGACTGACAGGGGTGACACTCGTACTAGATGATGCAAGTGGTCTTGCCGAGGTGTGAAGTGTAAATGGAGTCAATGGAAGGGAGGTAGACACAAAATGCTGGAGTAACTCAGCGGGACAGGCAGCATCTCTGGAGAGAAGAAATGGGTGACGTTTCGAGTCAAGACCCTTCTTCAGACAGATTTCAATGGAAGGGCGGTTGGTTTGTGTGATGATCTGGGCAGTTATTGTAAAAGTCACCATATTTAACTAATAGTCCAAACAGAGATAAAATGGAATCAGGACCAGTCAGACTGGTTGGAGAACTGGGAAGGGGGAGGGATGGAGAGAGAGGGAAAGCAAGGGTTACTTGAAGTTAGAGAAGTCAATGTTCATACCGCCGGGGTATAAACTGCCCAAGTAAAATATGAGGTGCTGTTCCACCAATTTGCACTGGGCCTCACTCTGACAATGGAGGAGGCCCAGGACAGAAAGAACAGTGTGGGAATGGGAGGGGGCGTTAAAGCGGTTAGCAACCGGGAGATCAGGTTGGTTTAGGCCGAATGAGAGCAGGTATTCAGCAAAATGATCTAACTTCAAGTAACCCTTGCTTTCCCTCTCCCTCCATCCCTCCCCCTTCCCAGTTCTCCAACCAGTCAGACTGTCCAAGGTTACATTTGGTCTCTGTTTGCTTTGTTGTTCCCTTCTCCCAGCAAACAATGATCTATTCTACATTTTTCTTGATCTCCATCCCCTTTGGGGTCGTCCTCACACCTTACACTTCCATATCGCTGTACCTCCCCCTCCCCTGACTCTCAGTCTGAAGAAGGGTCTCAGCTCGAAACGTCACCCATTCCTTCTCTCCAGATATGCTGCCTTTCCCGTTACTCCAGCATTTTGTGTCTGCCTCTTGCATGGCCAGGGACTTGCTTTTTCTCTCTATGTTTTTGCACTAAAGTCTTGTTTTTTGAATAATATTCTTTCTTTCAGAAATTGTACGTGTAATTTATATATAATTAGTTGTTGTGTTTATCTGAGTCTATGTGCCTGTGATGCTGTGGCAAGCAAGATTTTTCATTGTCCCTGTTCCTCACTGTACTCCTGCATGTGACACTAGACCTGAACTTGACCTGCGGATCGCTCACGGCAGATTCCCTCACCTGAACCTAATGTGTTTTTACCACATGCCAGTCGGTACTTTCATGCTTACCGTTAATGATATTAGCTTTTTATTGCAGAAATATTTAATTGAATTTGAAATCCCATATGCCATTGTGGGACTCAACGTCTTATCTCTGGATTAATGACTCAGATCGGCACGGTGGCGTAGCGGTAGAGTTGCTGCCTTACAGTGCCAGACACCTGGGTTCAGTCCTGACTATGGCTGCTGTCTGTACGGAGTTTGTATGTTCTCCCCTGTGACCGCATGGGTCTTCTCTGGGGGCTCTGGTTTCCTTCGAGGATGTACATGTTTGTAGGTTAATAGGCTTTGGTAAAATTTGTAAATTGGCACTAGTGTATAGGACAGTGCTAGTATACGGGGTGATCGCTGGTCAACGCAGACTCAATGGGCCGAAGGGCCTGTTGCCCTGTTGTGTCTCATAAGTAAATAAACTACACAGGTGCTTTAGTTTAGACATAGGCAAATCATGTTTAATTATAAAAATGAGCACATAATCCAGGATGTGTCTCCAATGGAGCGTGAATGCAGTGTCTTGCCATCAAACGTTTGTTATTTCATCTAAAACAGCAAAGTGAAGCTTTTAAACATGCTGAATTTCACAGGGTTATTTGTAAGGGAGCAAGGGAACCCCTCACTGAACTGACCCCCAATTATAACTGAAGGAGTACGTTGCGCAAAAGGGACTGCTGTGTTTCTTGATAAAGTGGCGACGTTTCAAAAGTAACCCTTTGGTTTGGGAGACACGTTGGAATACCTAGCGGGTGGCAATATCAATTATTTCCTCACCCCATCAAAAGTTAAACATTCTAGTTAATGCAGCGAGAATCCTGCATTGCATTTTGTGAAGACATAATTCCTGTCCTTTAAGGAAGGACAAAGCCCTCCTGGTCCGAAGTGCCATGGAGATGGGTATGTGATGCAGTCTCCGTGGATTGTCACCTTGTCGTGCTGGAGAAGCTTGTGTGGTCCTGAGATCCTGAGAGCGATGCCGTCCGGAGTTATGCTCCTGGTAGGGCCACCCATGGTGGTAAGGTCGAGGGGGAGGTCCCTGACAAAGAGCAATCCAACCAAGACCTCAATGGTGGAACAGGCGGAGGATGATGGCAGACTTTAGTGGAGCGTCACAACGGCTGGGAAGGCGGATGAAGGCTGCAGCAGATTGGGTCCCCGGTCGTCTTGGATTCCATGCCGCTGGATCCTGATCCAGATCTGTCAAGGACCGTGTGGTGGCTGCCCGTGCACCAGTCTCCCCACGTTAAACAAAGTCACGCACAGGCGTCCTCCACATAGGGAATCCGCCCTAAACCACCCTATGGAAAGGAGAGGACAGTCATACTCGTTTCGAGTGATCGCCGATGATGATGATGATGATGATGATGCAGTCTGCATATTCCAACGCACTCAGTTTAATCGTCTGAATCGTCTCATCCAGGGGAACTACTGATTCTGTTTGTTTGGGGCTGTTTTAGTTCCATTCTTGAATCAGACAGGAGAGATTGTATTAATAATGTTTCTAATACAATGTTGCTATTTATTCATCTGAGAAATAGATTTTTTTTTACCTGGTGCAACAACAGAGCCAAAAGTCGTGAAAAGCTAGAGGAATTCAGTACTTTGTTCCACAGGTTGGATCATAAGGGAGGCACAGTGGCTGGTAGAGTTGCTGCCTCACAGCGCCAGAGACCCGGGTTCAATCCTGACCTCGGGTGCTGCCTGTGTAGAGTTTGTACGTTGTCCCCACGACTGTGCAATTTTCCTCCAGGTGCTCCGGTTTCCTCCCAAATCCAAAAGATGTGTGGATTTGTAGGTTAATTGGCTTCTGTAAATTGCCCCGTGTGTGTAGAGAGTGATGCCACCATGCTTGGCCGAGTGTTGCAAGCCCCCAACACCTTCTGTGTAAAATACTTTCCCCCCCATACCTCCATTTAACTCCCCCCCCCCCCCCACCCCCCCTCACCTTAAACCTATGCTCTCTACAATCAGATATTTCCACCTTTGGAAAAAAGTTCTGACTGTCGCAGAATAACTTCAACTTAGTGAAATAACTTGAATGTTTGATCACCGTATAGTTATGCATTGTATTTACACGTTGATTAGCAGACTGCACGTACAGTGGAATACACTACATCTCTGTTTAGTTTAGTTTAGAGATACAACACGGAAACATGCCCTTCGGCCCACCGGGACCATACCGACCATCGATCCCCGCATATTAACACGATCCTACACACACTATGGACAATTGTCACTTAAACCAAGCCAATTAACCTGCAAACCTGTACGTCTTTGGGGTGTGGGAGGACACCGAAGATCTCGGAGAAAACCCACATGGTCATGGGGAGAATGTACCAACTCTGTACAGACAGCACCCATAGTCGGGATCGAACCTGGGTCTCCGGCACTACAAGCGCTGTAAAGCAGCAACTCTACCACTGCACCACTGTGCCTCTCTTATATCTCTCAGGATTTATTTTTCCTCAAGAGGATTGCATGGAATGATGTCGAGGCCAGGAAGCACTTTGAAAATGGCGCCAAAACCTGGCAACTCTTGCATACGGTCTTGGTAAACTATTTCTAGAAACTTTGTACTAATCGGGGATTGTACTTAGATATGGCAATACTTTATTGAACTGCATGCAAAAAAAATTCACAGTACGTCTGTACTTGTGATAATAAAGAACCATTGAAGCATAGAGAGTTCCTGCCAGTCACTCCTCCAGCTAATCAATAGCTTAAAAATAGCAACCAACAAGAAATGGTCCAAGTGCATGTATTGTAAATAAGTCAAATGTTTACTGGACTATTAGTTAATTAATTCCTATGCTGGAATTGCCTCTCTAAAGGTAGTGATATAATTTTATTGTTACCAGCAGAAGTATCTGAACTTCTGGAAGCTTTGAAAGCTGTGACATCCAGATTGAGGAACAGCTTCTTTCCAACTAGCATCAGGCTATTGAACACTACAAAGTCCAACAAAACTCTCAACCTGCCAACTGTCTTGGGCTTTATTTTGTTTTGCACTATGTTGTTTTATTTAATTTATTGAACTTCTCTTTTTTTGCTCATTATGTTTTCTATTGAGGATTGTGTTTACAGACCTGTTATGCTTCTGCAAGTAAGAATTTCATTCTTCCGCTTTGGCACATGTGGCTATTAAACATTTAATTGGTGCCAGAATAATGATATTAATATTCTAGTAAAGTATTGTCAAAACTGTTTATAATTTATATAACTGTTTATGTTTATATAATACCCCAGCACCCTCAATCTCAGCATGGGCACCGTTAGATGATGCGTTTGCCCAAGTGAGAAACACAATGATGTCCACATTACTCACACCGTGACAAATGCTGCCAATTGCTGGGCTGGCCTCTCTCTAATTCCCTCCATTATTTCCAAATCACCCTTGACTTTGAGGAACTACCAAAGGAGAACATTGCCATCACCAACTAAATCACTTCATGTAAGTCCTTGACATGACCGAACGTTGCACCAAGTAGCCTCCGGCTGATGAGGTAGAATGATCATTGTTAATTGAAATGTGCCTCTGAGGACAGGACTGTGGCTTGCGTTGGATATTGGCTATCCCAATCCAAAGAAAGGAAGGTAAACTCATTTCCATGGAGACAAACAAAGATTGTCGAGTCTCCGACGATTCCTACCGACTTCTGCAGATGCACCATACAGTTGGGGTGCATCGCTGCTTAGTTTAGGAACTTCCCAAAACTGCAGAGAATTGTGGATGTAGCCCAGTCCATCCAACAGACCAGGCTTCCATCTACACTTCATGCTGCCTCGTGAAAGCAGCCAACATAATCAAGGACATGAAGTGTTGGAATAATCAACAGGTCAGGCAGCATCTCTGGGGAAGGGTCCTGACCCAAAACGTCGCCTATCCATGTTCTCCAGAGATGCTGATTGACCCGTTGAGTTACTCTGGTACTTTGTGTCCTTGATAATGTTGGCTGCTGGTTTACAAGCTTCTGCTCTTGTACTTTACACTCTGGTATTTTTCTCTTTGCCCTACCTGTTGTACGCGCGTATGTCTTGATTCCACTCTTGCGTGTAGTATGATCTGATTTATTTGGATAGCACGCAAACAAAAAAGCTTTTCACTGAATCTCGGTACAAGTGATGATAATAATAAATTAAATATAACTAAAATACGCAAGCATTTTCGGTTTAAATTATTGAATGTGAGAAGTCACAGATAAGTCATAGTGTATTTGTAAAGCAGAGATTGACATATTCTTGTTTAGTAAGGGTGTCAAAGGTTATGGGGAGAAGGCAGAAGAAATTGGTTGAGAGGGAAAGATTGATCAGCCATGAATAATTGGCATAGACTCAATAGGCCAAATATGATCATGAGGGGAATAGATAGGTTTAATGCGCAGCCGTTTTCCCAGGGTACGGGAATCAAGAACTAGAAGGCGCTGGTTTTAGGTGAAAGGGGATCGATTTTATAGGAACCTAGTGGGCAATTTTTTTAACACAAAGGATGTTGGTTATATGGAGTAAGCTGACAGAGGAAGTCTGAAGAAGGGTCTTGACCCAAAATGTTACCTATTCCTTCGCTCCATAGATGCTGCCTCACCCGCTGAGCTTCTCCAGCATTTTTATCTACCTTAGATTTTTCCAGCATCTGCAGCTCCTTCTTAAACAAGGAAGTAGTTGAGGCAGGTACAATAACAACACTTAAAAAAACCTTTGAACATGCACAAGGATTCAGGGCAAACGGGATTAGCATAGTTGGGCTGAAGGGCCAGCTTCTGTGTTGTCTGACTTTATAAACTCTATAATAGTCTAATTCTGCTCCTATCACATGAACATATGAAGATTTAATGGTGATTGTATATATTGATGTCAGTAGTTCAATTGGTGAAAGGGTGTTTCAATTAATCAGAGTTAATTGTGCGCAATGTTGGTGTGTGTTTGAGGTTAACTTTCAGTATGTCTTCTTTGTTAATCTAAAGCATTTACAAAGAATTCCAGTTTTTTGCAACTGACCGATTAGCAAGGGGCAGTGCAGTGGCAATAGCGGGGGAGTTGCTGTCTTGCAGCGTCAGAGTCCCAGGTCTCGGGTGCTGTCTGAACGGAGTTGGTATGTTCTCCCTGTGCTCGCGTGGGTTTTGTCCGTGTGCTCGGGTTTCCTTCCACAAGTTTGGTAGTTAATTGGCTTCAGTAAAAAAAAATGTAAATTGTCCCTAGTGCCTAGGACAGTGCAAGTGTACAGGGTGATCGCTGGTCGGTGCAAACTCTGTGGGCCTTTGTTTCCACACTGTATCTCTGAAGTCTGAAAGTCTAAAGTTGCCCCCGAACTAAAACGTGCTCACTGGCCTACACAGTGAATGGATTCTAGACCTACATTAACACACCTCCTTTGCCATTGTGCTATCCTTAGCTAGGTTGTAGAAGCCATGAATCTCCGCAGCAGAGGAGCTTTCAGGCTTCAGGCAGGGATTGTTCAAGTACTTCACAGTTCACCATGTCTAACTGCATCCTGAAGGTCACACAGTCCCAGCTAATGAGTGTTACCTGACTCGGCACTTTCCTGAAGGATATGCAGCAATTGCTCAGCAACTGCTCAACATAGATTTCTGATGGACCTGAATTTGCAAATGCTCTGCAGATCTGAGTGCACAAGGTAAACTTTGAAAGGAAAGCCATATTCACAGATTGTTTATTCCCCCAACCCCAACAAAGCACTAAAGTAAAGTAAATGGGGTGGTGAAGCGGTAGCGTTGCTGCCTTACAGCACTAGGAACCCGGGTTCGATCCTGACTATGGGTGCTGTCTGTACGGAGTTTGTACGTTCTCCCCGTGACCGTGAGGGTGTGCAATGGTACTCTGGTTTCCTCCCTCATTCCAAAGACGTACAGGTTTGAAGGATAATTGGCTTTGGTAAAAAGTTGTAAATTGGCCCTAGTGTGCAGATGGTGATAATGTGTGGGGATCGTTGGTCAGTGCGGACTCGGTGGGCCGACGTGCCTGTTTCTGCGCTGTATCTCTAATGTAAACTACACTAAGCTAAAACACAATGTGAAAGCTTTCTTTCCTTGTTGGAGTCAATGAACAGAAATATCCTGTCGCCAGACTAATTATAAGTGTTTTCTTCACCTTTACACTTTGTATTTTTTCTTTAGAATTTCATATTTTCTGGTGCTTGATATGTGAGAGCTTACATTTGTCACTGCAAATGTGGGAGCTGATATTTCTGAGGATTGATAGCAGAGTTTGAAGTGAGTTTGATTTACCAATTGCCGCATTCCTGCTCCCAAAATCCATCGAGTGTATGCAGTGATTTTTCTGTTTGCATTCTAAATTCCCATTTAAGTGGCTCGTGGAGAGAGAAGCACAAGATCTGGAAATCCATTGGTTGTTATATCTGAACTAAATCAAGTGCAGCTGCCAAAGTTCCAGTAAAATTGATATTGTTGTCAAATGGTGCAAAAGTAACAAGCAATTTTCCTGAGTTTTATTTCCTGAAAATGAAGGAGGAATGAAACAAATCGCATCATACTCTGACAGGTCACAATCAAAATGAGAATTAGGTTCGCGGCAAGATTCTGCTTTATGTTCTTTATATACAATCGTTGAAAAAAACCATCGAGAACGGCAACGTACCCAGCAAGGTTTGTGAAATTGGGGGCCTGACTTGGACACCAACCTTAAAAAACTAACAGGTGGTGACAAAAATCCTGAGTAACTCAGCGGGTCAGGCAGCATCTCTGGAGACAAGGAATAGGTGACGTTTCGGGTCGGGATCCTTCTTCAGACTAAGAGACAGGGGAGGGGGAAATGGGAAATATGAAAAGGTACATAGAAGAATTGAATAAAAGATATGCAAAAGAACAAATCAAAGCCAGCAACAATGATCAAGGAATGGCGGGGCCCACAATGGTCCATTGTTGGCTGTGGGGAAGGTGATAACGAATGATACAAACAGTGAAACTCAGCCGGACGACAGCGAAGCATGTGCGATGACGAGGGTGGGGGAGGGATGGAGAGAGAGGGAATGCAAGGGTTACTTGCAGTTGGAGAAATCAATATTCATACCACCAGGTTGTAAACTGCCCATGGGAAATATGAAGTGCTGTTCCTCCAATTTGCATTTGGCCTCACTCTGACAGGAGAGGCAGAAAGGTCAGTGTGGGAATTGGAATGGGGGTTGATGTTTTTGCAACCGGGAGATCGAATAGGCCAAGGTGGACTGAGCAAAGATGTTCACCCAGTCTGCGCTTGGCCTACTCAATAACAATCCGAGAAGGATCTTGAACCAATACATTGTCTGTCCATTCCATCCACTGATGCTGCCTGACCTGGTGAGTTCATCCAACATTTTATGTTTTGCTCAGTAATTCATATATTTTGCTTCCTTCATGGAAAAGGAAACTATACTGTAATAATACGGTAGTGCAGACACTGGTTCATACCAAAGATAACTCAGGGGTAACTCAGTGGGTCAGGCAGCATGTCTGGAGAAAATGAATAGGGGCCCTTCTTCAGAACTGAAGACTTCATCTCATCTCAAATTCATCTCATCTGCCTGACTATGTTCCCCCCCCCCTTCCATTTTCTGCACATCCTTGTGCCTATCTAAAAGCCTCTTAAATGCCACTTCAAATCAATTTACATAATTTCTTAAAAGAATAAATGAGCCTGTGGGCTACTGTTTGAGTTTTGCTCCTCTGTTAGACCACGACAAGAAAGAATGGATCTTATTCCTTCAATGTTACATCCTGCCGAAGTTCAGATGCAGAATATGTCCATTGAAAGTGACTATGGGTTATCAGTTCTTTTCTCACAACAATCAATATGTAGTCTTCAGAAAAGTATTTGTTGGCTGTTGCTAACTTCACAGATGCCCTTCCTGGCTCGTCTCCTGACAGACTGCTGGGCCTCCAATATTTCCATCCAAGCCAGAATAGTCAACAAAACCTCTGGCGATTGCCATCATGCTCACAATATCAGAATGTTTAGTTTAGTTTAGTTTAGTTCATTTAGAGCATGGAAACAAGCCCTTCGGCCCACTGAGTCTATCACCATCGATCCCCCCGATCATACTAATTTGAGTTTAGTTTGTCATGTGTACCGAGGGAGAGTGAAAAGCTTTTGTTTTCGTGCTAATCTGTCGGACAATACATGATTAGAAATCACGCCTGGGTTTCTGGCGCTGTGAGGCAGCGGCTCGACCAGCTGCGCCACTACGAGGATATCCTACAGTCTACTTTGTGTAACTTCTGTGTTCCTGTTTAGTGCAGTCTTCCTCCATCAACAACATATTTGTCTGTCATAGTATGGTGTTGTGTTTCACCCAGGCATCTGCTCAATTCAATTTATCCCTTTAAAAACATTGTAAGCACATTTCAGAAGGATATCTTTTAATGTTTTCTCAGCTATGCCATTGTTTTGACCCACAAATCATCTTCAACTGCTTTCAAAGTGAAAATTGCACTTTCGTCCCTGAATCAGAATTTTTTTATCTGATAACCTTGGCAACATATCTGCAATTATATTTTACCTTGGATTTCTATATTTATTAGATTCATCATATTGAGTTAAAATACATTCTAGCTATTGTTTGGATTAGTTTAGAGATACAGTATGTTCAATAGAGTCATCGGACTTGATCAAGAGAAATTCTAGCCATTATTTAGCTTAGTATAGAGATATAGTGCGGAAACAGGCCCTTCGGCCCACCAAGTCTAAACTGACCAGCGATCACCTCATACACTGTGTTCTATTCTACAAACTAAGGATAATTTACAGATGCCAATTAACCTACAAAACCTGCATGTCTTTAGAATGTGGGCGGAAACCAGAGCACCTGGAGAAAACCCTCGCGGTCATAGGGAGCATGTTCAAAGTCCGTAGTCGGGATCAAACTCAGGTCTCGGGCCCTGTGAGGCAGCAATTCAATTGCTGCACACTGTGTCGTCCAATTTGAATTCTTAATTTAGCCATTCCCGATTGTAATCATGTATTACCTTTCCCCTGACTGGTTTGCACACATTAAAAGCTTTTCACTGTACCTCGATACACGTGACAATAAACAAAAACTTTTAGCATTGATGGCTTTGGACCACAAATTATGTGCAAGTGCTTGTAGTCTGTGACCAAAGTTAAATGTCTGCCCAAGAAGAATTAGTGAAATATTTGCAATCTAAATAAAATTCTTACTGCTTCTTTCTCAATGTGAGTAGACCTTCTCTCACTCTTTATCAGCGTACACGACCCAAAGCAAACGGATCCGCCCCAAAACGTCACCTATCCAAGTTCTCCTGAGATGCTGCTTGACCCGCTGAGTTACTCCAACACTTTGAGCTTATCTTTTCAACCAGTTTCATCGTTTAGTTTAGAGAAACGTCATGGAAGCAGGCCCTACGGCCCACCGAGTCCTCACGAACCATCAATCCCCCATTCACACTAGTTCTATGTTATCACACTTTCACACCCACCTCCGACACACTAGGGGTCATTTTTTTTTTTTAACAAACCTGCACATCCTTGTGATGTGGAAGGAAACGGGAGCACCCGGAGGAAACCCTCGCGGTCTCAGGGAGAATATGCAAACTCCACACAGACAGCATTGAGGTCAGGATCAAACCTTAGTCTCTGGTGCTGTGAGGCAGCAGCCACACCAGTTGCACCACAATGCCACCCTTTCTTGACCATTGTGCAGATTTCAGCTCCTACTTCAGTATATCACATGCAAGTCTCAGTCTATGTGTTGTATCATCATGAACCAACAAGCACTCACTTCCCCGACTCTTCCTCTATAAGTCACATACTGTTTGCTGTGTTTTTTGTGGTTCTTTGGGGACTTATACAATGGTGTCAGTACTGTTGTAGGATTTGCCAAAAATGTTGTGTAGTATTTTACTGTGACTTGAAATGACTTAAATTCTGCAATGTTTTCGGCTTTTTATGGCCTAATAATTTCTTCCATCATTTCTTTGACTGGTTGCAATCCATGTACTTCAACTTCTATCCTAGGTAAACCCTTTTGCCTGAATACATAACTGCTTCTGTTGAGCTTTTCATTGTATTTTTATAGCCAACTGAGCACTATTTACATCAAAGGTCTTTTTCTGGTTATTAACACAATATCTTGATTACATCAACAATGATCTATACCTTGTACTGATTTGACCTCAGTGACTTGAAAGATCTTCAGCCATGTTCACTGTGACGAAACAAAGGAGATTACAAAAAGTTTAAGAGGGAACTGCAGATGCTGGAAAGTCGAAGATAGACAAAAATGCTGGAGAAACTCAGTGGGTGAGGCAGCATCTATGGAGCGAAGGAAATAGGCAACGTTTCGGGCCATTACGGGTACTGACAATAGACAATAGACAATAGGTGCAGGAGTAGTCCATTTGGCCTTTCAAGCCAGCACCGCCATTTAATGTGATCATGGCGGATCATCCCCAATCAGTACCCCGTTCCTGCCTTCTCCCCATATCCCCTGACTCCGCTATTTTTAAGAGCCCTATCTAGCTCTCTCTTGAAAGCATCCAGAGAACCTGCCTCCACCGCCCTCTGGGGCAGAAAATTACACAGACTCACAACTCTGACCTCCCCACCAACGAGAGATTCTCTGAGGTGCTGGCTCAAAAAGGCAGCAAGTATCATCAGATACCGACACTGCCGTGGCCACAAATCTCATTTCACTCACACCAACATGGATAAGGTACAGGAGTCTGAAAACTGTGACCTCCAGCTTAAGGAACAGCTTCTTCCCAACAACCACCTGCAGACTTAAACACCGCAGACACCAACTTAACTATGAACTAAGGACTCTTAGTTGCATTAAAAACCAGGCTTTTTTTTTCCATTAGTATTGGGGTTATTAATTTATTGATTTTATTAATTTATAATATGTTGTCAATAAGCATTGTGTTTACAAGTGTGTTATGCTGCTGCAAGTTAGATTTCCGTTGTTCCATTGTCGGTACATATGACAAGCCCTGGCCTGATGTCCCGAAATGCAACAACTCGCACTTGTCTGAATTAAACTCTATTCCTCGGCCCACTTGCCCTGCTGATCAGGAACCAGTTGGAATTCTTGAATCACTATGTTAATATCCAGTCTGCCAGATGAGGCTCGAACCAATGTGCCTGATCTTCGTTTAGTTTAGTTTTGAGATACAACGCGGAAACAGGCTCTTTGGTGTGCGGAGTCTGCAGTGACCAGCGATCACCCCGCACACTAACACTATCCTACACACATGTACAATTTTTACCAAAGCCAATTAACCTACAAACCTGTATGTCATTAGAGTGTGGGAGGAAACGGGAGCACCCAGATAAATCCCACGTGGTCACAGGGAGAACGTACAAACTCCGTACATACAGCACCCACAGTCAGGATCGACCCCGGGTCTCTGGTGCTGTAAGGCAGAAACTCTACCGTTGCACCACCATTCTGGCCAATCTCGTTTCCAATGTTATAAACACAAGAGAGACACAAAATGCTGGAGTAACTCAGCAGAACAGGCAGCATCTCTGGAAAGAAGGAATGGGTGATGTTTTGGGTCAAGACCCTTCTTCAGACTACGAGTCAGGGGAGATGGAGACTAGAGATATGGAAGGGTAAGGTGTGAAAACGACACCTAAACTATGAACTGGAATTCATCATTACAGCTTCTCACTCCTGGAAATCCTAATCTTCAATTGTTTCACACTGAAACAAAGTGTTACATAATTGAATGTCTCGGCATATTAAGACTATTAAATAACTCTTGTTTCATCCTCTACCACCGTGATGTGTTTTAGCAATAATTCTCACCGGGAGATTAACAAACTGGCATTTGCCGTGGTATTTAACTGATTATTTTCTTCTGAGACCCACAATTTTTTGAGTCTGTAAAGAGGTTAACACGTACACAGTGTTTCTTTACCAAGTCTTTATTAATCACATATATCGATGCCCTAGTTGTACATGGTCTGCACGTTTTACTAGAGGAGGTACCAGGGATGGAGAGACAGTAATATACTTGGTGAAAGGGGAGTGGCTACACAACCTACAATTAAAGGGACATGCACTAAACATCTACATCCTTCCTCTTGCAAAAGAAAGGAACGTAACAGCCGACCATGTCTCATACACTAGAGCAACTGGAAAAGGATAGACAGCAAAATAGCAGCAATCAAATATAATCGCCATAACGGTCAGGCGCCCTTACAATACGCCCCGAGCGGGTACGAACCCCGCTCACACCCTCTCCCCCCAAAGAAACGGGCACCGGGGGAGACCCCACGACAGGAGGACTACAATGTGGGGACTTGCGTGGTGACAAAGGGATTGGAGGCGAGCGACCTGGCGATGGGGAAGAGATGGCTGGAGACACGGGAACAGTCACAGGGAGAAGAACCGGGACAGGGCGAGCAGGCACAGGCTTAGCGACCGCTACAGGCGGGAGAGCGGACAGAGGGGGAGCATGGGGGTCAGCAGGAGGAGGAGGAGAGGGCTCGTTCACCAGGCGGAGGTGCCGCCTGGACCGACGGTAAACAGTACCATCGAGGTTCACCAGATAGGAGCGAGGTGAACCAGCCGTCCCAACAACAACCGCAAGGCCAGGGTGACCGGAGGTGGAATGCATGCGGACAACCTGACCAGGAGACAGAGGAGGCAGGGCACGGCAAGACCTGTCGTGGGATCGCTTTTCAATGGACCTCTTGGTAGCAATACGCTCACGGACCACGGCAGGTTTTACAACAGCTGGGGTAAGAGTCTGCTGGGCCACCGGAATGGGAGGTCGAGTAACCCGGGACATGAGGCGCTGCGCCGGGGATCCCAGAACACCGTCACGGGAAATGTTTCGCAGGTTGAGGAGGGCGAGGTAAATGTCAGACTTCGATGCGCGGCAGCGATTCAACAAGTCTTTTGCGCTGCGAACAGCACGCTCGGCCAGGCCATTGCTCTGAGGGTACTCAGGGCTACTAGTGTAATGCCGAAAGTTCCAGCGGTCAGCAAAGTCCTTGAACTCCGCACTGGTAAATTGGCTGCCGTTGTCTGACTGCAGGCTCGCTGGTGATCCAAAGGTCGCGAAGTGGCGGCGCAGCTTCGTGATAACAGCAGAAGAGGAGAGAGAAAACAGCTGGTCGACCTCATACCAGTTGGAGTAAGAGTCGACAAGCACCAAGAAGTGCTTGCCGTGCCACTCAAAAATGTCCGTTGCCAGCGCCGACCATGGCAGGTCCGGTGCGGGCTGCTGCAGAAGGGGCAAACGCTGCTGCTGCGGGGCGAGACTGTTGCAGGTAGGGCAAGATGACACCCGGTCCCGAAAATACACAGCCATATCAGGCCAATAAAACTGGCTTTGGGCGATAGAGAGAGTGGCCTCGGCGCCAGGGTGACCCCGATGCGCGGTGTCGAAATACTGTTGGCGAAGAGCCTCAGGTACCACAACCTTGTGACCCTTAACGATAACTCCATCTCGTAGCACCAGCTCGTCACGGACCAGGAAGTAGGGCACTGCCACGGCGGGCAGGGAAGAACGTCGCTCGGGCCAACCCCTTTGAATGACCGCAGCTAGCTGTTGGAGCGAGGCGTCAGCAGCAGTGTGTTTAACTAAGCACTGTAGTTGTTTTGAAGGAACAAAGTTGACGTTCAGGACAATCATACCTGAAGCCTCGTAAGGGTGACGGGTGGTCGAAGCCAGAGGAGCCCGAGACAGCGTGTCAGCAATAAACATGTCCTTGCCTCTACGGTACACTACGGAGAAGGTAAAACGCTGCAGCTGCAGCATCATCCGCTGCAGCCTGGAGGAGGCAGCGTGAATCGGCTTGCCGAGGATGGTGACCAGAGGCTGGTGGTCGGTCTCAATAGAGAATTCAGTTCCCAGGATATAGTCCTTAAATTTTGAACATGCAAACACAACAGCCAGCAGTTCCTTTTCGATCTGGGCATAGCGCTGCTCAGCTGGCGTCATCGTGCGAGACGCGAAGGACACGGGTAACTGGACCCCATCATGAACTTGCAAACAAGCAGCACCCAGCCCGAACTTTGAAGCATCGCACGTGAGGACAATAGGACGGTTCAAATCGAAATATTGCAGCGTCGGAGTGCAGACAAGCTTCGAACGCAGCATATCGAAAGCAGCCTGGTGTTGTGGGAACCAGGACCATGCAGTGTCTTTCTTCACCAAGTCCCTTAAAGGGGCACTCAACTCGCTCAGATCGGGGATGAATTTTCCCAAGTAATTTGCCATGCCAAGGAAACGCTGGAGGCTAGGCACATCCACAGGAGCAGGCATCTTCGAGATAGCAGCGGTCTTCTGTGGGTCGGGCTTCAGCCCGGACGCTGTGAAGACGTGTCCCACATAAGTAACCTCCGGGACACGGAACCGGCATTTACTAGGGTTGAGCTTTAGATTTACCTCCCGAGCTCGATCCAAAACTAGTCGGAGGTTGTGGTCGTGCTGTTCCACATCTTTACCATACACCAAGATGTCATCTACAATGATAGCGCACGGGAGCCCCGCAAACAGCTGTTCCATCGTCCTCTGGAAAACTTCACTGGCGGAGCTGATCCCGAACGGCATGCGCAGGAATCGGAACCTCCCAAAGGGAGTGGCAAAGGTCGTTAGGGTGGACGATTGTTCATCTAGCGGTATCTGCCAGAACGAGCTCTTAGCATCCAGCACCGAAAACACAGTGGCAGGGCCAACCTGTGCAGCAACATCTTCGACAGTACGCATGGGATAGTGCGGGCGCTTGATAGCCAGGTTCAAATCTTTGGGGTTGATGCAGATCCGTAGCTCACTCTTGTCCTTCTTGGCAGCAACCACCATGGTGGAGACCCACTGAGTGGGCTCGCTCACCTCTTTCAGAATGCCTGTAGCCACCATGTCCCGAAGGGTGGACTCGACCCTATCCTTCATCGCAAAGGAGACCCGGTGTGGAGGGCGTACAACTGGATCCACGTCAGGTTTTAGAGAGATCTCATAACTGCAGGGGAGCATCCCCAGCGCATTGTCAAACCGATCGGGGTACTCGGCTAACGGGTCCAAAGGTTGCTGAACTAAACGGATCTCCCGGTGAAAATTGACCAATCCGAGGTCTTGGCATGCCCGAACGCCGAGCAGTGTAACACATTTCTCGTTAACCAGGAAGAAGGAGAGGGGCCGAACGGTCTCTAGCACTTCACAGTTCAGGGTAGCCTTCCCCACAGGGACAAGCAACCCTCCCCCATAAGCACGAAGGACAGAGCGCTCAACAGTGACTCGCTCATTATTCCTTATCTTCTTGAAAAGGCTAGTAGACATAACGTTCGTGGCGGCCCCAGTATCGACCTTGGCAGAGAACGTAGAACCATTGACAGTAACTTGCACAGTAGGGTCTGTTATCCGAGCAGGTGCCTTCCTAACTGAAAACACGCTGAGCTCACTCTGAGAAGAGTCCGAATCAGACAGTGGGAGGTTGTCAGGAGAGTGATAAGAACCAGACGCAGTACCATCCCGTACCAGGTAATTAGAGTGCCTGCGCTGTTGCTGGGCAGGATTTTTTCTAGCTCTGCATGCTGACGAGAAGTGGTTAGGCTTGTTGCAGAAGTTACAAATCTTTCCCACCGCAGGGCACACGTTGAAACGATGAGTCACAAAGTTACAGTTCGGGCAGCGCTTCTCCAGCTTGGAACTTGAACCATAGCTGGCCCCACGGCGAGTTTGCTGAGCAGGACGGCGGGTTGCGACGGTAGCTGCCCGAACCTCATGATCAGCGGGTGGTGCAGCAGAGATAACAGCCTCAGACATCTTTGCAGCATGCAGGGCAGCCTGGAGAGTCAAGTCTGCCTTACACAGGAGCTCCGACCGCAGCTTTTCATTTCGTAGACCATACACCAAGACATCGCGGGTCAGGGTCTCTGGGGTAGCGTCATTCAGGTGGCATCGCCTAGCCAGGTGCCGTAGGTCAGCGTAGAAGTTGCCGACAGACTCACCGGGTTTCTGACGACGTCCAAAAAACTTAAAACGCTCCAGAATAGAGTTCGTGGGCACATCGCACATCTCGTTGAACTTCCCCAGTAGACAGTCAAGGTCCTCGGGGTCCTCATTCGGCCCGTACTCAAACGATTCAGAGCGCTCCAGAGCCTCGGAGCCGGCTAGATTCAATAGCAGCGACGCTTTAATGGCAGAGGAAACTCCCGGGTGCACGATAGCCACATAATGCCGAAAATCCCGGCGGAACACATTCCACCTGTGAGCGATGTCGTCGTCAAAGACAAGGGACTCAGGCTTGCGGCAGGAGGAAGCCATGACCAGGCAGGGAAGGGTAACTGGGGCAAAAAAAACTAAACCCGATAAACAGGAGGCGCGCAATTCGAAACGACTGACACCATGTAAAGGAGTATACACGTACACAGTGTTTCTTTACCAAGTCTTTATTAATCACATATATCGATGCCCTAGTTGTACATGGTCTGCACGTTTTACTAGAGGAGGTACCAGGGATGGAGAGACAGTAATATACTTGGTGAAAGGGGAGTGGCTACACAACCTACAATTAAAGGGACATGCACTAAACATCTACAGAGTCTTATTTATATTTTGTCCTTTTGGGTAATTGGGTCCCAAATTGAAATCAGCGTAAGTGACTTGATATTATGTGGAATGACACGTTCTTGTTTTTCAGTTATGAAAGCAAATTGAACGTCTTAACTCGAACAACGTTTTCCAATTCCAGTGCGTTCCTTCTCGTACCTCTGGTTTACCATTGCTTCTGCACCCACAGTTAGTTCATTTTAACTGCTCGGACCCTGGTGGGTTATCCAATGAACCAACCTTTTCTAATACAATTCATATTAAGTGGTTTGCAAGTCATTTTCATTTATATCAACACAGATGGATGAAAAATTTCACAACAATTACCTACAACTTTGAGACTGTTTCTGCATCTCAAATAGCTTTCCTAATGAGCACATCCCTTGGAATGGATTTGTAAAATTTTTCATACTAATATAATTTTAAACTGCTTGCAAAATAGGATTAGAGACTCTATTCCTGGTTATTTTTCCAATTAAAACTTTGCAATGCATTTGTAAGGATGAATGGTTTGGGACTTTGTTCTGTCCCCCATGTTGTTTGTTTGCGTAAATTGCTGACACCACTAACCCTAGAAATTGGCAGGTGTTTTTGAGAAACCTCTGAGTCTCTGTGCTAATTTTTCAGGGTTGATTTTAATAAGAGCTTGGTCGCGCGCCAGCTCCAACGTAGCTTCTGCCTCAAAGCCGGAGGGGACTATTTGGACCTGATCTTTACAGATGTGCAAGTCTCAGTATCGTAGAAGAATGAAATATTTATTTTTAAAGAGATAGCTTCCTAAAGTGATGGAGTACCCGACTGGATTTTATCAGTCAAAATAAGATTTAAATTTAGAGGCGGCACAGTGCTGCAGCGGTTAGAGATGCTGCCTAACAGCACCAGAGATCCTTACTACGGGTGCTGTTTGTGCGGAGTTTGTACGCTCTCCCAGTGACCATGTGGGTTTACTCCAGGTGCTCCAGTTTCTTCCCAAAATTTCAACGATTGCTGGTTTGTTGGTTAATTGGCCTCAGTAAAAATTGTAAATTGCCCCTGGTGTGTAGACTGGTGCGAGTGTATGGGAATCACTGGTTGACATGGACTCGGTGGGCCGAAGGGCCTGTTTCCGCACTGCATCTCTAAACACTAAACTACAACTAAAATTACGGTGCTCGTGACTACTTGAGCTTGGTTTTTCCCCAGTCCTTGGCAGGTGTGATCTAGCATTCGGTTTGCTCAAGTCAAGAGTGTTTCATTGTCATATGTCCCAAAACAGAACAACTAAACTCTTACTTGCAGCACAACAGATATGTGAACAGAGTACTCTGTAAAACCAACAATAAACAACAACAGCAAAAGTTAAGTGTTTGTACAAAATAAAATAAATATATGTGTAAAAGTATATGCATACATATAGATAGACACAAAATGCTGGAGTGACTCAGTAGGTCAGACAACTTCTCAGGAAAAAAGGAATAGGTGACATTTCATGTCAAACTGCCAATCTTAAGAAGGGTCTTGACCCAAAATGTCACTTATTCCTTTTCTCTAGAGATGCTGCCTGACCTGCTGAGTTACTCCAGCAATTTGTGTCTATCTTCTGTGTAAACCAGCATCTGCAGCTCTTTCCGACGCATACATACACTTACTTTTTTATCCCATGAAGCCAGTGCTGAACTTCAATTCAGCTGATGCAGATATAAGAGTTACTGATTCTGTGTTTAACTTCGACCAATGTGAGAAGGGTGTTGATTTGAGGCTAATTTTTGATTTGGAAGCCCGAACATCAACTATTGCCACCAAAGATAGGAAAAACAGTAAAGATTAGTCTTGGAGAATTGAAAAAGTTGACTATCCCTGTGCACTGTTCTCAGCAAGATGTGAGGGACACTTAATACACATCGCCCCATCCTCTCACATTTCTGTGGAATAGAGAACTACCTAAAATTTTGTTCCTATTTTCGTACAAATGTTTGTTTTTCTGCCTGACCCTGAGTGTGACCATTTGCAAACCGTGATTCTCACCTCCTGTCTTTGAAATCATTGCTCTCCTTTCGGGCTGTTGTGGCCTGGCTGTTGTATCCTCCCACTCGCCATTCATTATTTTTAGTCCCTCCATTAAATCCTCAGGCAAATGATGGAGAGGTAAACAAGGCAGAGGACATGGCTGAGATTCTATCTAAATTGAGGTTTAAGGATTCGCACTCGCCCCACCAGCCATTATTTCCTTGGGCAAAAAGGTTTTGTTTTAGGACAGCACTTTTAGCTAATGCCGGCTATTGATCAAAGAACTGGCGTTCAGTTTCATACAAAAAATTGTGGAAGAAATCCATGTTGCATTAAGCACACTTTCACACAAACCAACTCCAGAGCAGAGTGGAATTAGGTGAAGATATTTGTATCAGCAATTTACTTGCACATTGAACATTTTACATTCAGAACTTGTTGACTTCTCAGATTTTAAGTACATCATGGGCTTTAGACATTCTGCGGTGAGCTGAATTGGCAGTACTGGCTTAGGAACAGCGATTGAGCAAGCACGACTTTGGGGCGAAAGAGAGACTCGGCACACTTGTTTTCAGTCTCGTATTTTGCGCATTTTTTTCTTCGGATTACTTCAGATTATGTGCAGCAGTTATTTGCACTCCTAAGACGAGGCAAAGTTTCATGATACCTAATGTAAGATACCTAATACCAAGAAACAAGTTCCCCAATAAGATACCAGAGAGATTCAACAGATGGACACAAATTGCTGGAGCAACTCAGCGGGACAGGCAGTCTCTCTGGAGAAAAGGAAACGGTCACGTCAGCTGTTCCATTTCTCCAGAGATGCTGCTTGACCCGCTGAGTTGCTCCAACACTTTGTGTCTATCTTTGGTATAAACCAGCTTCTGCAGGTCCTTCCTACCCAGACCGATTCAATTCTTTTTAATCAAAGTTGCCGATCAAATTAGAGGATTGAGCAGTACAGGATTTATTTTAATTTAGAGATACAGCATGGAAACAGGCCCTTCAACCCACCAAATCCATGCCAACCAATGATCACCCGTTAAAACACTAGTTCTATCCAACATCCAAGGGACAATTTACATAAACCAATTGCATGTCTTTGGGGTGTGGGAGAAAACCGTAGCAGCCGGAGAAAAACCATGCGGTCACAGGGAGAACGTACAAACTCCGTACAGACAGCACTCACAGTCAGGATGGGCACATGTGCCTATCTAAAATACTCCTAAACACCTCAAAATCATTTCAATCACTCGGCATCCTGAAATCCACGTCACTTTATTCTGAAAATAGAAACATGTTGGATCTTTAGTCACGTGGTTTTTTTTAACAAATTGTCTTGCTTTGTAACTTCTGCTTCAGTGACTTCAATCGGCTGCTTCTTCTTCAGCAGAGTCAGACAACTAAACGAATTTCATTTCATGAAACCCAGGTTACAGAAGCACAATAGCCACAAGTGCAGTTAATGGAAGTCACAAGAAACTAAACATGGAGACATGAGGGCAAGAAGTCACGGCAGACTTGACCCCTCCCTCGATAGGTTGTGTGAGAGGTCACGTGATCGCAATGTATTAAATGCGTTTCTGACTCGCGATATTTTCAGTTTACGATGGGTTCATCAAAACGTAACCCCATTGTAGGTCGAGGAGCCCCTGTATTAACTGCAGGGAGAGGTGGGACAGACTTGGATCGTATTCTCTGAAACGTCAGAAGTTCAGGGGACACCTGATATATACAATTATAAAAGACACAGATAGATTACAAAGTCAGACCTTTTTGCAAAGGGTGCAAAAAAAGCAGGGACTCTGCAGAAGGACTTGGACAGATTGGGAGAGTGGGCAGAGAAGTGGCAGATGTAATATAGTGGAGCAAAGTGTGGAGTCATGCATTTTTGTAGTAGGTGTAGAATATTTTCTAAATGGGAAGAGAATCCAGAAATCAGAGGTGCAAAGGGACTTGGGAGCGTTGGTGCAGGATTCCCAAAAAGTTAATCTGCAAGTCGAATCGGTAGTAAAGAAAGCAAATGAAATGCAAGCATTTATTTCAAGCGGGCTTGTATACAGAAATAGGGATGTAATGCTGACACTCCAAAAGGCACTGGTCAGGCCACAATTGGAATATTGTGAGCAATTTTGGGCACCATATCTGAGGAAGGATGTGCTGGCTCTGGAGAGGGTCCAGAGGAGATGTACAAGAGTGATCCCAGGAATGAGTAGGTTAACATATGATGAGCGTTCGTTGGCACTGGACCTGTACTAGCTGGAGTTTAGAAGATTGAGGGGGGACCTGATTGAAACGTACAGAATTATGAAAGGCTTGGATGTGGAAAGGGTGTTTCCACTAGTCTAGGACTTGAGGTCATAGCCTCCGAATTAAAGGACGTTCGTTTAGGAAGGACATGAGGAGGAATTTCTTTAGTCAGAGGGTGGTGAATGTGTGGAATTCTTTGCCACAGAAGGCTGTGGAGGCTGTTAATGGATATCTTTAAGACAGAGATAAATAGATTCTTGATTAATATAGGTGTCAGAGGGTTTGGGGAGATGCAGGAGAATGGGGAGAGATAGATCAGTCATGATTGAATGGCGGAATTGAGTTGATGGGCCGAATGGCCTAATCCTGCTCCTATCATATGAATTTATGAAAATATCAAAAAGAGGAGCAAAGTTTAAAGGAGATGCTCAAGGCAAGTTTTTTGCACAGAAGGTGGCGGGTGCCTGGAATGCACTGTCAGGGGTGGTGCTGGAGGCAGTTACGATAGTGGCATTTAAGAGGGGTTTAGATAGGTACATGGATCTGCAGAGAATGGAGGGATATGGTTCACGTGCTGGCAGAGGGGATGAGTAAGCAGAGCAGAAGTCAATCAGAGCTACCTCAAGATAACATGTACACGTGACCACAGGCTCTGTGCCAAACAAGACAGAATGTATTGGAGATGACACATAGTATGATTTGACTGGATAGCATACAAACAAAAGCTTTTCACTGTATCTCGGTAAACCTGATAAAAAATAAACCAATACCAAGATCAATAATAAAATGTCAATATGAGGCATCTTTTTCAGCTTGGCTTTGTTGACCCAGATACAGAAACCTTACCCTGGGGATTTGAGGAAGAGGGCGCTACTTTTGGATTCATCGAACATTACCCACTTTATTAGTTTAGTTTAGAAATACAGAACGGAAACAGCCCTCTTCGGCCCACTGAGTCCACACCGACCATCGATCGCCCATTCACACGAGTTCTTTATTGTCCCACTTTCTCATCCACTTCTCTGGGATGTGGGAGGAAACAGGGGCATAAGGAGGAAACCCACGCGGTCACAGGGAGAACATGCAAACTCCACACAGACAGGACTTGAGGGCAGGATCGAACCTGGGTATCTGGCACTGTGAGCAGCAGCTCTACCAACTGCGCCGCTGTGCCACTAATCTCACCCCAGCTGTCAAGAATGTCCCTGTTCTTGGTTGTAAAACAATCTTTATGATCCCAGCCTCTGAAAATAATTACTGGGGAATGCTGGCCAGGGTTGAAATAAAAATCTAATTATTCCAACTTTTGCATTTTTAATAAGATGAACCATAATATTATAGGAGAAAAATACAGTTTACCAAATTCAGTTAATTCAAATTATTTAATTCAGATAATTAGTATTAAATTCTCCCACTTTGGTTGTGTTATTTATGTTGTTTAATTTGAATTGCAAGCTTTTAATTTTTTTTAGTGCAAAATTGCCTTTAAATTATCAGGAGACAGAACTTACTTTCATGTGTAGCCATTTCTGTTCATGTGGAAAAAAATAATATCAAAGCCAGGCCTATTATCTGGTACAATATGCCGCACTGCAAGTTGTGCGTGGCTTGAAACGGAGCCAAAGTTGAAATTATCTGACTTCCAATGTTGTGCAAGTTTTACGTTACGATTATGCTTCTGTGATTGTATTAGCTACAATATTCTTAGCTGACATTAATGAGTTTTAAATGATTAAATGCACCAGTAGAATGGAGGGATGTGGATTATGTGCAGATAGATTAGAGGTGGTCTTGGCATTGCGTTCGGCACAAATATTGGTGGGCCGAAGGGACTGTTCCTGTGCTGTATTTTTCTATGTTCTGTGTGGACTTTCCCTGTTATTATATATTCAACATTCTCTGTCCTTCTGTATTTGTTATTTTAGGTAAGTGTTAAAGAGTATGGTTTAGTGTTTGGTTTGTTTTATGTGGAGGTGAGGGGGGGCTGGGTGAAACTTTTGTCAATCTCTTACCTTGACAGAGATGCGATTTTTCTCCATGTCGTATCTCCGTCCCCACTGCGGCCTAACATCGTGGAGTGGCGCCGCCTCTCCTTCCGACTTGGCGTTTCAACTGTGCATAGAATTGACCTTTGTGGAGCTATGCCGGGGATCGACTGTGGAGAGCTCCAACCGCGGGCCTGTGGACTTTAACATCATGTAGCTCGCGGTCCCTGGTTAGAGACCGATTTGGGAACCCCAAGACGCGGAGAGTTTCAACCGTCCTGACGGGGAAGTTTCGATCACCCCGACACGAGGGCTTCGGATCACCGGCTGCGGGAGCTTTGATCGCCCCATCTGCGGATAGTTCGACAGCCCCGACCACGAAAGAATAAAGCGGGTGAAGATTGGACTTTATTACCTTCCATCACAGTGAGGAATGTGGGGAGCTGCTGTGGTGGATGTTTATGTTAACTTTTATTTCATGTGGCTGTGTGTCTTGTTGCTTTTCACTTCGTATGGCTGTATGATAACTCAAATTGCACTGTACCCTAATTGGTACATGTGACAATAAACTGACCTTGAAACCTTGATATCTATTCATAATTCAAACCCGTGATTCCACTGAAGGGAGAACTCATGCAAACTAATATTGGATTATTTTCTCTGGAACACCAGAGGTTGAGGGAAGGCCTGATTTGAAGTATATGAAAATGATGAGAGGCACAGATAGGGTAGACAGTCTGAACCTTTTTTCCCCAGGATGAAAATGTCAACGACTAGATGGCATATCTGTAAGGTGAGAGGGGAAAAGTTTAAAGGAGATGTGTGGGACAGTTTTGGACAGAGGGCGGTGGGTGTCTGCAACGCGTTGCCAGGGATGGTGGTAGAGGCAGATACGATAGTGGCATTCGATGTTTTTAGATAGGCGCATGGATATGCAGGGAATGGGGGGATATGGATCCAGGCAGATGAAATGAGATTGTCTTGGCTTCATGGCCCGGCATCGACCTGTGCTGTATTTTTCTATGTTCCATGTTAATAACTCACCTGAACATTTCCATGATCATGTTGGAGAATGGGATAATTGAAGTGCACTGATAATATCACAAGCCATCGTGTGCGACTAGTTTATTAGCCTGTGCCTGCCGTGGGTCCACGTCGGCTCATTGATAATGTTTCCATCACAGTTGTACCACAATGACATAATAGATGACCCCATTGTTTGTGATCGAATTGCCTGTATCTGCTGCCGTTGGAATCGTCAGTGCTTGAAGAAAGCAGTTACAATGCTGCACCATATTGCGAAGGAACAAGTTCATCTGCCCAGCGGGATGTCATGTTGCCACTTGCAAGACATGATTCAACATGGATCTAAGCACAGTATCTAATTAGCTAGCACAGAGCAATGCTCAGGCTAAAGGGCTATCTTTGTGCAGTCTCCTGCTGTGTGAATAATTTCTGGCAAAGGTATTCTTATGCAAGGAGGCTGATTGTTGTAGGCGGGCATCAAAGATTTTAGAGATACAGCATGGGAACAGGACCTTCGGCCCATCGAGTCCACGCCGACCACAATCACCCATACACTAGTTTTATCCTGCACACGAGAGACAACTTACAGAAGAATGGAAATGGCAAAGACTAGAGGGCATTGCTTTAAGGTGAGGGGGGAAGTTTAAATGAGATGCGTGGGGCAAGTTTTCACACAGAGGGTGGTGGATGCCTGCAACTTGCTGCCAGATGGTGGTGGAGTCAGATATGAACGTAGCATTTAAGAGGATTTTAGATAGACACATGGATATGCAGGGAATGGAGATATGTGGATCACGTGCACACAGAGGGAGATTAGTTCATCTTGGCATCATGTTCGACATGGGCATTGTGGGCCAAAGGGCCATCCTGTTCTATGCTCTGCCAGCTGTGTCTTTGTTCTGCCCTTCTATGTTCATTGACATTTTTGAGGAAATCTTAGTCTGCGCATATAAAAGGAATGCAAGGGGCTCCAAAATATATTAAATGAAGGCAGGAAAAAAAGTCAGGAGAAAGGGACATTCCTGCACAGAACATGAAGCCTTTATCAATCACGTATCATGTTAGAGCCATTGAGTCATACAGCGTGGAAACAGGCCCTTTAGCCCAACTTGCCCACACCGACCAGCATGCCCCGTCTACACTAGTCCCACCTGCCTGAGTTTGTGCCATATCCCTCCAAACCTACCCTTTCCATGTACTAGTCTAAATGTTTCTCAAATGTGCAATAGTACCTGCCTCAACTACCTCCTCCAGCAGCTCATTCTATACACCCACCACCCTTTGTATAAGAGGTTATCCCTCAGGTTCCTATCAAATCTATCCTCCCTCACCTTAAACCTATGTTCTCTGGTTCTTGATTCCCCTATTCTGGGCAAGAAACTCTGTGTTTACCCGAACTATTCTTCTCATAATTTTGTACACCTCTATGAGATCACCACTCATCCTCCTGCGCTCCAAGGAATAGAGCCCTATCCTGCTCAACCTCTCCCCATAGCTCAGGCCCTCGAATTCTGGCAGCAGTTAGGAATTTCTAGATCAGCACTGATGCTAACTGTGCTTTTGTACAAGGTAATAACACTCATGAAACATCGGGTAATGTGCAGTGTAGGTCACGCTGAACACTTTCTTTTGAACCTTGTGCACCCTGTCACAAAGGCTAAACCAGAATTTGTTCTGAGCTATAAGCTGTTTTGAAAAGGTATCATTTTTTTGCTATGTGTTGGTCGGTGTGTGTTTGTTTATTCTGATGGAATGAATATGTGATGCCAGGGTTAGTTTAGAAGAGATCTGTGGGAAACAGGCATCGACTTGCATTAGCCTGGAATAAAATTGCTGTGTTTAAGTTTACTTTTTATAAATCAAGCATCATCTTTATCTCAGAGACAACCAGTTCTGAATGGGTGAGTTCATTTTTGTAGACTAGATCACTTTCGGCACAAAACATGTACTGAGTACATTTTCTATTTAATTGATCTTTGCAGTCCCCACTCATGTATCTCCACCCTCCCTTGTCTTCCCTGTCCCTTACACCCCCCCCCTCATTTCCCCCTCCCTCATCTCCCCCTCCCTCATCCCCCCCTCATCTTCCCATCCCCCATCTCCCCCTCCCTCATCTCCCCCCTCCCTCATCTCCCCCATCCCTCATCTCCCCCTCCCTCATCTCCCACTCCCTCATCTCCCCCTCCCTCATCTCCCCCTCCCTCATCTCCCCCCTCCCTCATCTCACCCCTCCCTCAACTCCCCCTCCCTCATCTCCCCCCTCCCTCATCTCACCCCTCCCTCATCTCTCCCTCCCTCATCTCCCCTTCCCTCATCTCCCCCCTCCCTTATCTCCCCCCCACAAAATCTTCTATTTTAACGTAATGCAGGGTTTGATCTCATTTTGAATTAACTCTGTCCACCCGGCATCACTAAATATACTCTTGGAATAAAGGGGATTTTCATGCATCTTGGCTTCAACATGCTTTTTCTCTGCATTACTTCACTCAACGGAGGAACTCGGATGGTGCGTGTAACATCATAACTCCACGGGGCAAGAATTACCTCAATGCAAGTCCTGGGACTAGTGGCTTTCATTGTAAAATTCCGAAGGGTTGGAGGGAATGTGATAGGTGCAGACAAATGCACAGATCTTGGGAGGGATTTCTAAAGGGTAATTTAAGAGGCTTTCCATGCAGGCGTGAGTGCAGACCGTAATCAGCCTGCGCTTTTCCTACATTTGCCAGCTCCCTCTGATGGACAGGCCTAATTAAGGCGGTGGTAGTGATCTGATGTGTTTTATTTGTCCCCATTGTTCTGCTGCATTCAATACACTGACTGCACTGACATGTTCTGCAAGCCATTTGTTTTTCCTGCGGTCTGATTGCCTCAATCATACAAATTGCAAGTTGTAACTGCCCTTTATCTTCCTCGTCAAGCACGGCTCCCTGTTTGCTCTCCACACACCAGATCGATTGATCAGGGGAGAGTTCTGACGGAGCCAGAGGCACTGAGTCTGCTGTTTCAGCAGCTTTTCCCTCGCCACTAAAGTGGGGCAATTCCATTATGGGCTCCTGTGTATAACTGTGAGCGACGTTTCACATGGCAACAGTCCAGTTGGTGAACCTCTTCAATATTTCAGTCTGCTTGAACTCTTACCAGCAATCATATATTGCATTAGTTCTAAAGCAGTCCAAACAGACCGAGGGCATAGGTTTAAGGTGAGAGGGGAAAGATTTAATGGGAACCTGAGGGGTAACTTTTTTACACAAAGGATGTTGGATGTGTGGAACAAGCTGCCAGAGGAGGTAGTTGAGGCAGGTACTATTGCAGTGTTTAAGAAACCTTTAGACAGTTGTATGGATAAAATAGTTTAGAGGGATATGGGCCAAATGTAGGCAGATGGGACTAAGAGTAGGAATTAACAGGTCCCTTTTAGAATGGCAGGTAGTGACTAGTGGGGTGCCGCAAGGCTTGGTATTGGGACCACAGCTATTTACAATGTATATTAATGATTTAAATGAAGTAACATTTGCAAATTTGCAGATGACACAAAGCTGGGTGGTGGTGTAAACTGTGAAGAGGATGCTTTGAGGATGCAGGGCGACTTGGATAGGTTGGGTGAGTGGGCAGATTCTTGGCAGATGCAGTAAAATGTGGATAAATGTGAGGTTATCCACTTTGGTGGCAAGAACAAGAAGGCAGATTATTTTCTGAATGGTGTCAGATTGGGAAAAGGGGAAGTGCAACGAGACCTGGGTGTCCTTGTACATCAGCCATTGAAAGTTGGCATGCAGGCACAGCAGGCAGTGAATAAAGCTAATGACATGTTGGCCTTCATAACGACAGGATTTGAGTATAGGAGCAAAGAGGTCCTTCTGTACAGGGCCCTGGTGAGACCACACCTGGAGTATTGTGTGCAGTTTTGGTCTCCTAATTTGAGGATATTCTTGCTATTGAGGGAGTGCAGCATAGATTAATGAGGTTAATTCCAGGGATTGCAGGACTGTCATATGATGAACAAATGGAACGACTGGGCTTGTATTCACTGAAATTTAGAAGAATGAGAGAGGATCTTATAGAAACATATAAAATTATTAAGGGATTGGACACGACAGATGCAGTGTTTAAGAAACCTTTAGAACCGATGTTGGGGGAGTCCAAAACCAAGTCCAAAACTAAGGGGTAGGCCATTTAGAACTGAGATGAGGAAAAACGTTTTCACCCAGAGAGTTGTGAATTTGTGGAATTCTCTGCCTCAGAAGGCAGTGGAAGCCGATTCACTGGATCCATTCAAAAGAGAGTTAGATAGAGCTCTTCAGGCTAGTGAAATCAAGGGATAGGGGGAGAAGGCAGGAACGGGGTACTGATTGTGGATGATCAGCCGTGATCACATTGAATGGCAGTGCTGGCTCAAAGGGCCGACTGGTCCACTCCTGCACCTATTTTCTATGTATCTATGTATCTTGTCCCTCATGTATGTAGGGTAGTGTTAATGTGCGGGGATCGCAGGTCGGCGCGGACGCGGGGAGGCTGAAGGGCCTGTTTCCGCGCTGAATCTCTAAAACTAAACTTATCTGACACTCTTTTGTCTCCTCTACATCTCTATCCTTACTCCACCCATGTACCAATCATAAATCCCCCTCAGCCGTATCCACCTATGATTTAACAGGCTTTGTCCCACCCCACCTCTCTTTTTCCAGCTTTCTCACTCCTACTACAATCAGTCTGAAGAAGGATCCTGATCCAAAATGACTATGTTCTATCAAAAAGTTTGGTAATAATTAGTGTGTTTTTTACATATATGATTTTATAGATCTTATAGATATAGATATATATTCTATATAATATATATAGTGTATTATATAATGTATTATATACGATAATATATAATATACATACTTTATATCTAAATATATGCACGTTATTTGCACATATATCTATGCACACTATATATAAAGTATATATACATATAATGTGCGCACACACACAGGTATATATATATAATATATACTCACATATATATATCGTGCACACACATATATAGGTAGATATATAACACTTTATATATATATATATACTATATATAAAGTTGAAATATAACTACTTTATATACGTATCCCTATATATATACTTTATATACACATGTGTATAGATACATATGTATGCATAATATATATGCAAATATATAAACTATGTATAGTATGAATATATATGTGTGTGTGTGTGTGTGTGTGTATACACAGTCTTAAATACACATATATAAATATGTAAAATATGTATAGCATGAATATATATATATAAATAAACAAATGATTCTGATGAAGGCGTTTGAGTTTGGTGAATTGTACGGTGTACAGGTACGTGGATAGGTTTAGAGGGATATGGGCCAAACACAGGCAGGTGGGACTGGATGGTGTATGTTGATCAGACACATTTGAATACCTATGTCTGTTTGTCTGTGCTGTGGACGACATGATTTAATTCATATGTTGTCTTTTCTTTGACTGGATAGCATGCAAACAAAAGCTTTTCACCATACATCGGCACACGTGACAGTAATAAACTAAACTAAACTAAACTAAACTAAAACTCCTTCATCAGAATCATTTATTTTTAGATGTCATTCGGAAGATCCCCCCATCATCTATTGAATTGAATTATGGGTCTTATCAGACCTTTCGGTCTGAACAAAATTTTGTGCCTGCAATCATACATATATTAAAAGTAACAAAACCACACAATAAACACAAATTTAACATTCACCACAGTGAGTTCACCAAACACCTCCTCACTGTGGTGGAAGGCAAAAGTCTTAGAGTCTCTGTCTTCTTCCCTCCTTGTTCTCCCTCTGCGCTGAGGAGATCCAGGCCTCCGATGTTGCCGTCCACCAGGCCCGTGGCTGAGCCTCCGAAACCGGGCTGCCGCCACCGCCGTCGCCGGAACGCCGGAACACCGCCACAGGGCCCGCCGCTGGAACGCTGGAGCACCGCAGCTCCAAAGCCAGGTCGCCGCTGGAACGTCGCTGGAGCACCGCAGCCCCGAAAACCAGGCCGCCGCTGGAGTACCGCAGCCCCGAAGCCAGGTCGTCGCTGGAGCACCGCAGCCCCGAAAGCCAGGTCGCTGGAGCACCGCAGCCAGGTCGCCGCTGGAGCTCCGCAGCCCCGAAAGCCAGGTCGTCGCTGGAGCACCGCAGCCCCGAAGGCCAGGCCGCTGGAGCACCGCAGCCCCGAAGGCCAGGCCGCTGGAGCACCGCAGCCCCGAAAGCCAGGCCGCTGGAACGCCACTGGACCACTGCAGCCCCGAAAGCCAGGTCATTGCTGGAGCACCGCAGCCCCGAAGGCCAGGCCGCCGGAACGCCACTGGAGCACCGCAGCCCCGAAAGCCAGGTCGCCGCTGAAGCTCCGAAGCCGTGCCGCCGCTGCTGGAAGCTGGAAGGCCGCCAGCTCCGCCATTAGGGCCTCAGCACAGACGGAGACAGTGACGGGTGACACGACAAGTAAAGTCGCATCCCCCCGAAGGGAGAGACTAAAAGTCTGTTTCATCCCCCCTATCCCCCCCCCCCCCCCCCACACACACACACACACACACACACACACACACACACACACACACACACACACACACACACACACACACACACACACACACACACACACACACACACACACACACACACACACACACACACACACACAGCTTAATAAACTAAAATAATCGCTAAAAACAGACACAAAGACAAAAATAAAATAAAAAAACAGACGGCAGCGCCACCACTTCCGGATCTATTGCATCAACTTAAGAGGAATTACTGAAGAAATGTTTTTGGTTATTGCTTGGGGAATTGGATGCAAAAGCAGAGAGGTCATGTTTCACTTATATAGGACATTGGTATGATTACATTCCGACTATTATGTGCAGCATCAGTCCTTTTACTGAAGGAACAATGTTAATCCATTGGAGTCAGTGAACTGGACTAATGGAAAGGATGGACGGTCGTCTGACAAGAGAGTGGACTGACTAGACTTGTATCCACTGGAGTTCCAGAGAGTTGAGAGGTGGTTTGATTGATATCTATAAGATCCTGAAGATCATCCACAGGATGGCTGTGGAGAGAATGTTTCTCTTGTGAAAGTATCTTGAGCTGGGATCACAGCTTAAAAATAATTTAAGACGCAGATGAGTGGAGCATTTTTAGTGCCGAGTTCTCCTTCCACAGATGAGTGTTGAAAAAAGAGTTGATGAATATTTATAAAATGTTAGATACAAACTTAAGCAAGAGGTGAAAGAGTACTGCGGATAGACAAAGATTTGAGGTGATGAGGTCACTATCTGATCAGCGTTATTCTTGGTAAGTAGTGCTGGAGGCTTTAAGGGCAGGGTGGCATAATTCTTAGTTTAGTTTAGAGGTACAGCATGGAAGCAGGCCTTTCGGCCCACCGAGTCCGCGCCAACTAGCGATCCTCGCTCACTAGCACTATCCAAGACACAGGGGACAATTTACACTTTTTACCAAAGCCAAATTAACCTACAAACCTGCATGTCTTTGGAATGTGGGAGGAAACTGGAACACCCGGAGAAAGCCCACACGGTCATGTGGAGAATGTACAAACTCCATACGGACAGCACCCATAGACAGAATTGCACCCAGGTCTTTTACGCTGTGAGGCAGCAACTCTACCTCTGAGCCACTGGGCCACTGCTCAAATTATGTTTGTAATGTTCTTCATTCTCCTAAACGTCCATGTGTATCGACCTGCTGTAGGTCACTTTCACCTTTCCTCAAGGCAGCCAGCCCCTTTATCCCAAAGATAAGCTGGTGCACACCTACAGTAAATAAAATGATTAATGGCATCATCAACTTAAATTTGGAATGTGCATTACCTGAACACCCAACACCACATGATCCAATTTGTAGTTTCAAGTTTCTAACAATTGAGGGAGAACAAACATCCACTTAAGAATCTGAAAGAAAACTGCTGGAGGAACGCAGGCAGCATCTGTGGGGGGAGATGAACAGTGGATGTTTTGGGTCAAGATCCTTCATCATTCTGAGTCTGGAGAAGTGTGAAATGTGTGTGAGGGAACTACAGATGCAGGTTTACACCGAAGATAGATACCAAATGCTGGAGTAACTCAGCGGGACAGGCAGCACCTCTGGCAAGAAAGAATGGGACGCTCATTTTTCCTATCCAGAGATTCTGCCTGTCCCGCTGAGTTGCTCCAGCGTTTGGTGTCTATTCCCGACCTGAAACGTCGCCTGTCCAATCCTTCCACAGATGACAGTCAGCGGTTCAGGTCAGGTCCATGAACCAGAGGAAGGGTCTCGAACCAAAGCGACAACAGTCCATTCCTTCCGCAGATGCTGCCAGACTTGCTGAGTTCCAACAGTTGTATTCGTTGTTCCAGATGCCAGCATCTGCCACATCTTGTGTTTCCAATCATGAGTGTTACTCGATGCAAATTAACCCCAAAAAAGATCGCCTGCCCGGATAGATTTTGTTACTTTCTGGTGCGTCTTGTACTTGTAAAGTCATAGAGTGATACAGTGTGGAAACAGGCCCTTCAGTCCAACTTACCCACACCGGCTAACATGTCCCAACTAGTCCCACCTGCCTGCGCTTGGTCCATATCCCTCCAAACCTGTCCTATCCATGTACCTGTCTAACTGTTTATTAAATGTTGGGATAGTCCCAGCCTCAACTACCTCCTCTGGCAACTTGTTCCATACACCCACCACCCTTTGTGTGAAAAAGTTACTCCTCGGGTTCCTTTTAAATCTTTTCCCTTCACCTTGAACCTATGTCCTCTGGTCCTCGATTCCCCTACTCTGGGCAAGAGATTCTGTGCATCTATTCCTCTCATGATTTTATACACACTTGTTGATGTCTTTATAATGTTGGGGTCTTTTATAATGTACAGTCGCAGACTGTGGGACCTTCTTCAGAGGGGTCCTCAACATCAGCCTTCTTCTGCATTCATGGAAGCCTTTGGCCAGATTGGATTCGCCGGCAGATCTCCGCGAAACTTGAGGGGTTGATAAACGACGTGCAGCTGCTGTTCAAAGAGGCAGATCAATTGTAGTTTGGCCGAGGAGCAACAGCTGTAGGCAGGGTTTGCTGCAGCTCCACAGATGCACCTGTAATTTACTTAAAGCAGCTGCATTTAAAGTGGCGCCTTACTGTGGTGGGACCCCGTATACACGCCTGCATTCAAAACAGCAACGACCATTGCACTGGGGGATCACCACAGTCTCGGGGCCTTCTCCTGTTGGACATTGGGGGGCAGGGTGTGGTGGATTCACCCCTCAAACAAGGGAAACACCCCAGGGGGCCATGGGAGTGGCACGGCTGCCCAGTATAATGGTATTTCTGTGAACACCACCACATACAATGCTAATCATTGCATGTATAGCTGCCGAGAATGTTGGAAGAATTTTTTCACAGCCCTTTTTTTGTATCTTTTTTTATTCCGATTTTATTTGGAAATATTAAAAAAATGACTACTTGACGAGATGCCTCCATACAAGGAGAGGCAGTCACAAGGCTCTCTATTTCCTTCACAGTCCGTCCCCTCCACACCGCAGCAGGCTATTTATGACGTCACTTTGAGGTTGCGTGCTGAAGGAGTGCACAACTAGGGCGGCACGGTGACCCAGCAGTAGAGCTGCAGCCTTACAGCTTCAGAGGGCGCTATTTCTCCAGGGGGTGGTGGGGATCTGGAACGAGCTGTCAGAGGAGGTAGTTGAGGCAGATAATTATATGATCATTTAAATGGGACTTGGAGACGTACATACATCAAAGAGGTTTGGAGGGAAATGAATCAAACGTGGGGAAATGGGACTAGCATAGATGGTCGGCATGGACCACCTGGGCCGAAGGGCCTGTTTCCATGCAATGTGATTCAATTCCAGCATCTGCAGTTCCCTTGTGCCTGCAATGAAGGGAATTTTCTCCATGAGACAGTTCACTATATATATCCCTTCTCCCCTCCCACTTATTCCCATCTACAAAGCGATTTTGACCACGTCTGTGAACATGTGGAACTGCGCAAAGTCTGCAGTGGTACAATCTTCCAAAGGCAGACACAAAGTGCTGGAGTAACTCAGCGGGTCAGGCAGCATCTCTGGAGAAAAGGAATAGGTGACGTTTCGGGTCTTTGGACTGAGAGTCGGGAGAGGGGAACTAGGATATGAAAAGGCACAAAGAACAAGCGAATGAAAGGTATGAAGAGGACGAATCAAAGCCAGCGACGATGATCAAGGAAAGGTAGAGTCCACAATGGTCCATTGTTGGCAGTGGAGAAGGGATACGAACAGTGAAACTAAGCAGGAAGACAATGAAACGAGCAGGATGATGAGGGTGGGGAGGGACAGAGAGCGAGGGAATGCAAGGGTTACTTGAATTTAGACATATCTTCCAAAGTTCGGCGGCACGGTGGCACAGCAGTAGAGTTGCTGCCCTACAGCACTTGCAGTGCCGGAGACCCGGGCTCCGTCTGCACGGAGTTTGTACATTCTCCCCGTGACTGCGGGGTATTCTCCTATCTCTTCGGTTTCCTCCCACACTCCAAATACGTACAGGTTTGTAGGTTAATTGTCATGGTGTAAGTGTAAATTGTCCGTAGTATGTGTAGGATAGTGTTAATGAGAGGGGATCGCTGGTCGATGCAGACTCGGTCTGCCGAAGGGCTTGTTTCTGTGCTGTATCTCTAACCTAAAGTAAAAAACTAAAAGTATGTGCGACATTTCATCCACACTCGCGCTGAATCACTTTGCCTTACTGCTTGTGTGAAAAAGACTAGGATATTCATCGAGTATAAATGGAATTGGTTAGCCCTGTTCTGTTTAGTTTGCAAAAAAAGTTAACTGCGTGTGGGAGCACATCACGATGTTGTCCATTTCAAATTCTGTCTTGATGTATGATTATGAAACATCTGTCGTTTTAGATTTGAAATGTGCGAGTGTAGCAAACAGTAAGAAGATTGTCCATTATCATAACTCACAAACCTCCCGAGACACTCACTCTCAGCTGCTCTCATCTCTTCACTGACAGGATTAGGTAAAACACTCAAAATGGTAGCGCACAGCACAATAACCAGCGATTTATCTCCAGTAAACTAGAAGACAAAGTTTCACTCTCGTTAATACTTCCAAGCTGTCTCTTTTTGCCGTGTGTTAGTAGAGACTGTGCAATGAGAAGCAGCCCCCTGGGTCTAGTTATGCCCAGTCCGGTGGGCCACACAGCCGGACACACAAAGACCAGGCGGGGCTGCCATCCCTGCTCGTCCCCCTGAAGGCCAGAGAGATGAAGAGGAGGGAACTGGCGATGAGGTCGCGAGGAGCAAAGCCGGTGGGAATGTGAATCGAGGTCTTACTTTCTGCCCTCCAGGTCAGCTGAAGGAGGAGCCCCGGTGGCACAAAGTTTGCCGGGCGAGGAGAGGGACGACGCTGCTCCATATGACCTTGAGCGCGGACCGATGCGACTTTGGAACTTCGGAAATAGCGCCAAATCTGGCGACTTGAAAAAGATTTTCACCGTGTTTTGCGCACGTGACAATAAAGCACCTTTGAACCATTGAGGTACATCTTGACAAGTCAGATCCACAATCTGTCTTTGAAGCCAACAAGTATCTACAAAACCATTCCCTCGTATCGCTACAACTTTTCATTTGGAAATTAACAAGCTCACGTTGCCAGCATCATCAATGTGTTCGTAATCACTATTCATAGCACTGGGATCTTCCTGTAACGTTTTAACTAAACAGCAACAAATATAAGGGGTTTGAGGACAAGTAGTAAATCTGTTCATGCAGAAGGAATGTGTGACATTTTATGTCTATTCAGAACAAGGGCAGCACACAGGCACAGCGGGTAGAGCTGCTGCCCAGAACTTCGGCCCACCGAGTCCACGCCGATCTTTGATCACCTGGACACTAGGTCTATTCTACCACACACGGACAATTTACAGAAGCCAATTAACCCGCAAACATGTGCAGCTTTGGAGTGTGGGAGGAAACCGGAGCACCCGGAGAAAATCCACACGGTCACAAGGAGAACAGACAGCACCCTTAGTAAGGATCGAACCCGTGTCTCTGGCTGTGCCACTGTGCTGCCCAATGGTGTATCCTGTTAACCTGGAGATAATTAACCTTCCCAGCAAGCCTAAAGTAATTTCTGGTTGCATGATTTATCATATGCAACCAAAAGTGACTGTGATGACATTTTGGCTTTACTGAAGTTGTTTGGGCAGTATTTGTAAAGGGAAGGGACAACTTTCAACTGCAGGTGAGAATTATATATTAGACCAGTTGCCCAAGTAACGGTTTCATAGCTTATTGATACAGATCATTAAAAGTAGTTTCATTTTCACAATGTTTCAGGTATTGTCTAAGCTGAGTTGTTGCAGTATGTATATCAATTGCATAATTTAAGGATCGACAAACTTAATAAATTAAAATGCACCGCACTACATTTCATTTAAAAGCATGGTGACAGGTAAGAATTATAACAGAATATTAAAATGTTTTTTTTGTGCATGGAGAAGCTCTGTTCGGAGGAAGGCGATGAGTTATATTTGAATAGAGTCATCGCAAAGGATGCTATTCATCATAGGCACTCAGCTGTCATTTTTTGTAAAGACAGAATACTTTGTCCGTACCTGCAGAGATGGTCAATGTGATCATGCGTACCTGAAGCAATGTAACGATAACTTTGGTCAGAGTCACCCGACCAAAGACTGCCTGGAGCCAGGAGGATCCTTAATCTTCCAGTGAGATTTATTTACCCGCATTAAAATCTCCCCACTGCTCCCAACGTCCCTCGGTACTATCATGCGCTCTGGCCAAGTCTGCCAATGGCACCTCAAGACAAATACAGTTTTATTGGACCTCTTTGAGGCACATAAGAATCCAGATGCATCCCCCCATAACGTTATAGTCAGAGAGTCATGCAGCATTAAAACAGACCCTTTGGCCCAGCTTGTCATAAAGTATTAATCCGTCTGGCCCATCGAGTGTGCGTCGCACAACTTGCCCATGCTTTGTCTTGCACTAATCGTTATTATCTTGCACTAAATGTTATTCACATTATTCCCTTTATCATGTATCTCTACACAGTGGATGGCTCAATCATGTCTTTCCGCTGACTAGTTAGCGTGCAACAAAAGCTTTTCACTGTGCACGTGACAATAGATTAAGCTAAATCCAAACTCAAACCAACCATCTTGCCCTTGCCATTCAAGGTGCTGCATCCAAGCTAGTCTCACCTGGCCCAGATCCATCTGAACCTTTCCTATCCATGTACCTGTCCAAATGTCCACTAAATGTTGTTATAGTGCCTGCCTCAATGACCTGCCCTGTCCTCATTCTTACTAAATATCAGGAGGTAGTAGTTACGCAATTACAGAATCCCAAGGCTTTGATTTATTCTGGTACACATTGCAACATGTTCCAGTACATTAATCCTTCTGCACGACTATGGGCCATATTACAATAACAAATTCCAATAATTCCAATATTAGGGCAGCACAGTAGCACAGTTGGTAGAGCTGCTACCTCGCAGCATCAGGGACCCGGGTTCAATCTGATCTCGGGTGCTGCCTGTGTGGAGTTTGCACGTTTTCTTGTGACTGCGTGGGTTTCCTCGGGTGCTCCTGTTTCTTCTCTTATCTTCCAAAGATGTATGGGTCCGTAAGTTAATTGGCCTCTGTAAATCGCCCCTAATGTGTGGGGACTGGATACAAAAAAGGGGGTCGCATAGAACTAGTGTGAAAGGGAGGGTGATGGATGTTCAGAGTGGATTTGGTAGAATGAGGGGCCTGTTTTAGTGCTGTACTTTGAATGAATCAATCAATTGATATTATTAAGATGCTACATTTGTGCCATTCAAGCTACATTTAAAATTGGATCTAATATCTTTTATACTCTCTAAATATGAACATTTCTCCACTAATCATCATTCTTTCAGGAGCATTATCCTTTCAGGAACAGTAGCTAATGCATCAGAGATTAACTCAATAACTGCTGTAAAACCACAATATATTTAATTTAAGGACCAGCTAATGATAAAAACATATTACGACATCTTGCATTACAAAATCATTGTTAGAACATTTATTTTCAAAAAATTGACTGCTCAAATATTAGAAGACATAACTTTAAGGTGAGAAGGGAAAAGTTTAACGATGAGAGGGGAAAGCTTTTTTTAACTTACGCAGCAGTGGGTGCCTGGTAAGCACTTCCATGGGTGTAGGTGGAGGTAGATATGACAGTGGCCTTCAAGAAGCTTTGGAATATGCAGGGAATGGAGAGATATGGATCATGTGCAGGCAGATAAGAGCACAGACATTGTGGGCCGAAGGGCCTGTTCTTGTGCTGCATTTTTCTATGTTCTAATTATCACGACTCAATGTGTGGGTTTTACCCGGATGCTCCAGTTTCCTCCCACATTCCAAAAGTGTACAGGTTTGCCTTCAGTAAAAGATTGTAAATTGTTCCTAGTGTGCGGGATAGTGCTAGTGTACGGGGTGATCGCTGGTTGGCACGGACTCGGTGGGCCGAAGGGCTTTTTCTGCGTTGTATCTCTAACTAAAGACTAAATTGGTACTTTAACAGCATTGAACTTTTGTTTAGTTTATGCTATTGTTTAGTTTGCTGTGGTGACATCAAATGTCTGGGAGAGCAATGGCCGGCTGCAAAATGGTTGTCATTTTTCAAGTTACTACTGCTTCACTCAGGAGAATTAATTTCTGCATCAGGTGCCCGATATTTGGCAGTACCAAAGAACATGAAATACTGAAATGAAAATTCCGAGGTCAGGGAGTCCATCAGGCACCCATCTAGATCATCATACATCCTCAGAAAACCGTGCGAGCTTCGTGCTATCTTTCGCACCTTTCACAACATGATAAAACATCACAGCTCTCCAGGGAGGGCGTACTGTCGGGTTCCATCACAGCTTTCTTTGAGAACAGAACTTGCAGAGTTGCGGATGTAATCCAGTCCACCACAGGCCAGATTCCCCACCAAAGACTCCATCACCACTTCACACTGCCTCGGGACAGCAGCCGACATTACCAAAGAGAGGGAGTGGAACAGGCTTGTGGATGTGGTTGCAAGTCCGAGCCAGAACATAGAAACATAGAAAACATAGAAACATAAAAAAGATTTTAAAAACAGGTGCAGGAGTGGACCATTTGGCCCGTCAAGCCAGCACAGCCATTCAATATGATAATGGCTGATCATCCACAATCAGTACCCCATTCCTGCTTTCTCCCCATAACCCTTGATTCCGTCAGCCTTAAGAGCTATATCTAACTCTCTCTTGTAAACATCCAGTGAATTAGCCTCCACTGCCTTTTGTGGCAGAGAATAGTAAGATTGAACGAGAACTTACCAGTTCGAAGGTTGATCTTTATTTTATGAGGAGTCGAAGTGAGGGATTTCGTGAAGAGCCCGCCGGCGCGCATGCTCGACATACTTCAAAGTAGCGGCGTGGAATCACAGAAACCAACAAAAGAAATAACTTCGCATAGTATGATTGAATTGACTAAGATTACCAGATGAAGGTGATTGAGGGTTGGGCGAGGAGGGCACGAAATCCCTCACTTCGACTCCTCATAAAATAAAGATCAACCTTCGAACTGGTAAGTTCTCGTTCAATCTTACTATTTCATTTCGGAGTCACGTGAGTGACTTCGTGAAGACTTCAAAGCTTCTGTGATTACACGCCCTGGACCACGTCCATGCTGACACACCACTACCAGGGATGGATGGGAGGAACAAACTTGCTCAATAGTTCATACTGCAAAACAAGAGCATATTTATTAATAACAAATCAAAACCCCTCATGCGGGGACATCTCCACGTTCTTGACCTGCATTCAGCACGGCTTCTGCGAACTGTAGAGGAGCAGCAACAGGCTTGTTATAAAAACGCTGGAACACAGCTTCATTCGCCCATCCTGCTGTGGCGAGAATTTGGTCCATGGGCACCTCCATGACCCTCGCCGCTGACGTCGATGCAGCCCTGGTGGAATGAGACTTGAACACATTAATGTCGATACCTGACTTACCCAAGACGACTCGAAGCCACCTGGATATCGTCTGGACTGTCACTCGATGATGAGGTCTCTTATGAGTGACAAGCAGGTATCTCTCCATTCCTCTGATGCGTGCCGTCACTTTGACATAGTGGCGGATATGTGAGACTAAACATAGCCTAGCATCTGCGGGGTATGCCGGGAACTTCAGCTGCAGCCCTGTGCACCCAGGTCTATGCTGCTTTAGTAGCTCGTCAACGAAAAAGACTACTTCTGTAGGGGTAGCTGTCATTCTGTCGACACGCAGTTTGTGTAGTGTCTGTACCCTCTGAGCTGAAGTCAGCGCTAGTAACATCACCAGCTTCATGGTGAGTTGGTCCAGTTGGAGCCCTTCCATGGGAGACCACGTCCTGAGCAGGGTTAATACGTCCCTGACATCCCAGGTGATATTATAGCGTGGTGTAGGCGGATTCATATTGAATATACCCCGCATGAGTCTGGACACTAGCCTGTTGGATCCTACCCCAATCTTGAGGTAGAATGATAGCACACTTCTGGCGCTGTTGATGGCACTGTAACTTAAGTGTTCATCATGGTGCAACCCCGCGAGGAATTCCAGGACGTCGGTTATTGTCATGTCATCGTACGTGATGCGAGAGCGGCTGCAGTAGGCTTCCCACTTCTTAATATGCGAGCGGTATCTTCGCACTCTCGACACGACGCCCCGATGGTATCCATGGTCCGAGCCGAGAGGCCGTATTGGACTAACGGCCTGTTCAGAACCTGCAAGCCAACAAATTTAAATAGCCATGGCAGGGATGTGGCTCCCCTGACACAGGGTGAGTAACCAATTGTGGGCAACCCTTCAAAAGGACCCAAGGTTCGTTGAGCATGTCAAAGACCACCGGATACCAAGGCTGTGTGGGCCAGTCGGGTATAATAAGGATGCCCTTGGCAGCATCTGCCTGAATCTTTCGCAATACCCGACTGATGAGGCAAAACGGAGGGAAGGCATAGAAAAACCAATTCCCCCAGTCCAGCGAGAATGCATCTAGCGCTATTGCCCCAGGATCTGGTTCCCATGAAACGTAGGCTGGTACCTGATGGTTCAACCGTGACGCAAAAAGGTCAATGTCCGGTTTACCAAATTTGGCTGTGACTTTAGAAAAAATCTCAGGATGCAACATCCATTCAATGTTGTCATTAAATTTGCGTGACCTGGTGTCCGCCACAGTATTAAGCTCACCTGGCAATTAGGTAGCTGAAATCCAAATGTCTCTTTGAATACACCAGAGCCAAATTGAGTTAGCCAATTTGTCACACGAAACTGACCAGGTACCACCCATATGGTTTAAATATGCCACAGCTGTGGTGTTGTCTATTTGCAGACGGACGTGTGCTCCAACAAGCTTGGAACAATATGCACGAAGTCCGTGGAATGCTGCCAGCAGTTCCAAATAGTTAATCCCTTGAGTCAACAACATCGATGCCTCAAGGGTGTCCCATCTACCCCCACAACTAGAGCAATTATCAGTAGCTCCCCAGCCATTGGAGCTTGCATCAGTCTGTAAATATACCACCGGATTAGCCTCCCTGACAGGCTTAAATGAGTTGCTAATGTGACACACCCACCATTGCAACTCAGTTATCGCTTCGGACGGCAGCTGCATAGATCGATCGTAATGACCAGCGTTCCGTTTTAACGCAGTAATTTTAGCTCTTTGCAAATTCTGATAATGCAAAGGTCCATATCGTGCTGCCGGAAACAAAGCCACTAACTTGCCAATTACTGTGGCTGTATGCCGAATCGATGGTATATTGGTGCCAATTAAATCTCTGCACACCTTAGTGACTTCCTCAATTTTGTTAATTGGTATAGTTATCCTCATGCTCATTGAGTTCACCGTGAACCCTAGGTAATTAATTACCTGGGCAGGGCAGAACTTCGATTTCTCTGGATGGACAATGAATCCTAATTGTTGAAATATATTGACAGCAGCTGCAACACCCTGTTCAGCCAATTGCAGGGTGTGGCCCACAATAAAGACATCATCTAAATAGGCCATAACTATATGATGTCGTTGTCTCAAATAAGCCATGATTGGCTTCACCAATTTAGTGAACAATCTAGGGGCTGTAGTAAGCCCATTAGGCAAAGCCTTATACTGCCAAAGTTGCCCCATCCAGATAAATTTCAAAAACCTTCTATCATCTTTCTGGATGGATACTGAATAATATGCATCCCTCAAATCAATGCATGCCATAAAGCAACCATGAGAAATCAATGATTTGGCTGTTTCAAACGTATCCATTTTAAAATGAGTATATGTTACAAACGTATTCAAACGGGTTAGATCAATAATGACACGACAGCCTCCATCCTTCTTAGGTCTAGTAAATATGTTCGAAACAAATTCAATTGGCTCATGCACTGTTTTCTCAATCACACCCTTCTGTTCCAAACTTAAAATTTCCTTGTAACCTGCTGCCTGTTCTGCAGCAGACAATTTGAACGTACGACCAGGCATGTGCTGGGATGGAGGAATGTCGCCATTAATAAACTCAATTTTATGCCCCCGAATATTCCGCAACACATACTCATCACCAGTAAAATTACCCCATGCATCCAAAAACAACCGTAAACGACCACCAACATGGGAAGTTAAACAGAGAGATAAAAGAGAACCAGACCCCCTCACCTCCGTGGTTACCGGCGGTCCTTGACACGTGTGGGTGGCCGTGGAGGTGCTGGGTTGGCTTGAGGGCGCGGCGTCTTCGATTTCCACAAAGGTCTCTGCCGACCCTGTCCTAAAAAAGACCCTTGGTGCTGGTTCTGGTGCTGTTGTCGTTGTGGAGCTAGAGGGCGAGTCCTCGTCGAGGCACCGGCCGACCCTCGCGAGCGAATGTATGGAGCTTTTGAGCCTGACGGTGTGGGGGCACTCTGAGAGCGCATGATCCCCACCGTTTTGGCTTGTTCGTCAAGCTCTTTGACTCTCTTCGAGAGGTCCTCACCAAAGAGCTGACGGGGCGGCGGCGGCGGCGGTGATTTGCACAATCCTGCAAACTTCGGGTTGAGTGCTGGGCGGATGCTGTTTTTGCGAAACCCGTTGATTTCGTGCTGGGTCGCGCACAATAAGGCCAGAGCATCTTCCTGGTCCAAATTCAGTTCGTCCCCGTCCACCGACCGCACAAAGGCGGTAATACCGGCCGTGAGGAGTTTCAGGATCCGCTGCAATTTTAGCTCCTGTTGACGGATAGCCGCACTGATGTTGCCCCATATTGGCGTATTGACCACAGGCACGTTGAGGGAGTTGCAGTTTGATGGAGCCTTGTGCCGGCTCATAGCCTGGATGAGGACTTCTTCCTGCAGCACCTGATTATTTAGAAAGTCCACTGTGGCTGCCAGCTTTGTATTTGGAGGAAGACCAGCCGTATGTGGGGCCGCGAATTTGGTCACCACATCCAAGAGTTCTTCCGCTGGCACCTCCAACGGAGTTGGTACGGGATCCACCAGAACCTCCTCCTCCTGCTGCTCCAGGCTGATAGTAGATGTTGGTGAAGACGCCCTGTGCCTGTTGCTGCCCTGCTGTTGTTGACGTTGAAGCAGGAGCTCCAGCAGCCGCTCCATACGGTCAATACACCCTTCACCCTGAACACTCAGGTGGTCGGAGTCCTCCGGCTCTGAAAAGAAAACCGGGCTCCTGTCATCAGCCCGCACCTCGTCGAGGCCCTGCCGGTGCCGGTAGTTGTCGCTAACAGCCGCCGAGGCGAAACTGCGCGATTCCTGCGCGGGCGTGTTCAATCGCCTCCGTTTAGCGAGAGCTGAAGCCGCTGCCACTAAGGGCACTTGCGGCGAGGTGTCGGCACCAGCCGAAGCATGGCTGCCTGGGGCCCGCGCAGTCTTGCCGGCTGCCCACATCGTGGACGTTGCCGACGCATGGTCTCGCCCACCCATCCATGGGGGGCTCGGCGACCGTGACGAGACCCGACTCGACCGACCCGTCCCGGCGTCGAGAGTCGGGGTGTGCCGGCTGGACCTCACAGCCGCCCCGGGTCTCGCCCTGGAACCTGACCGCTCCTCCGCGATAGGCAATGCCTTAGCCCTAACAGGGTTAGGCTTCTGGGCTCCTGCCCTCCCCCTTCTCGGAGGGCTGAGTGGTACAGACCGTGCAACGGCACGTGCCCTGCTCGAGGTCGCCAGCGCCGCTGACGACCTGACTGCCATGGCAGGGTCCCCCTGCTCTGGCGGCACACCACACTCCTCCTGGTCGAACCCCTCCGAGCTGTGGTGTGCTGGCGGACCTGGACCTGTAATCACAGGGCTTACCCACATCTCCGCCTGAGTCCCGGCCTGCGCTGCAGGTATTGCCGATGGTAAAGGCCCCGGAACTGTTGACCGGCGAACTCGTCCTGACGTCCTCCGGCCCTTCGAACTCCCATCCATGTCCTTGCTGCAAGACATAATCAGACAACAAGGACCACCAACTAAAGGTAGAATACTCACCTCCGTGGCCCCTTATGAAGGGCTGGCGAGGAGCGCGCTCCACCGCCAGCCGTCGCAGCAACGCGTTACGACGATATGTCGAGCATGCGCGCCGGCGGACTCTTCACGAAGTCACTCACGTGACTCCGAAATGAAATTCCACAGATTTACAACTCTCTGGGTGAAAAGATGGTCCTGGAACAGGCTAACGAAGCATTTTCACTCGAAATGTCGCCTTTCCATGCTCTCCTGAGATGCTGCCTGACCCACTGTTACTACAGCACTTTCTGTCTTTTAAAAAATATATAATCAGACTTGTCCCACCCGATCATTCCTCCTTCTTCCGTTCACATCTGGCAAAAAGTCTGGCAAAAAATACAGAAGTTACAAAGTGCACAACACCAGACTCAAAAACGGTTTCTTCCCCTCTGTTAACAGGCTTCTGAACAGTCCTTCCAGAAGCCAATGTACTGTCCAATTCACCTCTACCCCATTGCGGACATTGGATTTTGTCTATGAAACTTGTGTGCCGCAATGCTGAGAACTATAGTCTGCACCCTGTATCTTCCCCTTTGCTCTACATATTGTGCTTTGGCCTTATTGTGTTTATGTATAAAATTACGTGATCTCGACACAAAGTGCTGGAATAACTCAACGGGTCAGGCGGCATCTCTGGAGAGAAAGAATGGGTGACGTTTCAGGTCAAACCCTTCTTCATACTCAAGAAGGAGTCTGAAGAAGGGTTCCAACCCATTATTTTTCTCCAGAGATTCCGCCTGACCCGCTGAGTTACTCCAGCACCTCATGTCTATCTCTGGTATAAACTCGCACCTGCAGTTCCTTCCTGCACATATTCTCTGAGCTGATTGGATAGCATGGAAAACAAAACTTGTCTCTGTACCTCAGTACAGGTGACAATAACACACCTAAGCCTAAAGACTAGGAGTCGTGAAAATGAGAATGGCGCTTGAATGATGAAAGCAATGGGTGGGAATGAATATATGTGAATATTTTTAATCTTTGGAGCCTACTTATCCTGGTGAATCTGCAACGTGTTTTCTGTAAGATCGATGGAGCTCCATAGATGCTGCCGCACCCGCTGAGTTTCTCCAGCATTTTTGTCTACCTTTGGGGTGGAAGATTGCAACCTTCACGTGATCCGCCCTGTTTCGACTAATGCAATCAACTCGACGTGCACAAATGGAAGATCAAATAGAACAAGTTGTCCAACAACTTTAGGCTGTGCACGCGAAGAAGAAGTCCACCTTCGATTTTCCAGCAGCTGCAGTTCCTTCGTGAACACTTGTTTTCTGTAACCTGTCACTGCATTGAAGAATGTGACACGTTTGACTATCCAGAAGGTATTTTCCCACCCATTGCTTTATGCACGTTAAAATAATCAGGGGTCAACAATAAATAGTTATGTGTATATTTGCATGACTATTTTAGGCCACAAATTTCAAAGCACAAGTACATACATACAGCAGTTAAGACTGATTTGCTCTGAAGTTTGAAAAATTCCCACAGGGATAAAAGAGTTTCTTCCTCTCTGAAAGAAACCTACATCTTCTGGGATAGACAGGGTCTTTGGAGCGTTAGTTGACTGAATAATTTAGTCGCTGAATTGCCTCTGTGAGCGCCAAATAGGGCTGCAAGCAGCAATACTTGTTTAGCCTATGTTTAGTGCAAGTACCACAGTGGTAAAGGGTTTGACGCCCAAGTTAGCAGAGATTCCCCGGTGTATCATTAAGCAACTAACTGCCACTTAAAATGCCTGCTCGCGCTCATTAAAAAGACGGCGTGGCATTTTGATGGCTGCACCTTCCACTGATGACCATTCCTAACAGTGTCGGCTTGCGAGGAGGCTACACTCTTACAAGCACGATTTGAAGAAGCTGTTTCATGCTCATTGCTGTTAGTTGCTCATTGGTGTTTCATGCTCAATGCTGCAAAACCAGCCCCTCCGAAACACGCCTCGAGACTCTCTCAAGCAACATTTGGAACAGAAAACAGTACAGCACAGGAATAGGCCCATCGGCCCACAATGTCAGTGCCAAATGTGAAGCCAAATTAAACCTGGTTCATATCCCTCCATTTCCTGCACATCCATGTGCCTATCTAAAAGTTCCTTAAACACCTCTATTGTATCGTACCTGCCAACATATCCCCCCACCCCCATTCCCCCCTTGCAGCGTGTTCCAGGCACTCACCACCCTCTGTGTAAAAAAACTTGCCCTGCACAAACAATTATATGAATGCAATCAAGCCGTCCCTAGTGTATAGATACAGGACAAACGGAAAAATGTTTAGTGCAAGATAAAGTGCAGTAAAGTCCGATTAAAGATACTACGAGGGTCTCGATAGAGTAAATGGTAGCTCAGGACCGCTCTCTAGTTGTTGATAGGATGGTTCAGTTGCCTGATAACAGCTCTGAAGAAACTGCCCCGGAATCTGGAGGTGTGCTTTTTCACACCTCTGTACCTCTTGCCTGATGGTAGAGGGGAGAACGAGTTTGGTGATGAGCTTGGTTGGGTATTCTAAGCGGACAAAATAGATCGACAAATAGAAGTCTGACGTAGGTGTCTTCCCTAAACCAGGTGTTCCAGGGATGAGTGCAGGGCCAGGGAGACGGCTTCAGCTGTAGACCTGTTGTGGTGGTAGGCGATGTCACATTAAAAGTGATTCATATCCCTCCATTCCCTGAACAGCCGTGTGCCTATAAAAGCCACTTAATCACCACTGTCGTACTTGTCTCCACCACCACCTCTGGCAGTGCGATGCAAGCTTCCCACCACTCTCTGTAAAAAATGTTGCCCTGCACATCTCCTTTAAACTTTGCTCCCCTCACCTTAAACCTATCCCCTCTCAAGGTTAACATTCCCACCTTGACTGTACACCCCATCAATGCCTTCCAGAATTCAATGTCCTTCTATCAGGTCTCCTCTCATCTTCCTCACATCAGAGCTGTGCCTTCTGTTCATTGACATTTCCACCTTGGAGGAAAAAATGTTCTGACTGTCTCCCATATCTATGCCTCTCATATTATTATTTTATTTAGATTATTATTATTATTATTGTTATTTAATAATAATAATTATTATTATTTTTACTGACTGGATAGTACACAACAAAAACGCTTTTCGCTGAGGTACAGTCAGCAAAAAGACTATAAATGATTCCAATTAAACCATCCCCAGTGTACAGTTATAGAATAAAGTGCAAAGTAAAGTCTAATTAAAGATAGTCCGAGGGTCTCCAATAAGGTACACGGTAGGCCAGGAGCGCTCTCTATTTGTTGATAGGATGGTTCAGTTCTGGGAAGAAACTGTCCTTGAATCTGGACTATGCGTTTTCACGCTTCTGCACCTCTTGCCCGATGGGATTTTATAAGCTTCCATCTTCTTCCTCCCGCATTCGAGCCCCATTCGTTTCAGAAATTACTGAAAAAGGAGGAAGTGTTCCCCCACTTTACATTTTAGGAACAACGGGAAAACAAAAGGAATGCTTGGTTTTGATCATCTTGCTCACCGTGGGCAAAGAGATTTTTAGTTTGTTTAATTCAGTTTGGTTTAGAGATGCAGCGAGGAAATAGGCCCTTCGGCCCACCGAGTCCGCACCGACCAGCGATCCCCGCACGTTAACACTATCCTATACACGCTAGGGACAATTTACACATACACCAAGCCAATTAACCTACATACCTGTACGTCTTTGGAGTGTGGGAGGAAACCGAAGAGCACCCGTAGTTGGGATCGAAACCAGGTCTCTACCGCTGCACCACCATGGCCACCGTGTAGAGATATTGGGCAGCTGGAGGGAACCACAAGAGGAATGGGGCAGGAGTGTTCCTCTACTGATCTGTGACCCAATTCCATCAATGTCTGCCTTTAATATATTTTTTGTAAAATAAACCTATTGCCAAAATTAGCACATTTGCACATTGCGGCGCAATTCTAAATTTCCAAAACTTTTTGCACGTAGAGGTTTTGCCAACTTAACAGTTTACAGAGCTGGTCTTCTCTTGGCTCCACGCCCCTTACTCCTTGACTTCCAGTTGGCAGAACTCTCTCTTCTAACTAATCTATTCCCTCAACATCTTGAAAACTGCAGTATAATTCCCCTTCATTTTGGAAACTTTAGGGATGAGAGTGTTACAGCATGGAAACAGGCCCTTTAGTCTAACTCGTCCATGCTAACTCATGGACAAGATAGTTCCGTTTGCCCCATCAACCGTACTATATATATATATATATATATATATCTGTCCAAATATCTCTTGAAAGTTGTTATTGTACCTGCCTCAACTACCTCCTCTGGCAGCTCGTCCCATATACTCACCACCCTGTGTGAAAAAGTTGTCCCTCGTGTTCCTATTAAATCTTGCCCCTCTCACCTTAAACCTATGCTCTCTAGTTTATTATAATAATAATAATAATTGTTTTGCACTGAGTAGGAGCAGCTTTTAATCTCATTGTACATGTGTATAGTGACAATAAAAGGCATTCTGATTCTAATTCTGATTCTGACTCAAGGGCCAGACAAGGGGCAACATTACATTAAAAATGCATTGCATATCAAATATCATAAATATATATAAAATCAAGGTAAATCACACAAAAAAACATCATAATTTATATATTTTTTAAACCCACAATACTTAAGTTAAAAATCCAGAGTAAAAGATGATCAATGTCGTACAACGAGACAACGATACCAGTGTCTCCACAGCTGGGATTCGTAGCGTGTAGTGCTAACCCTTATGTTTGTCAAGGCCACAATAAGCACATTTTTAGAGTTATTTATCCTGCAAATGAATTTATACATGTGGTGTCTTAGGATAGCTTCTAAAGTACTGACTCCTGCAGCCACAAACATATTACTGGCACTACACCATCTTGGTTGCCTTAGCAGTGTTCTCATGGCATCGTTATATGCCACCTTTAGTCTCTGCATACTTGTCTTTAAATAGTTCGACCACAGGTGCGCAGTGTGGAGGGGTGTGCAGTATGCTCTAAATAGCGACATCTTCACCACATTTGGCACACGCACCAAATTTACGCAAGATGATATTCGCCTGTATACACCTGGAGTATTATCTCCTCGCCCTGAGAAAAACACTCTGCATTCACCCTGACTATTTCCCTCATGGTTTAATACACCTCTCAGATCACCCCTCATTCTCCTGCACTCCAAGGAATAAAGTCCTCGCTGCCCATCCTGTCCTTGCAGCTAAATCCCTCATGTCCTGGCAACTTCCTATTAACTCTTTAAACTCCTTCCAGCTTAATGTCATTTTTTTCCTATGACTGAAAAAATTACTATTGGAATTTTGCTTATTTGTTTAATTGGTCTGATTGAGGAGAACAGAAATCAGGGAGAGGATCACTGTTTACAGCAGGCGAGAGACTTGGAAGGTGAAGAGGGGTGATGGTACCTGATCTTTTTCCAGGGCGGCATGGTGAAGCAGCGGTCTTACATTGCCAGTGACCCGGGTTCGATCCTGACTACAGATGCTTGTCCGTACGGAGTTTGTACATTCTCTCCGTGACCGTGTGGGTTTTCTCTGGGTGCTTCACATGAGGTTTCCCCGGGAGCTCCGGTTTCCTCCCACACTCCAAAGACGTACAGGTTTGCAGGTTAATTGGCTTGGTAAAATTGTAAATTGTCAGTTAATGTTAATGTGCCGGATAGTGTTTGTGTACAGGGGGTAATCGCTGGTCAGTGTGAACTCGGTGGGCGGTAGGGCCTGTTTCTGCACTGTATCTCTAAACTAAATTAAACTAATCTGCCCATGACCCCAGCTGAGCTACAAGGGCAGGGTCCATTCCTTGACAAATACTTAACCATTGCCTACTACCAATCCTTGAATAATAGTCAACCATTGAATGGTTCCCATTCACTCCTAGCCAGGATCTGCTTCTACTTGATTAAAGCCATTGCAATTTGTCATCAATTGTTGGTGGTCTTTGTTGATGTCTATGATCCATTGAATTGCTGGAAACAATCTTTGAGCTTGCATTGATTCACGTTCTTTGTGTTTCAGTTTACTTCTGTTGTTCTGCATGCATTTTCATTTGGTCAATGCAGTCAATGGAATTCTGGCTTCAACCTAACGACCAGAGACTCCAGGGTTTAAAATCTTGTTCTGTTAAAAGCGTGACGCATCCATTGAAGTAAGACGCACATTAATCTCTGCTTCTGCAGTTGACTTTGAAGTCAATAGAACTAAATTTCAGCAACATTCAAAACAAAAGACCCTGCTGCCTGTGATTGCAGTACTTAATCCAAATACCTAGGCTTATATTCACTGGAATTTAGAAGCATGAGAGGGGATCTTATCGAAACATATACAATTCTTAAGGGTTTGGACAGGCTAGATGCAGGAAATATGTTCCCGATGTTGGGGGAGTCCAGAACCAGGGGTCACAGTTTAAGAATGAGGGGTAGGCCATTTAGGATTGAGATGAGGAAAACCTTTTTCACCCAGAGAGTTGTGAATCTGTGGAATTCTGCCACAGAAGGCAGTGGAGGCCAAATCACTGGATGTTTTCAAAAGCGATTTAGGTATAGCTCTTAGGGCTAACGGAATCAAGGGATATGGGGAGAAAACAGGAATGGGGTACTGATTTTGGATGATCAGCCACGATCAAATTGAATTACTATTGGAATTTTGCTTATTTGTTTAATTGGTCTGATTGAGGAGAACAGAAATCAGGGAGAGGAGCTGGCTCGAAGGGCCGAATTGTCTACTCCTACACCTATTTTCTATGTTTCTATGTTTACCTGCCCATAGCTTCCTCTCACAGGGAGAATTCGTGTTGCTCTCATTTGAGTTTATAATCTGATTAGTTTCCACTCACCGTTCACCTCTTCCAAACGGGCGGCACAGTAGCGCATCTGGTAGAGCTGCTGCCTCACAGCGCCAGAGACTTGGGTTCAATAATAACCTCAGTTGCTGTCTGTGTGAAGTTTGCATGTTCTTCCTGTGACCACATGCTCCGGTTTCTTCCCACATCCCAAAGACGTCCAGGTTCGTAGGTTAATTAGTCTGTGAAAATTCCCCCGAGTGTTAAGTGAATTGTAAGATGACATAGAACAAGTGTGAATGGGTGATCACTGATCAGCGTGGAATTGGTGGACTGAAGTCCGTAGAAAGGAACTGCAGATGCTGGTATATACTGAAGATAGACACAAAGTGCTGGAGTAACTCAGCAAGTCAGGCAGCATCTCTGAAGAAAATGTCTAAAGTGCACTAAAGGACCTGTTTCCATGCTGTATTTTTCAATCAATCATTCACTTCCGTTGCTGCCTGAGGGAGTAGACCACGGGTTCCCTGAACCTGGGGTAAATTCTGCCTACCCAGGGGGTACATTTGTTGATTCTGGATTTGTACATATTTTTTCTCATTGACTGACTGTGGTTGGTTCTGGTTCATCATTAGTTGTCCATAAATAAGTGAAATAACAATGTTATGTGCTATTAAAGTTGCCAGGGGTAAACAGGGACGAAAAAGGTTGGGAACCCCTGGAGAAGACTGTGTTGAGGTGAAGAGCAGATTTACTCTGGTCAGTACTAATTCCTCGGTGTTTTATGAGTGTCAACAATGCAGGACGGCAGTAAGTACTTGATTGTTACCATGTTGAATCTTTCAATCAATTAATCAATCAATCAATACAAGGCAAAGATCAATGTGTAGCTTTTGGGTACCGTGAGCTAACTATTGCTGTGCAAAGTGCGCTGGCATCTAAAGCAGCAGGGTGAGATGACTAACACAGAGTGTTTCTGCATTGCCTCAGCATCGAACCTCATTTCCATACTGCCCTGTTACAGAGTAAAACCACTTCACACCAACGCTGCAGTTACGGTGCAAATGCGTCCTAAGTGTATCGTATTCTTGAAACAGTCTGTTTATATGTCCATATGGGTAATTTGCATTAATAATAACAGCCCATTTAAACCTTGCTCAAAACCAGTTAAAAAAAATGCGTTACAGCATATTCAATTGACCAGGGAGGGATAGAATTTGAAACTCAATTGCAATGCCAAAATAAGATGAATCAATGCAAAAATTATTTGCTACATACTAAATGAACATTAACTAGCATCAACACTTGGGCTTTGCTTTCCCTTATTTTGCATCATTTTCAGTTGGTTCACTCAAAGATTGGAGTTTGTTTAGTTTAGTTTTGTTTAGAGGTACAACATGGAAACTGGCCCTTCAACTCACCGAATCTACACCAACTAGCAATCCATACACTAGTTCTACCCTACACACTTTTATGGAAGCCAATTAACCTTACAAACCTGCACATCTTTGGAATGTGTGAGGAAACAGAAGCACCCAGAGAAAACCCACACGGTCACAGGGAGAACGTACAAACTTCATACAGACAGCACCCACAATCAGGATCAAATCCGGGTCTCTGGCACTGTAAGGCAGCAAAACTCTAACACTGAGCCATCCATGTTTTGCAAAATATCCTTTCTTCTTCTGTTTGTTAAAGAGTGCTTGAGAGAATCCGTGGAAGCATGAAACAGTTTAAATTGCAGTGTGATTTCATCAAAATGCAAGAGTCTAAATGAGCCCTACCCACCGGCACTGTCTGTGATTCCCAAGGGAACAGCCAGCATTCAGTCATTCCTAAGGCACCAGGTCCTAAAAAGAACACGCGGTGACCATTGGCACCAAGGAGGAGTTTTGGGACAAGGCACCGTAGGCGATTGCAATAAAGTAACTCGATGTTTAGTAGTAAGGAATACTTGGCAATTTTATAATATGGTGGTGGGTGCTTTGTTATTGTTTGATGTGTAAGTACTATTGTAAATAACTGAATAAAGGTAATATTGTAAAAATACAGTAAAAGGCACCAAGTCCAAGCCCTAACATAGATCCATTGCCACTGCATCTGTGACCATGCACTGTCGTAGACTCCAATTAACCCATCACCTCTATGAGTCAGAAGACAGAGTTCTGGAGTAACTCAGCGGGTCAGGCAGCATCTCAGGAGAACATGGTTAGGCAATGCTTTGCGTTGAGACCCTTCTTCAGATTGATTTGGGAGGGGCGGGGAGGAAGGGTGGTGAAGAAAGCTGGGGGGTCAAGACAAAGCTTAGTAGGTAATAGGGTGAAGAAACAAATAACTGGTTTATGCCAGAGATAGACACAAGGTGCTGGAGTAACTCAGCAGGTCAAGCAGCATCTCTGGAGAAAATAGATCGGTGACGTCTTGGGTCGGGACCCCTCTTCAGATTGAACACTGGTCAAGAAGGTTTTTGATAGACAGATGGTTGAACAAAGGCCAAAGATGAAAAGACCCAACCCCTCTCTCCCCTCCCACATTCAGTCTGAACACAATCAGACAGTTATCTGACTTGTATTGTGTCTTGAGCACATTAAAGGGCTGTCCCACTTGGGCGACCTAATCTGTAGGTCCAGAAGAGTGCCTTCGACCTTCAAGCTCGAGGGCACTCGCCTGGAAAGCCTCGAGCTGGATCGACTGTCCGCGTGGCAACCGCGAGCTGGATCAACCGAACCGCGAGCTGCATCGACTGACCACACACACACACACACACACACACACACACACACACAAACACATCGCGAAGGCGGGGGCCAGGGAAAGCGGAGGAGCACTGTCTGCAATGGAGAGGAAGGTAAATGGCTGCCACAGTCCTTTAGAGAGCGCGGAGGGGGGGGGGGGGTAGAGAAGGGGAGAGATTGAGAGAGAAGGAGAGAGAAGGAGAGAGAAGGGGAGAGAAGGGGAGAGAAGGGGGGGACAAAGGGAGAGAAGGGTGGGGAGAAGGAGTGGAGACAGTTTTAACAAGTATAATAAAGTTTAGCGGGCATTTTACCTACCGGTCAGTCTTCCTTGGTCCTGAAACTCTAATGAGCCAATCAAAATGCCCGGTCAGCGAAGGAGATTGCCTAGGGCTGCCCTTTACTGCCTGTAACTACATAGCGACCCCACTCCACTGCACTACGAGTTCAAAAGACCCATGCCGACCAAATTTTACTTGCAGAAAAATTTTCAACACGCTGAAAAATTTCCACAACCTAGCTGAGGCCACGAGTATTCCGGAACTTCCATCAAGCTTGAAGGAGAGTTCCAGCGACGTCATAGGACCTCCTAGGACCACGTGTCGACCATGCTGCAGGTTTGAGGGTCGAAGACACTCCTCTAAACTCGCAGATTACGTTGCCCAAATGGTGCAGACCCTTTAGCAACCAGACCCTTATTTCCTCCATCCAAGTAATTTATATAAATTGAAAAATGTGACACATCTAATGTAGGCACATGCGACCATCTTAGATAGGGCAACTTGGTCGACATGGACCATGTGCAGAATTTGGAGCAGAATGGCCTATTTGCACCATCAAATCTACTCTGCCATTCAATCGTGGCTGATCTATCTTTCCTTCTCAACCCCATTCTCCTGCCTTCTCCCCCTAACCCCTGACACCCGTACTAATATCCATTTATTTGGCCTCCACAGCCTTCTGTGGCAATGAATTCCATAGATTTACCGCCCTCTTACAAAAGAAATTATGCTCCAATGACATACTTTTTAATTACTACTTATTAAATTAGAGGTTTATTGGACACAAAAGAAAAGAAGGGAGTATATCCACAAGTTCACAAGTGATAGGAGCAGAATTAGGCCATTCGGCCCATCAAGTCTACTCTGCATTCGGTTATGACTGCTCTATCTTCCCCTCTCATACCCAATTTCCTGCCCGCATATTGATGGAAAAAAATGTTGAATAATGTTGCTTAACTTTTAATTAACATGTGCACAGACACCTTTTTGTGTACAAAAAAAAACACCTAGAAAAGATTATACATTCATCATCATGGTTTGATTAACCCATTGAAACTTTCTGAATCAAAGCATGGACAATATTGTTCTTTGGCTCCTGGCAATAAAAGCACAGGGAAATATCAATTGCTGGCATGCTCAATATTTATTGAGTTTGGAGTTTTTTATTGGCCATGAAAAATGCACAGAAGCACCCCTGAAGGCACACAAGGATTTTTACTTCTCACTTATAAAAGTCTACGTTAGTAATAAACATCAGTCCTGGAGAGATTATATTTCAGTTCATTTGGCTGCAAGAATGCCACTTGCAGCACTCAAAATGGAACTTGACACAACTGGGAAATGTCCCCGAACTGATCCAAAAATAAAAACTCACAAAATCCGCCCCCAAATTTTGTTGCAGACGGAATGTGCAGAGTTATGTACAAATGGTGACCAATACACTCGCACGTATTTGATGCTCGATATTTAAGAACAAAGATAATAGAACAGAGCAGCAAAAAAACAAAACAGGCCCTTTGGCCCACAATGTCTGTGCCAAACATGATGCCAAGGCCAACTAACAATCCATCTCCTCCATTCCCTGTTTAAGAAAGAACTGCAGTTGCTGGAAAAATTGAAGGTAGGACAAAAATGGTGGAGAAACTCAGCGTGTGAGGCAGCATCTACGGAGCTAAGGAATAGCTGACGTTTCAGGTAGAGACCCTTCCTCATTTTCCTTCGCTCCATAGATGCTGCCTCACCGACTGAGTTTCTCGACCCGAAACATCGCCTATCTCCTTCGCTCCTTAGATGCTGCTGCACCCGCTGAGTTTCTCCAGCTTTTTATGTAACCCCCGAGTTTCTCCAGCATTTTTGTTTACCTTCCGTTCCCTGCATAACCTCACGCTTTTCCAAAAGCCTCCTAAACACCACTATTTTATCTGCCTCCACCACTGCCAATGACAGCACGTTCCAGGCACCCACCACCCTCTGTATAAACAAACTTGTCCTGCACACCTCCTTTAAAACTTTGCTTCTCTCACCTTATAGGTATGCCTACTAGTTTTTGATTTTTTTCATCCTGGGAAAAAGGTTCTGACTGTCTTTGTGGTTTTATTTCTTCCCAAGCTCTGTCCCATGTACTGTAGCTCACACTGCCTAAATATAAATTTACTGACTGAGCCGTCGCATACAGCGACCAAACATATCTAGCCTTAATTATTGTGGTTGATGCTCTGACCACCTCTACAGGGATATGGGTCAATTGTAGTTAATGGCACCAGCTTAGTTAGGCATGGAGGTCAGCAGTGAGACGATGCTGTATGATTCACATTGTCACCTTTTTTCTCGAAGGTCTCTTGCAAACGATATGGCCTGTATCCACTTGCATCTCCTCTAACCTCATCCAATGTATCCGCTGTTCCAGATGTGGATTCCTATATATCGCTGAGACCAAACGCAGACTGGGCGATCATCTCACTGAGCTTCGCTCAGTTCACCTTAGCTTACGTGATCTCCCAGTTGCCAGACGCTGTAACTTCCCCTCCCTCCTATTCCCATACTGACCTTACCGTCCTGGGCCTCCTCCACTGTCAGAGTGAGGCAAAATGCAAGTTGGAGGAACCACACCTCATATTTCGCTAGGGCAGCTTACAATCCAGCGGTAGGAGTATTGATTTCTCTAACCAAGGGATCTCTATCTAAAAGAACCCTGTTCCACAGTTGGTCACAGACTGGGGCACGGTAAGCTATGGTGAGCATCACATCAATATCTACCTTTGTTGAGTGGCAGCCCTTTATAGACAGAAGTATCGTATTTTGCAACAAACCCTTGTGAACATATATAACCATATAAATAACCATATAACAATTACAGCACGGAAACAGGCCTTCTCGGCCCTTACAGTCCGTGCTGACCATTTATTTTCCCCTAGTCCCATCTACCTGCACTCAGATCATACTCCTCCATTCCCTTCCCGTCCATATCCCTATCCACTTTACTTTAAAATGTTAAAATCGATCCTGCCTCCACCACTTCTGCTGGAGAATCATTCCACACAGCCACCACTCTCTGAGTAAAGAAGTTCCCCCTCATGTTCCCCCTAAACTTCTGTCCCTTAATTCTCATGTCATGCCCTCTTGTTTGAATCTTCCCTACCCTCAATGGGAAAAGCTTATCCACGTCAACTCTGTCTATCCCTTTCATCATTTTAAAGACCTCAATCAAGTCCCCCCTTAACCTTCTGCACTCCAAAGAATAAAGACCTAACTTGTTCAACCTTTCTCTGTAACTTAGTTGCTGGAACCCAGGAAACATTCTAGTAAATCTCCTCTGTACTCTCTCTATTTTGTTGACTATCAAACATAACTATCAAAAGGTTTTAAACCCAACACAGAGTATTTCAGAATACTGTGTTTACATATCTGCTCTGCTGCTGCGGGTAAGAATGCCGTTGTTCCGTTGTGGGACATATGACAATAAAACAGTCTTGACTCTCTTGACTAATTAAAACATTAAATTTAGACTTTAGAGGTACAATATGGAAATAGGCCCTTTGGCCCACTTAGTCCACGCTGACCATCGATCACCCGTTCACACTAGTTCTATGTTATCGTACCTTCGCATCCACTCCCTACATTCTCGGGTTAGTATAACCTTCAAACCCAAAGATAGGCATAAATGCTGGAGTAACTCAGCAGGTCAGGCAGCATCTCTTGAGACAAATGGATGGGTGACATTTCTGGTCGGGACCGCATTTTTTTCTCCAGAGATGCTGCCTGACCCATTGAGTTACTCCAGCACCTTATGTCTACCTGTGGTATCAACCGGCCAATGCAGCTCTCTGTTTCTACATTTTAACCTTCAAACCCACACGTCTTTGGGATGTGGGAGGAAACCAGAGCACCCAGACAAAAAAACCATGCAAGTCTCCGGGAGAACGTGCAAACTCCACACAGACAGACAGCCACCCTGGGCAGGATTGAACCCGGGGGCTCTGGCGCTGTGTGGTACTGGCTCTACCAGCTGCGTCACCGCACCGCCCTTTGTTCCGATTGCGCCTTTGTAAGATTCTGAAAGGCGACAGCAGGCTTTGGAAAGAAAATTAGAGTGAATTTCATTCCCATGGAGTGGTTGTGAAACAGGGAGCAGTATATAAAGGGAAAACCACAGAGGGTTGCACTTGACTGCATTTCCACTGGTTTTAGCAGCTGTCTCCAATGATGTTACCATTGAACAGTGACGGGGAGCTTTCCACATGCAGCCCACTTGCGGCCGACACCACTCGGTTAATTAAGGCTAAAAGGCTTCATTGCCTCGTTCCATGTTGAGCAGACCATGCAAACGGTTTCCATCACACTCCACCCGGATACTTTATCCGTGCTGCATTTACATTTGCACTGCAAACTTGCACCGGAGCACAAATTTAAAGGTTACCATCTCTATCTCGGCCTTTCTAACGCTTAATGCGATGATTGTTTTGAAGGTAACAGTGAATGCTTGCCCCCCTTTGCCCAGTAACTGTGATACAATGAGCTCTTCCCACCCCTGTGATTGGAGTTGTCACCAGGAAGGCAGTGCATCGGTTTCTGCCACCGGTAGCTGGGGAAGATCCAAAGCACTTTAACTCCCCTTCATCCCCCTTCATCTCTGCAGCTCGCATTCACAGCCTGCCTTAGATTGAGGGCACTTGTGTCAAGAGCGATTTTGTATTTTCTCTGCAAAGCCTCACCACATTCCTCCTTTAACAGCAAATACTGATTCTAAATAAACTCCACACACTGAAGAGCATTTAATAGCCCTCTCCCACAGAGCCCCTCTGCTTCGAACAACCTGCCCATGTCTCACTAACCCATGAAATGGAGTTCACCAGAGAGAATTGATTAGCACCACTCTCTCTCTCTCTCTCTCTCTCTCTCTTTTTTTCCTCTCCCTCTTTTTCTCTCACTCTTTTTCTCTCTATTTTTCTCATTTTCTCACTGTCTTGTTCTCTCTCTCTCTCTCTCTTTTTTTTTTTTCCATTTCAAAAACTTTATTCAACACAATCATAAAATACAACACATCAAAACATAATCAAAATCACACTATAACGAACAGATCATTGTAGTACAACAGTACATTCATTGTTTATAATAGCCTCAACCCCACGCAGTGACCAGCGTTGACGGAAGGCCTCCAGCGACCCCATGGACACTCTCTCTCTCTCTCTCTCTCTCTCTCTCTCTCTCTCTCTCTCTCTCTCTCTCTCTCTCTCTCTCTCTCTCTCTCTCTCTATCTATCTATCTATCTATCTATCTATCTATCTATCTATCTATCTATCTATCTATCTATCTATCTATCTATCTATCTATCTATCTCCCTCTTTCTGTCATTCTCTCCCTGTCTCTCTCTGTGTCTATGTCTGTCTCTGTCTGTCTCTCTCTCTCATTCTGTCTTCTATCAAATATGGAACATGAAATGAGGCAGGTAAATTTCCTCTGAAAGCAGATATTTTATCCTGAGACAGTTAAACATCTTAAATGTTTTTCTGTTTGCAAACACAGCACTAATGCCATGGCTGAAGAGGTGTCTTTCCCAACTGGTAGGAAAGTAGAATTATATAGCAGATTATACTGTCTTTCAAAGTTTGCCTGAGATTATTTGGTACTTAAAGATTTCCGGCTAGTATTTCAATCAGCAGAGAGAAATTGTTTCAGAAATATGGATTTTCTTTTAACACAGCTATGGTCACTGCTGTCAATATTATGGTGTGAATGTTCAAGGCGCCTATTGCAAAATCCTCTGTGTCGATGGGGATGTTTATCCACCGCTGAGTTACTCCAGCATTCTGTGGCTTTTTATAAACCAGCATCTGCAGTTCTTTGTTTCCCCATTTGTTTACCATTGTTGTACAAGACATTGTTGAGGCCGCACTTGGAGTATTTGTATTCAGTTATGTTTACCCTGAAACAGAGGACATACATTTAAGGTGAGAGATGAAAGATTTAATAGGAACCTGAGGGGAAACCTCTTGACTCAGAGGGTGGAAGGTGTATGGAACAAGCTGCCAGATGAGGTAGTTGAGGCAGGTACTATAACAACATTTAAAAGACACAGACAGGTACATGGATAGGAAAGGTTTAGAGACTATCTACATCTATATCTATATTACTAAAAGTCTGATCTTGACCACTTCCTGTTGTTCTGTATATCGATTTTAGAAAAAACGCTGCCACTTATGGCTGTGATTTTTGGCCATCTTACTCAGAGTCCCCCTCTGCTGCGCAGGACAAGAGGAGTTTTCCCATCGATTAAAAATAAAAGAGTTATTAGTGTTTAAAAAATGTTGAGATTCTCCCTGCTGAAGTTCATGCCCACTATAAAACCCAGACGTGTTGAGTGCCTCAGTCAGTCTCTGCAAGATGGGGGAGCAAGAAGGTCACGTCTCTCAGTCTGAGCTGTGAATAACATTGAACACATGTCTACTAAACTGTGAGTGGTTTTACTGACCTGTCAGTGCCCTTAATGCGGTTTGAAAGTATAGTTTGGAAATGCTAAAGCTGTGTTGCCTTTGGTTTGAAATGCTAAAGCTGTGTTGCCTTTGGTTTGGAAATGCTAAAGCTGTGTTTCCTTTGGTTTGGAAATGCTAAAGCTGTGTTGCCTTTGGTTTGGAAATGCTGAAGCTGTGTTGCCTAAGGTTTGGTAATGCTAAAGCCGTGTTGCCTAATTAAAGTTGCCTTGCCTAATTAAAGTTGCCTTGCCAAATTAAAATAGCCTTGCCTAATTAAAGTTGCCTTGCCTAATTAAAGTTGCCTTGCCTTCTATATAATTAAAAGTCTAATCTTCAACACTTCCTGTTTGCACTTTATATTGATTTTAGAACAAAATCTACCATGTACGGCTATGATTTATGGCCATCTTACTCAGAGTCCCCCTCCGCTCATCAGGTGCCGAGGATTTTTCCCATTGATGAAAAATAAAAGAGTTATTAGTGTTTATAAAATGTTGAGATTCTCTCTCCTGTCAATCATGCTATGAAGGCCATGCCCCTTCTGGTGGGAGGGGGAGGGACTATAAAACCCAGAAGTGTGTGGGCGTGGCTCAGTCTCTGCAAGATGGAGGAGGGAGAGGTCACGGCTCGCTATCATTAGTGGCCTTGCACCCTGCTTGAAATGGTATGAAACTACACTTGAATTTGGTAGCCATATACCCTGCTTGAAGTGGTAAGAAACTGCACTTGAATTTGGTGGCCATGTACCCTGCTTGAAGTGGTAAGAAACTGCACTTGAATTTGGTGGCCTTGCACCCTGCTTGAAATAGAATTTAAAGGAATAACCGTGAGTCAACTGCCAGCCCACCAGCCATGAGTGAGTGAGCTGCCAGCACAATAGGCTTGAGTGACTGATCCGCCAGCCCAAGAATCCATTCGGCCCACAATGTCCATACAAACCCTTTGTAAACCAGTCCCTTCAGCCCACAACACCCATACTAGCACTCCAGAAACCCCCCCACCTACTGGCCACCAATAATGGAATTGGTGGAGAGGTGGAATATTGCGTTGGGGGAACGAGCCCTCCTGTGTGATGCTGGGACCATACGGGTCCCACTTAGTCTAGTATATTACTAAAACTCGCACCTTGACCACTTCCTATCTGCATTGTAATTAAATTTGTGCAAAAACGATCCCCCATAGCGCTATGATTTTTCGCCACCTTACTCACCATTCTGCCCTGCTGCAAGTAAAATAAGTTTTGTTCCGATCGGTGACAAGTTGGGCTGAAGGCCCAGTTTCCGTCCTGTATGACTGAGTTTATACCCCTATTCCTCCTTATCCATTCTGTTGGTTAGGACTTCAAAACTCTAGTAAATGTGTCAAATATGTCTCTTCATAAATCTACGTGGAAGAGTTGACCTGACCTCGGGTGCTGTCTGTGTGGAGTTTGCATATTCTCCCTGTGACCCCATGGGTTTCCTCTGGGTGCTCCAGTTCCCTCACACATCCCAAAGATGTGCGGATTTGTCGATTAATTAACCTCTCTATATTGCTGTTAGCGTGTCGATACAAAAGGGGGATATGACAGAACTAGTGGGAATGGTCAGTGTGGTCAGTTTGCTGAAGGATCTATTTCCATGTATCACTGAAATAAATTAAACTAACCTAAACTAACCCCAATACTAGCGACCGCAGATGCTCGAATCTTGAGCAAAAAACAAATGGCTGGGAGAACTCCGCAGGTCAGGTAGCATCTGTAGAGATAGTATGGATAGAAAAAAGATTGAAGAAGGGAATTAGCTGGGAAGAAAGTGCCCTGAATCTGGACATGTGCGCTTTCACACTTCTGTACGTCATGCCCGATGGGAGAAGGGAGAAGAGGGTGTGAGCAGGGTGAGACTTGTCCTTGCTCAGGTCTCCCTTAAACCTCTGGCTATTCATTCCCTGTACAGATAGAACATAGATCGCCTATCTGCCTGCATATAATCCATTATCCCTCCATTCCCTGCATATCCATATGTCTTTGCCCCCTCTCACCTTAAAGCCATGCCCTCTAGCATTTGATTTTTTTTGCATCCAAGGAAAATGGGTCTGACTATCTATGCCTCTCATAATTATATATATATATTATAGTTTAGTTTAGTTTATTATTGTTGTCACATGTACTGAGGTACAGTTAAAAGCTATTTTTGTTTTGGGCGATCCACAGTTAAAAGACTGGACTTGATTATAATCAAGTTGTCCACAGTGGACAGATACAGGATAAAGGGAATAACGTTTAGTGTAAGTTAAAGTCTAGTAAAGTCTGATTAAAAAAAGTCTGAGGGTCTCCAATGAAGTAAATGTTAGGTCAGGACCACTCTCTCTAGTTGGTGATGGAATGGTTCCGTTATCTAACAGCTGGGAAGAAAGTGTCCCTGAATCTAGAGGTGTGTGTTTTCACACTTCTGTACCTCTTGTCTGATGGGAGAGGCGAGAAGAGGGAGTGACTGGGGTGAGACTTAGAAACATAGAAACATAGAAAATAGGTGCAGGAGTAGGCCATTCGGCCCTTCAAGCCTGCACCGCCATTCAGTATGATCATGGCTGATCATCCAACCCAGTATCTCTTACCTGCCTTCTCTCCATACCCCCTGATCCCTTTAGCCACAAGGACCACATCTAACTCCCTCTTAAATAGAGCCAACAAACTGGCCTCAACTACCTTCTGTGGTAGAGAATTCCAGAGATTCACCATTCTTCGTGTGAAAAATGTTTTTCTCATCTAGGTCCTAAAAGATTTCCCCCTTATCCTTAAACTGTGACCCCTTGTCCTGGACTTCCCCAACATCGGGAACAATCTTCCTGCATCTAGCCTGTCCAACCCATTAAGGATTTTGTAAGTTTCTATAAGATCCTCCCTCATTCTTCTAAATTCTAGCGAGTACAAGCCGAGTCTATCCAGTCTTTCTTCATATGAAAGTCCTGACATCCCAGGAATCAGTCTGGTGAACCTTCTCTGTACTCCCTCTATCACAAGAATGTCTTTCCTCAGATTAGGAGACCAAAACTGTACACAATACTCCAGGTGCGGTCTCACCAAGACCCTGTTCAACTGCAGTAGAACCTCCCTAATCCTATACTCAAATCCTTTTGCTATGAATGCTAACATACTATTCGCTTTCTTCACTGCTTGCTGCACCTGCATGCCTAGTTTCAATGACTGGTGTACCATGACACCCAGGTCTCATTGCATCTCCTCTTTTCCTAATCGGCCACCATTCAAATAATAGTCTACTTTCCTGTTTTTGCCACCAAAGTGGATAACCTCACATTTATCCATATTATACTGCATCTGCCATGCATTTGCCCACTCACCCAGCCTATCCAAGTCACCTTGCAGCCTCCTAGCATCCTCCTCACAGCTAACACTGCCCCCCAGCTTCGTGTCATCCGCAGACTTCGAGATGTTGCATTCAATTCCCTTGTCCAAATCATTAATATATATTGTAAATAGCTGGGGTCCCAGCACTGAGCCTTGCGGCACCCCGCTAGTCACTGCCTGCCATCCTGAAAAGGACCTGTTCACTCCTACTCTTTGCTTGCTGTCTGCCAGCCAGTTCTCTATCCACATCAATACTGAACCGCAAATACCGTGTGCTTTAAGTTTGTATACTAATCTCTTGTGTGGGACCTTGTCAAAAGCCTTCTGAAAGTCCAGATATAACACATCCACTGGTTCTCCCTTATCTACTCTACTAGTTACATCCTCAAAAAATTCAATAAGATTTGTCAGACATGATTTACCTTCCGTAAATCCATGCTGACTTTGTCCAATGATTTCACCACTCTCCAAATTTTAATCCATTCAATTTACCTAACACCACTTTTCGGCTAACCTGGATTACACTCAGTTCCTCCATCTCATTTGACCCGCGATCCCCTTCTATTTCCGGCAGATTATTTATGTCTACCTTAGTGAAGACAGAACCAAAGTAGTTATTCAATTGGTCTGCCATGTCCTTGTTCCCATGATCAATTCACCTGTTTCTGACTGCAAGGGACCTACATTTGTTTTAACTAATATTTTTCTCTTCACGTATCGATAAAAACGTTTGCAGTCAAACGTTTCCTTGCCAGTTTTCTTTCATAATCCATTTTCTCTTTCCTAATTAAGCCCTTTGTCCTCCTCTGTTGGACTCTGAATTTCTCCCAGTCCTCTGGTAGGCTGCTTTCTCTGGCTAATTTGTATGCTTCATCTTTTGCTTTGATAATATCCCTGATTTCCCTTGTTATCCACGGATGCACTACCTTCCCTGATTTATTCTTTTGCCATACTGGGATGAACAATTATTGTAGTTCATCCATGCAGTCTTTAAATGCCTTCCATTGCATATCCACCGTCAACCCTTCAAGAATCAATTGCCAGTCTATTTTGTCCTTGATTATGCTTCTATCAGGTCTCCACGCAACCTTTGGCATTCCAGAGAAAATAGATGCTGTCTGACCCATTGAGTTCCTCCAGCACTTTGTGTTTTGCTTCATGTACAGAGAATTGTGCCAAATCCTAGTTAAATGAGCTTTTGTGTGGGCATGGTCAACAGAGATCATGGATTAATTTAATATCTGAATATTTTCATTGCTCTGGACATAAAGACTGCCTTTGCTTATCTCAAGCTTGCCTGAGGGAGCTCTTCAACTTTATGAGGTTTTTTAGAATTTTCTATTTTCTGATTTTGCAATTCTTTTGGTGCTGTCTTTGGTCATTAATACTTGCATTTTTATCAAAAATGTTTTCAACTGTGAAAGGAGGTCTGGGTGCACACTACATAATGTCAACAAGCAGCTTAACTCCGTTAAGTGTTATTTGTTAATTCTCTGGAAAGACGGCTGAATAAAGACCATGAGACATGTGAGCAAAATTAGGCCATTCAACCCATCAAGTCTGCTCTGGCATTCAATCGTGGCTGATGGAGTTTTCCCTGTCAACCCAATTATCCTGCCTTCTCCCCATCACGTTTGATGCCCTTACTAATCAAGAACCTGTCAATCTCTGCTTTAAAAATGTCCATTGACTTGGTCTCCACAGCTGGCTGTGTCAATAAATTCCACAGATTCACCACCCTCTGGCTGAAGAAATTCATCCTCATCTCCATTCTAAAAGTATGTTCTATTATTCTGGGGCTGTGTCCTCTGATCCTAGACTATCCCCTTACTGGAAACCCTCTCTGCACCAACTCTATCGAGGCCTTTTATTATTCAGTAGGTTTCACTGGGATCCCCCCCCACATCCTTCTAAACTCCAGCATGCACAGGCCGAGACTGACAACTGCTCCTCATGTTAACTAAATGATCTCCGGGACGATTCACGTAAGCCTCCTCTTGACCCACTCCCATGCCAGCACATTATTCCTCAGATACGGGGCCCAAAACTGCTCACAATACTACAAATATAAAGTTTATTTTACAAAGTTTTATAAAGTCTTATAAAGTTTCAGCAGAAAAATATTAAAACCCTCAAAATAGGAACTTTGCCACAATGCAAACTTTCATGCAACTAATTATTGTTCGACATCATGTTTGACACAGAGTTTGTGGGCCGAAGGTAAACATAAAATTCTGGAATAAGTCAGAACATCAGGCAGCTTCTCTGGAGACAAGGAATAGGTGATGTTTCTGGACAGGACCCAAGAGATGCTGCCTGTCACGCTGAGTTACTCCAGCATTTTGTGCTATCTTTGATGTAAACCAGCATCTACAGTTCCTTCCCACACGAGCGATGTTTTGGGTCCTCAGACCCGAGGGGCCTGTTCTGGTGTTGTACGATTCTCTGTAATAATAAACCAACATCATACTGTGAGTTATAGGGGACATAGCGTTTAACTAAATTATGCTACGATGGTTTGAAACGTGAAGCTCTTTAAAGCTGCAAAAATGTTAATTGTAAATCGCTGCTATACTTGTGTCCTCGTGAAGTGTGGTTGTGCATAATGAATAATGAAAGATGAGGCAGTTATGTAAATCCTTGACCTAACAGGTCAAAAGTCAACTGTCAGACAATAGTTCAGACAATGCAAATGTTGACCGACCATTTCATACAAATTAGTATTGAACAGTTTTATGTTGGCAGATAAGATGTATCTTTTTTATTTTACCTATTACATTCTTCCTTGCTGGAAAGGTTGAAATGTCCACTTTAAATATTTATTACTTTTACAAAGGCTATGCCAGTCTCCTCCCTCTCCCATGAAATGCTGTTTAAATTTCCATCTGCATCGCTTATTTTTTTGCCTATAATTTTAAGGAGCGCTTCTCTCCACCGCTTTCTTGGGCTGTTCTCTAATCGCAATATCAGATCCAAAATAGGTCTGGAGCTCCTCAAATAATAAAGGCAGGGCAATGCAGCACCATGGCGCAGCTGGTAGAGCAGCTAATTCACAGGACGAGAGATCCGGGTTCGATCCTGACCTCGGGTGCTGTCCTTGTGGAGTTTGCACGTTCTTCCACGTGATGGCGTGGGTTTCCACCGGATGCCCCGATTTCTCCCACATCCCAAAGACATGCGGGTTTGTAGGTTAATTGTTCTCTGTAAATTGCCACTAATGTACAGGGAGTGGATCGGAAAGTGGGATACCGTCGAACCACTGTGAACGAATGATCGATGGCCGGTGTGAACTCAGTGGGCCAAAGGGCCTGTTTCCATATTGTACCTCCAAACTAAACTAAATGTGATGCACAATTTAAAAAAATTAGACAAACAGCTGGGAAACAATAGGCTTATTAACCTAATGTATATAGTTGGAAAACTATTAATGCCAATTATTGAGGAAAGACGAACAGCACTTTTGGAAAATCATTTTTAAATCAAGCCGTGTCAGCATGGGTCCACATGAAGGGGAAGTCATATCATAGAACATAAAACATAGAACACAGAACAGTACAGCACAAGAACAGGCCCTTCAGCCCACAATGTCTGTGTCGAACATGATACCAAGTCCAACTCTTATCTGCCTGCATATAATCAATTTCCCTCCATTGCCTGCATATGCACATGCACTTAAATGTCACTTACACACCACTGTCAAATCTGCCTCCATACCGCCCCTGGCAATATGTTTCAGGCACCCACCACCCTCTGCGTAAAAACAAACTTGCCCTGCACATCTCCATTAAACTTTCGCCCTTTCACTTTAACGTTATGCCCCTGGTCTTTGACGTGTCCATCCTGTGAAAAAGGTTCTGACTATTTACCCCAGACTGTCATAACCTTATATACTTCTGTCAGAATTCCCCAGGACCCCTGATGTTCCAAAGAAAATAGCACATTTGAGAAAACAATCCAAGTTAGAGAAAACAATCCAAGTTTAACAAATCTGTTGGAGTTCTTTGAGATATTCTCAACAAGAGTGGATGGAGGGGAACCAGTCAGAGTGTTTGGACTTCCAGAAAGCATTCAATGGAGTCTCGCAACAGAAGAAGTCGCAAGATAAGAGCCCAATATTTGTGAGGCGATGCATTGGCGTGGACAGAAGCGTGGCCATCCGGCAGGTAGAGGCAAGGGACTAGACTCCCTTCCATTCACTCCATCTACATTTCACACTGCGTCCGCACGGCCACCACCATAATCAAGCACCAAACTCACCCCAGACACACCCTCGTCTCTCCTCTCCCATCAGACAAGAGGTACAGAAATGTGGAAACACATACTACCAGATTCAGGGACAGTTTTTTCCCAGCTGTTATCAGGCAACTGAACCACCTTCTCACCAACTAAAGAGATGTCCTGACTGACCATCTACCATTGGAGACCTTCGAACTATCTTTGATCGGATTTTACTGAACTCTGTGTTACACTAAACTTTATTCCATTTATCTTGTATCTATACACTGCAGATGGTAATTGACTGTGATCATGATTATAATCATGTATAGTCTTTTCGATAGCATGCAACAAAAAGGTTTTTCACTGCACCTCGCTACACACGACAATAAGGGAGGCACAGTGCCGCAGCAGGAGAATTACTGCCGTAAAGTGCCAGAGACCCGGGTTTGATCCTGAGTATGGGTGCTATCTGTACGCAGTTTGTACCTTCTTTCTGTGACTGCATGGGTTGTCTCCATGTGCTTTGGTTTCCTCCCATATCCCAAAGATGTACAGATTTGTAGGTTATTTGTCCCTAGTGTGTTGCATAGTGCTGGTGGACAGGGTGATCGCTGGCCGGCGTGGATGGGCGGGCTGCGGGGCACGTTTCCACGCTATCTCTCTAAAGTCTAAAAGTCAAAAGTATGACAAATGAATAAACTAGGGGCGATAAGTGGGTCATTTTGAGGTTGGCAACGTGTGACGAGTGGGGGTGTGATTGAGATCATTGCCAGGACAGCCACAGTTTACGATGTTTACTTATGACTTGGAGCAAGGAAGAAAAACCATATTTGCAGATGGCTCAGAGAAACCAAGTTACGAGGAGATCAGAATCAGCTTGCAAAGGGCTGCATTGATAGTGTGTTGGAAGGAACTGCAAATGCTGGTTTACACCTGCCGTTTCCTCCTGCACAGTTTGACTGCTCCATTGCAAAATCGTCACATCCCCTCAAGGTAAGCCTACTTTGAAGAAGTTCTCCTCTCTCCGACAGGAGTAATGCAACACCCTCTCCCACTGCTCTGGCCTTTTCTAGCCTCCTGTTTACTCCCCCTGCTCCTCCACCTCTACTTTCAGTCTGAAGCAGGGTTCGAACCGAAACGTCACCTACTCCTTTCCTCCAGAGATGCCGCCTGACCCACTGGGTTTCCCACAGGAAGATTGGTGTGCAGCGTGGGAAAATATGAAGTTGGTTTATTTTGGAAGGAAGTAAAAACGGAACAGAGTACAGATCCTTTCCAGGGGTCCATCAGCCGGCCCAACTATACCAGTGAGGGAGGGAGGCAGGGGAGCAGGGCTTAGGATATGAGGGAGTGGATGTTGTAATTGAAAAAGAGAAGGAAACCTGTGGCCGGAACCAAGGGAACGAAGCCTGCATTTTCCGGAGAGGATGGACAGAGTCTTAGCCGCAGAAAGCTGTGGAGGCCAAGTCAATTGATATTTTTAAGGTGAAGATTGATAGATTCTTAATGAGGGTGTCAGGGGTTATGGGGAGAAGGCAGGAGAATTGGGATGAGAGGGAAAGATCGATCAGCCATGATTGAATGACGGAGTAGACTCAATGGGCCGTATGAACTTATGAAAGCCACATCTTCAACCCCCCAAGGCTGTGAACATAAATTGAGGAATAGTCCACCTGAATCTGAGCAAATACTCTGTTGACAAGACATTTGTCGTCAATGCAAGATGCAATAAAGTATGTGGACCAAACTTTCTCAAATTCAGTTGCTTTAGAACCAGTGGGACAACTTTCAATGTGCGCACAGGACCACTTCTGCATTTAGGGTCCTCTTCTTTGATAAAGAGTCGCAAGATCTTTTGCATAACCTGGTTTCAAAGAGTCGCACAGCACGGATGCAAGACTTTCGGCCCCTTGAACCTGTGCCTGCCGTCAAGCACCCATTCTACAAACCCTGTGCTAATCCCACTCTGTTCCCTCCACATTCTTGTCAACTTCCCCAGATTCTGCCGCTCGCCCACACTCTGGGGGTAACGTATGCAAACAATTAATCTACCAACCCAACCTGAGATGTGAGAGAAAACTGGAGGAACCGGGAGAAACCCACACCATCACATTGAGAGCACGTCAACTCCATACACACCAAGGTTAGGGTCACCAGAACTGTGATGGCTCTTCCAGCTGTGCCGTTGTGCCACACCTTCATTTATTTAGTGTCTTGGCTGCATTATAGAGTAGCTTCAAGTGTGCATGAGCCCTCAGTACTGCACTGCAATGTCCACCTTGGTTTTGTGCTCAAGTCTCTGAACCTAGATATGTATGTACAGCTCCTGGACCTCAGGAAAGAGAAAGCGAACTGGAATAATAACATGCACAAGCGCACGCACACATAAGATTTTCTGCAGACTTTTTCTGATCCTGATTGCTTTTAATCTCCTGTACCATGTGTGCCTCACGCTGACATGGCCTCGCTCTTCCTAGCATGTCAATCTTTGCCCCTGGCATTCACTAAAGCTCTGATAATCTCTGCTTGACATTTCTTCCCCCAACTCTGATATTCGAACATATCTCTCTCTACTCGCACTTCCCTGCTCTCCCCCTCGCTCTCTCTCTCCCCCTCGCTCTCTCTCTCCCCCTCGCCCTCTCTCTCCCCCTCGTTCTCTCACTCTCCCCCTCGTTCTCTCACTCTCCCCCTCGCTCTCTCACTCTTCCCCTCGCTCTCTCACTCTTCCCCTCACTCACTCACTCACTCACACTCGCACACTCACTCATTCACTCAATCACTCACACTCACTCACACTCACTCACACTCACTCTCACTCACTCATTCACACTCTCTCACACTTGCGCACTCACTCACTCACACTCGCGCACTCACTCGCTCGCTCACTCACTCACTCTCATCCTTGAGTTTCAGGTAAAGGTGAGACAGGCTGGAACTCTTTCCGTTGGACTATCGTTGATCACGAGGGGCATGGATAAAGTGAATGCTCACAGTGAATGCTTCCCAAGGTAGAGGGTTGTAAAACTAGAGGGCACGGGCTTAAGGAGAGAGGGGAGATGTTGAAGAGGGGCCTCGGGTGTGAATTTATCACTCGGACAGTAGTCCATAGAGGGTCACTGGAATGAGCTGCCAGAATAAGCTAGACCAGTGGATGCAATCCTGACATTTAAAATACATTTGGACATATATATAGATAGGAAGGATCTGGAGTGCTATGGGTTAAATGCAGGCAAATGGGATGCTCAATATGCAAACTTGGTCGGCACGGACAAGATGGGCAGAAGGGCCTTGTTTTGCACTGCACAACTCTGTGACGATGGGCTTGAAGAGTTCCTTAAGTTGCTGTGTGGAGCCATTTGCTTTCAATGTCTTTGCGATCTTGTTCCACAGACCAATCCACCTGCTGACATTCTCTTTGCACAGGATTCTCCTGCACATGATTTCAGTAGCAAAGAACCATTATTTAAAATAAAAACATGGCCTGTTTGATGAATCTCAGGAACGGGCCAGACTTCTGCATTCATGTGCACACATGGTCAGCACTAGTCTCTGCACATCTCAGTTTTCGCATTTCCTGCTGTTCCTTTAGAATCTCTGTGTTCGCATGTAAAGGGCCTGTCCTACAAGCATGCAACTCCATGCAATGAGCGCGACCTAACGTGGTTGCTTGAGCTGTCCGGCGTCGCGGGGCCGGTCCCATTTCGATCGCCGGAGCCGTGCGGAATTGTGCGGAGTTCGTCCCGACATCGCGCGGAGCTCTGAAAAACTGACTGTTCGAAAATTCCGCGCGGCAACGGCTTGTCGGCTCGCAGTCGCCGCGACGCATTACGCACCGTCTCGACGTCGTGCCTCCGTGAACCTATCCGTAGGTGCCTCCGTGACCCTCTATGTGTGTGGCTCCGTGGCCCTCTGTGTGTGTGCCTCTGTGCCCCTCTCTGTGTGCCCCTCTCTGTCCTGGCGAACTTACCTGAAGACTTCGCTCCAAGTTCGCCTCACTTTGCGCCGCGTTGCGCCACTCACCCGACCTCCACGCGGCCCTCTTGCCGGTTTGGTCGCGCTTGCCGCACGCAGGCGCATGCTGGTGGGAACGGCCCTGTATAGGGGATCACCCGACCTCCGCGCGGCCCCCGCTTCTAGTTTGATTGTGCTCATCGCATGGAGTCGGATGCTGGTAGGACAGGCTCTTTACGCTTTTTTTCTCAGTCATTCTCTTGTTTCTGGTCAACAGCGTCTTTCCCTCTGTTATCAGGGTTCTGAACATAAGCTAGGATACTGTCCGATTCACCTCTACCCCATTGCGGGCATTGGATTTTATCTGTGGAAACTGATGCACTACATTGCTGAGAACTATACTCTGCACTCTGCACCTTCCCATTTGTACATGTATCGGTGTATGGTATATCTGATCTGTTTGGATGGCATGCAAAACAAAGAGGCTGCATGGTGGAGCAGCAGTAAGGCTGCTGCCTTATGGCGCCAGAGACCCGGGCTTTACCCTGACTACGGTTGCTTGTCTGTATGGAGTTTGGACGTTCTCCCCGTGGACTGCATGGGTTTTCTCCTGGTGCTCTGGTTTCTTCCCACATCCCAAAGACCTTGTAGGTTAATTGTCTTCTGTAAATTGTCCCTAGTGTGTAGGATGGACTTGTGTACGGGCATCATTGGTCGGTGGGGACTTAGTGGGCGGAAGGGGTTGTTTCCACGCTGTACCTCCAAACTAAACTACGTTAAACGAAGCTCTTCGCTGTACATTAGTACATGCAACATTAATAAACCTCAACCTAAACAGAGCGAAAGTTTGAAACTTTGGTGTTTCTTGTTCATGGGCTTCAGGCTGAAAATGTGACTGTTGTGCCAACAGTATGTTCTTGCTAACTTCTAGACATCCATCAAGCCACTGACTGGCCCATTTCTTTGTAATTAACGAGCTAGACCACTTCTCACTAGCCATGTGCCCTAGCACTGCGACTCTCCACGAATGTGCCAGTAAAGGTGAGGGATTTCACTTAAAGCTGTAGGAAATGTAATCAATCCTGCAACAAATCTTCTTACAAGATACTTAGTTTCTGGAACACACAACCTGTGATTTTAACTTCAAAGAACAGGGCTTCCTGTAAGGTTGAAAACTGCATTAACACAAAGTAAAGCAATTTTGAGGGAATTTCCGAGTGTTTCAATCTCTGTACACCACGAATCCCCACACATTCAAACAGTTTCAGAGGACACAAGTAGGTTCTTTATCCGCCAAGACACCACCAGCTATCACACTAAGCTTTTAAAAAAAGCTATTTTGAAGGCATAGATAGACAAACTCTTGATTAGAACGGGTGCCATGTGTTATGGGATGAAGGCAGGAAAATGGGAGTAGGAGGCAGTGATCAGCCATCATTGAATGACGGAGTAGACTCGATGGGCCAAATGGCCTAATTCTACTATAATTTGTGAACTTGTGAACCTGACATTAATTTTTGCTGAGATTTTCATGTATATGGAATATAGAACAGTACATCACAGGAACAGGCCCTCTGGCCCACAATGTCCGTGCCAAGACCAACTCTTAACTGCCTGCACATGAATCCATATCCTTCATTCCCGTGCACATCCATGTGCCTATCAGCCATGATCATATTGAATGGCGGTGCAGGCTTGAAGGGCCGAATGGCCTACTCCTGCACCTATTTTTCTATGTTTCTATGTTTCTATCCAAAAGACTCTTAAGCGCCAACATCGTATCTGCCTCCACCACTGTGCCCAGCACCACTTTCAAGGCACTCACCACTCTGTGTAAAAAAATACTTGCCCTCTTAAATGTTGCCCTCTGACCTACCTGTGTCCCCATCGGACAGGTCTCAAGGCCTTCTGGTTCTAAAAGCTGTCTGAAGAAGGGTGTACGCAATCATGAGAGCAGTAGATCTTGTAGACACACAGATTCTCTTGACCAAAGTAGGGGAATCATGAACTAAAGGACATAGGTTTAAGTTCAAGTTCAAGTTACATTTATTATCACATGCAACAATTGGTACAGTGAGATTTGAGTTACCGTACAACCATACTAATAAAAAAGAACACAATACACGATAGAGTTTAACATAAACATCCCCAGACAGCGGAATCAATGTTCCCACAGTCTTCTTCCACATTGGGAAGAGGGAGACAAGATTTAATAGGAACCTGAGGGGTAACAATTTCACACAAAGTGTGGTGAGTGTATGGAACGAGCTGCCGGAGAAGGTGGTTGAGGCAGGTACAATCGCAACAATTAAGAAACTGTTAAGCCCCTGTCCCACTTTCACGACCTAATTCGCGACCTCTGCCGAGTTTGCCCTTGACTCAAACTCGCAGCATGGTCACCACGAGGTAGTAGGAGGTCTTCCTCATGCTCGTGAGTGGTCTCCGCGTACTCGTGGCATCAAGTAGGTTGCGGCGTTTTTTCTAGCCTGATAAAAAATGTTCACGAGTGAAAAAATGGTTGGCATGGAAAAAATCGATACTTTTTACTCGTAGGTAGGTCGTAGGTAGGTCGTAGTAGGTCGTGTTACTAGTCATAGGTAGTCGGAGGTGGTCGGAGGCAGTCGAAGGTAATAGCTCCGGGGTGAAAAAAAGGTCAGAAGAAAAAAAAGGTTATTTAAACAGCAGAAGGTCACCTCTGTCACTCCAAGGCATGTTCATTCATAGCTGGAGAGTTTTTTGGAGCGGAGACTTGTGTTTTAGAGATGGCATCAAAAAGGCAACAGCGCAGGGGGAGGGCACAACCCTAAAAAGAAAATGCCATGCAGGTGTTGCCCACCCAGGAGGAGGAGTGGCAGGAGGTGATGCCACAGAAGGTGATAGTACAGGAGGAGGTAGCCCTGCATGAGAGACCCCTGGAGGAGGAGACCAGGGTGGTAGTATATGTCCCCACCACCACCCCATCCTTCACTGCCTCATTTGAAGGCAGCAAAGCAGCCCTTTCTCCTGTGTCTGACACAGCATCAGAGGCAGATGCCCCATTGGTGGTGAGGGAGGGCTGGAGGAAGGTTATGCCCTAAACCTTCCCCAGGCAGCAGGAGGGGGACCTTGAGGAATGGTTCCAGCAGAATGCCATCCTATACGAAAAGGAAATTGAGGGGTACAGGGACAGGGACAAGAATGGCATGCTTGCCATCCACTGCCGCACATGTGTGCTCAAAGTTCCATCTTTTGTCAAAGCCCAGCGCCACTCTCTTCCAGTCATCTAGTGTACTGGGACAGTCCATCGCATCATCTCCATTCACCCATTGAGACCTCTTCTTGTGCTTCCTCTTCACCCTTGCTCTTCCCCTTCTGCCTTTCATAAAAGGCTGCTGAAGCAAAAGGGCAACTGCAAACAGCAGTAAAACGTACATGGTCGAAGCCAGTCTTCAACAGTCGAAGGAGGTCGTCTTCATAGTCATGGGAGGTCTCCGACATAGTCGTAGGAGGTCATAGACACAGTCGTGGAAGGTCGTAGGAGGTCGTACACATAGTCGTGGAAGGTCGTAGGAGGTCGTAAGTTACCGCGACCTTAATTTTTAAAAAAAAGTAATTTAAGGTCATCAGAGGTCGTGAATTAGGTCGTGAAAGTGGGACATGTAGATGGATAGGACACGTTTAGACGAATACTAGACTAAGTGCAGGCAAGTGGGACTAGTGTAGATTGAAAATGTTGGTTGGTGTGGGCAAGTTGGACCAAAGGGCCTGGTTCCACGCTGTATGACTCTATAACTCTAAGGATCTGGATTTGAAAAGTCTCCGCTCCATTCACTCCACAGATGCAGCTTGACCCACTGAGTTGCTCCAGCACCATGTATTTTGATTAAGATTCCAGTATCTGCAGTTCCTTGTGTCTCGATGTCACCCAACACACACCACAGTGCCAACGCCTACTTTTCCTTGTAGCCTCTAACACATTGGTGTATTATTGCTCTGTGTGTCAAGATACAGTGAAAAGCATTGTAAAGCAAGTGTGTTATCCAGTCAAATCAAACTTTGCATGAATACCAACAAGATACGCACAAGTACAACAGGTAATGCAAAGAGAAAAACAACCAGTGTGCAGAATACATTGTTATAACGTGAGAGTTAGAGGAAGTGGAGATTTAAAAAGTGCCAGGGCTACTATGTGGTGGGTTAGAAATGTTAAACGTTTGTGTTGGAAATGATATGGGAAAATTCTTTGATTATGTTGGCTGTTTTCCAGAGGCAGAGTGAAGTTTAGATGAGGTCGATGGTCATCGTGATGCTCTGGGCTACATCTGCAACTCTGCAGGATTATTTCCAAATCAAGCTGAATAGGAGAGGAAGGGAAAGTGACAGGGGTGGGGAGAGGCTCACATCAGGGAATGGGAGAAGGAGGGAAAGGCATGTGTGTACATGAGTTCATTAATATCACTCTGGCACACCAGTGACATGAAGACATTTTCAGTTCTGCCGCACGTTGTTATAAACTGAGGATATATTGTTAGCCATATGCAACATTCAAATAAGGTGTGATTGAATTTATTTTAATGTGCATACTATGAAAAGATTATTGACCACTGAACCATTTTGCAATCCTTTTTATAGTTAGCCTCAGGCTGTGCAATAGTGGGTTCAGAGTTTTCATTTCATGACTGTTGTGTAATGTCAGGAACATTGAATTTGCTGTCATTGCAGGAGATGTGAAATAGTGGTTTTAATATCTAAACCTTCACCACAATTACCAAAACCTCTTAAACCTGAAAAGGACTAAAACAAGGAATTTCATGTGTCACACTCAAGCTCACCCCGAAAGACCCTCACAGTGTAAGAATTAATGTATAATATGGTAGCAGAAATTATGCTTTTGTTGTACAAGTCGTAGGTGAGACTGCACTTGGAGCAGCATGTGCATTTCTGGTTGCCCAGCTACAGGAAGGATGCATAGGAAGGAACTGCAGATGCTGGTTTAAACCGAAGGCAGACACAAAAAGCTGGAGTAACGCAGCAGGACAGGCAGCATCTCTGGAGAGAAGGAATGGGTGACGTTTCAGGTCAAGACCCTTCTTCAGACCCGAGCGGTGTCTCGACCCGGAACGTCACCTATTCCTTCTCTCCAGATACAATGCTGCCTGTCCTACTGAGTTACTCCAGGTTTTTGTGTCTTATCTGCAGGAAGGACGTCAGTATTTGGAAAGGGTGCAGTAGAGATTCACCAGGATGTTACCTGGGCTTGCGGGCTTGAGTTGTGGGGCTAGGATGGACAAATTGGGACAATTTTCTTTGGAGTGGAGGATACTGAGGGTTCTTGCATTTCTGAATCTTATTGAGATGTACAAGATCACGAGAGGCACGGATAAAGTGAACGCTCACTGTCTTTTTCCGAGGGTAGAGGATTCTGAAACTGGAGGGCATAGGTTTAAGGTGAGTGGGGGAAATTTAAGAGAAACCTCAGAGACATAATTTACATCTGGAGTGTGTAAGAAAGAACTGCAGATGCTGGTTTAAATCGAAGGTAGACACAAAATGCTGGAGTAACTCAGCGGGTGCGGCAGCATCCCTGGAGAGAAGGAATGGGTGACGTTTCAGGTCGAGACCCTTCTTCAGACATTCGGAGTCTATATCTGGAATGAGCTGCCAGAGAAAGTTCTAGATGACATTTAAAAGACATTTGGATAAATATATGTATAGGAAGGGTTTAGAGGGATAAAGCTCTAAATCTTATAATGTAAAAGCCAAACAAAAAAACCCCACAATTTTCTCACAAATAAACAAAGTCAAAAATTCTATGCAGTTTGGAGCCTATTTGGAGTTTGGCTGAAGTGTTGTGAGGCAGCAGTTCTGCTAGCTGGTCAAGATTGAGAAAAGGTCCTTTTAACTAGATCTAAATGTCTTTGTTAGCGGGCGGGCAGGAGTTAGAACCAGAGGCAAAATCCCGCACGACTTTATGAGATGCCCACAGAAACCTGGCCTCAGATCAATGATCCCCCCATGGGGGAGATTGAGGACACTCATGTTCCATTAAATCACAGAAAGTTCTGTCTCTCTTTGTACTTGCCTGGTCTGCTGAGCATTTTCAGCAAGTTTTGTTTCCAATTTGGGTTTTTTTTTTATCCAGCATCCGTGGAATTTTGCCTTGGGTACTGTGATTGTTCATCTGACCTGTTAAATGCTGTTGTGATATTTTTTCACGTTCCCTATAGTTCAAGCACCAGAATCAAGCATGGGTTTAAGGTGAGAGAGGAAAGATTTAAGTGGAACCTGAGAGGCGACCTTTTCACACACAGAGTGGTAGGTTCATGGAACGAACTGCCTGAGGAGATGGTTGAGACAGGTACAATAACAATATTGAAAATATACTTGGACAGGTGCATGGCCATGCAGAAGCTGGAATCTTGAGCAGAACAGATGGAGGAACAGTGGTTCAGGAAGTATCTCGGGAGAGAATGCACATGAAGAAGGATTTTGACGAAAAATGTCACCTGTTCATTCCATTGATGCTGCACGGCCCATTGAGATCCCTGGCACTTCGTGTTTTCAGCCACTACAGGAAATGTTTAAGGGTCAAACACAGGTAAGTGGGACTAGCATAGATGGGGACCTTTGGTCAGTGTGGATGTTGGGCCGAAGGGCCTTTTTCCCTGGTGTATGAGTCTATGACTCTATAAATGATGCACTACGACGCTGAGAACTATATTCTGCACTCTGTATTTTCCCCTTTGCTCTACCTATTATATTTCAGTTTGACGAATGTACTTATGTATAGCATTATGTGAACTGATAGGATAGCATGCAAAACAAAGCTTTGCACTGATATGGCAATAGTAAACTTTAACTCTAATTGAGTTGTCACTTTCAAGGGTTTGTCCCACTTAGGCTATTTTTTAGGCAACTACAGGCGACTAGGCTGTCGCCACATGGTCGTCGTCTGTATGGTCGTGAGTGGTCTCCTCGGTCGCCCAAAGAGTCGTAGCGTCTTTCTCGTTGCAGCTGGATTTTCAACAAGTTCAAAATTTTTCGCCGACAGTGGGTTGACACCAATGGGCGTAGCTTGACGTCTCCTGATGTAGGAGCTGTCATAGATTGTCGTCAGGTGACGTAGGTTGTCGCCGGTGCTGACTTCGGTGAATTCCATTGGCGACTACCTATGTCAACCTACGTCAACCGGCGACAGGCACCGGCGACTGAATTGTCCTCAGTTGTCTTCAGTTGTCGCCGACAGGGTCGTTGCTTGTCGCGGGTGGACGTAGGGGCGCGGGTGGGCGTAGGGGCGCGGGTGGGCATAGGTTGACTTCTGTTGTCGTAGGTTGTCGCCTGTGTGGTCGTAGGTGTGGTCATGGGCGGACGTCCTAATGGGTCGCCGGTTGTCGGTAGCTTGCCGTAGCTTGCCGTCGACTAGGTGGTAGGTTGTTGAAGCTTGTCGTAGACATTGCCGTAAGGGGGTCCAGTCGCCGGTTTTCGGCGACCTGCTACGACTATGACAGTCACCTCAAAAAATCGCCCAAGTAGGACAGGCATTTCAGGGACCATGTATTTGCACTTCTAGATCGCTCTGCTCTGCTCTACATCACTCCCCAGGCCCCTACCGTTGACTGTGAATGTCCTGCCCTGGTTGGACCTCGAATCAGCTTCCTGCAGGCTTTTGATAAGGTGCCACTTAACTGGCTTATCAGCATGTACGGTTTGTTGATAGCAGGGAAATTAAATTGACCAAGCAACAAAGGAATGCCATGAATGTTTCTTTTTGGAGTGAAGTAGGTTAAATAATAGAATTCACTGTGATCAGCGTTAGAGATATTGATTCCTGTGATTCTACTAACGATCTCAACTTGGTGGTGCAGGCTGCAATTTGCAAATTTGCAGATGACGCAACACTCGGCAGTATTGTGAATTGCGAAAAGGGTAGTAAAAGATCGCACCAGAATACAAGGAGGCTGGCAGAATGGGCAGATGCGTGGCAAATGAGTTTCAATGCAGAGAAATGTGAGGTGATTTATTTTGGAAGTAAGGACAAACAGAAGCGATGTGGATAAAAGGAGAAAATGGGTGGAAGTAGAGGGACCTGGGGTTTGGGTGCTTAAGTGGAAGAGGCATACAACACGGAAACAGGCCCTTCAGCTTAGCTCGTCCATGCCGACCAAGATGCCCCATCTGAGCTAGTCCCATTTGCCCACATTTGGCCCATATCCCTCTAAACATTTCCTATCCATGTACCTGTCCAAGTGCCTGTTGAACGCTGTCATTGGACCTGCTTCAGCTATCTCCACTAACAGCTTGATCCACATACCCACCACCATCACAGTGACAAAGTTGCTCATCAGATTTCTAATGAATCTTGCCTCTCTTACCAGAAACCTATGCTCTCTGGTTCTTGAGCCCCTTACCCTGGATACAAGACTCTGTGCATTCAACCTATCAATTCCAAGTATTCCTCCAATTATGCCACTTCAGGATTTTACCTTTTTTTAATTTTTCCACCATTGCTGTCTATGTTTTCAAGCTAACAAATCTAGGATTCCCATTTTCAATGTGCTGTTCATCTCCCCTTTTTTGAGAGGCACTTTTATACTTAATTTTTTGACCAAACCTTCAGTCAACTGGAGACACAAGGAACCCTAGATGCTGGAATATTGAGGAAAACACAAAGTGTTGGAGAACTCAACAGGTCAGGCAGCATCTGTGGAAGGTGATTGACATGACATTTCGGGGCTCAGCCTAAAACATTGTCCATCCTCTCTTTGGATGCTGCCCGACCGGTTGAGTTCCTCCAACACTTCGTGGTTTAGTCAACTGTCCTGATATCTTCGCTAATAAATAGTCTCTAAAGACAGATACGATAGGGCAATCACCCTATCGATTCCCCTCGTCATTTTTTTTTCTTTTTTTTTCTCCAGTTTTTTTTGTTAGAAGTAAGTACAATAGTGTGGTACTTGAGTACCTAATACATACATACATATTACCATTCTTGTACAACTTCGTATTTTTAATTTAATAATAAAAGAACAGTGTAAGGAAAAAGAAATAAAGAGTGTCGGAATAGATAGACAAGTGAGTAGAAACAGGTAGCGAAATAAATAAAGAACAGAGATGAGAAGCTAAAAAGATTGAAAGAGAAAGTAGAGAAAAGAGAGATGAGGAGAGATCTACCTATTTCGTATTTTTGCCCATCCGTCACCCGGTTCTGAACCATTTAATTTCTAAGGTTCTGTTATGTTGCACCATATGCTTGTAAAAAGTTGATAAAAGGAGACCAAGTCTTTAAGAATTGGTCTACTTTGCCTAGTAGGAGGAATCTCATTTCTTCACGATGTAGCGTTTCCGACATATTTGAAATCCACATTTTGAATGTTGGCGTGGTTGCATTTTTCCAGAATTTGAGTATAAGGTTTTTTGCTGTTATTAAACCGTAATTAAGTGATTAAGTGATTTAAGTGCAGAACGGTGGTGCAGTAGAGGAGTTGCTGCCTTACAGCCCCAGAGACCAGTGTTCGATCTTGACTACGGGTGCTGTCTATACTTGGTTATCCGTTCTCCCTGTGACCGCGTGGGTTTTCTCCGGGTGCTCCGGTATCCTCCCACACTCCAAAGACATACAGGTTTGTAGGCTAATTGGCGTGGTGAAATTGTAAATTGTCCCAAGTGTGTGTAGGATAGAGTTAGTGTACGGGGTGATCATTGGTCGGCGCGGACTCGGTCGGCCGAAGGGCTTGTTTCTGTGCTGTGTCTCTAAAGTAAAAAAAAGTAAACCTCTCTACGAGCGCCCTGTCACCTCCTCAGTCATTGACAGTGGCAGGCAGGTTGAGAAATGAGTTACTTAGGCATAAACAATTATGGGTTTTATAATAAATGCAAGATAGTACAGGAGGAGTGGAGGCATACTGAACATTTATACATCACAGCTCTGACTGAGTGGACTTCAGTGGTTAGTTCTGGTCATCTGATTATGGAAAGGAGGGAGAAAGGGGTAGTCATTCATGAGAATGAACGACTGCTGTAAAGAGGGTTTTTGGAGAGGTTTTGGATGTTTTCTTTGGAGTAAAGAGGATGAAGGGGGAGATGTGATTGAAGGATATCGCATCTAGGGTAGCACAGTGGCATAGCTGGTAGAGCTGCTGCCTCTCAACGCCAGAGACCCAGGTTCAACCCCGACCGCAGGTGCTGTCTGTGTGGAGTTTGCACATTCTCCCTGTGCGCGTGCTCTGGATTCCTCCCACATCCCACATCCCAAGGATGTGTGGCTGATTGACCTCTGTAAATTGCCCCGAGTGTGTAATGAGTGGATGCAAAAGTAGGATAACAGAACTAGTCTGAACAGGTGATCCATGGTTGGCATGGACTCAGTGGGCCAAAGGGCTTGTTTCCATGCTGTATCATACAATCATTCAACATAAACTGATGAGGAATCTGGATAGAGTGAGCAGTGGGATGGTGTTGGAGGGAAACGGGGCTGAAGGTCACAGATACAAAAGAAGGGAAAGGGTATTCACAGTGACAAGGATAAAAGCTTATAACACAGCAGGCAGTTGGAGTCTCAGTACATTGCCTGAAGACATACATGGTAGCAGCGGGTTTTATTCTGAGAGGAATTGGATAATGTATGGTGAAGCAACATTTGCAAGGCTATGGAAAAGGGACAGTGTGGAGCTTGTAGGTTGATCCAGTAGAGAGGTACAATCGCAGCATTTTGCAGGTACTATGGCAACACCTAAGAAACATTTCGACAGGTACATGGATAGGATAGATTTAGAGGGATATGGGGCAAACGCAGGCAGGTGGGACTAGTGGAGATGGGGCATTTTGGTCGCCATGGGCAAATTGAACCAAAGGGCCTGTTTCCATTCAGTATGACCAAAGGGCCAGCACGGACATGATGGGTTGAATGTCCTATGGTGTAACCATTCGACGACTCTAAAAATTTGTCTAACCAGACCAGTCAGAAGAACATTTCAGGACACATTTACATCTTGCATCCTGAGCAATTGTTGGCACATATAGACTAGGTAGACAAAAATATGTTATGCAAATCGTAATAGATAAAATTAAAGTCATTAAACTTGTGCAGTTCTCCAACATCTGCAGTTCCAAAGCTTTGCAGAACGTTAAAGTAATCCAATGTTCAGAAGGCGCTAGTTGTGCATCGAGGCCACTGTACAATGCATTAATTATACATAAGGTTGTCAACATCACAATCCTGGCAATTAAACCAGTGATTGACTTGCTGTAGTCTCTTTGTTCACCCCATTCCTTTTCTCATTGTAGTACATGTAAAGTGATTTTTGTAATCCTGTTGTCATTTAAATTACCTCCGTGGTCAAATATTCGTTATCTGCCCCAAAGATGTTTAGTCACAGCGGATTGGCCTGTTTGAGGCCCCTGCTAATTAAATTGCATTGCACAAAAATCAGTCCTCCAAAATCATCCACATGTCACCTTGTTTGGTTGTAAGTGACAAAAAAAAAGAGGATATTAATCTTCCTTTTCTTGTTCAGCCTTTAAGTTTATTTGATGTGTAGCTTTGGATAAGCCATTAATGGATTGCATTCTCGTCAACTCTCCATCGGCAGGCATTATTTTTAATACACCTCCCTTCTATGTCTAGAAGAGCTTTAATTACATTTTAGAGCTGTATTAACAATCTCTACATTGGTTGCAGATCTCTGCTCTCAGTGTTCTCCTGACAAGGTAATGCAGCTGATTGACCTATTTTAGTTCTTGGTATTGCTTGTCTGTTCAACAGTGTTTATTGTCAGGATGTGTAGGAAAGAACTGCAGATGCTGGTTTCAATCTCTGGAAAGAAGGAATGGGTGACGTTTCGGGTCGAGGCCCTTCTTCGCCTCTCCTGGGGCCGATGCCTTTGACCTTCACCCGCCTCCTCAGGGCCACAACCGCCGACTCCCACCGCCTCCCCGTGACCGCAGACCTTCTAAAGTAAATTAATTAAATGGAAGAAGGGTCTCGACCCGAAACGTCACCCATTCCTTCTCTCCGGAGATGCTGCCTGTCCCACTGACTTACTCCAGCATTTTGTGTCTACCGTTGTGTTTTATTGTCATATTTTGGCGGACGCAAGAATGACAACTAAGTTTTAGTAACTTGTTTTATTAACAAAACAGCTTCTTAGCAGCTGTCTGAAGAAGGGTCTCGACCCGAAACGTCGCCTATCTCCTTCGCTCCTTAGATGCTGCTGCACCCGCTGAGTTTCTCCAGCTTTTTGTGTACCCTCGATTCTCCAGCATCTGCAGTTCCTTCTTTAACAGCTTCTTAGCTTTGCAGGTTCTTACAACATGTCTGACCACAACGGTGGTCAGCACTCAACTGCGGCGCGAAAGCCAAACCGCGCGAAAACTAGCAGCCCCTCCCGAGTCACGTGACCGCGGCTTCCGAACGCCAGGTTCGATACCTGCGTGCGCCGGCACGCGCCGCTAGATGATCATGTCCCAGTCAGAACAATGAAATTATTTGTGGTTCCTTGTAGATGTGAAACTTGTATCATGTTTTATGCTGACACTCATGGCATGATGTTCAATTGGTATTGACCATGGATCCCCTCTCCCATCAGGCAAGAGGTACAGGAGTGTGAAAACTCATGCCTCCCGATTCAGGAACAGTTCTGTTCCCAGCTATTATCAGGCGATTGAACCATCCTACCAACAACTATAGAGCAGTCTTGACCTTCCATCCAACTCATTGGAACCCTTGGACTATCTTTAATCAGACAACTGGATTTGCACTGAACACCATTTCCTTTTATCCTGTATCTTGTACACATTGGATGGCTTGATTGTATTGCTGTACAGTCTTTCCGCTGACTGGATAGCACACAAAAAAAAGCCTTTCACTGTAACTCGGTACACGTGACAATAACAATGATAAGCTAATAAGATGGTGTACAAATCATACTTCGACTGAAGATCATCTCCACTGTGCCTCAAGGAGGACAGAATTCGCACTGCAATTCAAGGGCCTGGCCATTTCTTTCGAGATACAGTGTAGAAACAGGCCCTTTAGCCCACAGAGTGCACACCAACCAATGATCACCCGTACACTACTTCTATCCCACACACTATGGACAATTTACAAAAGGCAATTAACCTACAAACCGCCACATCTTTGGAATATGGGAGGAAACCAGAGCACCCGGAGAAAATTCATGCGGTCCCTGGGAGAACGTACAAACTCCATACAGACAGCACCTATAGTCAGGATCGAATCCGGGTTTCTGGCACCGTAAGGGAGTAGCTCTAATGCTATGCCATTGTGCCGCCCAGCCTTTTGCAAGGAGTTATTTTGTTCAACTCTGGTTTCCCTTTGAACATGGTATTATGCACAGTTGAGCGATGACATTACAAGGCCTCCTGAATAAAACACAAAGCGCTGGAGTAACTCGACAGGTCAGACAGCATCTGTGGAGGGGAATGGATAGGTGATGTTTTGGGTCAGGCCCCTCCTTCATACTGCAACGCCTCCTCACCTGTAACCAACTTTCACTAGCCAGGGAAGACAGAGTGCTGGAGTAAACGGCCTGTCCCACCAGCATGCGACTCTATGCAGCGAGCGCGGCCTAACGTGGTCGCTTGAGCCATACGGCCTCGAGGGGCCGGTCCCACTTTGATCGCCAAGCTGTATGGAGTTGTCCCAACATCGCGCCGGACTCCGTAATACTGGCACAGTTCAAAATCCCGCGCGGCAACGGCCTGTCGGCCTGCAGCCGCATTGAGGCCGCACACAACGTCTCGACATCGTACGCAGGGTCTGGCGTACTCCTAGCGTGTGGCGTTGCGCGATGACGTCACCGCCCGACGCCATGCAACGTCCAAATTCACTCAGCCCGCCTCCTGCCCAGCTGATTGGTGAGTATGATGTCGGGACCAGCCCCGCACAACTCCATACCGCTCCGCGGGTCGAAGTGGAACCGGCCCCGCGAGGCCGTACGGCTCAAGCCACCAGGTTTGGTCGCGCTAGACGCATGCAGTCGCATGCTGGTGGGACAGGCCCTTAACTCAGCAGGTCAACCAACATCTACAGTTCCTCATTTCTACATTACACTTGCCAGGCTCTGCCGCACCACCATCTCTGTTCCAGCTTTCTCTCCAAAAACGACAATCAGCCTGAAGAAGGTTCCTGACCTGAAATCTCACCTATCCATGCCCTCCAGAGATGCTACATGGCCCATGGCTGGAGTTACTCCAGCACTCTTTGCTCCACGCAGATAGACAAAAATGCTGGAGAAACTCAGCGGGTGAGGCAGCATCTATGGAGCGAAGGAAATAGGCAACGTTTTCACACACGTTTCCAGCAATCCTCATTTAGTTTAGTTTAGAGATATAACGCGGAGGCAGTTCCTTCGGCCCACCGAGTGTGCAGAGACCAGCGACCCCCACACACTAACACCATCCTACACATACTAGGGACAATTTACAATTTTACCAAGCTAATTAGCCAATAAACGTGTACGCCTTTGGAGTATGAGAGGAAACAAGAGTTCCCAGAGAAAACCCATGCAGTCGCAGGAATTACGTGCAAACTCCATACAGACAGCACCCGTAGTCAGGCTTGAACCCGGGTCCCTGACACTGTTAGGCAGTAACTCTACCGCTGCGCCACCGTGTCGCCCTGTGTCCACGATGCCTCCTACTTGGTACAAATGAATGGAAAATGGACTTGTACATATTATTTCACAGAGATTGTATCCCTTTGCAGTAACTTTGAAGGAGAGACTGCCAATGTGGCATGCTGCTCAGTATAGTATTGCCCAGTCAGCTTTGCAGGTCTACTATTGACTCCCTGCAAGGTCAATTTAACAAATCTTACCAAATTCATCAAAACTTTTCCCAAGTTCACTGAACAGGAAACTGATAGTGCCACATTGACAGATATGAAATTATTTGAGAAAACATTGGTAATATTATTGTCTTGGATAAGTTTTGCTTTAACCTCTGTTTCGTAGAGGTAGTGATTGTTTTTATTTCACTTCTTGCTTGATCGCCGCACATTCCACAGCACGAGTGATTGTGTTTGGACTTCTCATTGATTTGAGCGATGAGTATAGGTTGGGTAATGATCCAATACTGGATGCATAAGCACAGCTACATTGATCCAGATGATGATCGCAGACAGACCTTTGGGCACTGGAGGCTGAAAGAGTGCAGGGAAGATTTACGGGGAAGTTTAGTTTAGTTTAGTGATACAGCACGGAAACAGGCTCTTCGGCTCAATTAGTCCGCGCCGACCATCGATCCCCAAATACTTACACTATCCTACACACACTAAGGACAATTTACATTTATACCAAGCCAATTAGCCCACAAACTTCTTTGAAGTGTGGGAAGAAACCGGAAATTCTGGAGAAAACCCATGCAGGTCACGGGGAGCATGTACAAACGCCATACATACAAGCACCCGCAGTCAGGATCGAACTCGGGTATCTGGCGCTGTAAGGCAGTCGCTCTACCTCTGTACCACTGTTCACAGTTGTCAGGACTCGACCAGAGCTAAAGGGAGAGGTTTGGGCAGGCTAGGATTCTATTCCTTGGAGCACAAGAGGCTGAGGGGCAATCTTACACAGGTGCGTAAAATCACGAGGGGAATAATTAGGGTGAATGCACAGTCTTTTTCCCAGGGTAGGGGAATCAAGAACTAGAGGCCATAAGTTTGCGAGAGGGGAAAGATTTGATAGGAACCAGAGGGGCAACCTTTTCACTGAGAGGGTGGTAAGTATATGGATCAAGTTGCCAGGGGAACTATTTGAGGAAGGAGCAACAACAGGTAGGGCAGGGAGAGAGGCCTCTATTTCAAAAAAACTGAGGGGTGGGAATAGATAAGGTGAAAGCACAGAGTCTGTTACACAGAATGTGGGAATCAAGAACGTGGGCATTGGTTTAAGATGAGAGGGGAAAGATTTAATAGGAACCTGAGGGGCGACTTTTTCACGCAGAGGGTGGTGGGTATCTGGAATAAGCTGCCAGAAGAAATAGGCAGATGCAACAACATTTAAAAGACATTTGGACAGGTACAGGGACAGGAAAGATTTGGCGAGACAGACAAATACAGGCAAATGCATCTAGTTTAAATTAGGTTTCTTGATAAGTTCATAATTTAATGTTCATAAGTCATAGGAGCAGAGTTAGGCCATTCAGCCCATCGATTCTACTCCGTCATTCATTCATGGCTGATCTATCTTTCCTTCTCAACCCCATTTTCTGCCTTCCCCCCATATCCCCCGACACCCTTACTAATCAAAAATCTATCAACCTCCGCTTTAAAAATACCCAATGACTTGGCCCCCACAGCCGTCCGTAACTATGAATTCCACAGTTTTGCCACCCTATGACTAAAGAAATTCCTCCTCATCTCCTTTCCAATGGCACATCCTTTTAATCTAAGTTTTATTTTCTGAGTCTTACTTCGACTTGTCTGAGTATTGATCAGCATGCACGAGTTGGGCCGAAGAGACATTCTGCTAAAGGCTCGGGGAACAGATTCACGACTGCTTAGCCTTAACTTCACACGAACTGACCTTGCAGGCATGCCACAAAGTTAGCCACTCACTGCAGCACTAGGTTCACCCCTGACTGTGACTCCTGTCCCCATCCTTCCCCCCCGTCTCTGCGGCAGCTGCATGGTACTGTTTCTCCAGCTGCCGGGGGAATGGACTTTGAGGCTCTGACGTGTTTAGTAGCCACTCACATTGCAGTGGTGTGGCACTTCCATTCTCCACAGGCAGCTCCTGCAGGGAACCAAGCAGATCACGTTCTACTGCACCAAACAGGAGGTAACAGAGACTAAAGATCTTTAAAGGTCGATTTCTCTGTTTACTAATTGATTTCAAAGGTGTGTTTGAGCTCCCAAACTGGGAGCTGGCATTGAGACCTGATAGAAGTATATAAAATGATGAGAGGCATAGATAGGGTAGACAGTCAGAACCTTTTTCATGGTGTGGAAATGTCCAATACTAAAGTCTACAACTATAAGCTTAACGGATCGTGGATTTGAGCATCCCCCTCCCTGACCCTTAGTCTGATGAAAGGTCTCGACCCGAAACGCCACCTATTAGTTTTCTCCAGAGATGCTGCCTGACCCGCTGTTACTCCAGCTTTTTGTGTCTATCTAAAGTTTAATTGAGATGTGTGGGGCAAGTTTTTTACACAGAGAGTGGTGGGGGCGTGGAACGCATTGCCTGGGGTCGTTGCGGAGGTAGATACGATAGTGGGGTTTAAGAGGCTTTTAGATTGGCACATGGAAGGGCAAGGAATAGTGGGATATGGATCATGCGCAGCCAGATGAGATCAGTTTAACTTGTTTGGCACAGACATTGTGGGCCAAAGGGCCCTTTCCTGTGCTGTACTGGTCTATGAAATATGATCTCTGCAGAACTACTCTCAGTCAAGAGTCAACAGTCAAGACTGTTTAATTCCAATGTGTACTGAAAACAGAACAATAAAATTCTTACCTGCAGCAGGATAACAGGCCTGTAAACACAGTACTCTTAGATAACATAATAAACAAAAATAAATCAATACATTAAAAAAACAAATATTAACCAAGGCATTCAGAGCGCGTAGGTTAATTGGCATTTGCAGTGTTCAAGAGCCTGCTAGTTGTTGGGAAGGTAGACAAAAATGCAGAAGAAACCCAGCGGGTGAGGCAGCATCTATGGAGCAAAGGAAATATGCAACATTTCGGGTCGAGACCCTTCTTCAGACTGATGTTGGGGGGGGGGGGGAAGGGGGGGCGGGAAGAAGAAAGGAAGAGGTGGCGACAGTGGGCTGAGGGAGAGCTGAGAAGGGGAGGAGAAAGTAGGGACCCTGAAATGAGAGAAGTCAATGTTCATCCCGCTGTGGTGCAAACTGCCCAAGCGAAATATGAGGTGCTGCTCCTCCAATTTACGGTGGGGCACACTCTGGCCATGGAGGAGGCCCAGGACCGAAAGGTCGGATTCGGAATGTGAAGGGGAGTTGAAGTGCTGAGCCACCGGGAGATCATGTTGGTTATTGCGAACCGAACGAAGGTGTTCGGCGAAGCGACCGCCAAGCCTACGCATGGTCTCACCGATGTAGGGCAGCTGACATCTAGAGCAGCGGATGCAATAGATGAGGTTGGAGGAGGTGCAGGTGAACCTCTGCCACACCTGAAAAGACTGCTTGGGTCCTTGAAGGGAGGAGGTAATGCGACATGTGTAGCATTTCCTGCGGTTGCAAGGGAAAGTGCCCGGAGAGGTGGTGGTTCGGGTTGGAAGGGACGAATTGACCAGGGAGTTATGGAGGGAGTGGTCTCTGCGGAAAGCAGACAGGGGAGGAGATGGGAAGATGTGGCAAGTGGTGGGATCACGTTGGAAGTGGCGAAAATGTCGGAGGATTATGTGTTGTATGTGACAGCTGGTGGGGTGGGAGGTGAGGACATGGGGGACTCTGCTCTCTCTCCCCATCCCCCCACTCGTAACAAGGGCAGAGTCATGGGGTATAGAAGAGACCCTGGTGAGAGCCTCATCTATAGTAGAAGAGGGGAACCCCCATTCCCTGAAGAATGAGGATATCTCCGATGCCCTGGTGCAGAACACCTCATCCTGGGTGCAGATGCGGCATAGACGGAGGGATTGGGAGTAGGGGATGGAGTCCTTACAAGAAGCAGGGTGGGAAGAAGTGTAGTCCGGATAGCCATGGGAATCAGTGGGTTTATAGTAGATGTCGGTCAGTAGTCTGTCACCTGCGATGGAGATAGTGAGGTCTAGAATCAGTAGGGAGATGTCGGAAATGGTCCAGGTGTACTTGAGTGCCGTTTGGAAGTTAGTGGTGAAGTGGATGGAGTCAGTGAGTTGTGTGTGGGCGCAGGAGGTAGCACCAATGCAGTCGTCGATGTTGTTGGGAAGAAGCTGTTTTTGAACCTGGAGGTCACGGTTTTCAGTCCTGTACCTTCTTCCCAATGGCAGGAGTGAAATGAGTGGTGTGTGTCTTTGACGATGCCCGTAAGGTTCTACGTGATAGAAGTAGAATTAGACCATTCAGCCCATCAAGTCTCCACCACCATTCAATCATGGCTGATCTATCTCTCCCTCCTAACCCCATTCTCCTGCCTCCACCCCATAACCTCTGGCATCTGTATTAATCAAAAATCTATCTATCTCTGCCTTAAAAATATCCACTGACGGATGCTGGCTGCCTTTCGAGGCAGTGCCTCCTGTCGACACATTCGATGGTGGGCAGGTCAGTACCCATGATGGACTTGGTGGTGTCTAACACCTTCTGTAATTTCCTTAGTTCCTGGGCATTTGAGTTGCCAAACCAAGCCACGAAGCAAACAGTCAATATGCTCTGACATGTCTATCACAGCTGATAAAAGCACACTTGAAACTGGCAGCCACCAGTTGTTCATGAATATTACAACAGTAAAGTCGCTGTTGAATACGATTATATATTATCTATGCGTATTGTGTATTGTCTGTTAAACTGCAGCAGTCAGAATTTCATTGTTCATTTTGACTTACTTCAGAGATGCAATGCAGAAACAGGCCCTTCGGCCCACCGAATCCATGCCGACCAGCGATCACCCCCTACACTTACACTACCCCACGTACTAGACACAATTTACAACTTTACCAAAGCCAATTGATCTGTATGACTTTGGAGTGTGGGAGCAATCCGGAGCACCTGGAGAAAACCCATGCGGTCACAGGGAGAACGTACAAAGTTCATCCAGACGGCACCCATAGTCTGGATCAAACCCGACTCCCTGGCGCTGTAAGGCAGCCAACTCGACCAATGTTGTCAGTACACATGACAATTAAACAATCTTGACTCCTTGGCGCGTTCAGCTTTGTTGTAAATTTTCAGGGTCCAAGAATCTGGTATAAATAGTATCTCTGCTTCTTATGAGGAATGCCCTCCTGCCTTCCAGTTGCAAGAAACTCGCATCTGGGGAATTGTAATAATAAGTAGAAATTTTCCTTTGATATATTGAAGTCAATGAAATCAAATTTTGAAAGCAGAGGAGAGCACTCTGTCTCTGTTGGATGCATAAGTATCATTGATGAATTTTGCCCTCTTTTCTGTGCACTTGCTACTTGTGAGACTTCTCATAAAGTATGTCAGCTGAAGTGAAAGCACTGTGGTGAGATAACATGATCAGCAACCTAATATGTTTGCATAAAATAGATGCAGGGCCATAATGTTGTCCCTCATCCCCTTGCAGAACACACAAAGCGCTTTAGACTTTGGAGATACAGCACAGAAATGGGCTCTTCAGCCCACTCACCAGCGATCACCCCGTACACTAGCACCATCCTAAACATTAGGCACAATTTACAATTTTACCTGAGCCGAGGAACCCACAAACCTGCATTTCTTTGGAGTGTGAGAGGAAAGCAGAGCACCGGGAGAAAATCCACGTGGTCACGGGGAGAACGTCTATACTCTGTACAGCCAGCACCCATAGTCAGGATCGAGCCCCGATCTCTGCTCGCTTTAAGGCAATAAATCTACCGCTGTGCCACCGTGCCACCATGAAGGAACTCAGTTGGTCCCACCCACGTCTCCAACAGTACCTCCCCGCCTGGCCAGTTCACCTTGTCCCCTTCCACCTATATACTTTCCTCTGCCTTCACTTTTCATGCTTCTTATTTCCTTACCTCCTTACCTCACTACCTTTTGTCTTCTCTTCTCTAGCCTGTGTCCAGCCATCTGCCTATCACAATACCCCCCTCACCTGTACCCACTTGCCAGGCTTTGTCCCACCCCTCCTCTATTTTCCAGCTCTCTTCCCTTGACCCCTTCCTCCGCCCCCCCCCCCCCCCCCAACATTCACATTAGTCTGAAGAAGGGTCCCAACCTGAAACGTCACCAATCCATACTCTCCAGAGATGCTACCTGACGCACTGAGTTACTCCAGCATTTTGTGTCTTTATCTGCGGAGTGAGTTGACAGGCGATGCTTCGGGTCGGGGGTACTTTGTTATGGAGGATGTAAACACTACCAGACAGTAATCATTGTGGCAAATTACCATGCTCTCCTTGGGCATCAGAACAATAGATGGCCACAGAAACAAGAGGTTGAATAGGATTTTCGACGACAAGATCCAAAGGTGGGAGTTTCAGATTATTTTTTTTATTTAATGGTTTTTCTTCGTCACGTATACTGAGGTACAGTGAAAAGCTTTGTTTTTCATGCTATCCAAACAGAGCAGATAATACTATACATTAATACGATCAAGTCAAACTCATGCACAGTGGGCACAGCAAATGGGAAGATAATGTATGCAGAATATAGTTCTCAGCATTGTAGTGCATCAATTGCATAGATAAAGCCCAATGTCTGCATTGGGGTAGAGGTGAATGGGACAGCATCCTAGATTATGGAAGGACCATTCAGAAGTCTGATAATAGAGGGGAGGAAGCTGTTCCTGAGCCAGGTGGTGCGCGCTTTCAAGCTTCTATATCTTCTGTAGGACGGGAGCGGGGAGAAGAACGAATTACCGGGATGGGACAATTTTTTTATTGTGTTGGCTGTTGCTCTGAGGCAGCGTGAAGTGTACATGGAGTCAATGGATGACGAGGCCGGTCTGTGTGATCGACTGGGCTACATGCACATCTTTCCGCAATGTCTTGTGGTCTTGGGCAGAGTTATTCCTGGGCTTAACCTGTGCAATAGATGGTGCTAACCAGCTGACCAGCAAAGCTACAGTCAGATGCGATGGGGTGGATTTTCATTGTAGACTGAATATATGTCTGACTGACTAGTGCCCTTGAGCACAATTAACCATTTATTATTCATCCACGCAGTCAGTTTGCCTGCCCCGTGCATTGGTTCTGTATTTCCTTTTGTTCTTTATTATGATCCGCTCTCTTCAATAGCTTGAAAAGAAACTAACAATGATTGGAGCCAGGGAGCTGTTCGTGTTCATCAACGTGACCGACATCTCAGCTGGGGAGACGCTGAGATATTCTGGTGATGGCATCAAGCGCATCCTTGCCAGATGCACAGTAAACCTACCTTAGCTCTGTCCCAACAGTGTCGCATCACCCCAACTTCAAACAGCACTTCCCACTGCACCAATGTCACTTCCCATTCATTATGTTAGCCTCCTCTTAGAGTCTCTGTGAAAAAACTGTCAATTAGCAGCAAATTGTAGGCATGCCTGTGCCCTTGCCCTGTAGGCATCTGCCTAGGCTCATTCCTCTCAAGTTCCTGATCAGCCGATCAACAAAAGGGAGTCTTTCATTCCACCATCAACCAGTGCTCTGATTAAACTCGAGTCATCGGAAGTGTGAACCATTTTGATTTACAGTTTTGATTTTAGAATATTTGCCAGAGTATTAATATCATAATTCTGGCACCAATCAATGTTTAGTTGGCATTCCTCATGTTCCGAATTTACTAGGACGGGACTGGGCTACAGGGAGAGGTTGGGCAGGTTAGGACTTTATTTGTCCGGGAAGGAACTGCAGATGCTAGTTTATACCGAAGATAGACAGAAAGTGCTGGAGTAACAGCGGGTCAGGCAGCATCTCTGGAAAAAAAGGGTGGGTGACGTTTCAGGTTGGAAACCCTTTTCAGATTTTGTGTAGGACTTTGTGTGGGAAGGAACTGCAGATGCAGTTGAATCCTATTCAACCTATTGTTTCTGTGGCCATCTATTGTTCTGATGCCCAAGGAGAGCATGGTAATCTGCATGTAACCTGAGGATAGACACAAAAAGTTGGAGTAACTCAGTGGGACAGGCAGCATCCCTGGAGAGAACGAATGGGTGATGTTTCCTTCTCTCCAGAGATGTTGCCTTTCCTGCTGAGTTACTCCAGCTTTTTGTGTCTATCTTAGGAATTTATTCCTTGGAGCGCAGGAGGATGTGGGGTGATCTTATGGAAGTGTACAAAATCAAGAGAAGAATAAATAGGGTAAATGCACCGAGTATTTTGCCCAGAGTAGGGGAATCAAGAACCAGAGGACATAGGTTTCAGGTGAGTGGAAAAGATTTAATAGGAACCTGATTGCCAACTTTTGTGCACAAAAGGTGGTAGGTGTACGGAACGAGCTGTCGGAGGAGGTAGTTGAGACAGGTACTATCACAGCATTTAAGAAATATTTAGACAGGTACGTGGATATAATGGATTTATAGAGGTATGGGCTGGCAGGTGGGGCACATTGGTCAGCATGGGCATATTGGGCTGAAGGGCCTGTTTTCAGGCTGTATTACTCAATGACTCTATGACTAGGCAACAAATGACCATATAGAACATTGAACATAGAACAGTACAGCACAGGAACAGGCCCCTTCAATGGAATAATGAGTATTATAATTTAGAAAAATTCTACACTTTAAAAAAAAAATCAAAACAAGGAGACAAAACGGCACCAGATAAGGAAAGCTGGAAAAGAGGTGGGGGGGGGGGTGGGATAACCCTGGCAAGTGATAGGTGGATACAGGTGAGGGTGGGCGTGGTTGGCAGATGGGTGGAGTAGGTGACAAAGGCTTGGGGTGGAAAGGAGCCAAAAGGGTGTGAGATAAAGAGAGGTGTGAAATGTAAAGATCAGAGCATGGTCTAAGTTGTGAAAGTAATATGTGTTGGAAGGAACTACAGATGCTTGTTTAAACTGAAGATAGACACAAAACGCTGGAGTAACTCAGTGGGTGAGACAACATCTCTGGAGAAAAGGAATAGGTGACGATTCGGGTCGAAACCCTCGTTCAGAATGTAAAGCTGGAGGAGGGATGTGGGTGGAAGGGGACGATGGGGGGGTCAAAGGAAAATGGGGACTTGCGGATAGGAGATGATTGTAAAAGGAGGGGAAGGGAGGAGGGTATGATCGTTTTTTCAAACATCTTTGAGCTCCTTTTTGGTTCTTGTTCGCCCTGTTACCTGAGATTCCCTGATTTTGATGTATCTTGCATTGTGCTTCACCTGTGCCTTATCCACCTGCCTTTTTAATTATCTCCCATTGCTTAGTATATTACTTTTGTGTCCATGATTCAGTCCGTCTGCAGCATGCCCTCCGTACGTCTGGAGCAGGGGGTTCCGTGGTTTCGACCCAGCATCATCAATGAAGAACCTAAAGTTAGTTCATTACCAGCCCAATGAATTTATTTTAACAATCTTTTCCTATCCACTTTCATTGTGAATCAAATTAGTTTATTATTTCCCCAGTGACCACTGACCTTCAGCTCACTGACGAGTCCATCTTCATGAGCAGAGATGGAACTGTTCCCTGTCGGAGATGTAACAGGCTGCATAAGGAGAGAGTCCTGAAAGAATTCATATAACTACTGTCCAATTTGATCATAAACCTTTGCTTTCCGCCAATTTACTTTAGGAGAGTTATAATCTTCGAGGATTCCAACCCTTTCTTCAGTCTGATTTCATTTGCACTATTCAATTACCATGATATACTGTCAAATATATTTCAATAAGAGTCAGTTCACCTGCTTATATTATAGTCCTGCTGGCCTGGAATATAAAAAATATTGCAACACAGGTGCCAAAGGGTGGTGGAGGCTCATATTCGCACATTTAAGAAGCATTTAGATGAACACTTGAAATGCCACAGCATTAGCCATAGACCATGGAGATATCCACAACAACCCTCACCAACTTCTACAGATGTGCCGTAGAAAGCATTTTATCAGGATGCATCACAGCACGGTTTGGGAACAGCTCCATCCAAGACCGCAATAAATTGCAGAGAATTGTGGTCTCAACCCAGACCATCACGCAAACCAACCTCCCTTCCATTGACTCCATCTACACTTCGCACTGCCTCAACAAGCCCACCAGCATAATCAAAGATGATTCTCACACCGGTCAGTCCCTCTTTGCCCCGCTCCCATCAGGCAAAGGTACAGAAGTGTGAAAATGCATAATTCCAGATTCAGGAATAGTTTCTTCCCAGCTGTTATCAGGCAACTGAACCATTCCATCACCAACTAGTGCAATCCTGAGCTACTATCTACCTCCTTGGAGACCCTCAGATTATCTTTAATCGGACTAACTCTTTTAAATGGTAATGACGAAGCATTTGTGAGGCCATACCAATGTACAAGACATTGGTGAGGCTGCATTTAGAATATTGCGTTCAGTTTTGGTCACCAGGTTACAGTGAAGATGTTGACAAGTTGGAAAAGATGCAAAATACCTTTACAAGAATGTTGCCAGGACTCGAGGGCCTGAGCTATAGGGAGAGGTTGAGCAGGTTATTCCTTGGAGCGCAGGAGGATGAGAGGTGTACAAAATCATGAGAGGATGAGATAGGGTAAATGCAGTCTTTTACCCAGAGTAAGGGAATCAAGAACCAGGGAACATCGGTTTAAGTTGGGTTAAGGGGGGGGGGTTAATAGGTACCTGAGAGGCAACTTCTTTACACAAAGGGTGGTGGGTGTATGGTGCGAGCTGCTGGAGGAGGTACTTGAGGCAGGTACTATTACAATGTTTAAGAAGCATTTAGAAAGATACATGGAAAGGATAGGTTTACAGGCAGGTGGGACTAGTGTAGACGGGGCATGTTGGTCGCTGTGGGCAAGTTGGGCCGAATGGCCTGTTTCCACATTGTATGACTATATACTAAAGATTTGTGGGTTGGTAGGTTAATTGACCACTGTAAATTTCCCCTAGTGTGTATACGGGTGGTAGACTTGTGGTATTACCATGTATTAGTAGTATTACATGCAATTGATGCGCGGTAATGCAATTACTAATACCAATGGTAGTAGACTCTATGATTCCAATTGCTGATCTCAGGCAAAGACGTCAAGGATGTCAGGTTCAGGAAATGATCATGCTGGGGTGATTGACTGATGGTGGCAACACAACGGGTTGTTTGTATTAAAACCAGAGTCATTGAAACATGTAGAACATGCAAGTTGGGCCGAAGGGCCTGGTTCCACACTTTATAATTGCATGGCTCTAAGTGCGACTTAAATCCAAATGTTCTTAAAAATGCCAAACTCTTCTCCAATTTTTGGTCTGCATCTCTGTGGGACAGCCCTTCCATGAGGGTGGGGAGACGTGCAGTACTTTGATGCGAATGAGAAATTGTAGGCTGCACAAAGCTCGAGGCTTGGGTTTATTTACAGTCTGGATCGTTGGCCCACATTAACGAGGACGGGGCACGTTGGTCAGTGTGGGCAAGTTGGGCGGAAGGACCTGTTTACACATTGTACGACTCTATGATTCCTCATCTGGGTCATGTTTACGTTTACAGGAAGGTGTTGGCTGAAGTACTGAGCTCCATTTTGTCAGCAGTTTGTTGGATCAGCATTTCATGTTGATTGATAGCGCGCTGTGCTGGTCTGTAAACATGGGGCAGATGTTAGCTGTGTGTGTGCACACAGCCTCGCCCTGTCGGCGCCGTTTAACGCGCACACAATATGTTATCTTGACCCTCAAATACCATTCACATCCCGCTCAATTTGGCACTCAAATAATGTTTTATTAAATTGCAGTGTTGCAACAGTGGGTACTTCGGAGGTGATGTAGTTCAGAAGTTCTTAGATTGTAGGAGAAGAATTAGGCCATTCGGCTGAACAAGTCTACTCCACCATTCATCTATCTTTCCCTCTCAACACCATTCACCTGCCTTCTCCCCATAACCCCTGACACCCGCAATATGGCTTTAATATAATTGCTCAACACAACGGCAGAATGACAATACTTTCAGCATGAACACATTAAAACTTACTACAATCTCGTGTCCTAATTAGGCCCCCGTGTCGGGAAGCTAATGGAGGTTTTAACAGTGCAGGGGGTGTTTTGTGAGGGGATGGTACCGAGGAACAGAGATGCTGCCTGGCCCGCTGAGTTACTCCAGCTTTTTGTGTCTGTCTTCGGTTTAAACCATCATCTGCAGTTCCTTCCTAAACAAATACTGTATGCCCAATGCAAATTACCAGTGTTGAAATGGTGTGAAGGCGTTTTTGGTGACATTAATCTTACAGGCAACACAGTTAAATATGACAATGGTAAACACATTGTACATATTCCCACCGCTTATCTGTCCTTTCCAGGAACAGTTCCATTCGTTCTCACCGTGCTACATTTACATAATTACACAGCGCTGCAATTGTAGGTACTATCTGCCTGACTAAGTTCTAGCCCGAACAATTGATTAAAAAATGATTAGTTAGCCGCAAACATAGCAAGCTAAGTAATTTAGGCCCAGGGAATTAGTATATCAGTGAGTGTTTGAGAGCGTTGCTCACTCCCAGAACAAAAGCAGAGATTAAGAGTGCGCAGAGGAGAGGGAGAATGAGGCTGAGAAGCAAGAGGTAATAACAAGGAGATGGTTTATCCAGAGAGGATGTAATATGGAGCTGTGTTTGTGGTTGGCAATGCTGCATCGGACACACGGCTTACTAAATTCGTGCAGTAGACGTGAGCTTCTGATTATGTTCAAAATGCAAAGGCAGAGATATCTGCTCTGGCACTGAAGCTTTGTCTTTCATTAAGCCAGTGTGTCCTATTGTGACTTTTCCGTGTTGTACATGATGAAGTGACAAAAGAGTGTGGAATGAAAACATTTAGCGACAAAAAGCTCCAGAATGGTTAACTGTTTGCATGGGGACAGCATGGTTAGTGTTACAAGAACGTTTCTGGTGATAGAACATAGAACAGTGTAGCACAGGAACAGGCCCTTCTGCCCACAATGTCCATGCCAAGGACAATGTCAAGACCAACATTGCCAAGATCCAACAAGTAGCGTTTAAGAGGTTTTTAGATAGGTGCAGGGAATAGAGGAACAAGGATCACGTGCAGGTAGATGAGATCAGCTTGCCTTGGCATCACGTTTAGTTTACTGTAGAGATTCATGCCATTCAGCACACCGAGTCCTTGCCAACCAGTGATCCCTGTATTCTAGCAATATCTTAAACATTTGGAACAAATTAGTCTTTGCCGAGGCCAATTAACCTACAATCCTGTACGTCTTTGGAATGTAGCAGGAAACCCGGAGTACCTGGAGAAAACCCACGCAGTCATGGGGAGAACGTACAAACTCCATAGATAGCACCTGCAATCAAGATCGAACTCAGGTCTCTGGCGCTGTAAGGCAGCAACTCCACCGCCATTCCATCCTTGCCGCGTGCAGCATGAGCACTGTGGGCTGAAGAGCCCCTTCCTGTGCTGTACTGTCCTATGTTCCATGTTCTACGTAACTCTTCTCGACCTGCTCTTAATCCACAACCCTCCATTCCTTGAATGTCCACGTGACCATTTAAAAACAGACCTATGGCCTATCGAGTCCACATCACACTACGTCTATGATATCCCACTTGCACATCCATACCCTACACACCAGGGGCCAATACAGAGGGCCAATTAACCTACAAACCCACATGTCTTTGGGATGTGGGATCTGGGCAATATCTTCCTGCGGCTATCATTGGACAGGAGGTACAGAAGCCTGACAGCCCATGCCACCAGGTTCAGGAACAGGTACTTTCTTCCAATTGTCAGTTTCATGGACTGACCCACATAATCCTAGTCCTACCTTCACAACAGAACACGACAGACCACATATATGGAAAGAACTGCAGATGCTGGTTCACACTGCAGATAGACACAAAATGCTGGAGTGACTGGGCAGGTCAGGCAGCATCTCTGGAAAAAAAGGAATAGATGACGTGTTGGGTTGAGACCCTTCTTGAGACTCAGTGAGTCTGGGTTAAAACAAGGTGCGGAACAGAAGGAATCACAGAGTGGGTGCAGTGAGAGAGCGTGTTGCAGAACTCTCATCAGAGAGAGGAGGAGAACCTCTTCAAAGTAGGCATACCTTGAGGAGATTTCACAGTGGAGCAGACAAAATGTGCAGGTTGGAACTGCAGATGCTGGTTTATATGGAAGATAGACACAAAATGCTGGAGTAACTCAGCGGGTGAGGCAGCATCTCTGGAGAAAAGGAATAGGTGATATTTCATGTCAAGACCCTTCTTCAGTCTGAAAAAGTGCCTTGAAGCGAAACGTCACCTTTTCTCCGCTGAATGTCCCACAATGTAAGTTTACCCAAGAGCTCTCCCGAGTTTAAAAAAAAATCAAACTCGTGGTACTTCATCACGAGAATTTTTTTACTCTTGGAAATTTTTCACGCTGTTGAAATAAATTGACGAGTTACCGCGTTTCCCGTGTACCTGCCGTTAGCATTATGAGCCGCTATGAGATATCCCGAGCTCCGACGTACCCACTACGTACATTCTACAAACTTACGAGAGTTTGATTTTTTTTTTAACGCGGGAGAGCTCTTGGGTAAACTCGCATTGTGGGACAGGGCCTTAACTCCAGCATTTTGTGTCTAACTACAGCCCACATGGAATGTATTCTAATTGTGTTAGAATATAAACTAATATCATGTTTATCCCAGTCATTTTATTTTCACTGATTTGCAGAAATTATACGTGATTTGTATATTTTATTGTATGTTGTCTGTGTCTGTGATGCTGCCACAAGCAAGATTTTCATTGTGTACCTGTACCTCACCATACTTGTGCATTTGGCAATAAACTCAATTTGACTTGGAAACTGGAACATCTGGAGGAAATCCCCGCAGTCAGAGGGAGAACGTGCAAACTCCATGCAGGCAGTGCCTGAGGTCGGGATCGAGCCCAGG